>CAKXYN010000023.1:3670769-4281730 GCA_935064755.1 Tragelaphus eurycerus
GAGGCTTCCTCTCTTGACCACGGATTTCCTCGTGTGCATAAACTAGAGGCTTGACTGATTACACTGTCTCCGTTTTCTCCATTCTAATTCCCACTCCCTGTTGTGAAACCAGTTCACAACAACCATTCCCAGGGAGGGCTGCATTTTAAATAGATAACGCTCCACGTTAATATCTGTTTTTAGGCTATCAGGCAGCAGGATAAGCGGAAAACCTCAGAACTGATCGGAGAGAGATAATTTTGCCCGAGGGCAGCCTAACCCTAAAAAAGCCAACCCCTATGAGTCAGCTGTCCACAGAGTTCCTGCTTTTCTGGGCTTCAGCTTCCCCGCTCCTCTCTTCGGATTTCACAAGGGCTGGAATTTTTAAATTCATTCCTGCCTAGGGACGGCAGCGGGCCCCTGTGAAGTCCTTTGTTCCCGCCAGGGTCGGGTCTCCAGCAGCCCCAGATTCCTACTCTCCCTTCCCTAGTGTGGGTTCTATCTGGCGGGCGGGCACTGTCGTTTGTTTTTGTTGTTTTTCACGCAGGATGGTATCATCTCTTGCCAAGCGTCCAGTTATTCATCGTGTTATTCTTCTGGAACTAAGTGTCCTAAGCAGGAAAATGAATGTCTGGGCAGCCGGGCCCAGCGTTGGCTCAGACAGTGAAACAAAGAGAGGAAGCGCTGTGCGGTAACAACAACAGTGGTCTCGAGACAGAACATAGCACTGGCCCAGGAAGGCTCCGTCCAGAGTCTTCTTCTCTTGAGCTGTTTTGATCCGGTTGTTGTAAGAACCTGCAGCGGTGGGGGCTCTGCTTCCCACCACTGTCCACACACACGTGCCGTGTCTCTCTCTCTCCCTCTCTCTCTCTAATCAGAGTCCTGCAGAGCCCTAAGCGAGGGCCCTGTGATCTGCCCAGCGGATCCTAGCTCCTGATGAGAGGGAGGGCACATTTTGTCTGCTCACAGGCCCCCGCCCTTGTTTTTTCCTTTGGTTATCGTTTTCCTCCTGGGACCTGGGCTTCGTTCGAGGTGGCCTTCTGTGATGGCTGGGTCTTAACTAACCCTCAGGGATGGGGTGTCCGGCAGTGCTGGGCACCTGCCCCCCCCCCCCCCCCCCAGCAGGTAAGTGACACTGGAATGACTTCGGTCATTGTCTCTTCTCCCGGAGTTTTCTTCCCTCTCAGCTTCAAAATCCAGTCCCTCTGCCCTCAAGGTTTATTGCCGGAAGGGTTGATTTAAATAAACAGTCGCGCCGTCAAAATGTGCTGGCTCAAATCTCAGTTGTAGAACCATTTTCTTTTTTTTCATGAATCCCAGATATCAAGAGATCTGGGCAGTTTCCCAGGGCCATGGTCATTAACACCGTGAATGACAGAGACCCAAGAAAAGGAGGGGAAATTGCAAATGTAAGAGGGACCATCATTATCAGCGTGTATCAGTGTGGGTGTGCCCAGTCACTTGCCAGTCGCTCGCGACCCTTTGTGGCCCCATGGAGCCTAGACCACCAGCCTCCTCTGTCCATGGGATTCTCCAGGCAAGAATGCTGAGGTGGGTTGCCATGCCCTTCTCCAGGGGATCTTCCTAACTCAGGGATTGAACCCTGGTCTCTTATGTCTCCTGCACTGGCAAGAGCGTTCTTTACCACTAGCGCCACCTGGGAAGCCCCATCAGTATGACTTGTGAAAAATGTACCCCTCCCCTACTGTTTTCTAAGAAAGGAAAAGGCTACATATATACAGAACAAACATCTTTCTTGGCAGAATTTGCCTTAAAGGTTTTTTTTGCCTCCAGAGCAAAACTTTCTGGTTCTAACTAGAAATGTAGCTTACGGCTACCATCCCCACGAGTCTACATGAGATCAGGGGACCAAAACCACCCGCATCTCCTGGGAACCAGAAATGCAGACTCTTGGCCCCATTCCATTCCTACTGCATCAGAATCTGCATTTTAAGACCTTCTCCAGGGGATCATATGCTCCTTAAAGGCCAAGAGGCACTGTGATCCTCACTGTTAACTTTTTTTTAAATTAGCACCATGTAATCTGAGAGAATTTAGAGGGCTTCCCTGGTGGCTCAGAGGTTAAAGCGTCTCCCTCCAATGTGGGAGACCAGGCTCAATCCCTGGGTCGGGAGATGCCCTGGAGAAGGAAATGGTAACCCACTCCAGTATTCTTGCCTGGAGAATCCCATGGATGGAGAAGCCTGGTAGGCTACAGTCCATGGGGTCGCAAAGAGTCAGGCACGACCGAGCAACTTCCCTTGCTCACTCTGTGCCCACAATAGGTCAACCATTTACAGGGAAGTTGGAAACAAGAAAGTGCATTGATTTCCATGCACTTAGCGGTTAGAATAGAAAAGAAAAAACCTCTGACACCTGCTGGGATGTGTAAAAATTGTATTTTTCCATCCCCCCCCCCCCTTTTTTTTTTAATGTTTATTTGATTAGGCTGCACCAGTTCTTAGCTGAGGCGTGCAGGCTCTAACTCCCTGACCAGGGATGGAAGCCAAGCCCCCTGCATTGGGAGCTCGGAGTCTTAGCCACCGGACCACCAGGGAAGTTTCCTCATCCTGTTCTTGTTTGACTTGTTTGGGCTTATTGGTAAAAAGCAGATTGGGAGGTTGTTTTGGTTTTTTTTTTTTTTTCGTATTTTTGGAAGACAAAGGAAGCATACTTTGCTCTCAGGCCTAACAGACATGGTAGACAAATTTTAAATGCTTTAAGAGCTTTTGTAAAATAAGTAAGTAAACCAATGGGATATTTAATGTTAGTTGGAGAAGACTCTGATGCTGGGAGGGATTGGGGGCAGAAGGAGAAGGGGACGACAGAGGATGAGATGGCTGGATGGCATCACTGACTCGATGGATGTGAGTCTGAGTGACCTCCGGGAGTTGGTGATGGACAGGGAGGCCTGGCGTGCTGCAGTTCATGGGGTCGCAAAGAGTCCGACACGACTGAGCGACTGATCTGATCTGATCTGATCTCTAGATAATGTTAGTTATCTCTGTGAAGGAGCGGTGCTCTTTAACTGGGTGTTTGTGGGAGGCAGGGAGAGATGCTCCGAGCTGGCTTTTTGTTGACTTCAAAATGTGTCAATGGACACACCTTTAAAATAACTACTATTGTATTGTCTTGTAGTGGGAATGCGAGGGGCTCCCCTTAGACTAGATCTTAAACAAGTTAACAGTTTATGACTGTTTATAATTCTTTATAACTTTTGTACTTGAGGATGAGGGCAGAGATGGGGAAAGGAGCTTTGTAGAATCAAAAGTTCAGTGTGGAGGGATTGGCCTAGTAACTCCCATTTAAACTTGTGCCTAATTTTCTTAGATATTACATAGAATAACGTATATGTCAAATTTTTTCCACATCATAATTTCTTAAACGCTAGAGTACGCAGAATATTAAATATGTACAATCTCCTCCCCAAATGTTAATCCTGAAGATCTGATTGTCTTAAACATTTCTATACCTAAGTCAAATTCTTCTCCAGGTTGAAAGATAGTATTTTTAAAAAAAAAAAAAGCTATTCTTTCGAACTACCCAAATTCGGGGGTTGTCTTCCCATGTAATTTGGGGTGTTGGAATATTCACTGGATTCTCGGCAGACTCTCTGAAGGAACATACTGAGTCTTATTTATAGTCTAGAACAGGGACTTGGACCTGTAGCTCCCGTGGCTATTATAACATTATTTCAGTCTCTCCCAGTCTATAACCCGTCTTGTTGGTCTCTTAATTAATTGATTTTGTATCTCTTTGGATCTTTTAAGAAATGTGTTTCCTATCTTCCCAGGATCCTCTTCTTAAACTTCCAACCTCAGGAGCACACAATTCTTTTCCCACCTCTCCTCAGATTTATTGAGATAGAGTCGAAATATAATATAGGGTAAGTTTAAGGCACACAAATGTTCTGATCTGATACACTTACAAATATACCAAAATGATTTCCCCAGAGTGTAGCTGACACCGTCCATCCCCTCACATGTGGTGAGAACATTTCCAAATCTATTCTCTCGGCAACTTTCCAAAATATAACATCGTGTTCTTAACCACAATCACCATCTGTACATTAGATCGCCCAAACATAATCTTATAACTGAAAGGACCACACAGTATTAAAGGGCTCTAATTAGATTCTGGACAAAGCCCATGGCCTTACATGACAATCTGGTTACAATGCCCAAGTCCATTCTATTGACAAACTCCAACATACACACACACATGTATACACAGAGGCACAACAGCCAAGGTATAGAAATAATTATGAAGGGCAACGATGTCCAATTTCAGAGTTAAGGAATATCTTTTACATGAGAAGGGGAAATATACAAATTGTTCTGCTCTTTCAACAGCTTAGTACAGTTTCAAGGAAATCAATATATTTCTAACCAGACACGGTATATAACAATATATTTTAAAGTAATATAAAGAGAAAAGTGACATCTGGAAGGGCTAGGAATGTTTGTGTAATCGAATGGTTTCTTACTTGAGTAAGATCTCCTACGTAAAAAGGGGAAATCATCTATTTTTGGTTCCTTGGATATCCATCTATGTAAAAGAGGAAGAGAAAACAACCCCCTTCCCCCAGCAAAAAGTGTGATTTTACTTTAGAACAAATCAGGAAAATTAGATATGCTGTCTCTATGATTTCTCTGCTTACAGACTTTTTTTTTTTAACTGCAATGTCATAACTTGTATATATAAATATGCTAAGTGTTTCTGATGAAACGGAAGGACTTTCTACTTCCTGATAAGAGCTCTGGGGCCTAGAACACAAAACTGTGGCCAGCTGGGACTGAAAAGGGAGGGCTTGCATAAGGCAGCCCTTGAGAGGTCTAGAGTCACCCGTGCCCTCTGTCAGTTCCCCTGTATCGAGAAGAGCCTGTGTGGCTGTGGTTTCTGACGTCACTGTACAGTGGGCGGGGACTCTTTCTGGGATGCTATTTTTAGCTGAGGTCTGTTTTTGTTTTTAAGTCACAAGTTTCCAGTTCTATAATGTTATTCAGCAAATAAGTCTCCTGTTGTTTTTTTTTTTTAATACCCACAGGCTCCTAGATAACGAGAAGAATGTAAACGGATTAGGTAAGGTTAAATGTGTATCAGACTCATATAGTGTATTATTTACTTGCTATTGCCACCATATAAAATAAATGTTGTTTCAGTTTTACAAGATCTGACAACTGATCTTAGGCACACAGCTAGTAAAGGGACAGAGTTGGGATTCAAACTGAGAGTCTTTAAGCTTCAAACTCAGGCCAGAAGTCCTTCTTGGGGGTTCACATCAGCATCTTATGAATTCCACTGAGGAAGGTTAAGTTCACGTGGTTTGAAATTATTACAAACATCAAATATATCATCATAATGTAACTTCTCCTTTGATTACTCAAATGACGAGATATGTACATGCGTAAAGTCTCAACCCACTCCGGTATTCTTGCCTGGAGAATCCCAAGGACAGAGGAGCCTGGTGGGCTACGGTCCATGGGGTCACAGAGTCATATATGACTGACTCTCATGTGACTTAGCACTCATAAACCCTAAAATAACTTTATAAGAGGATCTATTGTACTTATGGGTTTCCTTGGTGGCTGAGTAATCAAGAATCTACCCACAATGCAGGAGACTTGAGACGTGGGTTTGACCTCTGGGTGGGGAAGAGCCCCTGGAGGAGGGCACGGCAACCCACTCCAGTATTCTCGCCTGGAGAATCCCAAGGAGCGAGGAGCCTCGGCGGGCTATAGTTCGTGGGGTCGCACAGAGTCGTACACGAGCACATTGTACTTATATTCTGGTTTATTTGTTGCTTGTTGTTTATTCAATCTTCAGTCGGAGCTATTCTGGAAAAGTGCCCTTCCAGGTAGACTTTGTAATAAATAGGCTGTCAGATTTTCTCTTTAAAATTTTTTTTTCTTTTCTTTTATTATTTTTGGCCAAAGCTTGGGGCATGCGGGATCTTAGTTCCCAGATCAACGATGAACCTGGGCCCCTGCAGTAGAAACTTGAGAGTCCCCACCACTGGACCACAGGGAATTCTCACAGGCTGTCACGGTTTCTAATGGAATCCTATCCATTTCGAATTTTGCCCTAAAAGGATCTATCTCAGACAACAGTGAAGTTATTGGGATAGGAAGCTTTCTTGTGGCCCCCTCTGTCTTCTTTAGTTTGGAAGTTTTTTAGGCTTTTTCTCCTTGTTTTCCAGGTTCCTTTATGGAAGACAGAATTTTGGAACAAAATCTGGATTCTCATTGTGGGAGACTGACCATCTATTAATATAATGCCTGGAAATACTCATGTCTAAATGTCTGTGTAAGTATGAAGAGAGGGCCTGGTTGTTTTCAGAGCTGTTTCCTGCCCCACCGAGGTGTTAAGAAGAAGTTTAGAACTTCGTGCCTGTCTTTTTCTTTTCCTCTGGCTGTGCTGGGTCTTTGTTAGGGCTTCCCAGGTGGCTCAGTGGTAAGGAATCCACCTGCCAACACAGGAGATGTCCTTGGATGTCTGGGCTGGGAAGATCCCCTGGAGAAGGAAATGGCAACCCACTCTAGTATTCTTGCCTGAGAAGTCCCCTGGACAGAGAAGCCTGGCAGACTACAGTCCATGGGGTCGCAAAGAGTCAGACTCAGAGTGACTGAGTGCACACAGGTCTTCATTATCGCACACAGGCTTAGCTGCCCCATGCATGGCATGTGGGATTAGTTTACCGACCAGGGATCGAACCCCAAATTCATGTTCCCTGCATTGGAAGGCAGGTTCTTAACCCCTGAACCACCAGGAATTTTTTTTTTTTTTAAGAACTAATGGGGAACTACAGAGAACAGTATGGAGGTTTCTTTAAAAAATAAAAAAAAAAGTTACCATATAATCCAGCAATCCCATTCCTTGGCATATATCTGGAAGAGATGAAATCTTAATTCAAAAAGATCCATTCAACCCCAATGTTCATAGCAGCACTGTTTACAATAGTCAAGACACAGAAGTAATCTAAACATTAATTGATGAATGGATAAAGAAAATGTGATACACACACATATGTGCATGTATATATATACAACGGAATGCTACTCAGCCATGGAAAGAAGGAAATCATGAAATTTGCAGCAACATGGATAGATCTAGAAATTATACTAAGTGAAGTAAGTCAGACAAAGACTTACTTATGATATCACTTATATGTGGATATGATATATATGTGTGATATGATATTAAGATCAGATCAGATCAGATCAGTCGCTCAGTCGTGTCCGACTCTTTGCGACCCCATGAACCGCAGCACGCCAGGCCTCCCTGTCCATCACCAGCTCCCGGAGGTCACTCAGACTCACACCCATCAAGTCAGTGATGCCATCCAGCCATCTCATCCTCTGTCGTCCCCTTCTTCTCCTGCCCTCAATCCCTCCCAGCATCAGAGTCTTCTCCAATGAGTCAACTCTTCGCATGAGGTGGCCAAAATACTGGAGTTTCAGCTTTAGCATCATTCCTTCCAAAGAAATCCCAGGGCTGATCTCCTTCAGAATGGACTGGTTGGATCTTCTTGCAGTCCAAGGGACTCTCAAGAGTCTTCTCCAACACCACAGTTCAAAAGCATCAATTCTTCGGCGCTCAGCCTTCTTCACAGTCCAGCTCTCACAACCATACATGACCACAGGAAAGACCATAGCCTTGACTAGGCGAACCTTTGTTGGTAAAGTAATGTCTAAAAAAATGATATAAATGAACTTATTTAAAAAACAGAAATAGACTCACAGACATAGAAAACAAATGTATGGTTACCCATGGGGATAGCAGGGGAGGATAAATTAGAAGTCTGGGATTAATAGATACACATACTGTATATAAAATAGGTAAGCAAGAAGAACCTAGTATATAGCACAGGGAACTATAGCCAATATCTTGTAATAATGGAAAAGAACACAATATACACAATATATAGTATAATGGAATGGAATATATACACATTAAAATGGAATGTATACTGGAAAAGAATCTGAAAAAGAATATATATATTATACACACACACACACACATACATATAAAACTGAACCACTTTGTCCTACACCTGAAACCAACACAATATTGTTAATCAACTATCAGATCAGATCAGATCAGTCGCTCAGTCGTGTCCGACTCTTTGCGACCCCATGAACCACAGCACGCCAGGCCTCCCTGTCCATCACCAGCTCCCGGAGGTCACTCAGACTCGCATCCATCGAGTCAGTGATGCCATCCAGCCATCTCATCCTCTGTCGTCCCCTTCTCCTCCTGCCCTCAATCCCTCCCAGCATCAGAGTCTTCTCCAATGAGTCAACTCTTCGCATGAGGTGGCCAAAATACTGGAGTTTCAGCTTTAGCATCATTCCTTCTAAAGAAATTCCAGGATTGAGCTCCTTCAGAATGGACTGGTTGGATCTCCTTGCAGTCCAAGGGACTCTCAAGAGTCTTCAATTTAATTAAAAAAAAATTTTTTTTAAAGACAGTAAGTTGAGGAGGGAGGAGACATATGTATATCTATGGCTGACTCATGCTGATGTATGGCAGAAACCAACACAACACTATAAAGCATTTGTCCTCCAATTAAATTTTGTTTAAAAAAAAGTAAAGAAAAAAAAAAAGAATGGTAAAGGCCAAAATATTTATTGTGAAGGCCCAATGTCATAAGGCTAAATATTAGGATCTCCCAGCTGGACGTGACTTATTTAAGTGTCTTGAACTATATTTTAATGCTAATAGCAGCAGTGAAAGAAGTAGCAAGAAAGAGCAGAATCATTCAAGTCAAATGACTAATTCTCGATTTTTTAAATGGTGTAAAAACATCAAAAAGAAGGTCGCAAAAACACTTTAAGGAAAACAAGGCTTATATTCTTTAAAAATTTTAGAAATAGTTACTAAAATGTATTTAACTCATTAGATTTTAAGAAGAAACAAGAAAGTCATGAGTGAGTGGTGATAGCTAAGAACACTGAATTTTAAAGAGAACTAGAATTCAGGATTACAGTCATGTCATAAAACAGTGAAGAGAAGTTTAAAACTGGGAGTCTAGGGTTCTAATCCTGTCTCTGTCTCGAACTCTGTATGGTCTTGGGCAGATCACCTCCTGTTTTTGAACTTCAGGGGAAATAATACGAAGTAAGGCCTGGCTCTTGTTTACTCTCTCTAGGGATCAGATTTCTCGTCTGCATAGTCAAGAAAGTTTTGAAAGAAACAGTCTCCAGGTTATAACAAAGACAGCTTTCAAGGCAGCAGAAGCCTTCAACCTTCTCTTGGTTTACATATTCATTTTCTCACCCACTTCCACATCACAAAGCAGCTCAGCAAACCTGGAACTTTCCCCACCTATTTCTGTAGTAGTGAAATTCCTTTTTATTTCAACATGCTCTTTTACCTGAAAATGCATTTTTAAATGAAAATATATAATAAAAGTTGAATAACATACAAATAAAAACCTGTCATTCACATACAATCCCAGCCAGTGACGGTGTCATTAATTTTCTCCTCTCTTTGGGAATCTTTAGTTACAGTATTTCTGTTTTTTTAAATGAAATCTGGGTAAAACCATTTGCTGTATTCATAATTTACCATTTTTTTATTAAAAATAAAAAATAGTGGAAAGAATGGGAGAAAGACATAATCCCTTTATCTTCCTTTTTTCTGTTAATTATAAACATATTTTGTCTTATATAAGTAATCTGCTTATTTCAAAAATTTCAAAAGCTTAGAAATATTAGAATTGAGAAGCAAAATCCTCTGTTATCTCATTCAACCAGAGATAATTATTTTCAGTGTATAACTTTCCAGACTTGTTTATATAAACACATGAGCCTATGTACACATATATATTTAGAATAAATCATAAGGCATTTCCTATTCTACAGTCTCTTCACACAGTGGTATATCTTAACAGCTTTTCATGTGGCTCTCTCACGAGGCACATGGCATAAATTACAGGACACGCCGTTACTAATAACCAGCCTACTGGGAATTCCCTGGTGGGCCAGTGGCTGGGCCTGGGCTGGGTCCCTGGTTGACGGACTAAGGTCCGCAAGCTGCCAGCCCTGCAGTTTCACCAAGCGTTTGTCACTCACGCACACTGTAGAAACTATTTTATCCAACTTGATATTTGTGCTTCACTTTATGGTACAGTTTGCATGTAGAGTTTTCATCTTTTTAGGCACTTAGAGTTGACTATCGCTCCCTTTACAGATTTCAGCATTGGTTCTATTCTAAGCAGGCCCTACCCCATCAATTATAAAAATATTTTCCACTAGTATTTTCTTTTACCTCACTGGGGTCATCCATGCAGTTACTTCTTTCTTTTTCTTTCCAGAGGAAAACATTTGACACAAACTGCCCCCTGGAAAGGTGATTAAATCATTGGTTTAGTCACATCCGACTATTTGCGACCCCATGGACTGCAGCACTCCAGGCCTCCCTGTCCATCCTGAAAGGTAATAAGCATTTACATTCCCACCAGCAGTGAAGAAAAATATGTTTTTACCGTCTTTGACCACATTGCATATTGCCTTTTATTTTAATATTTGTCAGTTTGTAAAGGAAAAAAAAATATTGCCCACTTATTTTGCTTCACATTCTCTGTATTTTTCATGAAACCATCTTTTATGATACATGCATTTACAAATTTTGGGTTTTTTCCTCCTAAAACTGGGTATGTCCTTGCTATATTTTTCTCCTGAGCTTTGCTTTTATTTAATCAATTTGCAAGAATTTATATTTTTTGCAAAAATTTATATTTTCTTATACATTTAGAACACAATTCAGAAAAAGAATGTGAAAGGTATGTTTTTTTTTCATAATGTATGTGGCAAATGCTTTGGATTGTACTTTAAACTATGTGTGATAGGGACAGAAGCCTTCTCTCGTGCAAATAGAGCTGTTGACCGGAGGTAAACATTGTAGTGGGGCGGGGCCTGGAGAGGAGAGCTAAAGAAAACTTTCCAAACAGTTTATGGTAAAGGCCAGGACCAAGCAAACCTGTCTCCAGCAACTCGGCTCCACAAAATGCGATTCATTTTCATGCTAACAGTCATGTATGGATGGGCTTCTCAGGGGCTGAGTCTGGGGCTCACCCACAAAGGGCTGGGAGAGAGACTGCTGGAGGAGACAGGAAGCTAGAAGTGGAGAAGGAGACACCAGGGTCCTAGCGGCTCACTGAGCTCCTAAGATGCCCCTAGATGCTCAGGGGGAACACCTGGAGGTGGCCGTAAACAAAAAAATATGCATTTCGTCTCTGCTTTGGCTTATCCATGTGACCTATCGCTGAGGACAGAGAATTTAGTACATATAAATACCGTGCAATATAAATGTGTTTTTTTCTCCCTTAAGCCAGAGCTCTGGAGTCACAGGTGTTTGGGCTCCAAAAGACACTCCCCTCTCCACACAGGGACCCCAGCAATCATAGACCATTGCGTTTCACTTACCAATATAGAAAACAAATGATTTTATCCCTTGTCTGTAGTGTTCAATGCTGGCCAGCTTCAAAGCTCTGGATTTAGAATCCTGGCGCTCCCCATAGCCACGCCAAGTTATGTGTGACATCACCATTTCTACATCTACGCTTCATTAAATCTTGGCACTTAGGTATTAAGAGCATGACATTTCCCACCTTGCTGTGGAGATTTCCATGGATATCTGCACATTATCTGGGTGTTTGGCAGCCGCACCGGGAAATAATTGCTCTTTACACTTGCTGCAAGTACAGAGTCTCAAGACATGGATGTCAGATAAAGCTTCCCTGTTCGACCTTTGTCACTGTTTGCTCTACTTCTGTTTGTCACGAGCCTGCTCATAACACTTTCGTTTACTGTTTCCTGATTACTGCTGGAGGATGCTTGGAAATGTTCAGGCTGGCAGTCACCACGTGTCCGTCCACCTTCAAGGTTACTGAGTTTCGACTCATCTCTGCTTTCAAACCAAGTCAAATACCACTGAACCAGCATCCACAAATGGGCTGGAGCACAGTGGTCGCAGGTAAGGACAGAACCTGGAAAACACTACTACGTGTGTTAGTCACTCGTCCAGCTCTTTACGACCCCCTGGACTGTAGCCCACCAGGCTCCTCTGTCCACAGGATTCTCCAAGCAAGAACCCTGGAGGGGCTTGCCATTCCTTCTCTGGGGATCTTAACCACCCAGGCAGTAAACCTGAGTCTCTCGCCTTGCAGGCGGATTCTTTACCATCTGAGCCTATATAATATACACGAAACTGAATTGATGGCTTCCCTGGTGGCTCAGAGGATAAAGCATCTGCCTGCAATGCACGAGACCCGGGTTTGATCCCTGGGTTGGGAAGATCCCCTGAAGAAGGAAATGGCAACCCACTCTGGTACTCTTGCCTGGGGAATCCCATGGACAGAGGAGCCTAGAGGGCTATAGTCCACAGGGTCTCAAAGAGTCGGACACGACTGAGCGACTTCACACACACAAACTGAGATGAGTAACCAATACACTCTGCCACTTGTCACCTTCCTGAGAAAGCTCATAATCACTGCCTTGCAAGGGAAACATGACTTCATCAAATCAGGTATCATTAGAAACTGTGGTCGAAACTGCCCTTGTAAAGGGAGCATGTACACACCTTCCCTTTGTTGACGCTATTTCACCTACCATTTTTTGTTTTTTTTCTGTGGCACTGAACTGTGATCAGTCTTATCTAAAGATGAAGTTAAGTCAGGAGGAAGAAAGATAAGTGCAGAGGGGTGGGAGGAAAAAACAGGCAGAAGTGGTCTGGCTGGAAAGTACATTAACCTGCTGCATGGCAGTGACAGGCTATAAGCTTCTAGAAACACTCTGCAAAGCTCTGCTTTGACCTAAAGCCACTTCAGTGAACAGCATCATCTTTCCTTTATGCTATGAGTATGATAGAACAATATTATGGCATTTTTGTTGTTTAGTCATAAGTCATGTCTGACTCTTTTGTGACCCCATGGACTATAGCCTGCCAGGCTCCTCTTTCCATGGGATTTCCCAGGCAAGAATCCTGGAGTGGGTTGCCATTTCCTTCTCCAGGAGATCTTTCTGACCCAGGGATCGAACCCGAGGTTCTTGCTTGCATTGGCAGGTGAATTTTTTTTTTTACCACTGAGCCACCAGGGAAGCCCCATATCATGGCGTCATTTGTGTGATAACCCACTCTGAGAAGGTTGTAAACTCTGCAGTAGCTAAACCTGTGCATGTGGACAAAACTAGCCCTCTAAGGACTTTTGCCTGATCCTGGATTAATTACTCAATAGCAGGGTAACTTGGTAGGGGGCTATTGGCGTAAGAAATTGAGACCCCAGAAGTGAGAAGGAAGGGAGCTGGTTGTGAATATCTGCACTGTGAGGACTGAGAGAACTCTGTTTTGGACTATCGGTGTATACTCGGTGTAAACTCAGGAGAGTTGATGTGTGCTAAGCTTGGACTCTACCAGTGTAGGTTTTTCTAATGTCAAAAGCGGCAACTCGCTGTCCACCCCTTATAACTCTCAGTTGGGGAACTTCTGTGTAATTGATCCATTTCAGGCTATTTTCTGTCTTTCTGGAATCTCTGAGTGGTGTTTAATTCTTAATTCTATATTTAATTCTATATATAAATAAGGTATATATTTATACCTACCCCAAACTCCCCTTTTCTTTTCCAGTGACAGTATTAGGTCATCAGAACTTTGTTTACTAATAGTTTCCCAAGTTCCTCTTATTCATCAACTCTGCAGCCACACAATCCCTTTATTAGTAACCCCTGACCAGGCTCTTTAATCCGCCTTATCTCACTTCTACGGTTTGTAAATGGAGTGTTTTCCCTAGAACATCTTGGCAATCAGGCCTTCAGTTTGGAATGTCTTCCATTTACCAACATACTTATTTTTAACTCTTGCTTTGGCCTTTGAACAGATATGTGTCATAAAGTCAATAAGTCCAAGCTGGATACACACACCTTAGCAGGGCTGCTTATGAAAAACTCAGGCTGAGGGAGTAATCCTATCTGTGATGCAAACTTTGTTTACCAGAGGGTCAGCCCTCTGGAAGAACACTTTGCATACAACTGAAGGTGAATACAGGAGATAACTGTGCCCAAATGTCCCAGGGCCATGGTTCATTGTGATGGAGATAGCTTGTGTTAGGGATCTCTGCAGGTGCAGGAGGCTTTGGAATGTGCAGAATGACTGTTGGTTTTGTGAAAGTTGCTTCCAGCAGGCTGGGACTTTCCACCAAGAGCGTCTATTCAGCAACTGTGGACAGAACCAGACCTCCCATCTCAGAGTTTCCCCCTCTCTTCCAGGGGGTCTGCAACTTTCTGAAAAGGGATGCCAAAAGGATTCCTCTCCTTTTGGTACTGAGAAGGGGTGCTCAGCTGCATGGTGCATCGTTTTGCAATGAGAGGTCTTCTTGTGCAGTCACTCAGTCGTATCTACTCTTTGCAACTCCATGCACTACAGCACGCCAGGCTTCTTTGGCCTTTACTATCTCCCGGAGCTTGCTCAAACTCATGTCCATTGAGTCGGTGATGTCACCCAACCCTCTTATCCTCTGTCACCCCATTCTCTTCCAGCCTTCAATCTTCCCCAGCATCAGGGTCTTTTCCAATGAGTCGGCTCTTTGCATCAGTAGCCAAAGTATTGGAGCTTCAGCATTAGCCCCTTCTAATGAGTATTCAGGGTTGATTTCCTTTAGGATTGACTGGTTTGACCTCCCTGCTGTCCAAGGGACTCTCAAGAGTCTTCTCCAACATCATAGTTCAAAACCATCAATTCTTCAGCGCTCAGCTTTCTTTATGGTTCAGCTCTCACAACCATACATGACTCCTGGAAAAATCATAACTTTGACTATACAGACCTTTGTTGGCAAAGTGATGTCTCTGCTGTTTAACATGTTATCTAGGTTTGTCACAGCTTTCCTTCCAAGAAGTAAGCATCTTTTAATTTCATGGCTGCAGTCACCATCTGCAGTGGTTTTGGAGCTCAAGAAAATAAAGGCTGTCACTATTTGCAATGATAGGAGGAGGCTTTTAATAGTATTTTGGGAGGGAGCAGGAGGGACAGCCCCCCAGCTGGAGAGACATAAACAGAATCTCTAGTAACCGCTGTGGTTATAGCCAGAGAGGCCTGGTCCCAGCACTAATTACATGGGTCCAGCTCAGCCTGAACGTGCCCCCGGGACCAGAGGTCTGGGTTCTTCTTTACTACTTAGGCCAGATGTCTGCCGGCACCCTAGAGATAACCCGCTCAGGTCCTGGGCTCTGGGTCACTAATTACGGGCTCTTTCTGACATTGTCTCTGCATGAGCCAGACCTGAAAGTGCTGTTTACCAACCCACTTTATCTACTTAGAACAGAGAGCCACCTCTTTCTATCTTGATTTATAGCCCAGTAAACACAAGTTATAGATTCTCTGCAAGAGACTGAAGTTTTCTGCAGGAAGAACCCCTGCCCATGTCTTTAAGAGCCTCCAGCCTTAGCCCTGTGGCTGGAACAGAGAAAATATTGATAGTTCTTGACTGGGTAGAGTGAAACGTGATTGCAGTGAGCTGACACGGTCTCTCCAATTATTGAATAATCACTGTGCTCACTTATTGATCTCCAGGTGGCTCAGTGATAAGAACCTGCCAATGCAGGAGATGCCTGTCTATGCAGCAGACATGGGTTCAATCCCTGGTTCAGGAAGGTCCCTAGAGAAGGAGATGGGAACCCACTTCAGTATTCTTGCCTAGAAAATTCCCACAGACAGAGGAGCCTGGCAGGCTACCATCCCTGGGGTTGGAAAAGAGTCAGACACGACTTAGCGAGTAAACAACAGCAGCACACTGACCTCCTACGAGGTGTCTCAGTGGACATATAGTCTCTCCAGTCAGTGCGATCGCCTGGCAAGATAGACATAAAATCCTCTTTGGCACAAAGAAAGACAGTCGCTCAGAGAAGTTAGGCAACTTGCCTACAGTCAGAAGCTGCAAATGGCAGACCCAGGTGGTTTTTGTGTCCAAGGCCGTTGGGAACAGCCATTCTGTCGAGCCACCTCCCGAAGTTGCTAGAGATGGACAAAGGGAGATTGGCGTCCTGACTCCTCAGGCCAAAGCCTGGTCCAGTGAAGCAGGCGGGGCTGCCCGGCGCTGGACGGCGGGGCGCTCCTTGCGCTCCATGTTGCTGCCTCACACCTTGTCCTGCTAGGGAGGAGCGTAGGCCTTGGCTGGCTGCCCTCCCGCACCTGGGCAGCTGTGATGGCAACACATTAGAGCCTTGGCACGATGCCGCAGGGGCGAGGGACACCCAGGTTGCCCGCCTGAGAGCTCTAGAAAGAGTCAGAACCACCAAGAATTGGTGTTCAGTGGGAAAAAAAGTGGAAAGAAAGCCAACATGCCTGTCCTCATTGAAATTCAAAGTCAGTCCTCTGAGACAGGAAAACACACGTGGAAATCGTGTGAGGCCTCCTCTTTGCTCCCCTCTTTCTGCTTCAGCATCAACTTCTGTCTGAGGTCTTCAGGACGATCAGGAGGTTGTGGTCAGTCCCCCAGACCTGGCTGGGGTCCTCGCTCGGTGAAACCGTGGCGGGGAGGGGGTGGTGGTCTCCTTGCTTGGCCCCTAGAATGGTGGTTGGTCTGTTCTTGCCCTTCTCTGCCGGAGTGCAGAGGTGCCTGCATGGGCCCCATCTTCATCCTCAAAGCCCCAGAGGATATACTTCTGCACCAGAGAATATACTTTGAGGCATTTAACCTAAGAAAAGCCTCTCCTTCTAGGAAGAGGGGTTCTCTCCCCTCACCCTGTGAAGTCACAGAGACTGGATGAGTGATAGGAGCTGATGAGCACGTGTACCGATTCCTTTAAAAAGTCTCATCTGTTAGCTACTGTTCCCTGCTCTCACCTCCAGCTGCTTAGCTGCTAGAGAAGCAAAGCTGTGGGACATACAGCACCTGAGGGACGAGGACAGATGGTGACCAGGCTACTTGACTCTCCTCACAGTCAAGCAGGTGCGGTAGCAGTTAGCAGGGTGTCCTCAGAGGCAAGGCTTCAAACTGTGGCTCGGCCGTGACATTGCCCTGCAACCCCACTTGGCTCCTTAATCTTAATTCCCTTTGCCTCCAAAGTTGGGATAACAGCAGTTCCTACTCCTTGGGAAGCTATATATTAAAGGCTATAGACATAAAGCATATTATCTGCTCAGTAGCTCCTGGCTATTACTACCACAAGTAGTACTGTGAAAATTCTTATCCTGTAAAGAATACGCTAGAATTTGCACCTAACTCTTAATCCATCCGCCTCTTCCATCCACCTATTTGCTTTGGCTCAGTTGCGGTAAAGATCTCAAAATATCTCATGCTCTGTAATGTTACACTTATGCAAATACTTTCATATTCATTATCCCAGCACCTCCTGTGCTCAATCAATGTTTCTTTAATATTTAGTTTATTTATTTTGTTTATTTGTTTGTTCGGCTGAGCCAGGTCTTCATTATGCTAGGCAGTAGGATCTTTGTTTGTGGTGGTGTGGCTCTAGTTCCCTGGCCAGGGATTGAATCCAGAACCCCTGTGTTGGGAGCAGAGTCTCAGCCACTGGGCCACCCGGGAAGTCCCAGTCAATATTTATTTTTATTGTTCACAGCTGTCTCAGGCTACATATGGGAAACGATGGTGGCATGTCATACAGGAGGGGAATCTGCTAGGAGCTTACAGTGGGGACGCTCTATTAGTTTGCTAGGGCTGGCATAACAAAGCACCAGAAACTGGGGGCTTGAAACAACAGAAATTTATTGTCTCACAGCTCTGGAAGTGAGAAGTCCAAAATCAAATGGTCGCAGGGTTGGCTTCTTTGGAAGGCTCGTGAGGGAAAAACTGTTCTGTGCCTCTACCAGTAAACCTCTGGTGGTTTACTGGTAATAGCCAGTGTTCCCTGGCTTCTAGAAGCATCACTCCACCTCTGGCCTTCATCTTCACGTGGTGTTCCCCTGTGTGAGTGTCCTTTTTTCTGTCCAAATTTCCCCTCTTTATAAGGACTCAGTCATATTGGGTTAGAGTCCACTCTGAAGATTTCATTTTCACTTGGTTACTTCTGTCAAGACCCTATTTCCAAATAAGGTCACATTCTGAGATACCAGGGTCAGGACTCCAGTGTATGCCATTGCTGTTTAGTCATTCAGTCGTGTCTGACTCTTTTGTGACCCCATGGATTGTAGCCCTCCAGGCTCCTCTGTCTGTGGGATTTTCCAGGCAAGAATACTGGAGTGGGTTGCCATTTCCTTCTCCAGGGCATCTTCCCTACCCAGGGATCGAACCCGGGTCTCCTGGATTGGCAGGTGTATTCTTTACCACTGAGCCACCTGGGAAGCCTGTATATTTCTTGAGGGGGACACAATTCAACCCATAGCAGTAACCAGCCATGAAACCAGTAACCAACCATGAAACCATAATTGGAGAGGAGTGAGCCAGGGGTGGAGACAGGAGAGGGCTGGTGGGCATGCCTGGGGAATCACGCATCGCTGGTTTTGTAGCCCCACTGGGCTGGAAAGAATGAAGAAGGGAGATGGGAAACCAGACCCAAACCTTGAAGGGCCCTGATTCTCCCAGGGAGCAGGAAAGCTTTCAATCTGGGATAAAATAGGTCACAGAACATTGTGGAGCAGCTTTGGGGGAGCTGGCTGGCCAGCCAGAGGAGGGGACCAGTGAGAAGGCTCCTCTCTGTTCTGTGGGCTACAACTCATGGGGGACAGCATTCAGGTATTTATTTATTTTCGGTGGTTCTGGGTCTTTGTTGCTGCGTCGGAGGGCTCCTCTTCCTCCTGGTGCACATGTGTCTCACTGCAGTAGCGTCTCCTGTTGCTGAGCAGGGGCTTTAGGGCACTAGGGCTTCACTAGCTGTGGCCTGTGTGGCTCTAGAATCCTGGCTCAGTAGCTGTGCTCGGGCTTAGTTGCCCCACATGTGGGGTCTTCCTGGACCAGGGATCACACCTGTGTCTGCTGCACTGGCAGGTGGATTCTTACCCACTGCCAATGGATATTCTAGCCACCTGGGAAGTCCCAGTGTTCAGATTTTGGAACATCACTATCTCCGCTCCACTTGGTCGTTCCTGCTCCAGGTTGAACGTGCCCAGGGCCTTCAGTCACACAGAGCACTGTCTGTCCCCTGCCCAGTTCTCAAGTGCCGGTTCTGGTTCCACACCGGGGGTATCACAGTTGAATGACGCCCGAAGGAGTCGGGGCTCAGAAGGCTGAGAGGGCAGGCGGGCCATGTCTGGAGCATGCGCCAGGGGGCGAGCCCATCACCTGGGCTGCAGGGCCATGTTCAGGTGTCGGGAGCAGGACTTCTGCATCCAGAATGGGCACTGGCACGGGCAAAGCTAGGGAATTCCAGGGGCCGATCGTGGGTCAATCGTCCAGGACAGAAAGAAAGGTGGAGGCTCAACTGCCAAGGCTGCGGAAAAAAGAGGGAGCCGCCTCTTAGGAATCAGAAACTCAGCTTGGAACCTCAGCATGAAGCGCTTTTATCTTTCTGGCTGTGAGATTTTCATTCCCCCAACTAGGGCCCTTGGTGGTGAAAGCATCTAGCCCTAACCACTGGACCACCAAGGAAATTCCTTACAATGAGTCTTCAGAGACAAACCTGGTGCTCCGGTGACAAAGGAAGGAAGGAAGGAAAAAGGAAGAAAAAAGAGAGGGAGGGAGGAGAGGATCCTTCAAGGGCATGACAGCCTGAATTCCCGCCTCTCTGTAAGACCTGAACCAAACACTGCAGTCTGGCTTTCAGCTCAGCTCAGTTGCTCAGTCGTGTCCCAACTCTGCGATCCCACGGACTGCAGCACGCCAGGCTTCCCTGTCCATCCTTTAACCAAAAGGAAAACAAGCTCTGTGCTGTCCATCTATTGCTTTTTCGCTAAATCTAGAATACAATCTAGTTCTGTGGCGCTGCAAAGAGAACTTCTGGAGAGTGCAGGGAACAAATGTGACTTCGAAATGCAGCCTGGTGACGCTGAGCACTGTAGCCAGAGCCGAGAGCCGATGAGCCCAGGTGGTCAGGGCACGGGACAAGAGCCCTCCCGCCTGCCCCTCATCATTTTTGACTGGCCCACTAAGACTACCTTAGACCCATAAAGCATCTGGGAGCTGATCCAAGCTACTTAACTCCGAATTGCTGAGGTGCCAACAGGCACTAGGCTTATAAATCAGTCTTTTATTATCTGGTTGGCTTAGCCAGGTCTCCAAAAGGAACAGTAAAGTTTTATGATGCACTTCAACAGGCTGATCTTCAGAGCCAGGCTTTGTCCTGGATGAAATTTTCCCCTGCAGCCACGGAGGTCAGACTAGATCACCCAGCCTTGTGTTGCTCCCACCATCAGCGGGCTGAGGTTAGATGGTCGGATCTGAATAGAGTTCGCATTTGATATAGTGAAATCTCATCTTAATGTGCACTTAGCCTTTTTGTGAGAGGTATAACTACAAAGAATTTCTGGTTGCTCAGTCTGTTATTGTTGCTTTTTTTTTTTAACTGTTTAAAGTTCCACCTTAGGGTAGGCAATTTGAAAATATCATTGTCTCATTCCTCTGAAAACATTTTTAATTTTTTATTTTATATTGGAGTATAGTGGATTTACAAAATTGCAAAATCGTTTCAGGTGTACAATAAAGTGATTCAGTTATACATGTACATATATCCAGTTTTTCAGATCCTTTTCCCTTATCGGTTATTGCAGAATATTGAGTAGAGCTCCCTGTGCTCTCCGGTAGGTTGAAATCATTGCCAGTTATTTCTATTCAATTTATCTTCACTTTATTTGCTTTTCCATAGAAATGCCATTTAAATGCAGCCAAATTGTTTTAAAAGTAAATGGAAATAATTTTTTAGGGTGTCTACTAATAAGCACTAGAAAATAATTAATAATTTGGCTGTAATAAGAACTCAAAAGAAATACTTAATGTTCTTTCTAGGAGTAAATAGGACTATGGCTGAGCAGTATTTCAGTCATGGTAACAATCATTTCCCCAGCTAAAATTTGGTTAGTGAAAGAATGATTTTTAACTTGTGTCGTAGCATTTCAACCACTCAGAAGTGTCCACAGGAATTTAGAGCAGATGGTAGAAAATGACAAGAAGTGATTCTAAGAAAAAGAAAAAAACAAATTAGTGATCTATCCCCCAGTGAGAGAGCAGGTCCACAAACCATCACGATACAGTCATCACAAGTCCAAGTCAGAATTTCTCTTTGCTTAAAAATGTACCATTAAAACATCTCAGAATTTACCTGCCCCCAAACAAATTCTAGAATCATTTTGTCACTAGCTTAATCCATGTACGATAAAAAACACCAATGCTCTCATGAGATTTTGCTTCAGAATATATTTTAAAGATTATCAAGTGTAAAAGTCAATTTCAAAAGAAAGTAGATGAAAACCTTTATGCCCAGATCAGAGTAATCATCTTCAGGGTTGTCTTCAGGGCTCACTCAATGGTATCATTGCTGAGAAAGTTCTGGAAACTTTTCAGAACCCAAGGTATGTTCTCTAAATGTCCTCAGGGGTGTCAAATCTTTTTCTTTGTTTGGAGCTTTGCTTTCCAGAAACAAGTTAAATTTTATTCTTTGAGTTCTGTGGGTGGTCCACCTGAGTGACACTAGCTTTAAAACTCAGTTTAGACTTGTAGGATGGATCTCCTTGTGTGGCTTGTAAATCAATTCTCAAAGCAACCCCAGAAGAGTTTTTGACATGTCTTAAGCAAAGTAAAGATCATAGGCAGGAAGTACAGCTTCCCAAAGTGGCTGTTTTAAAGTGACATTAATCTGGTTAGAAGTCACAGGGCATTTAAAAGCGGAATCAGTGTGAATGGTTCAAACACACACAATGCTGAAGGTGAACTGCTTTAGGGCAACATAAAGAAAACTTTAAAATGTTTTGCTTTTGAATCACATGCTTAGGGAGAAAATCATGTGACTGTCTTCCCCACCACACACACAAGAATGAGAGAGGAGAGTTACTTCATGGCTCCGATGCTGCTATTTTGCAGAGGGACTCACGGAGCGTGGGGAACAGGAAGAATCACACAGGGCTTAGGGTGACAAGGGAGCCTGCTAACCCAGTTTATGGAGCTGGAACAACACCCCCTGCCTCTCTGTCATTTATGCCTACCATGCACAAGTGCTAATAAGCCCTAAAAATCCAGGAATTGTGAGTTTAACATCATGGTAGTTCCCACCCCAAATACCCCTGTGACAACTTGCCTTTATATGCTAAAACGAAGATCATGGCATCTGGTCCCATCACTACATGGGAAATAGATGGAGAAACAGTGGAAACAGTGTCAGAATTTATTTTTCTGGGCTCCAAAATCACTGCAGATGGTGACTGCAGCCATGAAATTAAAAGACGCTTACTCCTTGGAAGGAAAGTTATGACCAACCTAGATAGCATATTCAAAAGCAGAGACATTACTTTACCAACAAAGGTTCGCCTAGTCAAGGCTATGGTCTTTCCTGTGGTCATGTATGGATGTGAGAGCTGGACTGTGAAGAAGGCTGAGCGCCGAAGAATTGATGCTTTTGAACTGTGGTGTTGGAGGAGACTCTTGAGAGTCCCTTGGGCTGCAAGAAGATCCAACCAGTCCATTCTGAAGGAGATCAATCCTGGAATTTCTTTGGAAGGAATGATGCTAAAGCTGAAACTCCAGTATTTTGGCCACCTCATGCGAAGAGTTGACTCATTGGAGAAGACTCTGATGCTGGGAGGGATTGGGGGCAGGAGGAGAAGGGGATGACAGAGGATGAGATGGCTGGATGGCATCACTGACTCGATGGATGTGAGTCTGAGTGACCTCCGGGAGCTGGTGATGGACAGGGAGGCCTGGCGTGCTGCGGTTCATGGGGTCGCAAAGAGTCGGACACGACTGAGCGACTGATCTGATCTGATCTGGGTTTTCACAGGACTTTCTTGCATGAACCCCCTAAGAGGCAAGAAACATAGGTAGCCTGCTCCCTTTATTTTTAAAATAATTTGTATTTATTTCTTTATTTTTGGGTGTGCTGGATCTTCGTTGCTGCACGTGTTCTTCTCCACTTGCAGTGAGCGGGGCCACTCTGGAACTGCGGTGCACGGGCTTCTCGCTGTGCTGGGTCCTCTGTTGCCAGGCACAGGCTCTAGGGAGGCCTGCAGGAGCTGAGGCTCACGGTCTCAGTAGCTGCAGTTCCCGGGCTCTAAAAAGTGAAAGTGAAAGTGAAGTCGCTCAGTTGTATCCGACTCTTTGTGACCCCGTGGACTGTGTAGCCACCAGGCTCCTCCATCCATGGGATTCTCCAAGCAAGAATACTGGAGTGGGTTGCCATTTCCTTCTCCAGGAGATCTTCCTGACCCAGGGATCGAACCCAGGTCTCCCGCATTGCGGGCAGACGCTTTAACCTCTGAGCCACCAGGGAACCCTATCCCGGGCTCTAGAGCATGACTCAATAGTTGTGGTTCATGGGCTTAGTTGCTCCGTATCATGTGCAGTCTTCCCCGCCCAGGGATCAAACCCACGTCTTATTTGTCGGCAGGTCGATTCTTTAACAGTGAGCCACTAGGGAAGCCCCTGCCTCTTTTACAGCCAGAAATACTGAAGCACAGGGGGTGCGGTGCTTGGCACAGAGTTACTGGGCAATCGACATGGATTTCAGACTCCAAGTCTAACCACTTCCTGTGCCAGGGTTCTCTGAGGGCTGGACTAGAATCAGCCTAGTATTATGCATTCCAAAGCCTGCCTTGAAGTCAAGTATGCTGCGGCTGCTAATAGGTCACTTCAGTCATGTCTGACTCTGTGCAACCCCATAGATGGCAGCCCACCAGGCATCCCCGTCCCTGGGATTTTCCAAGCAAGAGTACTGGAGTGGGTTGCCATTGCCTTCTCCAAAGTCAAGTATGAGATCTACTTAAAACACAATTTTTAAAGATCTTTATTTTAAAAATATTTTTAAATTATTATTCTTATATAATTTTAAAGGTTATACTCCAGTTTGGGCTTCCCAAGTGGCTTAGGCAGTAAAGAATCTGCCCACTATATGGGGACCCAGGTTCGATCCCTGGGTCAGGAAGATCCCCTGCGGAGGGGATGGCAACCCACTCCAGTTTCCTTGCCTGGAGAATCCCGTGGACCGGGAGCCTGGTGGGCTACCGTCCATGGGGTCGCAAAGAGTTGGACGTGACTGCAGCAACTCCATCATGCAAGCATAGATTTTATAAAATGATGGCTCTCCTCCCTGTGGTGTACAAGACATCCCTACTTTACACTCTGTATCTCTCACGCTCCCACCCCGACTCTGGCCCTCCCCACACATTGGTAACCAGCACTTTGTTCTCCATATCTGTGAGCCTGCTTCTTTTCTGCTGTGTTCACCAGTTATATTTTCTATACTCCATATATGTGATATAAGTATTTGTCTTTCTCTGCCCTACATTTCTGTTTAGCATAATGCCTTTCAAGTGCATCTATGCTGTTACAAATGGCAACATTTCATTCTTTTTTTATCACTGAGTAAGATTTCACTGGGGCTTCCCAGGTGTCCGTAATGGTAAAGAATCTGCCTGCCAATGCAGGAGGCATGGGTTCAGTCCCTGGGTCAGGAAGATCTCCTGGAGGAGGAAATGGCAACCCACCCCAGTATTCTTACCTAGAGAATCCCGTGGACAGAGGAGCCTGGTGGGCGATACAGTCCACGGGGTTGCAAAGAGTCAGACACGACTGAGCACACAAAGCAATACTCCATTGTCTGTATAGACCACATCTTCTGTTTCCCATTCATCTGTTGGTGGACACCTAGATTGCTTCCATATCTTGGCAATTGTCAACAATGCTGCTGTGAGTAGTGGGGTGCGTGTATCTTTTGGAACCAGTGTGTTTGGTGTTTTGGATAGGTACCCAGGAGTGGAATTGCTGGGTCATATGTTAGTTCTACTTTTTGGTTTTTGGGTGTGTTTTGTTTTTTTTTTTTTTTGAGAACCTCCATTCTGTT
Organism: Tragelaphus eurycerus; assembly: GCA_935064755.1. Lineage (NCBI taxonomy): Eukaryota > Metazoa > Chordata > Mammalia > Artiodactyla > Bovidae > Tragelaphus > Tragelaphus eurycerus. Next base: position 3,695,684 of record CAKXYN010000023.1, read on the forward strand.
TTCTACAGTGGCTGTAACAATTTATTTAAAAAAAAAATTAATACTGTTTTCAGATCAGATCAGATTAGTCGCTCAGTCGTGTCCGACTCTTTGCGACCCCATGAACTGCAGCACGCCAGGCCTCCCTGTCCATCACCAGCTCTCGGAGGTCACTCAGACTCACATCCATCGAGTCAGTGATGCCATCCAGCCATCTCATCCTCTGTCGTCCCCTTCTCCTCCTGCCCCCAATCCCTCCCAGCATCAGAGTCTTCTCCAATGAGTCAACTCTTCGCATGAGGTGGCCAAAATACTGTTTTAGGCAAACCCAAAATATAGATATTGGCACAATGGATATCTGTAACATACCATCCCGCTTCACAGTTAAACTGCTTAAGCTATAACTGAAGTCTCCTTTCACCTCTTCCAAACCTCATTCCTCTGCCTCCCCAGCTCAGCCACTTTGTTGGCTGAGGTGGACATTTGAGGTGTACTTTCTACTGGAAGACAGTTTGCTTGGGCCTTGGTAGAATGGATCTTAGGGTGTCCTGCCCCTTTAATGACACTTTGCCCCCTACTCCCTTGCCTCCTGGTGACCTAGTTGGGTCTGGAGGTAGGTGCACAGTGAGCTGAGGCTTGAGGTGAACCTAACCAGCACTGGAAGGTGAGGTCATCTGCCTCAGAGCTGATCAGGTAAGGGAGCAGAGAAAAGAAGGAAGAAGGGCATTTGGCCTCTCCAAGCACTTGTGAAGTCGAGTATCTTGCCATATCTGTAAACAAGGATGTCCCAGCTCTGCAGATGTGACCCTCTGAGCCCAGAGGGCCCCAAAAGGAAGAATAATGCCCACAATGTGGCTGTGGCTACTCCCTATGAACAGGGGGATGAGAAACTGTGGGAGGCTGGCCCCAGATAGCTATGTTAGTCCCTCAGTCCTGTCTGACTCGTTGTGACCACTTGGACTGTAGCCTGCCAGGGTCCTCCGTCCATGGAATTCTCCAGGCAAGAACACTGGCGTGCGTTGCTGTTCCCTTCCCCAGGGGATCTTCCCAACTGAAGGATTGAACCCAGGTCTCCTGCATTGCAGGCATTTTCTTTACCGTTTCAGCCACCAGGGAAGCCCAGATCAGAGATGCATATGAAAGAAATGAGTTCAGTGAGCCCAACACTTGCCATACATAGAAGAGCACTAAATTCCTTGAGATACCTGGTTTTCCTTAATTAACAATAATCTTTGCTGTTCAGGTTATCTGCCTCCTTTGTTGCAAGCCAAGTGTTAGTTGCTCAGTCCTGTCCGACTCTTTGTGAACCCATGGACTGGGTTCACCAGGCTTCTCTATCCAAGGAATTCTCCAAACAAGAATATTGGAGTGTGTTGCCAGGATCACCTTCAGGAGATCTTCCCGAGCCAGGTATCAAACCTGGGTTTCCCACACTGTAGATTCTTTCCTGTCTGAGCAACCAGGGAAGCCCCTTTGTCACACACTTCTGTATAATCTGACTTCTTCCCCCGCCTCCCCAGAGCAGTTCTCTCAGGACTACCTGAGACGCTGCCTCCCGGGCTTAAAGTCCTAAAAATTCCCACTGAATAAACACGACTTTCAGGTTATGACTATTTTTTCAGGCAACAAACTGAGCTGGGATCTCCCTCCGCCAGCCCCGACACACAGTTTCGTTTCTTGTCCAGTGGGTTTGGGATGGAGTCAGGGAGGTGGAGTCTGCGAGCGCCTTCTGGCTTCTTCTTCTGTCTGGTTCCCTGGCTTCGGGGTTCCCCCTCCTGCTGGGTGACGTGTTCTATCTCGGGTCCAGCATGGCGGACCCGAGGATCTCTGCGGCCCACCCCTTCCGGTCTGCAGCGGAAGCGGACCTCTCCCAGGAGCCCGCGCGCTCTGGCTTGCTGTTTTCTGCCTCCGCTTGACGTGACCTGCCCAGCCTCCTTCCCTCTGGATCTTTCAAACTGATAATTCTGTAAACTAAGCTGCAGTGAAGAAAAAGGATTAGGAGACTCCACGTAAGGGCTGTTTGAAAGATAGTTCCTTGCCTTGTGGAGAATGACTTAACTGAGGAAATTTTCCAGGTCAGGAGAATAGCTCCAGGGAAGAAGGGTGTGGTGGTGGAGATCTTTGTGTGTAAACAGTGCCTCAGGCTCTAGGTCAACGAGAGGGAATGTGGCTTGGCCTTCACCCTCCTGCAAGGCCTCAAATTTGGGGCCTTGATGTCTTCTTCAAAGAAACGTCCCTAAGATGACCTCACAGTAACAAAGCACGTTCCTCACGCAGCTTCAAACCTGAGCCTGTCCGCAGACCCCACAGCCTATCTGGGTACCACTGACCCACCATTGGAGAAGGCAGTGGCAACCCACTCCAGTACTCTTGCCTGGAAAATCCCATGGACGGAGGAGCCTGGTGGGCTGCAGTCCATGGGGTCGCTAAGAGTCAGACACGACTGAGCGATTTCACTTTCACTTTTCACTTTCCTGCATTGGAGAAGGAAATGGCAACCCACTCCAGTGTCCTTGCCTGGAGAACCCCAGGGACGGGGGAGCCTGGTGGGCTGCCGTCTATGGGGTCACACAGAGTCAGACACGACTGAAGCGACTTAGCAGACCCACCATTTTTATAGATTCTGTAATTACTGTTTGATTCAGAAATCCTGTTTTCAAGTAATTATATTATTGTATTTTTGTTTTAAAAGCATTCATTTATTAAACGTGCCTACGTTTAAAATACTTCATGTTTTGGGAATTATTTTTCCAAACTTTTTAATTGGAAATTATTATTTCCAGAAGGGTAGAAAGACAATGCAATGAACGTATCCATCACCAAATTCACCAATTGTTAATCTTTTGGCAATTTTCTTTATCTCTGTCCATATTTCTGTATACATGTGTATATATACACACACATATAGAAAAATACATACACATACTCAAATATTTTTTCTGTTAAATCATAAATTAAGTTGCTTCATCTCTAAATACTTCAGTATATACAGATAATAAGGGCTTTTTTCATAATAATGACAATGCTCTCGATATTATTACAATGAATTACCACATCATAGCAAAGATACATGGAGACGGCAGTGGCAACCCACTCCAGTACTCTTGCCTGGAAAATCCCATGGATGGAGGAGCCTGGTGGGCTGCAGTCCATGGGGTCGCTAGGAGTCAGATATGACTGAGCTACTTCACTTTCACTTTTCACTTTCATGCATTGGAGAAGGAAATGGCAACCCACTCCAGTGTTCTTGCCTGGAGAATCCCAGGGACGGGGGAGCCTAGTGGGCTGCCGTCTATGGGGTCACACAGAGTCGGACACGACTGAAGTGACTTAGCATAGCATAGCATAGCAAAGATACATACTGTCAGCAAAAGGGGTGTTCTGCTTCCTTGAAGGTAGAGTATCTACTGAAATTATTTGAAATTCTTCTGTTTAGATTTCTCTTCCTCTGCTATTTATTGATGTAGTGTTAAATTAATTCAGCAGGAGCCCATTAAACTTAGGTGGCTCCGAAAGCCACGGTAGCCTATGTCGGCAAACGAAAACCTAAGCCTGTCAGTGCTTGAAAATTATGAAACTGATAAGGATGACCAATCATCAACAGCCAACCAGGTTTTAAGTTATAGCCAATCAGTATTTTCCTTTCTCTGTTTCTACCTTTTCTCTAGAAAAGGCCTCCTAACCACTTCCAGTTTGGTGGTGCCCCCTTCAAATCAATTTTAGTTCCATAAACCTAAAAGTTTTAATACGTCTCAGGTGATCATTAACAGTTCTTAATCATTTATTTACTGTATCCATATGGACTCATGGATATTCATCTAATACTTGGGGTTATAATCCAGTTCTGCTTTGTTTACTTAGTTGCTGCCGTTGGTCACTGGGACCTCTTTCAGGTGCTTCTTGTGACTTTGATACACTCCCATCCTTACGATTTTTTTTAGGCAGATTTTTACAATTTTGTTTTGGGCTCTTTCTTACTTTCTGACACAATAAGATGCTCTTGGTTCATCTAGTGTATTTTCTGCCTGAGTCCTAGAGCCAGCCGTTTCTCCAAGGAGCCTTGTTCCGTTTAACTGGAGAATGAAATTAGAAACCAAGATTTGGGAGCTAAGTATGCTTGCTTTGTTTTTCTGGGCTCCAAAATCACTGCAGATGGTGACTGCAGCCATGAAATTAAAAGACACTTACTCCTTGGAAGGAAAGTTATGACCAACCTAGATAGCATATTCAAAAGCAGAGACATTACTTTACCAACAAAGGTTCGCCTAGTCAAGGCTATGGTCTTTCCTGTGGTCATGTATGGATGTGAGAGCTGGACTGTGAAGAAGGCTGAGCACCGAAGAATTGATGCTTTTGAACTGTGGTGTTGGAGAAGACTCTTGAGAGTCCCTTGGACTGCAAGAAGATCCAACCAGTCCATTCTGAAGGAGATCAATCCTGGAATTTCTTTAGAAGGAATGATGCTAAAGCTGAAACTCCAGTATTTTGGCCACCTCATGCGAAGAGTTGACTCATTGGAGAAGACTCTGATGCTGGGAGGGATTGAGGGCAGGAGGAGAAGGGGACGACAGAGGATGAGATGGCTGGATGGCATCACTGACTTGATGGGTGTGAGTCTGAGTGACCTCCGGGAACTGGTGATGGACAGGGAGGCCTGGCGTGCTGCAGTTCATGGGGTCTCGAAGAGTCGGACACGACTGAGCGACTGATCTGATCTGATGCTTGCTGCTAGCGGGGTGTCATCCCTTCTAGGCCCTCTAAGCTGACAGAGCAAGGAAATACATGTGTGTGCACTAACCCTACATGTGTGTGCACTAACCCAGGGGCTTCTAAAGAATCTGCCTGCAAGGAAGGAGCCACAGAAGACAAGGGTTCAATCCCTAGGTCAGGAGGTTCCCCTGGAGGAGAGCAAGGTAACCCACTCCAGAACTCTTGCCAGGAGAATCCCATGGACAGAGGAGCCTGGTGGGCTGCATTCCATGGGGTCACAGAGAGCTGGACATGATTGAACCACCTTAGCACACACACATACACACACTAATCTGTGCCTATACACCTATGTATAGACATTTCTATTTCTAACCACCTGTGTCTGCATTACACTGAACATAAGTTAATACTGATGTCCCCAACTCTAACCCATTACCACATGGATCATTCCGGGCTCCTCCCCTTGTCTATCTGTAACCTCCCATTCCAGCGGTGAGAAATCTAGCTCCCACCACTTGCCATCTACTTACTAAATTGCTCATTGAGTTTTAAAAAAACATTTGAAATGTTAGTATCCCTTACTGCCATTGTTTTTGTTCAGTTGATCAGTCATGTCTCTGACTCTGCAACTCCATGGACGGCAGCACGCCAGCCTTCCCTGTTCTTCACTGTCTCCTGGAGCTTGCTCAAACTCAAGTCCATGAGTCAGTGATGCCATCCAACCAGCTCATCCTCTGTCGCCCCCTTCTCCTCCTGCTTTCAATCTTTCCCAGCATCAGAGTCTTTTTCAGTGAGTCAGCTCTTTGCATCAGGTGGTCTAAGTATTGGAGCTTCAGCTTCATCATCAGTCCTTCTAATGAATATTCAGCATTGATTTCCTTTAGGATTGACTGACCATTACTGCCATTATTCCTGATGTTCTAAATGTCTCAAATCAGCCAGCGGAAACCTTTTCTTCTGTGTCCTCTCTCATAGCCCCTTTGATCTTTGAGCATCTCATTGCTTTTGGCACTAGAAGATATTCCAGACTCACCTGTGCTTTGTCTCTGGCATAAATCAGTCATATTTTCAAGGATCTCTAGTGCCTCATAATAGAGAAGTTACTGTATTTAGAAAATAAGATCAGGGTGCCTAGTTTGCAAGTGGCTGCCAAGTTTTGTTTTTATTACTTTTCAGCCCTTTCAGTGAATGGAGCTCATCATATCTATAAAATAGCCTCAATCTTCTGAGAAACATAGGAATTAAGGACCCAGCCACTGGTTTAAGAGCCCCAAGTCTACATTCGCTTATCCTAACATTTTCTTTTATACTGAATTTCTGTTTCTTAGGTAGAAAATCTGGAGGAACTAAGATTTTAGTCTAAATTTGATATAAGGGTTATATGTTAGATGTAATATACTTAATCTTCAGTTCACTTCAGTTCAGTCCCTCAGTCATGTCTGACTCTGCGACCCCATGGACCACAGCACGCCAGGCCTCCCTGTCCATCGCCAACTCCTGGAATTTACTCAAACTCATGTCCATCGAGTCAGTGATGCCATCCAACCATCTCATCCTCTGTCGTCCCCTTCTCCTCCCACCTTCAATCTTTCCCAGCATCAAGGTCTTTTCCAATAAGTCAGTTCTTTGCATCAGGTGGCCAAAGTACTGGAATTTCAGCTTTAACATCAGTCCTTCCAATGAATATTCAGGACTGATCTCCTTTAGGATGGACTGGTTGGATTTCTTTGCAGTCCAAGGGACTCTCAAGAGTCTTCTCCAACACCACAGTTCAAAAGCATCAGTTCTTCAGTGCTCAGCTTTCTTTGTAGTCTAACTCTAACATCCATACATGACTCCTGGAAAAACCATAGCCTTGACTAGACGGGCCTTTGTTGGCAAAGTAATGTCTCTGTTTTTTAATATGCTATCTGAGTTGGTCATAGCTTTTCTTCCATGGAGCAAGCGTCTTTTAATTTCATGGCTGCAGTCACCATCTGCAGTGATTTTGCAGCCCCCCAAAATAAAGTCTCCCATGGCAGAAAGCAAAGAAGAACTAAAGGGCCTCTTGATGAAAGTGAAAGAGGAGAGTGAAAAAGCTGGCTTAAAACTCAACACTCAGAAAACTAAGATCATGGTATGGGTCCCATCACTCATGGCAAATAGCTGGAGCCTGGGTTAAGGTGAAGATAACTCAGTCGTGCCCGACTCTTTGCGACCCCATGGACTATAGCCTACCAGGCTCCTCTGTCCATGGGATTTTCCAGGCAATAGTACTGGAGTGGATTGCTATTTCCTTCTCCAGGGAACTTCCCGACCCAGGGATCGAACCCAGGTGTCCCACATTGTAGATAGACGCTTAACCATCTGAGCCACCAGAAGCCTGGATTAGGCTTGTCTAATGACTCAGTGTCTCCTGTCCCTCTCTGGAAGGTCCCAGTTTACTTTTCTATTGCATCTCTGCCCTCTAGTGGCCAAACAGAGTCAGTGGGCCCGTGTCTTCTGGGAAACATCTTCAGGAATAGATTGGTGCCCTCTTCAGGGTGCAAATCCAGAGCTGCAAAAAAGATATCTAGCCTTCGAATCATCTTGTAGAAATAATTAGAAGATTATTAAAAAAGACACAAAATAAGATGGGACCCCCACTCAAACATTATAAGAAGCTTTGCTTATTTGTTTTTAATTCTTCCTTATTGGCAAAATTTATAATATTGCCCAAGCCCAGGAAAGGCAGATGAAAAATGAACAAGCAAGCACTATTCTGGAAGTGGAAGGGGTATAAGCTTTCATAAAAGTGCTTTGGGGTCTTCCCTGGTGGCTCAGTGGTAAAGAACTCCGCCTGCCAGTGCAGGAAACACAGGTTTGATCCCTGGATCAGGAAGATCCCGTGTGCCGTGGAACAGCCAAGCCCGAGGGCCACAACTGTCGAGCCTGTGTTCTAGGGCCCCTGTTGCAGAAACCAGTACTCGAGAAACCAAGGCCCGCACTCGGAGAGTTGGAGAGCTCAGGCTTATTACGCCCCGAGCCCAGAGGAGTCAGCACTCCAAGCTCTGAGCCGGGAACAAAGTGGTTACAGAGTTTTTATACATGGACAGGCATAATTAAGCGGGTTTGAGGGTTTGCAGGGGCTGGGCTATTGCAAAGAGCAGGACAAGGGTGAGCAAGATAAGCTCCAGTTCCTAGTATTTTGAGTCCCCACTTTCTGAGGCCTATGTGATCCAGACTGTGAAAGGAGCAAGCTGGGTTACAGAGGCAGAAGGAGCAGGAGGTTATGCAAAATTTTAACTTTTCCTCTTCAGAACCACAAAGACGGAGCCCGTGTGCCCCAGAGCCTGTGCTCTGCGAGAGGAGAAGCCACGGCAGTAGAAGCCTGCACAGGGCAGCAAAGGGTAATCCCTGAGCTCGGCGGCCAGAGATGAAAAAGCCAGCACAGCAAACAGGAAGGCGCGGCACAGCCAAAAATATATGAATAAAAATGGGAAAAAAGAGAAGATACTTTGGCAACAGGTTTCAACATGCAGCATGTTAGTCTAGTTTGACCTAGGAATCCTATTACTGGGAGTTTATGAAGGATCAATTCACACAGAAGCTGAAAGACGGATATAGGAGAGTATTCATAGTTTAAAAGGAAAATTTGAAAATGATCCCTGTTCCAAAATAAACAGCTGATTGCACATATGGTTCGAACATAGGGTATGTATGAATCTTACAGATCCATACTTGACAGAATCCACAAATTGTAAGTACTGTAACTCCATTCATTAAAAAATATGTGTATGTGTGCTATAGAGAAAGACGCCTGCGAGAATGAACGCTAGAAGGCTCACAATGCCGATCTCTCAACATTTGAATTGCCTGTTGCTTTTATCATCTTTGCTCTTTGTTCTCGTTTTCTGGCCCCGCTGGAGGATCTCATTTCCCAAATCAGGGATGGAACCTTGGCCACAGTTGTGACAGCCCAGAACCCTACCCATGAGGCCACCAGAGAACTCTCTTCTTTGTATTTTTTTGAATAGATAAATGAACAAGTATCCTTTTATTAAAAAAAGTAATGCTATATTTAAAATCGAGCAGAATAAATCAAATTGGTTACTTAAACTGTAAATAAACAAAAGCACATATTTTTCTTAATCAAGAGTGATGCTGAAATATTACCCATCAATAAAAAGGAATGAACAGTGGATTCATGGGACAAAACCTTGAGTCTCAGAAACATCATGCTGTGTGAAATAAGCTTGTCCATTTATGTGACATCATGAAGGAAGAAACAAATCTATATGGATGGTAAACAGATCAAGGATCACCTGGGGCCCTGGGTCTGAGATTAACTTCAAAGAGACACATGAAAAATGTTTTGGAGTGACTGGAACATTCTATATCTTAATTGAGGGGTGGCTAACAGGGGAATATATTTTTAAAATAACAGACCCATACACCGCAGATGGATCCCTGAACACACTGAAGCAAAGCTGCTCACACATATGTAGAAGTCTGTGAGTTATGGAGACAGTGAGATTGACATGGAGTCCCTAAACTCAAGATGGGCGTGTTGGGCATGGCAGGCCCTAGGCACACTTGTCTAATCAGGAGGATTTGCACTTCCACTTCCCTGGAAACCAATCCAGTCTTCATCTCATTCCATCCATGACCTTAGACAATACTAGTTTTCACCTTCCCTAAAAAAAAAAAAAAGCCTTGGAGCTTTCATGCAGAGAAATGTGGACATGATTATAACCAGCCTAACGTTTTATACTCCCTGAGAGTGCTTCTATCAGGATCACAATCTAAATCTGAGGCTAGAGAAAGGAAACCCAGTGAGAGACGGTGCAGTGGAGCACCCGTGTAACGAGGGTCTCTGCAGGGTAACCCCTCTATGGGGACAGTGTGCCTGCTCTAAAGTCCACTACCTTGTCATTCGATCTTCAGAGCTGCGATGTCTGTGTTAGTCACTCAGTCATGTCCAACTCTTTGCGACCCTATGGACTGCTCGCCAGCCTCCTCTGTCCACAGAATTCTCCAGGCCAGAATACTGGAGTGGGTTGCCATTCCCTGCTCCAAGGGATCTTCCCAACCCAGGGATCGAACCCAGGTCTCCCCCACTGCAGGCAGATGCTTTACCACCTGAGCCGACAGGGAGGCCCTTAGAGCTGCAAGGGATCTTACAAATCATGTATATTATTCATGGGTTTGTAACCCCAGTTACTGAAAGCCTCCTGAGTTCACCTGGGCCACGTACTAAAGACACAGAAGAGAATGCAACAAACGGATCCCACCCGCAGGGAGCTGACTGTCACATAGGAGTTTCCAAGCTGGGAACTTGTTGGGAGTCTGCACGAGGGACCATTGCCCCCAGAAACCGTGGCCCGCAGGATCACTGGATGGTTCTCCACACTGTGCTCCACGCAGCAGCAGCGCCTGCCGGGCAGGCACAAGGAGGGCTGATGGAGTCAGCCCGAGACTCTACAGCCGAGGACTGGAAATAGAAAACATAAGCAATTTTCCTATTGTTTGAAAGCTCCATGATGCGAAAGACTGTTCAGAGGTATGCTAGATCAATACATGGCTGTAGGGGAGGTCCTGTTTTCAGACAGTTGTCTGTGCAACGAGATTCATTTCATAACCCCCTTTATCCCCTTGTTTTGGACCCAAGTTAGATTTTTATTTTATTTTTTTTGTGTGTGTGTAATAAAGTTTTATTAAAGTATAAAGGAGATAGACAGAGCTTCTGACATAGGCATCAGAAGCCAAGTTAGATTTTTAAAAGAACGAATAAATGTTCCTTTCACAAGTACTTCATAGTGAACTCAGATTTGTAACATCTGAAATGTTATTTCCAGGAAGAGATTGGGAGACAGAACAGAAAAGAGGTAAAAAGGCATTTTTAAAAATCTCTTTTTATGAAAGAGAGCAAGATTATTTCACTCAATTGACTGGGTTTGGGTCTGTTAAATTAAAAGTACTAAATTTTCTTTTTTTAAAAAAATCAGGTTTAAAATTTAAACTCAACTTTCATTCAATAAAGTTTGTCCTTTTTATGTGTTCAGTTCAGTCACACAGTCGTGTCCGACTCTCTGTGACCCCATAGACTATAGCATGCCAGGCTTCTCTGTCCATCACCAACTCCTGTAGTTTACTCAAACTCATGGGTGATGACATCCAACCATCTCATCCTCTGCTGTCCCTTTTTCCTCCTGCCTTCAGTCTTTCCCAGCATCAGGGTCTTTTCAGATGAGTCAGTTCTTTGCATCAGGTGGCCAAAGTGTTGGAGTTTGAGCTTAAGCATCAGTGCTTCCAATGAACATTCAGGACTGATTTCATTTAGGATGAACTGGTTGGATCTCCTTAGAGTCCAAGGGACTCTCAAGAGTCTTCTCCAACACCACAGTTCAAAAGCATCAATTCTTTGGTGCTCAGCTTTCTTTATACTCCAACTCACACATCTATACATGACTACTGGAAAAACTATAGCCTTGACCTTTGTTAGCAAAGTAACACATCTCTGCTTTTTAATATGCTGTCTAGGTTGGTCATAACTTTTCTTCCAAGGAGCAAGGGTCTCTTAATTTCATGGCTGCAGTCACTACCTGCAGTGATTTTGGAGCACCCCCAAATAAAGTCTCTCACTGTTTCCACTGTTTCCCCATCTATTTGCCATGAAGTGATGGGATCAGATGCCTCGAGCTTAGTTTTCTGAATGTTGAGCTTTAAGCCAACTTTTTCACTCTCCTCTTTCACTTTCATCAGGAGGCTCTTTAGTTCTTTGCTTTCTGCCATAAGGGTGGTGTCATCTGCATATCTGAGGTTATTGATATTTCTCCCGGCAATCTTGATTCTAGCTTGTACAGTTCTGTGGATTCTGACAAATGAATACAGTCAGAGACACCACCAGAATTAAGATGGCAAATATTTCTACTACCCCCCAAAAGTTTCCTAAAGTCCCTTTGAAGTCACAAGATACAACATTTTGGAGGAGAACCAAAATTCCACTCGAAGTATCTCAGTTGGGAAGCCAGGTATTTTTTCGCCCAGAAGGAGGCTGTTTGCAGAAATGAGTTGTGCGCCAAGGAACTAGCTTGTTTTTATCGCTTGTTTTTGTTTCTTCCTGTTATCTCTGCTGTTTTTCCCAAGTGGTCTGTTGGCATAAGTGATTTTAGCTGGGAGGACTGGGTTTTTTGCTTTGCAAATTTACTTTAGATTTAAATGAGAATTAGATTGAATTACAATGGGACAAAAAAGCACTCACTTAACTCAGAGCCTAATTCTAAAACAACAAAACATTGTTGACTAAGAAGGAAAAAAGAGATGGGTGGGTACCTAGTTTGTAGACTGAGGGCTTGTGACTGTGCTCTGTAGCATCGGACTCTTTGTGAGGCCCCGGACTGTAGCCCACCAGGCTCCTCTCTCCATAAGAAATTTCAGGGAAGAATACTAGAGCGAGTTGCTATTTCCTAGCCCAGGTGATCTTCCCGACCCAGGGATTGATCCCTCATCTCCTGGGTCTCCTGCAATGGTAGGCAGAGTCTTTATCGCTGAACCACTAGGGAAGCGCAGACCAGCTGCTAGAATTTACTTAATTCTTGCATGAGGAGGCAGGCGGGGTGACCGTTGCCAGGTTGGGGGAGGGGGAGGGGCAGGTCACCCCCTTGGGTGCCCACTGCCCTTCCAGGAATTCTCACTGTTAGCGCCACAGAAACTCTCCAGGAACAAAATCATACCGGAGCAAACAAATGCAGGATACAAATGTACTTTCGCAAACACTGTCACCTGGAGTTAACATCGCCCCCTACAGACATGTAAGTGAGGACGCAGATTCTCCTGGAATTTTCATCTCTTTAAACATCGTTTATTTCAGAATACCGCCCAGTCAGGGTCCTTGGTAGCACTAAATACAATTCTCTTTGGCTTTTGTGAAAAGACTAGTTTGAGCTTTCATCTGGGGATGTGTGCAGGTCTGAGGTGTGTTGAGATGGCTAGTTAAAGGATTGTTTTTTCACAATATTGTCTCCCGAGGCTGATGCACATGGATGCCTTTGGCAAGGGGAAGGCCTGCCTGTCTAGACGACCTAGGCCTCTGGTTTAAATTTAGCAAGATGCCCAGAAGTAGTTCATCCTGAGTGATCAGTGGAAATCAAGATGAAGAAGAAACAGCGTTACCAGGCTCTTGCAGGGGCGTTTGCAAAACACTTCTGTATCAGAGTGACTTGATAGGAAGCCTCAGAACACGCACCTGAATGGTTTAAGCTTAGTGTGCTTGTTGAGTCACTTCAGGCGTGTCCAAATCTGTGACCCATGGACTGCAGCCTTCCCGGCTCCTCTGTCCTTGGGATCCTTTAGGCAAGAAGACTGGAGTGGGTTGCCATGCCCTCCTCCAGGGCATCTCCCCGACCCAGGGATGGAACCCAGGTCTCTTAAGGCTCCTGCACTGGCAGGCAGGTTTCTTTACCAGTAGCGCCACCTGGTTGACATGTTTTCTCACTGGGTAGTAACCCTGTGGGTCCCCGAGTCCAAGGTGGGTTAACTGGCAGCTCTGTGGTGTCTTCCAGGACGGAGGCTCTGAAGTGCAGACTCCCTTACAAGCCCACTTTCCCTCTCAGATCCCTTGTCACCGTGTCTGAGTGCTCCGAGAAAAGTGGTTGTTGCTGTGAAGGTACAGCTCAACCTGGATTGGCGAGGGGGCATCTCATGTATGAGAGCAGACAGCCCAAACACCAGGGTGAATAAACGTCAAACTGGCCACCAAGACAAGAACTGGAATCTCTGGTCTGAGGAGTGAACTTTATGTGACATTCACTCACTACATGCCAAGCACTGTTCTAAATTTATTACCTATATAATGTAGCTTCTGTTTAGTTTTGGCCACGCTGTGCTGCTTTATTGGCTATGCCAAAACCTTTGACTGTGTGGATCACAATAAACTGTGGAAAATTCTGAAAGAGATGGGAATACCAGACCACCTGACCTGCCTCTTGAGAAGCCTATATGCAGGTCAGGAAGCAACAGTTAGAACTGGACATGGAACAACAGATTGGTTCCAAAAAGGAAAAGGAGTACGTCAAGGCTGTATATTTTCACCCTGCTTATTTAACTTCTATGCAGAGTACATCATGAGAAACACTGAGCTGGAAGAAGCACAAGCTGGAATCAAGATTGCTGGGAGAAATATCAATAACCTCAGATGTGCAGATGACACCACCCTTATGGCAGAAAGCGAAGAAGAACTAAAGAGCCTCTTGATGAAAGAGGAGAGTGAAAAAGTTGGCTTAAAACTCAACATTCAGAAAATGAAGATTATGGCATCTGGTCCCATCACTTCATGGGAAATAGATGGGGAAACAGTGGAAACAGTGTCAGACTTTATTTTGGGGGGCTCCAAAATCACTGCAGATGGTGACTGCGGCCATGAAGTTAAAAGACACTTACTCCTTGGAAGAAAAGTTATAACTAACCCAGACAGCATATTGAAAAGCAGAGACATTATTTTGCCAACAAAGGTCCATCTAGTCAAGGTTATGGTTTTTCCAGTAGTCATGTATGGATGTGAGAGTTGGACTGTGAAGAAGGCTGAACGCTGAAGAATTGATGCTTTTGAACTGTGGTGTTGGAGAAGACTCTTGAGAGTCCCTTGGACTGCAAGGAGATCAAACCAGTCAATCCAAAGGAAATCAACCCTGAATATTTATTGGAAAGACTGATGCTGAAGCTGAAGTTCCAGTACTTTGGCCACCTGAGGCAAAGAGCTGACTCATTGGAAGAGACCCTAATGCTGGGAAAGATTGAAGGCGGGAGGAGAAGGGGACGACAGAGATGAGGTAGTTGGATAGCATCACTCGATGGACTTGTGTTTGAGCAAACTCTGGGAGACAGTGAAGGACAGGGAAGCCTGGCGTGCTGTGGTCCATGGGGTTGTAGAATCGAACATAACCGAGTGACTGAACAACAACAACAAAAAACCTATTTATAATACAAGAATTGTACTCATTTATCTATTCTTAAAGATGTATTGTTGACTTGGAAAACAGAACACAGAGCCCCCAAACAGCTCAAAGTAACTTTTACTTTCCTTTTTATGAAATAAAATGGTTGCTTTATGGCCTGGTTCCCCTTGCCTTTATTTTTATTTTTTTCTCTAGAGCATTATTTATTTCCAATCTTAAAGAAGCGTCAAAAGCAAAATATGCTTCCAAAAACGGGAACTGCATTTCCTTGAGTAGCGTTACCCATTTTCCTTTCTATTTCCCTGCTACTCACTTAACCTTTCCTGGTCTGTCTGTTTCTTTGGTCTCAGAACAAATGTCTTGGCAGAATTTGTTTGCTCAGTTTTGCAATTCCCTGCTAGAAATCAATTTTTGTGTATTTAGATTGTTGTTATGTGTAGTGTACCAAAAAAAAAAATGACTAGACAGTGCTTCAAAGTTACCTGTGTGTGCCAGGGACCAAAATGAGTATTTTAAAGTGATTTTGGGGGAGCATTTGTATTCTGAAACAGGTGGAAAGTCATTAACTGAAGGGAGGCAGATCAGGTGGTGTAAAGATGAAGACCCTCAGCTCAGCGGCTCCCGCTGGTATCAAGACCCAAAAGTCAACCTCAGATGGGGAAGACTGCTCAGTAAAGATTTGCTCTCAGGGGATCTTTTACAGGCGGTACTAGCTGACCATACCTTGTGCTCTGGGGAAATCTCTGCAGTTCTAGAGGGAAGGCCGGGGAAGGCAATGGCACCCCACCCCAGTACTTTTGCTTGGAAAATCCCATGGACGGAGGATCCTGGTAGGCTCCAGTCCATGGGGTCGCTAAGAGTTGGACACGACTGAGAGACTTCCCTTTCACTTTTCACTTTCATGCATTGGAGAAGGAAATGGCAGCCCACTCCAGTATTCTTGCCTGGAGAATCCCAGGGACGGGGGAGCCTGGTGAGCTTCCGTCTCTGGGGTCGCACAGAGTCGGACACGACTGAAGCGACTTAGCAGCAGCAGCAGCAGAGGAAAGGCCATTGTTAGCTGGAGGCCAGGAGATGGTGCTGTGAGCCCAACAGAAAGAACCACTTCTCTGCCGATAACTGTGCACGAGTGTTAGTCGCCCAACCATGTTCGACTCTCTGCGACTTCGTAGACTGTAGCCTCCCAGGCTCCTCTGTCCATGGGATTCTCCAGGCAAGAACACTGGAGTGGGTTGCCATGCCCTCCTTCAGGGGATCGTCCCAACCCAAGGACTGAACCTGGGTCTCCTGCACGGTAGAGAATCTTCTTTACCATCTGAGCTGCCAGGGAAGCCGGGATGATAAAAGGGCCACCCAAAGGCACAGCCTAGGGGTTTTTCAGATTGGCTTCCTCGTGGCCTCCGTGGCTTCCTCACACCCCGAGGGAATGTCCGTGCCAGAGTGTGTAAGAATCCTTGCCTTCCTCAACCCCTGGGGGCTCGACCCCCAGACACACGTGATATAAAACTGCCTGGGGAAGGCTGAACAGGCTCGTGAGGTTCTAGTTTTGCTGAAAAGGGAATCTTTCAGGGGTTGGGAGGAGGAGTTGACTTAGGAAGGCTTTCTGGAACACTGACTGTAACAAGAGATAGCCTGGCATAAATGACGAAGTCAGGTGTGGGCGAACAAGAGAAAAGCAGATGAATCCAAAGCAAACAGCAAACAGAAGTTAGTGGCGGCGTAAATCCTGGAGGAACTCCAGGGAGCCTCTCAACTTCGTCCCTCATGCCATGAACGCGTTTTATCCCGCTTTGTCCCGATAAAGTCCGATCACTTTGATGGTGGGATCGTTCCATGGAAAATCCTCCTCTGGACAAAAGCAGCCTCAGTCTTTTGATCACGCTGTCTGCATCACGGTTTCTTTCTCACTTGTAACCGTGTTAGGAAGCCCTGTGCTCCCTTTGCTTTCCTGAGGTCGGTTATAGAGAGCACAGTTACAGAGGAAGGCCAGCTCGCTGCAGCCCAGAGAGGGCGCCGGCTCTCAATCGGCCGCAGGCGCGTCTCAAACCTGGTGAATTACGTGTGGAGGCTGTTCACTCACAAGAGACTTCCCCTCTTCCCCAGGCCTGTTTTCAGTGTCATCCAGATTTCCACCTTCACCCTCTCACCCTGGCCAATCAGCCGTGCTTATCAAGAATCACGTGATCAGAAAGATACAGCCACAGGGGAAAACACGTTCAAAAACTCACTGACTCAACTGAGAGCTTGAAGGACACTTTTAGCATGCCTTTGCCTGAAGGTAACACAAGGCTGGTTAAAAATAGAGCGGGCTGGACCAGGATCAGATCTACTAGATCAGAATTTCCAGAGTCAGGGCCTGTAATCTGCACTTTAAGTCTCCCAGGTGATTCTTCGGAGAAGGCAATAGCACCCCACTCCAGTACTCTTGCCTGGAAAATCCCATGGACGGAGGAGCCTGGTGGGCTGCAGTCCATGGGGTCCCTAGGAGTTGGACACGACTGAGCGACTTCACTTTCAGTTTTCACTTTCATGCATTGGGGAAGGAAATGGCAACCCACTCCAGTGTTCTTGTCTGGAAAATCCCAGGGATGGGGGAGCCTGGTAGGCTGCCGTCTCTGGGATCACACAGAGTCGGACACGACTGAAGCAACTTAGCAGCAGCAGTGATTCTTATCATCAAGAAGCAGACTCAGAGATACAGAAAACAAGCTATTCTAGTAGTTACCAGTGGGACGAGGGGAGGGGAGAGGGGCTAGTGGGGGGAGGGGAGTAAGAGGCACAAACTGTTATTAATATGTATAAAATTAGCTACAGCATATATTGTACAGCACAGGAAATATATTCAATATTTTATAATAATGAAATGGTTGTTTAGTCCCTAAGCCGTGTCTGACTCTTTGCAACCCCGTAAACTGCAGCACGCCAGACTTCCCTGTCCTTCACTGTCTATGGGAGTTTGCTCAAATTCAAGTCCACTGAGTCCGTGAGGCCATCCAACCACTTCATCCTCTGTTGCCCCTTCTCCTCCTGCCCTCAATCTTTCCCAGAATCAGGGTCTTTCATTTAGTTGGTCAGTAACTAAATGGAGTGTTCAGTTCAGTCACTCAGTCATGTCTGACTCTTTGGGACCCCATGAATTGCAGCACGCCAGGCCTCCCTGTCCATCGCCAACTCCCAGAGTTCACTCAAACCATGTCCGTCCAGTCGGTGATGCTATCCAGCCATCTCATCCTCTGTTGTCCCCTTCTCCTCCTGCCCCCAATCCCTCCCAGCATCAGAGTCTTTTCCAGTGAGTCAGCTCTTCGCATGAGGTGGCCAAAGTACTGGAGTTTCAGCTTCAACATCAGTCCTTCCAATGAACACCCAGGACTGATCTCCTTTAGGATGGACTGGTTGGATCTCCTTGCAGTCCAAGGGACTCTCAAGAGTCTTCTCCAACACGACAGTTCAAAAGCATCAATTCTTCGGTGCTCAGCTTTCTTCACAGTCCAACTCTTACACCCATACTGGACTGCTGCTGCTGCTAAGTCGCTTCAGTCGTGTCCGACTCTGTGCGACAGCATGGACTAGTACTGGAAAAACCATAGTTTTAAATAGATGGACCTTTGTTGGCAAAGTAACGTCTCTGCTTTTGAATATGCTATCTAGGTTGGTCATAACTTTCCTTCCAAGGAATAAGCGTCTTTTAATTTCATGGCTGCAGTCACCATCTGCAGTGATTTTGGAGCCCCTAAAAATAAAGTCTGACACTGTTTCCACTGTTTCCCCATCTATTTCCCATGAAGTGATGGGACCGGATGCCGTGATCTTCGTTTTCTGAATGTTGAGCTTTAAGTCACCTTTTTCACTCTCCTCTTTCACTTTCATCAAGAGGCTCTTTAGTTCCTCTTCACTTTCTGCCATAAGGGTGGTGTCATCTGCATAGCTGAGGTTATTGATATTTCTCCCAGCAATCTTGATTCCAGCTTGTGCTTCTTCCAGGCCAGTGTTTCTCATGATGTACTCTGCATAGAAGTTAAATAAGCAGGGTGAAAATATACAGCCTTGACGTACTCCTTTTCCTTTTTGGAACCAATCTGTTGTTCCATGTCCAGTTCTAACTGTTGCTTCCTGACCTGCATATAGGTTTCTCAAGAGGCAAGTCATGTGGTCTGGTATTCCCATCTCTTTCAGAATTTTCCACAGTTTATTGTGATCCACACAGTCAAAGGCTTTGGCATAGTCAATAAAGCAGAAATAGATGTTTTTCTGGAACTCTTGCTTTTTCCATGATCCAGCGGATGTTGGCAATTTGATCTCTGGTTCTTCTGCCTTTTCTAAAACCAGCTTGAACATCTGGAAGTTCACGGTTCATGTATTGCTAAAGCCTGACTTGGAAAATTTTGAGCATTACTTTACTAGTGTGTGAGATGAGTGCAATTGTGCGGTAGTTTGAGCATTCTTTGGTATTGCCTTTCTTTGGGGTTGGAATGAAAACTGACCTTTTCCAGTCCTGTGGCCACTACTGAGTTTTCCAAATTTGCTGGCACTTTCACAGCATCATCTTTCATGATTTGAATTAGCAAATGGAGTGTCAGATCAGATCAGATCAGATCAGTCGCTCAGTCGTGTCCAACTCTTTGCGACCCCATGAACTGCAGCACGCCAGGCCTCCCTGTCCATCACCAACTCCCGGAGGTCACTCAGACTCACATTCATCGAGTCAGTGATGCCATCCAGCCATCTCATCCTCTGTCATCCCCTTCTCCTCTTGCCCCCAATCCCTCCCAGCATCAGAGTCTTCTCCAATGAGTCAACTCTTCGCATGAGGTGGCCTAAGTACTGGAGTTTCAGCTTTAGCATCATTTCTTCCAAAGAACACCTAGGACTGATCTCCTTCAAAATGGACTGGTTGGATCTCCTTGCAGTCCAAGGGACTCTCAAGAGTCTTCTCCGACACCACAGTTCAAAAGCATCAATTCTTCGGCGCTCAGCCTTCTTCACAGTCCAGCTCTCACATCCATACATGACCGTAACCTTTAGCAATTGTGAGTCACTATACTATAACCCTGTAACATAATATACATCAAGTGTAGTAATAGCCGTATAGTAAGTAGTAGTGTTAGTTGCCCAGTCGTGTCTGACTCTTTGCAACCCCATGGACTGTAGCCTGTCAGGCTCCTCTGTCCATGGAATTCTCCAGGCAAGAATACTGGAGTGGGTAGCCATTTCCTTACTCCAGGGGAATCTTCCTGACCCAGGGATCAAACCTGGGTCTCCAGCAGTGCAGCCAGATTCTTTACCATCTGAGCCACTAAGGAAGCTCCTGTACTTCATTTTTTTTTTTTTAAGGCAGCAGCGTAGGAAACAGGACCCAAGAAATTGTCTTAGTTCAAGAGTTATTAACTGCCAGCAAAGGGCTAGAGACAGATATCTGAGGCTTTGTGGACCACACAGTCTTCATTACAGCTACTCTGCCATACTGAGAAGGTGGCCAATATGTAAGTGAAAGGGCATGGCCGTGTTTCAATAAAACTTTACAAAGGCAGGCTGAGGGCTAAGGTCTGCGGACCGCTGGACCATCTGACAGGTAGGACACCGAGGACCAGAGGGGTGAGGAAACCTGCTGAAGCCGCAGTTAATCAGTGGCAGCCAGGCCAAGGCGATGGGCCCTACAACAAGGTTCCCTTGATCGCTCTGCTGCTGACCCGGGTCCTTGGACTCTTCGATCAATAGGAGTTGGTAAGAGGCCAGATGAGAAATTCAAGCGAGGCGTTGCTGGGGCTCGTGCTACAGCACAGGGGAGTGAAAGCCAGAAAGAGCAGACACTGCTTGCTCTCTGAGGGGGTCGGGCGGGTTCCTTAAAGGGTGAACGTGGAGGCAGATAGGGGCTCTGACAGAAGGGTGGCTGAGAGGGGCTGCCCGCCCCTTGGGGATGCTGCATGCAGGGGTCAGGCTTGGGGCCCTGCTTCCTCTCCTGGCACCTCAGAAGTGGGAGTTAGTTTGGGGTCTTTTTGTATCTTGCGTGGGTGCGTGCTAAGTCGCTTCAGTCGTGCACAACCCTCCACGACCCCATGGACTGTAGCCCGCCAGGCTCCTCTGTTCATGGAATTCTCCAGGCAAGAACACTGGAGTGGACTGCCATGCCCTCCTCCAAGGGATATTCCTGACTCAGGAATCGAACCCGTGTCTCTTAAGTCTACTGCACTATCAGAGGGGTGCTTTACCACTGGCGCCACCGGGGAAGCTTTTTAGCATCTTATTGTTTATAATTGCCCTGACTGCCCAAGCCTGCAGCTGTTTTTCGTCCCTTATCATTCCTTTGCTTTCTGTTCCTTGGGAAGACCTCCGTCCACTGAAGTAAAGGGCCCCAGGCCCCCGTTTATCTCAGCCCCACCCCGTGTTTCCCTCCCAAGTTGCATCTGGGTCCACTGTGGCTGACACGCTGCTTCGGATGAACCTCTGCTGTGTCACTGGTGGCAGAGACAGTCGTGCTGAGGGAACGTTTGCATTCTCTACAGAAAGAAGATCTTGGCATCCCCTTTCTCTGGTGGGTGGGTTTAAAAAAAAAAAACAAAAGGAAATAGAAAAATAAAGTATCAAATGGTTAAATTAAACAAAACAGGAATTTTCTGTATCAATTAAAATGTTCAAAGCTCCAATTGGCTAACTAGATAAATGTTCTTTTAAATTTACTTGTGACCAAGCCTTGAATCACCTTGAGGGGGCATCAGGTTCTCCAGACATGCCCAGACCCTTTGAACAAACTTCCCAGAAAGAGGTGCCCCCCTTGTGGCCACTTTCCTCCTTCCCCGCCTCTCGTAGCAGTGGGGAGCATCTGGTCGCCATTTTCTTTGGACCTCTGAAGAACTGTCATGAAATTGCCACATGTTGTTCATTTCCTGGCAAAGTGGCCGATTCTCTCAGACTGTCCTCAGAAAACTTGTCCTGGAATCCTGAAATCATTTTTATGGGATGGGAGCCTTCTTTCTCTGAGTCGTCCACACTCAAACTGCGTGGATTTTGACCAGGTTTGATCCGCTGGTGAGTTTTGAGCTCTAAAGGAAGAAGTTTTAGAAGAGAAGATTGTGCTCTCCTCTGCTTGCAGGCCAGGGTCCACAGTTACTTCCTGGGGCATCCCTTATGGGGTGAGCCACGATCTGAGTTTACCGCGGGGGAAACCAGGGAACCGGGGTCTTGTTCACTTCTTGAAGGAGAGTCGTCACTCTCTCTCAACCATCAGAAGCTCCTGTTCTTCTCCTTCAGTGGGCTTAGGGAGCATTTGTTTTTGTGTGTGTGTGTGTGGTGGGGTTTTGTTTTTTTTTTGGTACCCAGAAAAAATTTGCCTTGAATACGGAAACAGTCAGGCATTTTTGGAACTCTTGTAGAATTAATTGTTGTGCTGGAATTTAGGAAATTTTTAGAAATGGATAACAATGTAGCAATCGCTGCTTTCAAAAAGCAGAGAGCATCTGGCATTCAGATGACCCTGGTCATCTGCCCTTTCCAACTCTCTCGTATTCGGAGTGCTTTCAGTAAGCCTGCTGTGGTTGGTGCTTTTTTTTTCCTTTTTGTCCCTTTTATTTGGAAAAAATTTAAACCTACTGAAAAGTTGAACACAAATTCAGCAGTTATTAACATGTAGCCACATTTGCTTTATTGCCCCATCCACCTTCACTGACACCCCACCCCCACCCCGACACACACACACGAGCTCTTCTGTGCTCAGGTGTGTCTGACTCTCTGCGACCCCGTGGACTGTAGCCCGCCAGGGTCCTCTGTCCATGGGATTCTCCGGGCAAGAACACTGGAGTGGCTTGCCATTTCTTTCTCCAGGGGATCTTCCTGACCCAGGGATCGGGTCCACGCCTCCTGTGTCTCCTGCGTTGACAGGTGGACTCTTTGCCACACTTTCTTATTTCAGCTGTAACGTTTGAAAATGAGTTGCTGGCATCATAATACTTTACCCCCAAACTACTCAGCCTGCGCTTCCTGAGAATAACGCAGCCTCCTACATAAGCATTACATGAGTGTTGTTCCTAAGAAAACTAACACTGATTCCTTCGCATTATCTAATATACAATCCATATTAAGATTTCCCCAATTGTCCCCAAATGTCTCTCCATAGCGATTCTATTTTCTGACCCAGGATTCAGTCTAGGTTCATGGCTGTACTGCTGTCTTTATTCTCCGGAGTCTCTACTAATCATGAACAGGCCTCTCATTTCTTTTCTTTTTTTCATGACATTGACATTTTGAAGCATTCAGGCCAACTGGTTTTGGAGAATGTCCTCTATTCTGGAACTATTTGATTGTTTTATGATTAGATCTGAGCTAAATACTCTTGCTGAGGATGCACATTGCTGATATTGCATGCTCCCTCCTCATCTCATCGGGGGCCTATCACACTGACATTTACTTTGGTCACTTTCTTCAGGTGATATTTACGAAATCGCTTCAAGGCAAGAATGTATTTTCCCTTTGTGAAGAGTGAGCAGTGTATGAGTGGTCCTTTGAGTCTATGTGGATCACAAGTCCTCCAATAACCTTACACACGTTTTTACTGTCCATTGCTGATCTCTGCCTGAATCAATGCAGGGAAGCTGCAAAATCGTGATTTTCCTCTTCTTTTTGTTTCCAGTTATTGGCTGGTATTGTCCTGTAAAGAACAGTAAGCTGTGCTAAGACAGGGCCTTCTTCGGTTTTGTTCACGGATTGTACACCGGGCAACTGCAACTATAGTAAACTCTTCACAGATATTTGAATTCCATAAATGAATAAATGTTGCCCATTTTTTGTTTTCTTTGTTTTCACTTCTTATTAAGCAGTTTTGATCAGTTTTACAGGGAGAAGTGTTGAGGGAATACTTCAAAAACTGGATGAAAACCAAATCTCTTATACAAGCAAGTTATACTTTAGTCTGGGAAAACAAGCTATTGATTTAGTTTATACTTAAAAACAAACTGATATATGAGCACAGTTTAAAAGTGAAATAGTCAGATGACTAAAACTGAAAACCACCATACCCCTTGCCTAACTCTTTTCAATATTGTTTTTCCAGTCTTTAGATAAGATCATTTTCACCTATTTTAGCAATTCCCTAGTATTTCTTCTCATAGTTTAAGAATTTATGTATTCTTGGAAATGGCAACCCACTCCAGTATTCTTGCCTGGAAAATCCCATGGATGGAGGAACCTGTTAGGCTACAGTCCATGGGGTCACAAAGAGTCGGACACGACTGAGTGACATTTACTACTATTTACCATTCATATTTGATATTTTTTGCATATTGTCTAGAGACTTCCTTATTTAGAAGATTAATATTTATTGCTCTTAAACTGTTTCCTTTCCTCAATATTTCTTCTCTACACCTCTATTCTCACCACTATAAGCATGTGATAAGTTGTGGTTAAATCAACATTTATATGCACAGATGAATCATGTAATATACTCTTTGTCCAGCCTTTTATTTTCCTTGGAGATGTTAACTGCCTATTTTTTTTATTCACTCAGTTTTCTTTGTATCATTAATCTATCCCCAAACTCTTCCAGCAGAATACATCTCCTTTCCGTAATTTCAAGCACATCTCAGTTTCTATTTTTGTTTTGGAGACAGCCCTTCTGGAGCCCTTCACAAGCTCCTACAGCTGAGACTGTGCTCACGGCCTGCTGTAAAGCTGTTATCCCAGGATCTCCCTTTCCCATTATTCTTCCTCTTTCTCTTTGGTTCGTCCCACTTCCTGGATCCCATGTCATCTTGATCACCTCACTCATTCTGATGAAATTCACACTCCCACAGCTTCCTGAGAAATAAGTGGGAGGTAAAGATGGGACCTTGCATATATGAAAAAGTCTTTAGTCTAGCTTCCTACTTGATTGACATGTGAACAGGATATAAAAATCTTAGTTGGAAATCATTCTCTTTCATAATTTCAAAGGAATTTCTTCATTTTCTGTTAGCTTATTGAGTTGTTTTGTGAAACCTGTCTTTTTGTGAGGGTGTGTGTGTGTGTGTGTGTGTGTGTGTGTGTGTGTGTTTTCCTCTCTCTGAATGGTCTTGAGATCTCATTTTTGTATTCAGTGTTCTGGAATTTCACAGTGATCTCTCCTTGGTATTTTTTAATAAATTCATTGGCCATGCCACTTAGGAGATTTGTTGAATCTGTAAACTCACATCCTTCAGGAGCCAGGAGCCCCTGCTGCCCGAAGCAGAGCCAAGCACACCCAGCCCCTCCTCTCAGCCTCAGCACTTAGCTCAGCCATCTCCCATTTGGAGGAGAACTCAAGGGAGCAGAGAGAAGACAGAAGTGGTTGTTCAGTCTCTTAAATCCTGTCTGACTCTTTGCAACCTCATAGAGCACACCAGGCTCCTCTGTCCTCACTATCTCCTGGAGCTTGCTCAAATTCATGCCATTGAGTCCGTGGTTCCATCCAACCATCTCATCCTCTGTCGTCCCCTTCTCCTCCTGCCTTCAATCTTTCCCAGCATCAGGGTCTTTTCCAATAGTCAGTTCTTCACATCAGGTGGCCAAAGTATTGGAATTTCAGCTTCAGCAGTGAATATTCAGGGTTGATTACCTTTAGAATGGACTGGTTGAATCTTCTTGCAGTCCAAGAGACTCTCAAGAGTCTTCTCTAGCACCACAATTTGAAGCATCAGTTCTTTGGCACTCAGCGTTCTTTATGGTCAAATTCTCACATCTGTACATGACTGCTGGAAAAATGATAGCTTTGATTATATGGACCTTTGTCAGCAAAGTGGTGTCTCTGCTCTTTAATACACTGTGTAGGTTTGTCATAAAAAACTCAACATTCAAAACACTAAGATCATGGCATCAGGTCCATCACTTCATGGCAAATAGATGGGGAAACAGTGGAAACAGTGACAGATGATTTTCTTGGGCTCCGAAATCTCTGCAGATGGTGACTGCAGCCAAAATTAAAAGACACTTGCTCCTTAGAAAAAAGCTATGACCAACCTAGACTGTATATTAAAAAGCAGAGACATTACTTTGCCAACAAAGGTCCACCTAGTCAAAGTCTGGTTTTTCCAATAGTCATGTATGGATGTGAGAGTTGGACCATAAAGAAAGCTGAGCACTGAAGAACTGATGCTTTTGAACTGCGGTGTTGGAGAAGACTCTTGAGAGTCCCTTGGACTGCAAGGAGATCCAACCAGTCAATCCTACAGGAGATCAGTCCTGAATATTCATTGGAAGGACTGATGCTGAAACTGAAGCTCCAATACTTTGGCCACCTGATGACTGACTCACTGGAAAAGACCCTGATTCTGGGAAAGATTAAAGGCAGGAGGAGAGGGGGACAACAGAGGATGAGATGGTTGGATGGCATCACCAACTCAATGGACATGAGTTTAAGTAAGCTCTGGCAGTTGGTGAACAGGGAAGCCTGGCATGCTGCAGTCCATGGAGTTGCAAAGAGGTTGGACATGACTGAGTGAGTGATCTGAACTGAGGTTTGTCACAACTTTCCTGCCAAAGAGCAAGTGTCTTTTAATTTCATGGCTACAGTCACCATCCACAGTGATTTTAGAGCCCAAGAAAATAAAATTGGTCACTGTTTCCACTTCTGCCCCATCTATTTGCCATGAAATGAGAGATTGGATGCCATTATCTTAATTTTTTTAATGTTGAGTTTCAAGCCAACCTTTTCACTCTCCTCTTTCACCTACATTGAGAGGCTCTTTAGTTCCTCTTTACTTTCCGGCATTAGAGTGGTATCACCTGCCTATTTGAGGTTGTTGATATTTCTCCTCGAAATCTTGATTCCAGCTTGTGGTTCATCCAGCCAGGCATTTTGCATGATGTACTCTGCATATAGGGAAAATAAGCAAGGTGACAATATACAGCCTTGTCATACTCCTTTCCCAAGTTTAAACCAGTCTGTTGTTCTACGTCTGGTTCTAACTGTTGCTTCTTGACTTGCATACAGATTTCTCAGGAGACAAATAAGGTGGTCTGGTACTCCAAGAATACCAGAAGGAGAAGAGGGAAGCCAGAAGTACTCTCCCATACTTTCTCTCTGGGGTGTGGTATGGAAATACTTTTACCTGTGGGAGACGTGAGGAGTAAAGAATAAGTATTTACTCTGAACAGAAATCTCGGGTTTTCCCAAATGAAATTACATATGGAAACCATATAATTTAATCTCCAAACTGGGACATGTCTGGTGATTGATTGGGACCCCTATCAATAATTATTCCAGGAACATGAACATAAAGTGGGCTTCCCCAGCAGCTCAGCAGTAAAGAATCCACCTGAAATGTAGGAGACACAGGAGATGTGGTTTCCATCCCTGGGTGGGGAAGATCCCCTGGAGGAGGGCATGGCAACCCACTCCAATATTCTTGCCTGGGAAATCCCATGGACAGAGGAGCCTGGTGGGCTATGGTCCATGAGGTCACAAAGAGTCGGACACAACTGAAGTGACTGAGCCCGCACATGAGCATAAACTAGAATCATCTAGGGCAACCAGGAGGAAAAGTCGCTGCACTTAGAGCAAATGTGGGGATTCTCAGGGGATCTCATCTCTCTGGACTCACATTCTTCCATTTTCTCAAGTAGTTGCTAATGGATAGTCACTCTTCACCCAACCTCTCCCTGAAAAGCTGCATGGCTCACAGGATCTTAGTTCCCGGACCAGGGATTGAACAGTATCTCCTGCAGGGGAAACCCAGAGTCCTAACCACTGGATCACCAGGAAATTCCATGGATAGTCACACTTCTGGGGTCTTTTCCTCTATATATTCCTTAGTTATCTCATAAGGAGGACATAAAGAGAGAAAAAGTAAAACGTGTTCCAGTCATTTCAACTATAATAGGCATTTAAAAATAAATGTTTGTTGAGTAAATAAGTATGTAAATAAAATGTACTTGACAAAATTCTTTTCTGTGGAGATGGAGTCTCTATTAACTGAAGGGAAATAACAAATGAAAGGAAGAGAGAAAGAGAACGCTCACCGAGAAAATGTGACTTATTTAGCTTTGTTCTAAATTTATGTGGATCCTGGTCTTGTCTCTCATAAAAAGTTATGCTCATCTAGCCAAGAAGTCACCAAAAGCCTATTTTCGGATGTTTAAAGAGAAACAATCTCCAGAAGGTTATTTACTATTAATATGCTCTACAGTTGGGGGGGATTTTTATTTTCATTTTTCATTTCCTGTTTCTTATCTTATGTTCTCAGATCGAGGCCATTCCTGGGCCAGAAGAGCATGTCTTAGCACAATCTGCCTCCTGCCATTTATCAAAACGTTGTCTTGACTCTTTTCAGTTAATCAAAACCAGGAGGTAAAATTTCAGAAAAAGACTGAACTGTGTTTCTCACATCAAGAGTAGTGACTGTGTGTGATCAGAGGTGGTATTGGTATTAATACAGAAAGAAAAGTTTGGACTTTGGTGAGTGGTATGCAAGTTAAGGACTTTTAAAAGGATGCCAATGTAGATATCAACTCATACTCTTGAAAATATAATATGATACAATACACATATGCCAGGATTGTTGATAACAATAACAAAGCTGATCAACGTCAACCCCAAACAACTGTTTGAGGATTGGACTTGTTTTGTTTTTCACTGAATAGGAGGAGGTGAAGTTAAGGTTTCCATTCGTGGTTTCCAAAAAAGAAAGCAATTTGGCAGGGAAAGTTTCTCACTAAGGGCAAACAAATCATGCTGTGACATGAACCTGCTTTCCTTCTTGTCAACGGTGATTATTGTATGTCAGCTGGGTGCCTGATTTATCTGTCGGAGAAGTTTCATGATGAGCAGCTGTGACCGTGGTAAACACTGAAACACACTGTTAGATTCTTTTTGGCTTGAACCATTTGGGGAACCAATGGTCAGTTTTCTATGGGAAAATAAAGTACCACCTTCCTTTTGGAAAATCTCTGATGGGTAGATGGAACAGAGGGAAAGGATGATGAATAACTTTCCTTGAATGTGTATTTTCTTGCCAGCACCATTAAAAGTGCCTTACATTTCACTTTTTTCTCATAACTCTGCCATTTTATAGAAGAAAAGTCTGAGCTTGGAAAGATTAAGCCTCTTTACCAGGGTCATACAGCTGCTAATCAGTAGATGTGGGCTTTAAACTTTGGTTTGTTAGGATTTGAAGACCGAGTTCCTAACTGCTTCTCCACGTGGCCTTACCTCCCTACCTAGGAAATGCCATCGAGTCACTTTCTGCTTCTCTCTGTTTGTGGAGTTACTACCAAATCCTGTTAATCTCCCATTAGGTCTTAAATCGATCTGTCTATTCCTAATTCCAATACACCTCTTTATCCCATGTTGGAATCATATCACATTCCCACATAGTCTGCCTGTTTTTGCAATCTCCCCTCTCAATCCATTTTATACATCACAGTCAGACCAATCTCCCTTTATTATCAGTTTCTTTTTTTTTTTTTATCTTTTGGCAGCAGGCCATGCAGGATCTTAGTTCCCGGATAAGGGACTGAACGCTTACACTCTGCATTGGAAGCTCAGAGTCTTAACCACTGGACAACCGGGAGGTTCCCCCTTCATCACCATTTTTAACATCTGTTCTACCAATGTAGAGGGCTTCCCAGGTGGCGCTAGTGGTAAAGAACCCACCTGCCAGTCCAGGAGATATAAGACTTGGGTTCAATCCCTGGGTCCGTAGGGGAGGACATAGCAATCCACTCTCGATTTTTGCCTGGAGAATCCTATGGACAGAGTACTGCCTGGCGGGCTATAGTCCATAGAGTCACGAGTCGGACATGACTGAAGTGACTTAGCATGCATGCAGGCATGCTGTTGGTGCTTTGCTTGGTTCTGTACAGATTCATCTTTGCGGGATCTAGTCAAGTTCATGGGGTTAGTTCAATGTATTTACACAACTACAGGCCCAGCATTGGGAGTAGAGTCACCATCTTGGCTGTGAGTACTTGGGTCTTGCCTGGTGATTTGCTGGAATGAGTGCAGGGAAGGAAGGGGTTGACAGTACCAATTAGATTCAACAGTAGGCGAGGGGCTCCCTATTTCCAAGATTGTAGTCTCTGTGCAGCGCCCAATTTGAGTCTGAACCCTGTAAGGAAGAGGGAGGAATTGAGTGGGGTGGACTGAGCGCCATCTAGTGGGGGAGGCTGACTGTGACTGGCAATCAGATGCTACAGAAAAAGAAAAGACAGGCAGTTCCTGGTGAGTGAGAGGAAAGGTGGGCGCTGCCAGCAGATCAGGGGGCTGTGGACTGATGGGGGAGTGGCAAGAGGAGGATCACCCTCGTCTTCAATGCAAAGCAGAAGGAATAGGATAAACATCATTTATTTTCTTTATCTAGGACCCCACCATGATCCCCAGCTTTCAGAGTAAAACAATAATAAATAAAATTTTAAGAAAAAAGAACAGGTATGCCTGCTATCAGTTTGGGTCATATCAGTTTAAACAGTCATTTGTATCTCTTCTTTTTCTTCTTTTTGGCTGCACCACACAATTTGCAGGATCTTAGTTCCCCAACAAGGGATGGAACCTGGGCCCTTTGCAGTGAGAAGGCAGATTCCTAACCACCAGACCTCCAGGGAATTCCCTGATTTATCTTTCAATCAAAAATCCAAAAATGTTTTGTGTGTCTACATTCCAAATTTTAAGAAGATAGTTCAGTTCAGTTCAGTCAGTCAGTCGTGCTGACTTTTGCAACCCCATGGACTGCAGCACTCCAGGCCTCCCTCCTGTGCATCCCCAACTATTGCAGTTTACTCAAACTTATGTCCATTGAGTTGGCAATGCCATTAAACCATCTCATCCTCTGTCGTCCCCTTCCTCTCCCACCTTCAGTCTTTCCCAGCACCAGGGTCTTTTCAAACAAGTCAGTTCTTCCCATGAGATGGCCAAAGCATCGGAGCTTCAGCTTCAGCATCAGTCCTTCCAATCAATATTCAGGACTGATTTCCTTTAGGATCGACTTGCTGTCCAAGGGATTCTCAAGAGTCTTCTCCAACACCATAGTTCAAAAGCATTAATTCTTCGCTTTCTTTGTGGTAAAAGGGGAACTATTTAGTAATTGTCCATGCATCCTAAAGGGAAATGTGAATTGCACTTCCATTCTATACTGTGGTCAGTTCAAGAGGCAGCAGAAGGAGGCAGACACTGTTCACACAGAGATGGTGTAAGAGCTAAACGACATTCTGAAACAAAAATATTCACAGAAAATTGAGACCATGGGAGCCAGACCTGTAGGTTAAGAGGCAAAGGGGCATAGACACAGCCCCATTTTTTTGCATACCCGATTGTTGAAAACATGCCTGTGAGAACAGGGCTACTTTCCATGGGAGCACACACCCATGTTCAGCAGATTGAACTGCGGACCAACATGATGGCTAACACATTTTCCTCCTTCAGAACAAAATCGTGAGAGGCAAGAGCTTCAAAGGAGCAAAAGTTAATCCAATTCACAATCAAATGAACATGTTGTGGGTTCAGAGCCAACTCAGAGTCTGAGCCAACTTTAGTCAGTCAGTGCCCTGCATTTAACCAGCTGGAATGTTTTATAAGTACCATCCATGCAATCCTTTGACATGAGGGCTTTGCCTCTTGTTGGGAAATATGCATCTCGTAATAAAAATGGAAAACAATGTCCTTGGATTTGTTGTTCTCTAGAGAAGGAGGCTCTATTGTGCTGCATGCCAGGAATATAATAATAAAGAGGGGTAAACACTGATTACATTGAATTTATTTCAGGCATGAGAGACTGGGAGACATTTATATGAGAGATGGATAGATTAGGAGTATAAAGACTATAGGCCCCACTCCCACAGTACCAATATTTAAGAACAAACTCTCGGTCACTCTTTTTTTTTTCCATGCCCAGGAATTCATCAAGACAGAACAAGCCAAGAGCAAAGGACCAGCTTCAGAAGAATTGCGATCGATTCAAGGTTTTTGAAACCAAAAGCTCAGTTATAGAGGAACTGGGACTAGTCTAGATATGAAACAGCATTCCAGGGCTTTTTCTCAAATGTAAGTTTGCTTCTTTATCTTTAGCCCTTGAAAAAAATAAAGACCGACCCCTGTCTTGTACCACACATTTTATATGTGTTGAAAAAGAAAAAACAACCCAGACTGATGTGAAATTATAATGGAAAAAATAAAACCACCTAAGAACCAAAGAGAAATGCGGGAAGGTAACGAAGAAAGAAAAAAGAAACAAAAATAAAGCAACAAAAGCCATGGATGGATATTTATATAATCTCGAAGTGCAAATGGCTATTTGAAGACTAAAACTAAGGCAAAGCTTATAAAGGAAATGAAACCTAGATTTGACTTTATTCAAGTTAAAAAGTTTGTATTTTTTTTATTATTATTATTCAGGATTCAAGCACCATAAACAAAGGCAAATCAAAAGAAGGTGTGCAAAGTTCTCATTTCCTTTGCTCGCATATAACCCACTCAAGCTGGCTCCTGAAGAAAGCAAAGGGACAGGAGATAAGGAGGTGGCTATCTCCCAGATCGGGAGGACAGGAGCGTCACTGGGCCCCAGGAAAGCGCCAGGCGCAGGAAGCCAGGGCCCAAATGGTGCGATTCTGATTCTATCATCTATGCTGATCGGTTATCTGTAATACGTCTACGAAGGGTAACTTCACATCTAGTATTTGGTTTCCCAAGGGTCCAGTTCTTATAGAAGATTCATGATGAATGCTTGATTCTCCCCCTTTCATTAAAGATGTTTTACTGAATGAATTGTTTGAGGTAGGAAGTCTCAAGATCTACGGTCAGTCAGCTGGAGACACAGCAGAGCCAATGCTTAACATCTGTCAGTGTCGGAAGGTCTCAGAACAAGAGAGTCAATGGTTTAAGTTCTAGTTTGGGTTTGAGAATGAAGGCAGGAGAAGACAGAGGTAGGAAGTCCTACATGGGGCTTCCCTGGTGGCTCCGTGGTAAGGAGTCTGCCTGCCAGTCCAGGAGACACACATTCGATCCCTGGGTCGGGAAGATCCCCTCGAGAAAGAAAGGGCAACCCACTCCAGTCTTCTTGCCTGGAGAATCCCATGGACAGAGGAGCCTGGCCGGCTACAGTCCATGCGGTCATAAGAGTCAAACACAACTTAGTCACTAAGCAACAGTAAGTCCGATGTAACTGTTCACTAAATAAAATAAACCAGTTAAAGGATAATGCAGCTTTAAAAAAAAAAAAAAAAACAGGCAAGTCAGAGGGGGTAGATAATGGTATTCTCATTTTGTAGGTAGAAAAGGTGAGACCTGGTGGAGTTGTGACTGGTTCAAGTTCACTGGGACAAAGAGAGCTGCCTTGCCTTTTAGTCTAGTGCTTTTTCCATTCAGTAGTTGGCAACTTTTCATCTATATGAAAATTAAAACTAATGAGGCATGCATATATTAAAGTTGTTTCTTTATAAAAGTAAGTGCACACAGCCAGGATGGAAGCCACTGTCAAGGGCTGTCTCCAGTGCTGCTCAGCCCACTGGTTCTTCGGCCCTGCCAGTGTCCGTCCACTGGGTATGATCCCACAGCAGTGGGCACAGCATCCTTTTGTTCCTTTTTAAGGGTTTTTTGATGGAATTTACAATAGTCATTTGGACTCAGTCTAGGTCAACAATGAATATTTTCCATCAAATCCAAAAGGAAAGGAATTATTAAGATAACTTTGGCTGTAGTGATTTTTCCATGTCCATCAGTACCTTATGGGGCTTCCCAGGTGGCTCTGCTGGTAAAGCGCCCACCTTCCTGTGCAGGAGACACAAGAGACTCGGGTTTGACCCCTGGGTTGGGAAGATCCCCTGGAGGAGGGCATGGCAACCCACTCCAGTATTCTTGCCTGCAGAATCCCATGGACAGTGGAGCCTGGTGGGCTCCGTGGGGTCAAAAAGAGTCAAACATGACTAAGCAACTTAGCACGTATGTATGCAATAACTTACGGGTAATTTTCAATCTAGGCTAAAGTCACCAGTACTGAGCTGGACCTGGTCAGGAATTGGCTTCTCTCTGCTGAATTCAGCACCTGAAATGCAACAGCTGTTTCTTTTTAAGGTTTGAGGGAACCTGGCTGACCTTCCTCCGCTCAAGTTCTTTCTCACGGGAACAAAGGCTAGCAGTGTTGAGCTCCAGAGATTCCAAGCTTGGTCTTACGGAGTTATCGGAACAGCCCAAGGCAAGGCTGTCTGTTGCTGCTGCTGCTGCTAAGTCGCTTCAGTCGTGTCCGATTCTGTGCAACCCCGTTGCTGCTGCTAAGTCGCTTCAGTCGTGTCTGACTCTGTGCGACCCCATAGACCGAAGCTCACCAGGCTCCCCTGTCCCTGGGATTCTCCATGCAGGAACACTGGAGTGGGTTGCCATTTCCTTCTCCAATGCATGAAAGTGAAAAGTGAAAGTGAAGTCGCTCAGTCATGTCTGACTCTTAGCGACCCCATGGACTGGAACCTACCAGGATCCTCCGTCCATGGGATTTTCCAGGCAAAAGTACTGGGGTGGGGTGCCATTGCCTTCCCCATCTTCTTCCTATAGGTAATACAAATCAGCATATCATGATTGAATGTGCAGATACAGATCCTAGGGGCTAGCTCTCTGATAATGAGCTAGATTTTAAAGAGATTTGCAAAAATATGGAACAATGTCACTGTCCTCAGCACTTGTTTGTTTGTTTTGGAGCATGGTTAATTTTTATTGAAAAAATTCATGCTAACATGTCATGTGTCTTTTAAATTAATCAGTGTTTTTTTTAAAAACAGCTTAAATTTCTAGTTACAGTAGATATCAATAGATGTAACATTTTAACAAGATCTCTTTAAGGTCTTCAGCAGTTCTTAAGAGTCCCTGAGAGGGAAAAGTCTGAGAATGCTGCCTTACTACCTCCTAAGAAGTATTATTATACTCTACAACAGAGGAAACTGAGACAGAGAAGTCAAATCACTTGCCTGAGGTCAGACAAGCTGGTAAGTGTTAAAGCCGGGGTCAGATCTATGCACAGCATCCCAATAAAGTGGATCTATGATTTGTTGTTGAGTCACTAAGTCTTGTCCGACTTTTTGTGAGTCCATGGACTGTATCTACCAGGCTTCTCTGTCCATGGGATTTCCCAGGCAAGAACACTGGAGTGGGTTGCCATTTCCTTCTCCAGGGGATCTTCCCAACCCAGGGATTGAATTCAAGTCTCCTGCCTTAGCTGGTAGATTCTTTACCATCTGTTAGGCTCAAGCAATAAGAGTATACTCTAGAACAGATCTGTCCTTTTACACACACACAAAAGGCCCTATGCTCTGCTGTGTAGCTGCCTGGGATCCTTAGGAAGCCATCCAAGGAAGGAGTGAAAACTCACACAGGAAGCCATGCTTTGATGTGGGATCCTCTCAGGGTTTCCAGCCCTTTAAGAGTGAACTCAGTTGAAAATTGGCTTCCATGGGACTTCCCTGGGAGCGCCTTATCAGTAGAATATAACACAGAGTTACTCTGCAGACTTGTTGTTCAGCCCCTCTGTCATGTCTGAGTCTTTGCGACCTCATGGACTGCAGCACACCAGGCTTCCCTGTCTTCACCGTCTCCCAGAGTTTGCTCAAACTCATGTTCATTGAGTCGGTGATGCCATCTGCAGACTAAACACTATTTTTTAAGCTGATTTTGCAGGAAAGGCACAATTGCACAGCAAACTTTTCAGGAACACAAGTTTCTG
Source organism: Tragelaphus eurycerus (assembly GCA_935064755.1). Lineage (NCBI taxonomy): Eukaryota > Metazoa > Chordata > Mammalia > Artiodactyla > Bovidae > Tragelaphus > Tragelaphus eurycerus. The sequence continues at coordinate 3,730,923 of CAKXYN010000023.1, forward strand.
ATCTCATCATGTTGTCTGATCTACCTACCCAGGAGCCCTTCACCTTAGAGTCTATAAAATGGCAAGAGCACTTACACTTCTGGAAGAACCATGCCATGCCCTCTCAAACAGAACTGTGTCAGTCCATTTTAAAGGGTAGATAAAAAGATGGGCCAGTGGTTTTTCATCTTTGCTGCGGTCAGAGTAAGATGCAATGGCTGAACTTTGGAGGACAAGCTGTCTCCATTAGAAAGGAGAAAGGCCTTCATCAGCCCAGGCACCCATCTCCCCCTTCCAGTATGCCATCTTCCTCTCCTTAACTGAAACCTCTTGTGCTTCAGGGTCTGCCCATTTGGTCCTTTATCAGCCTCTGACTGATGAAAACACATGATGCGTTCAGTCGTCATTGTGGCTTCAGATCCTTAGAGAAACCCTGCTTTCCCACACCTCTTCCTCCGATTTCTTTATAAGGATACTTCCTGATAAAAATAACATGCTTGTAGTAGAAAACTGGGAAAATGTGGAAGTATGTAAAGATTTTATATAGCTTTACAAACACATTATACACGTGCCTGCATGCTCAGTCACGTCCAACTCTTTGAGATTCTGTGAACTGTAGCCAACCACGCTCCTCTGTCCATAGGGTTTCCCTGGCAAGAGTACTGGAGTGAGTTGCCATTTCCTCCTCCAGGGGAATCTTCCTGACCCTGAGATAGGGGATCAAACCTGTGTCTCCTGAATTGGCACGCGGATTCTTCACCACTGTGCCACCTGGGAATCCCTACAAGTAATAGCAGTTCAATGCAAAAAGAAGTGGCCCTCCCCTAGGCCAAGTGCTCCTAAGATATCCCATAAGTGGCTTAGACGTAGGCTGGTCACTGGGGTGGTTAGTGTAGGCAGATGACTACTTGATGCTTTAAAAAACCTGAAGGGGGTTTTCTGCCCTCAAATAATTTCATTGTAATCCTTGAGTTTCTTTGCTTTTATTTGACTTGATAGTCTAACTAAGAAGATCAAGTGCTCTAAATTAGCCAGAGAATGGCTGTCAAGCACTGCGACAGTATGCAGATATATCTGCAACAGTTTCTATTGTTACAATGAATTTTTATCATTTTATTTTGGCTGTTGTATGGCTTGTGGGATCTTAGTTCCCTGACTAGGGATTGAACCTGAGCCCTTGGCTGTGAAAGCGTGGAGTTCTAACCACTGGGTCACCAGGGAACTCCCACAGAGATCTTCTTATTGCCTCTATCAGTTCAGTTCAGTTCAGTCGCTCAGTCATGTCCGACTCTTTGTGACCCCATGAATCCCAGCACGCCAGGCCTCCCTGTCCATCACCAACTCCCGGAGTTCACTCAAACTCACCTCCATCAAGTCAGTGATGCCATCCAGCCATCTCATCCTCTGTCGTCCCCTTCTCCTCCTGCCCCCAATCCCTCCCAGCATCAGAGTCTTTTTCAATGAGTCAACTCTTCGCATGAAGTGGCCAAAGTACTGGAATTTCAGCTTTAGCATCATTCCTTCCAAAGAAATTCCAGGGCTGATCTCCTTCAGAATGGACTGGTTGGATCTTCTTGCAGTCCAAGGGACTCTTAAGAGTCTTCTCCAACACCACAGTTCAAAAGCATCAATTCTTTGGTGCTCAGCTTTCTTCACAGTCCAACTCTCACATCCATACATGACTACTGGAAAACCATAGCCTTGACTAGACGAACCTTTGTTGGCAAAGTAATGTCTCTGCATTTGAATATGCTGTTTAGGTTGGTCATGACTTTCCTTCCAAAGAGTAAGCATCTTTTAATTTCATGGCTGCAGTCACCATCTGCAGTGATTTTGGAGCTCAAAAACCAACTACTTTATAATTTATTTTTATGATATTTCAGGGCAGCAGAAAAAACAGCACTTTTGCCCGTTTTCTCTGTTCCAGTCTCCTAATCATTTCCACCTGTAGGGTCTGTCTATCTAGTCATGTGCAGGTATTGCCCCAAAGCTTATTTTTCTAAACCAGAAATTCTTCCTGAACTTATCAAAGTATGAACAGGTATTGCTGATTACTAAAGCGTGAAGGAATTTTCTTCTGAATTTAATATTGCCCCAAAGAGAAAGGGCTACATGTTAAAGACATTTATAAAATAATAGTTACTTAAGGTATTACATCAATACATTTTATTACAAAATTTAGTCCAGCCTTGATATATGTGTTCTTATGCACAATAATCATACTTAATGCAATCTTCCTACTATTCATTTTGAATTTCTAGATCCAAGACTATTTCTTTAGCACAAAGAGAAGGACCCATTCCAGGAAAAATTATATTCTAAATAAATGGATCAGATCAGTCGCTCAGTCAATAAACTGTGGAAAGTTCTGAAAGAGATGGGAATACCAGACCACCTGATCTGCCTCTTGAGAAATCTGTATGCAGGACAGGAAGCAACAGTTAGAACTGGTCATGGAACAACAGACTGGTTCCAAATAGGAAAAGGAGTACGTCAAGGCTGTATATTGTCACCATGTTTATTTAATTTATATGCAGAGGACATCATGATAAATAAATGCATACAATGCATTAAAATGATGCAAAATTTTATGTAGTTTATATGATTAATATACATATAAGTGATACTGAATAATGTAGTAGTGAAGCAAAATAGCAAGTAATATGCAGATTCAGTATGCATAGCACTTTAGTAGAAAGGTGAAAGAAATGATGAACAAGGCCTGTTGACATTGGAATTTGAGTTTTAGGAAGATTTTTGATTACTTAACACTATTTAGAATGGTGCTCTAATGTTTGTGGCAAAATCAATTTGCTTCTCGTATGAAAGTGAAAGTGTTAGTCGCTCAGTTGTGTCCTGTGCGATCTGTGGACTGTAGCCCCCAGGCTCCTCTGTCCATGGGATTTCCCAGGTAAGAATACTGCAGTGGGTAGCCTTTCCCTTCTCCAGGGGATCTTCCTAACCCAGGAATAGAACCCTGGTCTCCCTTATTGCAGACAGATTCTTTACCATATCAGTTCAGTTCAGTTGCTCAGTCATGTCCGACTCTTTGTGACCCCATGAATCGCAGCACGCCAGGCCTCCCTGTCCATCACCATCTCCCGGAGTTCACTCAAACCTACGTCCATCGAGTCGGTGATGCCATCCAACCATCTCATCCTCTGTTGTCCCCTTCTCCTCCGGCCCCCAATCCCTCCCAGCATCTGAGTCTTTTCCAATGAGTCAACTCTTCCCATGAGGTGGCCAAAGTACCTCCACCAAAGTGGAGTTTCAGCTTCAGCATCAATCCTTCCAAAGAACACCCAGGACTGATCTCCTTTAGAATGGACTGGTTGGATCTCCTTGCAGTTCCAAGGGACTCTCAAGACTCTTCTCCAACACCACAGTTCAAAAGCATCAATTCTTCGGCATTCAACTTTCTTCACAGTCCAACTCTCACATCCATACATGACTACTGGAAAAACCATAGCCTTGACTAGATGGACTTTTGTTGGCAAAGTAACGTCTCTGCTTTCGAATATGCTATCTAGGTTGGTCGTAACTTTCCTTCCAAGGAGTAAGTGTCTTTTAATTTCATGGCTGTAATCACTATCTGCAGTGATTTTGGAGCCCCCCAAAATAAAGTCAGCCACTGTTTCCACTGTTTCCCCATCTATTTCCCATGAAGTGATGGGACCAGATGCCATATAAGTCCCTTCAATTAAAAAAATGTATTTTTATTTACTTATTTTTAATTATATATCTCTTCCAGTTCTACTGAAATATAATTGACAGACAGCACTGTAGAATTTTAAGGGGTTCAGCATAATCATTTGATTTACATGCATCATGAAATGATTACAATAAGCCTAGTGAACATTCATCACCTCATATATTAGTAGATACAAAAGAACAAAAAATTTCCTTGTGATGAGAGCTCTTAGAATTTATGATCTTAACTACTTACTTTCATATATAACATGCAATCATATTAATTATGTTAATCATCTTGTATCTTAGTGCTGGGAGAAATACCAATAACCTCAGATATGCAGATGACACCACCCTTATGGCAGAAAGTGAGGAAGAACTAAAGAGCCTCTTGATGAAAGTGAAAGAGGAGAGTGAAAAAGTTGGCTTAAGGCTCAGCATTCAGAAAACTAAGATCATGACATCCAGTCCCATCACTCTATGGCAAAAAGATGGGGAAACAATGGCTGACTCTATTTTTAGGCGCTCCAAAATCACTGCAGATGGTGATTGCAGCCATGAAATTAAAAGATGCTTACTCCTTGGAAGGAAAGTTATGACCAACCTAGACAGCATACTAAAAAGCAGAGACATTACTTTGCCAACAAAGGTCCATCTAGTCAAGGCTATGGTTTTTCCAGTGGTCATGTATGGATGTGAGAGTTGGAGTATAAAGAAAGCTGAACACCGAAGAATTGATGCTTTTGAACTGTGGTGTTGGAGAAGACTCTTGAGAGTCCCTTGGACTGCAAGGAGATCCAACTAGTCCATCCTAAAGGAAATCAGTCCTGGGTGTTCATTGGAAGGACTGATTTTGAAGCTGAAACTCCAATACTTTGGCCACCTGATCCAAAGAGCTGACTCATTTGAAAAGACCCTGATGCTGGGAAAGATTGAAGGCAGGAGAAGGGGATGACAGAGGATGAAATGGTTGGATGGCATCAATGACTGGATGGACATGGGTTTGTGTAGACTCCGGGAGTTGGTGCTGGACAGGGAAGCGTGGCATGCAGTGGTTCATGGAGTCACAAAGAGTTGGCTACTACTGAGCAACTGAACTGAATTGAACTGAACCTTATATCCCTAGTACTTCCTTATCTTGTAAGTGGAAGTTTGCACCTTTGGACCAGCTTCAATCAATTGCCCCTGCTTCTCCCTGACCCCATGTTTCTAATCTCTTTTTTCATGAGTTTGTTTGTTTATGAAGAATAACTGACCTACAATACTATGTTAGTTCCAGGTACATGACATAGTGATTCAATATTTTTATACATTACAAAATGATCACCATGATGTCTAGTTACCATGTGTCAGCATATAAAGACATTATGTTATAGACTATATTTTCCACACTGCACTTTTTATACCTGTGACTCCTTTATTTTGCAACTGGAAATCTGTACCTCTAAATTCCCGTCACAATAGGAAAATTAATTTAAAATTCTAGAATAACCCTGGTACAATAATTCCAAAGACTGTTGAGAAGATACTCTGTTATCAGAGAATAGTACCATTCTTTACATTTTTGGAGGTACAGAAAAAAAGACTATAAATCCATGTCAAACCATGTGGGAGCAACCTGGAGTTGAAGCTGATGCTGTGACTTGCTCCCCTAGCTTGAAGTCAACCACACTCGTAGATCTATTCCGTCATTTATCGAACATTTTTGGAGTGCCTACTACCTTATTTGACTCGAACATCGAAGGTAAGGAAGATAAAGTCCCAGCCCTCGATGAAGGTAGCATCTCATGGGAGGAAGGAAACACGAACAAGTATATGAGTCTCTGAGACACTTACAGGCCAGACCAGCAAGGACTGCACGCAGGAAGCGGGGCCCATTCCACCCGAGGTGGGTGGATGAACGAGTTTGAAGGAGCCTGGCGAGGAGTCGTCAGAAACACACAAGAGAAAAGAGTCCGCTAGTTCCCGCTGCCAGCTTGACCTGTGGGGCAGAAGGGCGCTGCGGATGAGCAAGCATCCAAACATTCCGGGGCGTCTGGGGAAAGGCCAGTTGGAGACGCAGCGAGGGCGTTTCTCCACCCGCCTCAGCGCACAGAACGGGCGCCGCTGAGCGAAGGCAGCGCCCGCTGGGCAGCGGGTGGCGCCGCACCCAGGCTGCGGGCACGGGGTGAGCCCGCGTGGCCGGCCCCTCCAGGCCTTCGCCGGCGGGGGGTGCCCGCAGCCCTGTGCCAGGTGCTGGCATGAGAGGCTTAGCAATGGCCCCTCCGAGAGCTTCTCGGGTCTCACGCGTCTTCCGCCCGTGGGGTCAGCTGCCTTTTGGTCCACGAGTGGGAACGGAAGAGGGCGGCTTGCTTTCGAAGAGGCCCACGAAGGCGCTGAGAAGCCGTGCTGTGCTCCGGGCTTACTGCCTGTTCGGGAGACCCCGAGGACAGATGCCTGCCTCCTCTCCCGGGTTGCATCGTGTTCTTTGAAATGGGTGTGTTCGGCGTGGTTAAAGGGAGTTGAGGCAGCGTCTTCAGGAATGCATTTCGGGGAGATGCATCCATCACGTTTGTAGGCGGCCCTGGAATCTATCTGCCCTCACATCACTCTTCCCAGGGGGAATTAGGCTGTGAGTCTCCAGTAGTCAGCTCAGCCTTTAGAACTACAACTCGTTTCTCTCCAGGGTCTCGTTTCGTCTGAGTTCCAGACAGACGTGTAGATGGAGAGAAAGAGAGCTGGACTCTGGCAGTCACTTTGTTTACACCATACACGCCATGCCTAGCACTCAGCCTGGGGTGGGGGTGGGGGTAGGGGTGGGCAGGAACTTGACAAAAATGAGGAGGATGAACAATTCGTAGTCATTAGGAACCAGAGAGGAAAACTTCCCAGTGGTAAGTATTTGTGTCTGATCTGTTTTTCTATAGATCTTTCAGAATATTGTTTCTAATGCTAAAATGAGTTTAATGTTTTAAACACAGTGCTATTGCATTAAACTTTATTATGAGAAAATATAAAATTAAATGGCAAAGCGTGATGAAAGTGAAAGAGGAGAGTGAAAAAATAGGCTTAAAGCTCAACATTCCGAAAACTAAGATCATGGCATCTGGTCCCATCACTTCACGGCAAATAGATGGGGAAACAGTGGAAACAGTGGCTGACTTTATTTTTGGGTCTCCAAAATCACTGCAGATGGTGACTGTAGCCATGAAATTAAATGACACTCCTTGGAAGGAAAGTTATAACCAACCTAGATAGCATATTCAAAAGCAGAGACATTACTTTGCCAACAAAGGTTCGTCTAGTCAAGGCTATGGCTTCTCCAGTGATCATGTATTGATGTGACAGTTGGACTGTGAAGAAGGCTGAGCTCTGAAGAATTGATGCTTCTGAGCTGTGGTGTTGGAGAAGAGTCTTGAGAGTCCCTTGGACTGCAAGGAGATCCAACCAGTCCATCCTAAAGGAGATCAGTCTTAAATATTCATTGGAACGACTGATGCTGAAGCTGAAACTCCAATACTCTGGCCACCTCATGCGAAGAGTTGACTCATTGGAAAAGACTCTGATGCTGGGAGGGATTGGGGGCAGGAGGAGAAGGGGACACCAGAGGATGAGATGGCTGGATGGCATCACTGACTCGATGGACGTGAGTCTGAGTGAACTCCAGGAGTTGGTGATGGACAGGGAGGCCTGGCGTGCTGCAATTCATGGGGTCCCAAAGAGTCAGACATGACTGAGTGACTGAACTGAACTGAAGTGAGTTACACTTTCTGAGTTAAATACACCTACAGGAAATTTTTTTTTTAATATTCTTCTCCATTATGAGATATTGACTATATCCCTGAGCTATACAGTAGAGCCTTGTTGTTTGCCCATCCTATATATAATAATTGGTATCTGCTAACCCCGGTCCCAGTTCCCACAGGCTTCCAGGTGACAACCACACGTGTGTTCTCCGTGGGTCTGTCTCTGTATGTAGGTCAGTTCGTTTGTGTCATGGTTTACATCCACATGTCAGTGACGTCATACAGTATTTGTCTTCTCCACCTGGCTCTTTTCACTTAGTATGATAATCTCAGGGTCTATCTGTATTACTGCAAATGGCATTATTCCATTCTTTCGAATGGCTGAAGAGTATTCCATTGTATATGTACCATATCTTCTTTATCCGTTCACCTGCCGATGAACATTTAGCTTGCTTCCATGTCTGGGCTATTGTAAACAGTGTCGCTGTGAATATGGGGGTGCATGTATCTTTGTGAATTAGAGCTTTCTCCAGATATATACCCAGGAGTGGGGTTTCTGGATCATATGGTAACTCTCTTTTTGCTTTTTGAGGACCCTCCATCCCATTCTACAGTAGCTGCACCAATTTACATTCTTTACATTCTCACCAACAGGGAAGGAGTGGGCAGGGCCACTGTCTTTTTTTTTTTTTTTTTTAAATAGGCTACAGAGAGGGCTGTAACGGTCAATCTCTGACCTAGCGCATTAATGGCACACCAAGTATTTAGAAAACATGAAGATTCTTAAATCCCATAATCAAATCGACAGAACAAACAATAGACTCTCCAGATTAAAAAAAAAAAGTCAGTGGACTATGACAGGGTGGATGAAACGGAGTAGATAAGCATTGCATGTACGCAATGGCCATGTGGCAAGAGGCACATGGACGGTGTTTTCAAGGCCCAGGGCCCTGAGGTGTCACGAGTCAGTGCAGCCGCAGGTGTGTCCATCTTAGGGGTGAAAGCTTTTCCTGCCGTGTGCTCTTGGCTCCATATTGAGAGTCCCAGTGAACAAGATGGGGTTAAATCCATGTAGTACAGGAAGAACAGCATCCTGCTTTGGGAAATTAAATGGCACTAAAATGTGTTCAGGGCTTCCCAGGTGGCTCAGTGGTAAAGAATTTGCCTGCCAATGCAGGAGACAAGGGTTTGATCCCTGGGTCGGGAAGATCCCCTGGAGAAGGAAATGGTAACTCATGCCAGTACTCTTGCCTGGAGAATCCCATGGACAGAGGAGCCTGGTGGACTGCAATCCATGGGGTTGTGAAAAGAGTCAGACACGACTGAGCAACTAAATAACAACAGCAAAATGTGTTGAAGGTGTGCTCAGAGCGTAGGATGGTGCATCCAACATCTAGTGCCTGCGATATTTGCAGAAGTAACTTCGAGAGAAAGGGAAGGAGAGACTACGGAAGGAAGGAGAGAAGAAAGTAGACTGGAGAAGCTAGACCCCAACCAGCGGTGTCTCCTGTGAACCCTCATGGTTGCAGACAGTGCTGATCCACTTGGATTTGTCCTCCCTAGGAAAGCCCTAAGATTTCCTCAGTGCCTTTTCCACCATGCAAACTTCCTTGTTCTAGCCTTATTTTCCCAAGTCTCAGCATTTCCCCAACATCCTGATAGGTGACTCCTCCCTTGATAACTCCGTTAGAAGAGGTGTTAATAGCTGATCCTAGGGAGACATCAAACCCTTGCAGAGCACATCTACATTTTAATTGTGACCTTAAATGCCTTAACCTGAAAGGAAAAAAACAAAAAACCGGCTAAGGTGAGATTCTCCGGCACTACCAGAGGACAAGTGGGAAAGCTCTTTGGGGCAAGGGTAATGAGCTTCCATGGCCTTTTTTTAAAAAAAAACCCAGCTCATCACAGGGTGGCTGGCATTCACTTGGGCCAGAAGCCAGCTGATACCTAAGTCTTTCAAAACGGAGAGTTGTATATTCTTTGGAAGTCCTCTAGGAAACCATGGTAGCTTGCTTCTGGATTTGATTTTCCAACATCAGCAAATCCAAACGTTTATCCCCAAAGTCTTCCTTTAAAATTTTAACTCATTTTCCTCTGTTTATAGCTCAAGTTGGAAGCTGGAAAACAAGTGGGGAAAACCCATCTCATTAAGCATCCCTTTTACACACGTGAAGATGGTAATTAAGTATCGTCCTCTGCGGGTAACCTCAACTTCTCTGCTTCTGCTGCTGCTGCTAACTTGTTTCAGTCGTATGCGACTCTGAGACCCCATAGAGGGCAGCCCACCAGGCTCCCCCGTCCCTGGGATTCTCCAGGCAAGAACACTGGAGTGGGTTGCCATTTCCTTCTCCAATGCATGAAAGTGAAAAGTGAAAGTGAAGTCGCTCTAGACCTCTCCTAATGAGACCCTGTTTTATTCTGCTTTTAACACTGTCATAACCTTTCACTGGATTTGCTCTGCTCTCCTGCCAGTTTCTCGGTGCAAGGGTTTGTGCTTGTTTGCTGTTTCACTGGGAAAACCAACAGTCAGCCCACCCACAACGGGTCTGCAGAGCTCCCGATTCCCTGTGGCACTGTCAGTCACCTCCTAAAAAGAAAAGAAAACGATAGCACAGTCTTTTTCCTTTTTTTTTTTTTAACCTCACCAAACTCCTCTAGTATGAAGACACAAAAGCAGAGGAAGATGTCTTGTTTAGTTCAGTTCAATTCAGTCACTCAGTCGTGTCCGACTCTTTGTGACCCCATGAACCGTGGCATGCCAGGCCTCCCTGTCCATCACCAACTCCCGGAGTTCACCCAAACTCATGTCCATTGAGTCAGTGATGCCATCCAACCATCTCATCCTCTGTTATCCCCTTCTCCTCCTGCCTTCAGTCTTTCCCAACATCAGGGTCTTTTCAAATGAGTCAACTCTTCGCATCAGGTGGCCAAAATATTGGAGTTTCGGCATCAACATCAGTCCTTCCAATGAACACCCAGGACTGGTTTCCTTTAGGATGGACTGGTTGGATCTCCTTGACTCTCAAGACTCTTCTCCAACATCACAGTTCAAAAGCATCAATTCTTCTGCATCAACTCTCACATCCATACATGACTACTGGAAAAACCATAGCCTTGACTAGATGGACCTTTGTTGACAAAGTAATGTCTCTGGTTTTTAATATGCTGTCCAGGTTGGTCATAACTTTCCTTCCAAGGAGTAAGTGTCTTTTAATTTCACGACTGCAATCACCATCGGCAGTGATTTTGGAGCCCCCAAAACAAAGTCAGCCACTGTTTCCACTGTTTCCCCATCTATCTCTCATGAAGTGATGGGACCAGATGCCATGATCTTCGTTTTCTGAATGTTGAGCTTTAAGCCAACTTTTTCACTCTCCTCTTTCACTTTCATCAAGAGGCTTTTTAGTTCCTCTTCACTTTCTGCCATAAGGGTGATGTCATCTGCATAGCTGAGGTTATTGATATTTCTCCCGGCAATCTTGATTCCAGCTTGTGTTTCTTCCAGTCCAGCATTTCTCATGATGTACTCTGCATAGAAGTTAAATAAGCAGGGTGACAATATACAGCCTTGACGTACTCCTTTTCCTATTTGGAACCAGTCTGTTGTTCCATGTCCAGTTATAACTGTTGCTTCCTGACCTGCATATAGGTTTCTCAAGAGGCAGGTCAGGTGGTCTGGTATTCCCATCTCTTTCAGAATTTTCCACAGTTTGTCGTCGTTATCCATACAGTCAAAGGTTTAAATTGTCCTTTATTTTGTACATAGTACTTAACAGGCTATCTTGATTGTAATGGATACTCATAAAGATGCTTGGTGCTGAAGAATGGCTATTTCAGCCCAAACCATCCTTTTCCCTTGGAATATTGCCCATTTTCCAACATTCACCTTCAGCCAGCAGACAAATGTGACTCTAAGCAAATGTAATTTATGCCTGCTCTTTACTCAGAGCTTAATTTGTTGTCACATTTTGGGGTTAGCTTTTGAAAGCCCAGAGATTACATGTTAGGGATGATTTTCTTGGGTGAAAGCCAGTGCTCTTCGGGATGTCGGTTCCAGAGAAATTTGAGACTTTTATCTCCTTGAGCAAAGCTTTTATCACCTCATCAAAGGGTGGCTGTCATCCACTCAGATGAAAAGCAGATAGCTAAGTCCTCCCAAGAGTGGAGTGGTGGCTTCTTTTGAAGGTTCTCTTGAGATACAGAAACTGCTTTGGGCAGGAGGTGAAAAAATTAACAGAAATATAACAATGCTGTGTCATTAATATGATGGTTTTAAGGATGATGGTTTTAGAACTTCAGCCTCCTGGCTGAGACCCCTAACTCCCTTTGGGGGGTGATTCAGGGGTCAAATTATTGCATATTTACATACAGACTCACTTCTGAGGGGCTCTCTTCCACCCTCTAACAGTATTTATAACCCCTAAGCCTTTTTCCTTTACTTTTTAATACTTCATTGTGTTTACTCTAAAAGTAAGATATTCCCAACCATAGCCACAGCAGAATAGCCAGCTTCAGGAAATTGACTCTTAGTGCCACGATGTTACGCAGTTTCCAGTCCGTCTTCCAACGCTGTCCATTGTCCCCGCAATGTCTCAGAGCGCAGCCAGGACCACAGCTTGTGTTCTGTTGTCACTTAGTCTCTTTTATTCTGGAATGTTTTCCCAACCTCTCTTCGTTGTTCAGGACATTGACATTTTTAAGAATGTAGCTCACTTATTTTATAGACATTTCCTCCAGTTGGCTATGTTGGGTGCTTCCTGAGAATTACATTCAGGTAGATTCGGAGGACTCTTCCATGAAAAGTCAGAAATCACAGACTCTCAATGGCTTCTCCAATCTCATCTCAGTTCAGCTCAGTCACTCAGTCATGTCCGACATGTCCGACTCATGTCCATGGACTGTACATGCCAGGCTTCCCTGTCCATCACCAACTCCCAGAGCTTGCTCAAACTCATGTCCATTGAGTCGGTGATGCCATTCAACCATCTCATCCTCTGTTATCCCTTCTCCTCCCACCTTCAATCTTTCCCAGCACCAGGGTCTTTTCAAACAAGTCAGTTCTTTGCATCAAGTGGCCAAAGTGTTGGAGTTTCAGCTTCAGCATCAATCCTTCCAATGAATATTAAGGACTGATTTCCTTTAGGATGGACTGGTTGGATCTCCTTGCAGTCCAAGGGACTCTCAAGTCTTCTCCAACACCACAGTTCAAAAGCATCAATTCTTCGGCCCTCGGCTTTCTTTATAGTCCAACTCTCAGATCTATACATGACTACTGGAAAAACCATGACTTTGACTAGATAGACCTCGTTGGCAAAGTAATGTCTCTGCTTTTTAATATGTTATCTAGGTAGGTCATAGCTTTTCTTCCAAGGAACAAGCATCTTTTAATCTCATGGCTGCAGTCACCATCTGCAGTGATTTGGGAGCCTAAAAAAATAAAATCTGACACCGTTTCCACTGTTTGTCCACCTATTTGACATGAAGTGATGGGACTGGATGCCATGATCTTCGTTTTCTGAATGTTGAGCTTTAAGCCAACTTTTTCACTCTTCTCTCATTTTCATCAAGAAGCTCTTTAGTTCTTCTTTGCTTTCTGCCATAAGGGTGGTGTTATCTGCATATCTGAGGTTATTGATATTTTCCCCAGCAATCTTGATTGCAGCTTATGCTTCATCTAGCCCAGCATTTTGCATGATGTACTCTGCATATAAGTTAAATAAGCAGGGTGTCAATATATAGCCTTGATGTATTCCTTTCCCGATTTGGAACCAGTCTATTGTTCCATGTCCACTTCTAACTATTGCTCCTTGACCTGCATACAGATTTCTCAGGAGGCAGGTCAGGTGGTCTGGTATTCCCATCTCTTAAAGAATTTTCCAGTTAGTTGTGATCCACACAGTCAAAGGCTTTGGCATAGTCAATAAAGCAGACATAGATGTTTTTATGGAACTCTCTTGCTTTTTTGATGATCCAGTAGATGTTGACAATTTGATCTCTGGTTCCTCTCCTTTTCTAAATCAGCTTGAACATCTGGAAGTTCATGGTTCACGTCCAGTTGAAGCCTGACTTGGAGACTTTTGAGCATTACTTTAGTAGTGTGTGAGATGAGTGCAATTTTGTAGTAGTTTGAACATTCTTTGGCATTGCCTTTCTTTGGGATTGGAATGAAAACTGACCTTTTCCAGTCCTGTGGCCACTGCTGAGTTTTCCAAATTTGCTGGCATATTGAGTGAAGCACTTTCACAGCATCATCTTGTAGGATCTGAAATAACTCAATTGGAATTCCATCACCTCCACTAGCTTTGTTCGTAGTGATATTTCCTAAGGCCCACTTGAATTTGCATTCCAGGATGTCTGGCTCTAGGTGAGTGATCACACCATCATGGTTATCTGGGTCATGAAGATCTTTTTTGTATGGTTCTTCTGTTTATTGTTGCCACCTCTTCTTAATATCTTCTGCTTCTGTTAGATCCATACTATTTCTGTCCTTAATTGTGCCCATTATTGCATGAAGTGTTCCCTTGGTATCTCTAATTTTCTTGAAGAGATCTCTAGTCTTTCCCATTCTATTATTTTCCTCTATTTCTTTGCATTGATCACTGAGGAAGGCTTTCTTATCTCTCCTTGCTATTCTTTGGAATTCTGCATTCAAATGGCTATATCTTTCCTTTCTCCTTTGCCTTTAGCTTCTCTTCTTTTCTCAGCTTTGTAAGGCCTCCTCAGACAACCATTTAGCCTTTTTTCATTTCTTTTTCTTGGGGATGGTTTTGATCATTGCCTCCTGTACAATGTCATGAACTTCCATCCATGAGTCTTCATGCACTCTATCAGATCTAATCCCTTGAATCTGTTTGTTACTTCCACTGTATAATCATAAGGGGTTTGATTTAGGTCATAACTGAATGGTCTAGTGGTTTCACTACTCTCTTCAATTTAAGTCTGAATTTGACAATAAGAAGTTCATGATCTGAGCCACAGTCAGCTCCTGGTCTTGTTTTTGCTGACTGTATAGTGCTTATCCATGTTTGGCTGCAAAGAATATAATCAATCTGATTTTGGTGTTGACCATCTGGTGATACCCAGGTGTAGAGTCTTCTATTGTGTTGTTGGAAGAGAGTGTTTGCTATGACCAGTGCATTCTCTTGACAGAACTCTATTAGCCTTTGCCCTGCTTCATTCTATAGTCCAAGGCCAAATTTGCCTGTTACTCCAGGTGTTTCTTGACTTCCTACTTTTGCATTCCAGTCCCCTATAATGAAAAGGACATCTTTTTTGGGTGTTAGTTCTAGAAGGTCTTGTAGGTCTTCACAGAACCGTTCAACTTCAGCCTCTTCAGCATTACTAGTTGGGGCATAGATTTGGATTACTGTGGGTTGTAATCTGGAATGGAATTTTATACTTACCAAACCCTCCACACCCCACGTCCTCACTACTGGCCCTGGCACTCTCTCCACCTCTGGCCGGAGCTACCACTTGCTGATACCATGTGGTGTTGCACTTGCTGGTACCGCCTCCTCGTACCATCTTCCCCTGGATCTTTGCCTGTCTTGCTCCCTCACTTCATTCAGGTACATTTAGCCACAAACTGAGTGGTAATCTCAGATTGCAATCCTCAGCCTTTTTTCATTGTTTGGAGCCTCCCTTCCTGCCAAACTTCTGAAAGCCTGCCTCTCCCTGTCTCCTAACCCTAGGATGTATCAATACATGTGTATACAATACTCATTCCTAATTTGCTCTTGGAAAGGAACCTGGGGTCTCTTCAGTGTCCATTTTGTAGGTGAAGCTTGTATTTAGAGCACTCTTCATTTAGGTGAGGGTGACATCTAGTGGGCCAGTGATGACAATCTTTGAGCTAAAGGTTCTTGATTAACCCCAGAGATCCTGGGAGGAGCATAACAAAAGGTAGAACTATAACATGAAGCTAGCGCACTGTCCCCAAGTGGTGGTGATGACCCACTGTTCGGGAATTAAGTGTTTTCACCTTCATGCTTTCCAGCTGCTTAATTGTCCCAATGTCATCCATTTGTTAATGTACTTTTCCCCCAGTGATTTTAAATGACACTTTTACTATATACCAACGTCCTTTGTGTTTTTGAGTAACAGTATATTTTTGTTATCCATCCATGTTGATATATAGAGATGGGAAGATTTAAAAAGATGTTTTGTTTTCTCTAAGATGTGGTGACTATGGCCCCACTTTCCACTCCTACTACTTTTTTTTTCTTTAATAAAACCCCCTCTTGACGTGTGCCCTGTTTTCACTTTCTCTTATTCCATTTCCCCCTGAGCCCCATCAGTCAGGCCTTTGCACCCAACAGGTCACCAGAACTGTCCTAGTCAAGGTCACCAATGATGTGGGTTCTGGTTTGTCCAGGATTGTCCGGGTTCTTACCTGTTGACCTGGCTTAGTGAGTATGAATTGGGTTCCTTTTCACTCTCAGAAGTGTTCTGGTTTGAGTGATACATTATCATCTTCCTACTGGTGACAGCTAATCCAGTCCACTCTGCCCTGACTCACCCGTGGTTGACACTTTTCCTTATGGCCTGTGTTATCTGCGCTTTCTCTGTCTTTCCTAAGGGCAGAAAGAGTCTCTTATGAGGCCACAGATCAGTGATTAATTTCATAAACTTCCCCGAGTCAATACTTCTATCTCATCTACTGTCCCTATTGCAGTCTTGTCTGTTGACCTAACAGTTTCCCGTGTGGCAGTCCTGTCTTCCCACTCACACCCCTGTAACCCTCACCCACATGTCAAGTATAGGGTCCGGCCTGAGGCCAGGCACTGAATTTACTTGTTGTAACCTGGAATTTACTTGTCTAACCTAGAATATTTCTTTGTCTAACCTAGAATATTTCTTTGTCTTTTACAGCACTGACACTTTCAGTCTTCCTACTGACTTAGGAAGTCTTCCTTCCCTACTTTTTTATCCTAGAACATTCTGCCTCTCCTGTGGCTCACAGTCCCCCTTTGATCACAGAGCTCACTGCCTCGGCGGGGGCTGAAGAGAAACCGATGGCCACCCTCCCTCCTTAGGCTTCCCAGAGATCCGGGGTCCAGGGTCCCTGTAGGAATCCAGGCGGCGGGGCGAGGGACAGAGGAGGCTGGGCGCTCCTGACGTGCTAACTGTGGGGCCCTACGCTTTCCCTGCCCATGTCGCCTTGCTTTGTTCTAGAAAGCCTTGGAGTAGCCCTGGGCTGACCCCGAGTCTTGGCCAGACGGATACATGCGGTGGGTTCCGGGGATCAGAGGGAGCCTCCTCAAAACCGTGGCGTCAGAAAAGCCGTCGTGGCGCCTCGCTCCATCGGCTGTCCCTTCCTCCCTCCCTCCCTCCGGCCCTTCCCCAGCCGCCCAGACTCCTCCGGTCACCGGTCACCGTCTTCCTCTGCGTCACCTAAAGTCATTCCAGGTGCCTCCAGGAACACAGGGCCCGCCTGTTGAGAAACATGGCTCTTAGGAGCTGCTGGCTCCTCTCTCATCAAGGCCTCCCTAGACTGCTGTTTCCCAAGTCACTCAGGAACCTTGGAGCAAATGGCACAATGCTGTTTCCTCAACTTCATTCTCAAACCAGGACCCCCAGATATCCGTGCCCCATTCAGATAAGAGAAACACTGCCCCCCGCCCCAACCGGGCTTCCCAGGGCACCCGCGTCAGTCGCTGGTAAGTCCCTCCCTGGTAAGTTCCATACTGCTGTACTTGGCCTCACAGAAGAAACGTTGGCTAGGGTCTCCACCCGTGAACTGCTCCCAGTGTGGCTCCCACTCAGCCTGGCTTGTTTGGAGCAAGGCTTATGGGGTCTGCTTGAACTTCTGCCTATCCAACTGTCCCCAGGAGACCCCACCGGTACTCCTGAGCTATCCCCACAACCTGTACTTGCCTCTCATTGACTCTCTTCCGGCTTGACTCCTGCCTTCCTAGATAAACGCTTGCTGATTACCCACTCACCAGAGCCCACAAGACCTCTGGACCCCCGACCAACCCACCCCCTTGTTTTTCATTTGGGGGGGCTGCACCCAGCGCAGCTTGTGGGAGTTTAGTTCTCCTACCAGAAGTCGTTCCCAGGGCATTTGACAGTGAGAGTGTGGAGTCCTAACCACTGGACTGCCAGGGAATTCCTGCACTTCTTTTCTCAATATTAATTGAGAAGAGACGGACACAGCTAAAACCCCTTCAGCTCAGCAGGGAGAGGCCCCTGCCTTGCCCTGACGAGTCCCTGCCCGTTGGAGCCCTGACTCAGCAGAAGGTTGAGAAGTGGCAAAGACTGAAAGAAGATGTTTCCTGGGAACATCCTCCCTTTGTCAAAACCCTAAGGCTCTGCCGTGACTAGGAAGCCTTTGTCTTCTGCCAGAGCACATGCTTTGGCCATGGCTTTGTTCTGCGGAACACTAGGCCGCAGGCTAAGGAACACACCAGGCTTCCCCGCCCAGGGGGTCCCTCCATCACGAGCAAACGATTTGCTGCTCACCAGATGAAACGTGGACTTTCTCTTTTGAAGGTTTGAGAAACATCAAAGGAAGAGAGAAATTAGTGGATCAAAGAGCTTGGACAACAAACTGAACAAAGACCTTCACTTTCCAAAAGCATGTTTAAACATTTTATCTTAAAAATAAAATCTTCCCAAAGTTTATAAATAGCACCCAGCTATCAGATCCTGCTTTAACCTGGGAGAAGTACTTCCAGCCTTGTGACTGAGTTTGTGTGCCTGTGGTCAAATGGATTTGAAGTGGAAACTTTTTTTTTTTTATCGTCATCTGGCTTATTGTTGTTCCTTTCCAAGGCCACACTATTTGTCTAGGCCATGGGATTACTCAATCAATCAAATATTTATTGAGTAACTAGACAACCATTGGAAAACTTGGACCATCTTGTGTTTCCTACTATCTACTTTCAAATCTTAAGACAATTGAGATTGCCAATGTGGGTCTTTTGGAGCTTAGAAAAGAGTCACTTGGTCAAAAAAGGAGGGACACGTATACATAGAAGGAAATACACTCCTGTGACATTTGGCAAATAAAATATCCACACATTCAGTTGCCGTATTTCTGTATCTGTTTCTGAATGTTTCTCTCCATTTTAGCTGTTTTCTCTGTGCTATTTTAACCGTGCCAATGACATTCACTTGAAACTGGGCATTAAATTTTGGTCTCCTTAATTTACCACAGGAGCAGGTCCCTAGAGACTATTCAGTCCAGTCACTCAGTCATGTCCGACTCTTTGTGATCCCATGGACTGCAGCATGCCAGGCTTCCCTGTCCATCACCAACTCCTGGAACTTGCTCAAACTCATGTCCATCGAGTCGGTGATGCCATCCAACCATCTCATCCTCTGTCGTCCCCTTCTCCTCCCGCCTTCAATCTTTCCCAGCATCAGGGTCTTTTCCAGTGAGTCAGTTCTTTGCATCACATGACCAAAGTATTGGCGCTTCAGCTTTAGCATCAGCCCTTCCAATGAATATTCAAGACTGATTTCCTTTAGGATTGACTGGTTGGATCTCCTTGCAGTCCAAGGGACTCTCAAGAGTTTTCTCCAACACCACAGTTCAAAAGCATCAATTCTTCGGCACTCAGCTTTCTTTATGGTCCAACTCTTACGTCTATATATAAATAATAATATATGTGTGTTGGGAGAAGAGGATATACACACATATCTCTACTAGATGGGTGTGGAGAGAGTCACTCAGGCTATTTACCAATCTTTCTGGGGACATGCGGAGATTTCACCTCTCTGCCCACTTGAAGTTAGGGTTAGCCATCTGAGTGGCCAATGAAACACAAAAATTGGTACACAGAAGCGGGCTGCTACTATGGCAAAGATCTAAAACAAATGACGTAAGGGCCAGGAGGTGGGTGGCAAGGGCACGGGACCTGCAGTGAACCGGAATGTAGATTTTACTCCTGTTTTTTTAATTAAAAAATTTAAATATAATTTTAAAGATTACTCTCCATTTACAATTATTACAAAATGTTGACTGTATTCTCCACGCCATACACTATATCCCGGAGCCTATCGTATGACCAATAATCACCTCCTTACGGGGTACCATAGATGCCTCGTGCTCTCAGTCTGGTAACATCTTTTTCTTACTTTCTTGACACTTGTACTATACCAATATTTAACAATATATTCAATTTTGTTTAAAACTCACCTAATGGCACCCCACTCCAGTATTCTTGCCTGGAAAACCCCATGGACGGAGGAGCCTGGTAGGCTGCAGTCCATAGGGTTGCTAAGAGTCGGACACGAGAGCGACTTCCCTTTCCCTTTTCACTTTCATGCACTGGAGAAGGAAATGGCAACCCAATCCAGTATTATTGCCTGGAGAATCCCAGGGGCGGGGGCAGCCTGATGGGCTGCCCTCTGTGGGGTAACAGAGACTCGGACACGACTAAAGTGACTTAGCAGCAGCAGCAGCAGCAGCAAGATAGTATACAATATTTTTAACATATGAGAGAAGACCTTTTTTATTTTTTTTTTAATAGGAAAAGGAGAGCTGTGCTGAAGTATTTGGTGTGAATTAAATTACTGCTATTGAACACTGCGTCACCTCCTGGCATGGGTTATGCAGTTACTGTTGCTTGATAACAACCAGTTACACACTTATCTAGGGAAGAAGTCTTTTTCAGACTCTTTAGGGATGAGTAACATGGTCCACAGTATGTGTGTGGATTTTGCAAAAGATAAGAAAACATTCTTCAAATCAATGCTGGACTCCTCTTCTGTGAAGTCCAAGGACATAATATTTATTTTAATTCTGTGAGAGTTAATCAGTGCGAAGTGAAGATAATCGAGTCAAAAGCAAAGTTGTTGCTTTCTGATGATCTAATTTGCTTTGGGAATAGGACTTACACATTGTAGAAGAATGGAGAATGAACAGATTCCCTTCTGATACCAGATGTACAAGGCAAACTTGGCAAGCGTTGAACTGCAACTGGGTAGGGACAGGATTCCTCAACAAAGGCCTGAAACGGTGTGTCCTCACTGTCTTCTCTTTTGTTAATATTGTCTCTTCAACTTGGAATGTTCTCTTGTTCTCCAACTGCCAAAAATCCCTCTTGTTTCTCCAGGTCCAGTTAAAATGCTGATCCTTCCTGAAACATTTGATAGAGGCAATAATGATAATAGATTACATTTTTAATTAGGAGTACTAGTTACAAAATATTTAGGTTCCCTTTTGCCAGACACTGGGTTAATTAATGCTTTGGGTGATTATCTCACCTCTTATTGTATGTTTATGTTTTGAAACTGTTCTCTGAATTAGTCATTCATTGGCTTAGAATTCTATAATTACAGAAATGCTCCATCTTGTCTTTGCAGCATTTATACCTGGGTTTGATTCCCAACTCAAAAACTCACTAGACCAACTGTGTGATCTTGAACAAGTTATTAAACTTCTCTAACCCTCCA
The DNA here is from genome assembly GCA_935064755.1 of Tragelaphus eurycerus. Lineage (NCBI taxonomy): Eukaryota > Metazoa > Chordata > Mammalia > Artiodactyla > Bovidae > Tragelaphus > Tragelaphus eurycerus. The sequence goes on from CAKXYN010000023.1 coordinate 3,751,724, forward strand.
TGTTAAGGATTAAAAGAACTGAAGTGTTGCGAGCATACGCTGTGGTCCTGGGGTGGTCCATCATTTACAAGCCAGGACACCCTTTGCCTCCCTTTTGTGCTAAAGCCCATGTTATCTTGGGTCTTGGTTTACTCTTTTATTTTGGTAGAATACATCATCCAGATGCTCTTCGAGAAAGTAAACATAAGCCAGAAGGCTGAGTTTGTGAGGCTTCACATGTCTGCAGTTTTATTTGACTGCTTCTTTGAGGTGCCTGGAGCCTCTTCTTCCTGACCTCTTCCAGGTTCATCTGTATTAATCAGCTTGTTTCTAGGTTTTCCCCTCTGCCAGATTAGGTCCTAATGGTCTTTGGTTTCCCAAATCAGTTCCTATTTAGTTCTAGCACAGTTTCCTGGGCTTTCCCACCTTCTGAGATTGTGTACTCTTCTCTTCACAGTCTCTTTGCTTTTGTGAGGTTATGCTTCTTTTAAGTCCATCTATTGTAAAGCAGTTCTGTTGGGGTTTTAGCAGGAACACAGATGCCCACAAGTATTCAGTCCACCACGTTTGATCAGAAGTGGGAACCTGTTATTTTAGTATGAGGCTTTAGAAGGACAACTAGAGCTCAAGGAGGTTATACTTCTTTTACAGAAAAGTTGGACTATAGAAAGAGAAATTGGGGAGGGGAATCAGGGCTTCTCACTTGGTACAAGTTGATGTTGAAGTGCCTCAACGACATTGAACTAGCTATTTCTTGGAGACCTTTGGACAGAAGAACCCGGAGCTTAGGAGATAAGTCTGGGTTAGATAAAGATATTTGTAAGCTGTCAGTAGGGAGGAGACAGAGGACAAAGTGTGAAGAGAGCTTTAAAGAATGGAGGGCAGAGAATCAGTAAAATAGCAGATAAAAGAGAGCATTTTGTAAAGAATAGATAATTACCCAGGATTTTGTTTTGCTGCTTTCCAGTTTCTGGGATTAAAAACATATATTTTAAAGCAGAGTTTCAAACTCTCCTCATTTTTCAAATAGACTTTATTTTTTTGGGAGCAATTTTGTGTTCATAGCAATATTGAGCAAAAAAAGTACAGAGAGTTCTTCCCATAATCCCCTGCCCCCCCCACCACACCCAACCTCGCTGTGTCCACATCCCCTCCTGGAGAGCAACGTTGATTAGAACCAACCAACTTCACTGACTCTTCAATATCATTCATTTCCAACCAAAGTCCCATTGTTGGTTTTATTTAGTGTTCACTCTTGGTATTGTACATTCTAGGTACACGCTATGGGTCTTGACAAATATATAATGACGTGTACCTGCCATTATAGTATCAAACTGCCCTGAAATTCCTCTGGGTTCCATTCTTTATAGGGAGTTATGCAACTTACCCTGAACTCCGGCACTGCTTTCTGAGTCTTAGCCTCCATGAGACTGGAACAGTGAGATAAGGAAGATAAAAAAAGCCAAAAGAGATGGAGGGTTGCTCCCCAAATTGTGCATTATCTTAAAAGGCCTGAATGATTAATAGCCCTTCACTAAGAGCTGTTTTCCTCCTTAAACACCCACAGACTGCAGACAGGCCAGAACCAGCCACCCCACCAGCGAAATGGGTCTTCCTAGCTCGTGGTCCAGTAAAGGCTGCCAGGAAGCCAAACACACTTGACTACGTTAGCGCATCAGTTTCCAGGCAAAGACACGCGCTGCCTTCAAATGTGGTCTATGCAACATCCTTCGAAGGGAAAAAATAAAAGCTAACCACTTAAAGGGGAGGGATCTGCTTTTAACTGTCACAACAGTGTTTCCCCAAACCATTGCCGTGGCATGGCCCCTTTGAAAGGAAGAAGAAGAATACGACTCTCAGCTGCTCACAGGCATTTTCCTGTGTGCTATGTGAAGTAACCGCAGTCATGTCTGACTCTCTGCAATCCTGTGGACTGCAGCCCACAAGGTTCCTCTGTCCATGGGATTCTCCAGGCAACAATACTGCACTGGGTTGCTGTGCTCTCCTCCAGGGGATCTTTCTGACCCAGGGATTGAACTCGCATCTCTTATGTCTCCCGCCTTGGTAGGCGAGTTCTTTACCACTACGGCCACCTGCCTCTTGAGAAATCTGTATGCAGGTCAGGAAGCAAGACTTAGAACTGGACGTGGAACAACAGACTGGTTCCAAACAGGAAAAGGAGTACGTCAAGGCTGTATATTGTCACCCTGTTTATTTAACTTATATGCAGAGTACATCATGAGAAATGCTGGACTGGAAGAAACACAAGTTGAAATCAAGATTGCTGGGAGAAATATCAGTAACCTCAGATATGCAGATGACACCACCCTTATGGCAGAAAGTGAAGAGGAACTCAAAAGCCTCTTGATGAAAGTGAAAGTGGAGAGTGAAAAGGTTGGCTTAAAGCTCAACATTCAGAAAATGAAAATCATGGCATCCGGTCCCATCACTTTATGGGAAATAGATGGGGAAACAGTGGAAACAGTGTCAGACTTTATTTTTCTGGGCTCCAAAATCACTACAGATGGTGATTGCAGCTGTGAAATTAAAAGACGCTTACTCCTTGGAAGGAAAGTTATGACCAACCTAGATAGCATATTCAAAAGCAGAGACATTACTTTGCCAACAAAGGTTCGTCTAGTCAAGGCTATGGTTTTTCCTGTGATCATGTATGGATGTGAGAGCTGGACTGTGAAGAAGGCTGAGCGCCGAAGAATTGATGCTTTTGAACTGTGGTGTTGGAGAAGACTCTTGAGAGTCCCTTGGACTGCAAGAAGATCCAACCAGTCCATTCTGAAGGAGATCAGCCCTGGGATTTCTTTGGAAGGAATAATGCTAAAGCTGAAACTCCAATACTTTGGCCACCTCATGCGAAGAGTTGACTCATTGGAGAAGACGCTGATGGTGGGAGGGATTGGGGGCAGGAGGAGAAGGGGACGACAGAGGATGAGATGGCTGGATGGCATCACTGACTCGATGAATGTGAGTCTGAGTGACCTCCGGGAGCTGGTGATGGACAGGGAGGCCTGGCATGCTGCAATTCATGGGGTCGCAAAGAGTCAGACACAACTGAGCGACTGATCTGACTGCCACCTGGGAAGCCTTAGGTTAGGTTGAAACAACCCTCAAGAAAGAGCTTTGCATCTGCTCAGGTTTGCAGGCAGGCATTTGGTTAAGATCTTAGTGTTCTATGCCGTGAAACAAGACAGAGACAAGCTTGGCCTGGAAACATTTAAGGGCAAGTGTTAAGGATCATTCACTGAGATGATGAAGAGATCATGGTGGGGCCTTGCAGACTGATTTTGAGTGAAATTACACCTAATGTGTCTTTTGGTTCTGCTAGGACAATGGTTTGGCCGTCTTGGCTGCTCATTAGAGTCACCTGGGGAATGTCTACCATGAGTGATTCCCAGGTGTCATGGGTAAAGTTCTGTTTTAATTGGAACGATGGGGGCTGGTCATCTGTCTATCTGCCTATCCGGGCATCTGTCTGTCTATTCCCCCAAAGAGAGGTTCCTTTTGGGGAATCTACATGCTCACTGCATTGAGACCTCCTGTATGAGTTAGCTTTGCCTGGGCCCCCAAGAGCTTAAGGAGATGCATTCAGATGTCAGTCTCCCCTGGTCACAGGCACCCAGTAAATAATAAGCCCACAGTAACATGATTTCTGTTGAATGAGTGTGTGGAGCCAAGGTGGTGGTGGCCAGGCGTTCTCGCCCCACAGCCGCTTGCTGTCACCCTGCGTTTTGTGAATACATGGTCATCTAACAGCAGCGATTATTTAAGCACTACGCATGTGCAATGCCCTGCATAAAGTGCCGCCGGGAGAGCTCTTGCAGTCGAGCTGCGCAGAGCTGAGCTGCATCATCGGCGCTGCCGTGTCAGCCGTTAGCGCACCATGCCTGCAGCCGTGCTGCTGTGCCAGTCCAGGGAGAGCAAGCATGCTCCAGTTCCTGTGGCTCCTCGCATCTTCTTCCATCTTCCGCGCTGTGCCTCACCTACCCTGGGTGCAGTAAACAGCAAGGCAGAGTGTACAGCGAGCATCCGCACATCGCAGATAAGGGACCAGCGCTGAGGGAGGTGAGGGCTCTCGCTCAGGGTCATGAAGCCAGAACCGAACCAGCTCTAGAATCAAGTTCTCCTCCAGGGATCAGGCTTCATTCTTTTGCTTCTTTGTCACACTGCGTTCTATTCCACTAATCGGCTCACCTGGCGTGTTTCAAAAAGCCCTAGCGTGTTAGCCCTGAGAAGGGCCTCTGCCTGGTTTCCTGACTGTGTCTTTGGGCTTCGTTTCATGCAGAGGTGACGAGTAGGGGACAGAGGTGGAAGGAAGGGGCAGAATGGAGCAGGATTGTAAGCCTGTCCCTGTTGCCCTCACAGCAACTCATAGTATATTTTGGTCTTCCAAAAAAAAAAAACATTGTGAAGGCAAGTATCCAATACTAAGAAACAGAAAAGTAATATTAAAAGTAACAATTGAGTCCAATTAATCCTCTAGTGTTACATCAGAGAAAAGAAGGCCAAGAAGTTAAGACGTTTCCAAGCCTCAACAGATGATGGCCCAGTCATAGCCGCTCACTCTGTATCCATATTTTCAGTGTTATAACCATGAACCATGAAATGATCGAAACCTCCAGAACGACACCAAGTAATGATGATACTGACATTATCGCTGATTTTATTAAAAAACACAGTATTTGAGTGTGAAGCCTCACTGTTGTCTGAGTGTGTGTGTGCCCAGTCGGTTCAGTCCTGTCCAACTCTCTGTGACCCCATGAACAAGCCTCCTCTGTCCATGTGATTTTCCCAGCAAGAATACTGGAGCAGATAGCCATTTCCTTCTCCAGGGGAATTTCCAGGGATGGAAACTGGGTCTCCTGCGTCTCCTGCATTTCAGGCGGATTCTTCATGGTTTAGCCTCATTGTTGTCTAGATGGATCTTTTTGGTGATGTGAATAAAAACTCTATTAGAGACAAGTCCATTAGAGTTAACCAGGGCGTTTTATCAGCAGCCGCAAAGGTCACGTGATTTCTCTATTTCAGCGATAGGTGTGAGACAGTAACACACGTCCACATATCACCCTCTTTGTGTTTCCAGTTAAACACTTCCTGGTCGCGGTGGCGAACTTTTTCAATCTTCTTGTTTTAACTTTTTATTTTGAAATAATTACAAAATCGTGGGACGTTGCAAAGATAGGACACAGGGGTCCCAAATTCCTTTCACCCAGTTTCTTCAGGTGATTACAGTGTCTGTAACTACAGAACAACATCAAAATCAGAAAAACCAACCTCGTTACAATATGCAGTGAGCGGTATTCCCTCTCTCTGTTGTTACTCTCATAATCTTTTGGGGCGATTTTTTTATTGTGGTAAAATATAAGCTAACAAAAGTTACGCTATCATTAACTCTACACTTCAGTGGCGTTAAGTACATTCACAGTGTTGCGAAGCCATCACTACCATCCATTTCCCATACTTTTTCATCATCCCAAGTGCAAGCTCTGTACCCATGAAAGAATAACTCCTGTATCTCCCTCTCTGTTGACCCTGGTAACCATTATTCTACTTTTTGACTCAAGAAATTTGCCTGGTATAGGTCTTTTAATGTGTTCTTTATTCAATTTACGGTTTTGCCTGAATGTCCCTCTTTCTGTAGTTTGACCATGTTGGGGCTTTCCCGCCCCTGAGAGCGTCACAGACACAGAGACTGGGGAGAGGGAGATGTTGGTCAGAGGTGCAAACTTCCTGTTATAAATGTGAAAACCATCCGGAGAACTTACTGTGCAGCATGCTGACTGTAATTAACAATAAGTAATGAACAGAGGATGAGGTGGTTGGATGGCATCACTGCCTCGATAGACATGAATTTGAGTAAGCCCTGGGAGTTGGTGATGGACAGGGAAGCCTGGCATGCTGCAGTCCGTGGGGTTGCAAAGAGTCGGACACGACTGAGCAATGGAATGGAACTGAATTCAATGAACATTAAATTGTATACTTGGAATTGCTAAGATAACAGATTTTAAATGTTCTTACCACCACGCAACATAATGGTAATTTTGTGAGGTGATGGTTATGTTAATCTTATTGTGATAATCATTTCACAACAGAAATGTGTATCAAGTCACCACACTGCATACCTTAAAGTTATACGATGTTATATGTCAATTATATTTCAGTAAATCTAGGGAAACAAAAGAGAAGTTGAAGACCCAAACCAAGCAAATGACTTTTGTTTACTCTCCCTGGAAAGATACAGACTGCTCCCTTCTCATTCCGGAAGCCCAATTACATTGATCGATGTTAGACCTTTCTCAAGCAGGCAAAAGGAAGAAATGTCACATTCCCTTTTTATAGACTTGGAATCAAACGTAAGACTGCTTAGCTTTACAGAGGAAGTGACTTATCCTAGCCAGCCCTGGTAATGGTTTAAAGATGAGGCATTACATTAAATACAAACAAATAGTGTACAATAAAGGAGAGTTCATCTAATTGACTCTCTTGTCTTTATCAGGGATCATTAGTACCTTGACTGTTTAGTAGATTTCATAAAATAATTTGGGCTTTTCTTTATTCTTTGCTTAAGGCAATATTCTTTTTAGCCTTTTTATGACCCCTAACGAGGATAGTAAGTTACAACATGAGACTAGATTTTCCAAAACATGTTCCAATAGATGTTGCAGGGGAAAAAAAGAAATTTTCTGTGGCCAAATACATTTGGGAAACATTGGATTAAACTGATTTAAACAGGTTTCTTTGCTACACTATTTCTCAAACATTTAATATCCTGAGTGTTAGTATAAATCTTCAGGGCATGTAGCCTGTAATGTTTCCCAAACTGATTTTTCTGTAGAATTCCTTTCTGAGGGGCCAGCATATAAGCAAGGTGTCACAGAACACACTTTAAGAAAATCAAAATTAGGCTAAGAAGAAAAGAAGCAACAAAGGCATATAATGTAATTTGTTGAGCATCAGTGGGCTTGAGCAAGTTGACGAGTGTAACGTATTTAAATCGGGTATATTAAAGAATGTGTTGGTTTTCAAAATACAGTAGATTATGGCATACTGCAGCAGAAAGTTGGCAGTACTGTCTGTGATTAGTAATGAAGGAACGAACCTCCGCATTTGTCATACAGATGCATAACCATTGTGAGTCTTCTTAAGAGTGTAATAAAGCTGCATTGTTACACAGAACTTGTGAAAAGATTTAAGACAGAAGAAATTGTCTTGGACCACAATAAAAGGACTCGAGAAACAATGTCATCAATAACTGAAGTAAAAATTTTTGTATTGAGAGTAACTGGTTTTTTAAAAAAAGAATAATTGTGCTGTCATCCTACAAAAAACAGTCTACAAACACACAGACACACACGTCCTTCATTTAGGAATTGTCCATGGCTGTTTTGCACTATACTGTCAAAGTTGAATCACGGCAACAAAGATCATATGGCCCCCAAGGCCTAAAATACTTCCCATTTGATCTTTTACAGAAAAGCCTGTTAACCCCTGATATAAACAAGCAATTGATAGAAAGAAACGTTAATACATTCCTGGGTTGAATTGGCATCGTATTGCACCTGAAGAAGACGTGTGGAAGATAAGTAGGTGTAATGGGTTATTTGCAACAGCAAAGGACGGGTTCCTTTTCTGTAGAACAGATGAGCCCCAGATACTACTTTAATGATATGGAGTCTGTGTGGCTCCTCTGGGTAGAGCTAGAGAGACAGTTTCCCTTCGTTAGCAACTGGTGTGCATGCTACATTTTCTTGGCCCATCCTCTGTGTTGGTGGACACACAGATTGTTCCTTAGATTGTTCCCATGCCTTGACTGCTGTGAATACTGCTGCAGTTTTCACGGGAGTGAAGATATCTCTTTCATATCCTGTTTTCATTTCCTTTGTTAATAAACCCAGTCTTCTTGGGCACCTGAGATAGTGCTCAGTTGCTCCGCCATGTCTGACTCTTTGTGACCCCACGGGCTGTAGCCCACCAGGCTCCTCTGTCCATGGGATTTCCCAGGCAAGAATACTGGAGTGGGTTGGCATTTCCTTCTCCGGGAGATCCTCCTGATTCAGGGATCAAACCTGCATCTCTTGCGTCTCCTGTGTTGGCAGGCAGATTTCTTTACCGCTGAGCCACCTGGGAAGCCTCACCTGTGATAGCAGTTACCTCCCGAATCAAGCAAAACCCCCTCTCAGGCTGGGTCTCCTAGACTCAGAGTCACAAGTCTATTAGATTTCCAGCCACTGAAGTGGATCTGTCCCCCCAACTCAAGTCTTTCTGGAGTTGAAACACACAGGTTACTTGACTTTCTGGGTCGCTTAAAAGTGCCAGGTAGAATGCATTTCTTAAAGTGAATTCATAGTTATTTTGCTTTGAGCAATTTGGGACCATTGAGATAATTTGGAATTCTAACATTTAGAATCCCTTTCTAGAAATTTTAGGTGTTCGTATACTCCAGAAAGAATGATTTCCTTATCATATCTCTTAGAGCTAACAATGAAACATTTGAACGGGTCATAGGTGAAGATTTAAATAAATGTGAACATCTTTCTAATTCTAGCCTCTGTTGCTTTCTTATGGCAATGCTGCTGCTGCTGCTGCTGAGTCGCTTCAGTCTTGTCTGACTCTGTGCGACCCCATAGACGGCAGCCCACCAGGCTCCCCTGTCCCTGGGATTCTCCAGCCAAGAACACTGGAGTGGGTTGCCATTTCCTTCTCCAATGCATGAAAGTGAAAAGTGAAAGTGAAGTCGCTCAGTCATGTCTGACTCTAGCGACCCCATGGACTGCAGCCCACCAGGCTCCTCCGTCCATGGGAGTTTCCAGGCGAGAGCACTGGAGTGGGCGCCACTGCCTTCTCCAGCTGCTGCTGCTCAGTCACTTAGTTGTGTCCAACTCTCTGTGTCCCTGTGGACTGTACCTGGCTGGGCTCCTCTGACCACGGAATTTTCCAGGCAAGAATACTGGAGCGGGTTGCCATTTCCTATTCCAGGGGATCTTCCCGACCCAGGGATTGAACCCTCATCTCTTGCGTCTCCTGCATTAGCAGGCAGATTCTTTACCACTACCGCCACCTGGGAAGCCCTTCTGACAGCAATAGCAGGTATCTGATCAGGCCATTCTGGAGGGAGCTGAGTCACAGACAAGCTGCCTCACCAACAGATGACTAACAAACACACCAGGCACTGGTTTCCACAGAAATGGGGCTGGGGAGGTGGTTAGGGGGAGTGGAGAGGGTGGAGCGGAGGGAGGAGGTGCATTCAGAGCCCAAGCAGGGGACTTGAAGATTACTGCCTCGGGTTGAGTAACCAGCTGACATTTCCAGGAAGTCTTTAGGCTCAGCCCCTTTGCTACCATTTTCCTGGACCTGGAAACCAGCAGGATCCCAGGCTGTTCCTACTTCAGTGTGAAAACGGGTCTCTGGGCAGACAATGGCCAGGATGATGATGGGAATGGAAATCCATTATGTATGTGAGGAAAATGGGCACAGGCGACCTGGATAAACAGGCTTATTTCTTTTCCCCAAACAACACTTTGGAGGCAAGATAATTGTCTTTATTCCAAGAACCCTTACATAGAAAAGATAATAAGTTCTAACACTTGGGCCAAGGGGTATATATGAAAAGATTCATGTCAAGGAAACTTTTTCTGATAGAGGTATTTTTTTAAATAGTATGCTCTGCTTGTGTGATGGTGAATTTCCTTTTACTAGACGAAGCTTAATAGGGGATAAATGCCCACTTATAAGTGAATTTGGACTTCAAAGGAGAGAAGCCACTGGAACACAATAAGGTTAGAAACTTTAATTCTCTACAGCTCTCCTGACTATTTTATTTTCAAAAAATGAACTGACGTACAAGAGAAAAGGTTGAAAAGACTTAGATTCGTGGATGTCAGGGATGTCACGGACGCAATGATGACAACGGAGTAGCAGCGCTTTCAACCCCCACGTTCCTGCACAGCGCAGCCAAAGGCGAGTGGCTACAAGTGCACTCAGTGAGTGGGAGGGGGAGAGCGAAAGCATTTAACCCCAGAAGGAAATGGTTTCAACTCTTTATTGCTCTGCTGCTGCTGCTGCTGCTAAGTCGAGTCAGTTGTGTCTGACTCTTTTGGACCCCATGGACGGCAGCCTGCCAGGCTCCCCCGTTCCTGGGATTCTCCAGGCAAGAACACTGGAGTGGGTTGCCATTTCCTTCTCCAATGCGTGAAAGTGAAAAGTGAAAGTGAAGTTGCTCAGTCGTGTCTGACTCAGTGACCCCATGGACTGCAGCCTACCAGGCTCCTCTGTCCATGGGGTTTTCCAGGCAAGACCCAACTGTATCTGATGGATTGTTTGGAGAAAAAAAAAAATGGATTAAGATGGGATTAGGAAAAGGTTCGATCCCTGAGTTGGGAAGATCCCTGGGGGAGAGCATGGCAACCCACTCCAGTGTTCTTGCCTGGAGAAGCCCCATGGACAGAGGGGCCCAGTGGGCTGTAGTCCATATGGTTGCAAAGAGTTGGACATGACTGAAGTGACTTAGCACATGTAGAGAGAGGACCCGTGGCTCTCGTCTTTGTCCTCTTGCCCTGTGGTGAGCAGTCCTGGGACTCACCGATATGTCCCACAGAGGGTGACAGCGAAGGGTGTCTGCATGACGGGGCAGAAAGCTGCAGACCCCCCATGTCCAAGCAACTCACACGTAGAGTTTCCTGCTCAGAGTCAACAAAACGGCGACCAAGAAGGCATCCTACAGCAAGCTCACTGCATGCGGTTCTTGGACTACATTGCCTCTTGATACAGCTGTGCACATGTGAGTTTTCAAGTAAATGTCACACATTTTATACACGGAATATAGAATATTGGCACACGCTTTTGTGCTAGAAGCATTTTTATTTTATTTATTTATTTCAAGTTTCTTTATGGGCAACACCAAGTCTCAGTTGTAGCGTAGGGGAACCGGCTCCCCGACCAAGGATTTAACTCAGGCCCCCTACAATCCAGAGTTCAGAGTCTTAGCCTCCGGACCACCAGGGAACTTCCTGGAAGCATTTTTTTTTTTTTTTAAATCAGATTTATTCAGCCTTAAGTAATCTATGTGTCACCAACCTCATCCTGCAAACAGTTCCCATTTACCAAGAATGATGAGTACACCGATTGACTCAACTGGGGGCATTCTTGAGGAAACTGACATCTCACTTATAGTAAGTCTAATTTTTCTTCTAACTTCGCAGTTCAGACTGTCCCTCCTCAATGGTCCACGGGGTACTTGCACTTACCTGGTTTCCCTGGAAGACTGTATCTTTCTTGGCAAGGCACCCATGGTTGCTGGTGGCCTCCATGAACTCTTCAACGGGTTTTTAATCCTCATGACGACTAACAGTGTCCCCTAGTGTCCTGTCTGACCGCTTGACTGTTACATATGATTTCCGAGGACTCCTTAGAGGCAACAGCTTTAAAGAGAGCAGGAAGGAAAGGGGCCTCAGAAACTTATTACAAACTCTGTTCTGCTCAGAAAAGAATGACCACCAGCTGCAGAAATTCAAGGAAAAGCCTCGGGATCGAACCCGAGATGAACAAAAAGAGCTGATAATAAGGCAAAGGGTTACGTAGGCTTCATTAGTATTTTCCAAATGAGGAAATATGTGGGTAGGAAGTGGTTTAAGGCTGTTCAAGAAGCCAAACTATGAAAAACCAGAGTGAGGAAATAGGGAACAGTCATTTAAAAGAGAGTAAATCATGAAAAGAGAATTCCAGGCCCTCTCCTCTGTGACCACATGGAATCCTCCCCCCGCGAGTGGACAGAAGTACTACATTATCTGACAGAGGGTCTGAGAGAAGGGGAAGCAGATGAGGAAAGAAAAGGCGCTGTGAAGGGCTTTCTAGGGATGTGGAGATATTCTTTATCATCTACTTGTGTAAGGGTGGGGGCTTCCCAGGGGGAGCTAGTGGTAAAGAACCCACCTGCCAATGTAGGAGACATAAGAGACGCGAGTTTGACCCCTGGGTTGGGAAGATCCCCTGGAGGAGGGCATGGCAACCCACTCCAGTATTCTTGCCTGGAGAATCCCAAGGACAGAGGATCCTGGTGGGCTACAGTCCATGGGGTCACAAAGAGTCGGTCACGAAGTGACTTAGCATCATGCCTGTGAGAGGGGGAAGGATTACATGAAACATGGGGGTATAGATTTGACATCAGCCCCCAAACAGTCTGCTTGTGCCATGGGTCGGCCTGGAAGCCTTGAGCTCCCATTTGGTCTCCCAGTGGAAACAGCCCCCAGAGGCCACCCAAGGAGGAGGCTCTGGAAACTGCCCTAAGCCACAGGTCACCACTCCAGCTCCCCCTGGAGGAGCAGCTCGCCCTGTAACTCCCCCCTTCCCCAGGAAGAAAAGAAATGCCAGCTCTCCAAGCTGAAGTTAGGACACGGCGCGTAATAAAGAGATGGGCTGCGAATGAGTGAAATCTCGTAGAAATTTTCTCTGTCTCAAGACTTCTCCTCCTGTGAGCTGGAGAAGCAATCCTGTGATGTCAGGACCACCAACACCCAGCATCTGATACTCCAGAAGTGATGCAAAGGGCTAGGCGGGGGCGTGGAAACCAAAGGTTCAGCCAGAACACCCCAAAGTGAGAAGACTCCCAGGATGCCCTGGGCCATGCTGAGGAGCCAGTGGGAAGCAGCACCTTGGGAAGCCGGGGCAGCTTCCATCCCAGACATCCTGGCACTTATCTCTGTGAATCCAGGGCGAGTCACCGGTTATTCAGAGTGTTCGCTCCAAGCTGCTGAGGGAGGCAGTGCAGAAATACACAGCTGTGACAAATGGCCTCTCAAGATGGTAAGTGTTAGGGAAGAAGGGTGACACGGAGGTCTGTGAGTTTTCAGGGTGGGAGACAAGCAGTGGCAGACTCGTGAGCATCTGTCCTTCCGCAGCAGCCTAAGTGGGTGCTTCAGTGGCCTCCAGCTTTGGCCTTGTCCCAAAGGCCTAAGGTAGAGATACAAGCCCGGTCAGCCTCTGTTATGGAAGCCAAGCCTGTGCGCTCGCTGAAGAACCAGTCACGCAAGGGCTGCAGTTAGCTGAGGGAGGCAGCCTTCCAGCAAAGACAATGACTAATTGAAGGGGAAGGGATTCAGCCAAGCGAGCACATTCTGTTTACTGATTCTTAAATGGGTCACCTACCATTTCTTTCTATGAATCTATTCATGTTTTCGGGACCATAGCACCAATTTAGCGATGGAAAATGCGGTTGTAATTTGTTACCTAACTCTGCCTAAGTTCCATGGCTAGGATGAGAGATAAGAAAATGCAGGTCTTTGGGGGGAAATTTATGATCTAATTTGGAACTGTGATCAAGTTTGGAACATCAGATGGACAACTAGATGAGGGAGACTAGGGGGATGTGCCAGTGTTAGAGGCTGATGGAGTAAGATGGGTTACGGAGCCGGCCATGAGGAGAAGGGCTGGGGTTAGACACGCAAGGTCGGGCTGTATTTGGGGTCTGGGGATCTGTCAAGGGCAAAGGCAGAGAATCTTTGGTGTGGAGTGGAGAGGGACCCACCTAACAAGAACAGGAGATCGGGTGGTGAGGAGTGATTAGAAAGAGGTGAGGAGTACAGGAGTAAGGGCATGGTGTCGGAGTCAGACCTGAATCCCTGCCCGGTTTCCTCGTAGCTGTGTGACCTTGAAGAAGCCGGTTGACCTCGGCATCTCAGTGTCCTCTGTAAGATGGAGCTGTGTGCTTCATCAGGCTGTGAGGATCAAAAGAGACACCACCACACCCGGACTTGGAAGCTTGCAACAAACACTAGCTTTTTAAAAAGTTTGACTATAGTTCCGTTACAATATTGTGCTAGTTTCTGCTGCACAACAAAGGGAATCAGCTCTGAGTCTACACATATCCCCTCCCTCCGGGGCCTCCCTCCCACTACCCCCAGCCCCTCTAGGTCATCATGGAGCACCGGGCTGAGCTCCCTGCCCTATACAACTGCTTCCTATGAGCTCTCTGTTATACACACGGTCAAACACCAGCTCCTCTGTGTTTTTAGTCTCCTCAATAGGGGCTATTCGGAGAAGGTAGTGGCACCCCACTCCAGTACTCTTGCCTGGAAAATCCCATGGATGGAGGAGCCTGGTGGGCTGCGGTCCACGGGGTCGCTGGGAGTTGGACATGACTGAGCGACTTCACTTTCACTTTTCACTTTCGTGCATTGGAAAAGGAAATGGCAACCCACTCCAGTGTTCTTGCCTGGAGAATCCCAAGGACGGGGGAGCCTGGTGGGCTGCCGTCTATGGGGCCGCACAGAGTCGGACACGACCGAAGCGACTCAGCAGCAGCAGCATGGGGACTATCTGTCTTATCCGTCATTGTTTTCTAAAGCTGCCAGCGCATGGTTTTGAGTAAGTAAACGAGTGGATGAACAGAAGCCATGAAAGAGCCAAGTAACCCAAGTGAGCACACACACAAGGTCATCACGAAGAGCACCAAACTTCTTCAGCCTCGTTGCCACCTGTATTTAGACAGAATTTCCTCCTTAGGAGCACTTCCACCTTGGGTCATGGGAAAAGCAAACACACGGAACACCAAGAACCTGATGCCTCGTTGATGACGTTACAGGTAAGGAGAGGATTATCCAAAGGAATTATGTATGGTAACATTATCATGTTCAAATAAATCCAATTATTTATTGGTAAAAGTTCAACGAGTATTGGGTTTCTCTATAACAAAACAACAAATATCTCTGTCCGTTATAGAAAACCCTAGCTACTTGTTCAGGTCACATAGTGAGAACTCTGGTACAATTTGAAGAACAGTATTTTTTCAACACAAATGATGCTGTATCCAATTACAAGTAGTCACAATAGCCAGAAAAATCAGATATTCAATTTAGTAGGTTAGTTTATTGTAACATAAAGTAATTGGGATTTGAAGTCTGACCCCGGGCCTGCACCTGGAGTGTCGTCTATTGTGTCTGATTGAAAGAGATAAACGGAGTTGGCTGGAAGGCCAAGAGAAGGAAGGTTAACATCAGGCTGGCCCAAAGCACGGGCTCAGGAGCTTCTGTGCCAGCTTACAGATAAACCCAAACGAACTTTTTGGCCAGCCGGTCGTGTGGCTACTGCATCGTCCTCGCAGTTCCAGGGGTCGGAGGCCAGTCTGTAAGTGTCTCCCACGAGCTCTCAGTGTCAGCCTCGTGTCTTATTCGTGTCTCCCCCGCGGCTTTCGTGTTGCACAACACCTTTTACAGAGAGGTTCCTTCTAAGTTCTCCTTGCTGGCGTTGGTCAGACTCAGCTCAATCCCCTTCTTTATTTGGCCTGCACACACATAGCGAAAGTCTCATTAACCCAAGTGAATCTTTAAAATATGTCCCGGACCTAGTGTTAAGAGAACTGCAATCACAGTACCAAGGCACATTCTTGCAGTTTTACCTAATCTCGTCACTGATCACAGAATCCTGCAGCGTGAGTCTCTGAATTTACCATGATGTCAGCGTCCATCTCACGCTGTTCCGTAAGCCCAAAAGCTTTCAATAGACAATAATTGGAGTTGGAATTGGAAAAACTTTTGGCCAATGTGTAGCAGGTTTTCCAGAGAAGTATGTTTTCACTGATTCTGTGGAAACCTAAACAGACTTCTCCCTTAGGATCATAGTAAGTCTGGAAATACCAGTCAGCACCCGAAACACAGTCCAAGTTTTATGTTTTCTGGTGTTTTTTTTTTTTTTAACAAACTGTCAGTTTTTATTCTTATTGGGCAACAAGCAGTTTCATTGTTTATTGGAACAAACAGGGCAAGTAACAATTCTTTCTTTCCAAATGCTGGATCTTTCCATTCATTTAAACAACAACAAAAAAATATATTTCTGGTATGCCCATAAGAGGAAAGAATGTAGAACTGCAAAGCACCCCTTAGAAAGGATTTGCAATGCCTCCCTCAGGTCATTTTCCCGTGATCAGACTATTTGCATTTTGTTCTCTTTTGAGATCTTTGCAAACGCAAATTGGATACAAACTCTAATTCTCTTGTGGTAGAACTGGAAGATACTTTAAAAAAATGAATTAGGAATTCACATTCCTTGACTGCATCTTCATTTTAAAGCAAAGAGCTTACTGTGAGCCTGGATTCCCCCCACAACCCCGGGGAGCACGAGGCTTGGCTGGGGTGTGGCACTGTGTGTAGGGGCTGCTTTGAGGGCAGAGGGCTGCAGCGGAGAACCAGCTGCAGACACTCAGGATGGGGTGAGCCCCGCCGAGGCCATAACGTAGGTCTTTTTCTCATCTGATTGCAGGGTGCATCTTATCCCCTTCTGTCGAGAGAACCCTGTTTTAAAGGCTCCACTGAGGCTCCCTTGCTCATAGCTGGTGAATAATCACAGAGGAAGGATTTTTGTTTTCATCTATTTTTTAATTTTCCCTTTCTCACTTTTCCTTTCTCCCAGGAGGCTCTCCTTCCAGCATATCCTAGAACCAATAAGGAATGTCTATGAGTAGAAATGGGTTTTTTCCCAGTACTTTTCCATGTTATGGAAATTCTTCCTTTAGCCTGATCACAGATTTTCACATCCAGTATATTCAGTTGATGGGTTGGTGGTTTTAGAATTTGGTCCTGATCACTCATCACAGTTCCCCAGGGTTCCTTTCTCAGTTTATTTAGTGACTTACGGACATTACTATGCGAAGTCCTCTTCTTCTTTATCTTAAAAGCCCAGTCTTCTTGTGGCATGATTTTCTTAAATCTGTTGAGTTCCAGTGACAAACCCATGAATCCTTTTCTCCCTACTCCCTTATTGATCGAAACCAAGCTCTTGATCGGCCTCCAGGGAGAACAGGAGGATTCACTCCATTGGCTCTGAGCGTGGTTTGTTGCCTTGTGTAAAAAAATCTTTGTGGACAGATTTCTTGAAGCATGCTGCTGCTGCTAAGTCGCTTCAATCGTGTTTGACTCTGTGCGACCTCATAGACGGGAGCCCACCAGGCTCCCCCGTCCCTGGGATTCTCCAGGCAAGAACACTGGAGTGGGTTGCCATTTCCTTCTCCAATGCATGAAAGTGAAAAGTGAAAGGGAAGTCGCTCAGTCGTGTCCAATTCTTAGCGACCCCAAGGACTGCAGCCTACCAGGCTCCTCCATCCATGGGATTTTCCAGGCAAGAGTACTGGAGTGGGGTGCCACTGCCTTCTCCGATGAGTCAAGTCTTATAATAAGAAACTCCCCAACACAGCCCAATTCCTTTGTTGTGACACACGAGCCATTATAAAGCTTAAAGAATGTTGTAGCAGAAAGGGGTCACAGACCCTGTTGAGTCCAACCTTCTCGTTCTGCAGACAAGGAAACTGAGATTTAGTCAGTTTTAATGAATGAGCCCAAAGGGAAATTGCATGGAGAGTTTGAAGATCTGGTACCCAATGTTAAATGTTAAAAGTTCCTAGTGTTAAAGGAGAGTTCAATCCCATCTGAGTTCCCCTGAAAAGAGTATAATCGTGAATACGAGCTCTGTTTTGATCTTAATTTTAACCACATGTCCCAGAGTCAGGTTCAGCACTTAACTGGCTCTTGCCCACATTCCTGCTGAAACATATAAACTGCCAGGAAATTAAATTTTGCTTCATCTTTTGTCTGATAGAAATGGAATCTTTGAGTAAGGTGGTGTTCGAAATTCCTCATTTATAGTTAGAATTCCACTATTCCCTGTTCATTTTTATGAAGTGTTAAGTTGGTCATGGTGCCATAGGCTAAAGTAAAATGCCCGGGGTATTGCTGGTCCCATCAAGCTGCCCGCTAGTGTGTACGATGGGGAAATTTTAGCCTGACTTTGGAGAAGGTGCAGATGGGTTCAGAAAAATCTACCTGTCAGGCCATTAACACGTCTTTGGTTTTCCTCCCACTCATCAGTAACAGCATAACTTATGATGAACATAAGAATCAGAAGTTCCAGAGCTTTGGATTGTTTCTAAGACCTTGTTTTATTTTTATCACTGTCTGAATTATTATTAACTTAGTTAAAAATGGCCAGTGGTTTCTGCCATTTGACTTAGCCAAACTGAATCCTAATTTTCTTTAAAGCTGCTGCTGCTGCTGCTGCTAAGTTGTTTCAGTCATGTCCGACTCTGTGCGACCCCAGAGACGGCAGCCCACCAGGCTCCCCTGTCCCTGGGATTCTCTAGGCAAGAACACTGGAGTGGGTTGCCATTTCCTTCTCCAATGCAGGAAAATGAAAATTGAAAGTGAAGTCATTCAGTGGTGTCCGACCCTTAGCGACCCCATGGACTGCAGCCCACCAGGCTCCTCTGTCCATGGGATTTTCCAGGCAAGAGTACTGGATGGGGTGCCACAGCCTTCTCCCCTCTTTAAATCAGTGGTTATCAATTAAGGGTGACTTTCCCACCCCTTCGGGACATTCAGGAGGCTCTGGGATGTTTCTGGCTGTCCAACAGGGCGGGGCGGGGGCGGTGTGCGTGCTACTGCTGTTCAATGGATAGACCCCAGTGATGTTGCTGAACATCTCACAACGCGCCGGATAACACCCCGAAACAAAGAGTTATCTGGCTCAGAAAGCCAACAGTGCCGCAGACATAGAGAACAGATGTGCGGTTGTCAAGCGGGAGGAGACAGAGGGCGGGACGGACTGGAGTTTGGGGTTGGCAGATGCAAACTATTACATATACAATGGCTAAAGAACAAGGCGCTGCTCTGCAGCACGGCGAGCTATATTCACCATCCTAGGGCTAGCCGTGATGGAGAAGAGTATACATACATATTTATTTATATGTATATTTGTGTGTGTGTGTAACTGGATCACTTTGCTATACAGCAAGATAACAGCATTCTAAATCAACTGTACTTCAATGGAAAAAAAATTTGTTGGGCCTGACCCTTTTTATAAAAATATTTACTTACTTATTTTGGACTGTGCTGGGTCCTCATTGCTACACGCAGGCTCTCTCCACTTGCGGTGAGCGGGGGCTTCTCCTGTTGTGGAGCCTGGGAGCCCCGGGGGCTTCGGTAGCTGCAGCACGTGGGCCGCAGAGCTCGGGCTCCGTAGTCGTGGTGACCAGCTCAGTTGCCCCGTAGCCTGTGGATCTTCCTGGACCAGGGATTGAACCTGTGCCCCCTGCATTGGCAGGTGGACTAAAATCCCACCCCCGCCTATTTTGTTTAAAAAAAGCAAATAGTGTCAAGGATGAGAAAACTTGCTCCAAAAAGAATATTCCAATCTGCCTACCAAAGACAAGTGCAGTATGATTGACAGTCTTAGAATTTTTAAGTTGGTAAATAAACATTGAGGATTATAACTCCAAATACCATTCTTCAATGGAAACCAGAATATGTCAGAGTGAAAAATGTGTATTTAATGGGTTTAACTAAAAACTAGAGAAGATAACTAAACGTCAACACAGTGGTATACCATCAGTTCAGTTGCTCAGTCATGTCCAGCCCTTTGCGACCCCGTGCACTGCATCATGTCAGGCCTCCTGTCCATCACCAGCTCCCAGAGCGGGTATATTATTGCATTCAGGAATTTTACTATATATATGTACACATGTACATACAGACATACATTAGAAACCTATATACATACACACAAAATCTACCTTAACAAGATTCAGGGACTTCGATGGTACTGGGTTGACACTTTGTCAGTCCTCATACTGAGGCATTGTTCATTCAAGTCAATATCATATGTTCATCCATGAGATTTCTGGTATTTTTGTCCATGAGGTTTTATCACTTAGTCTTTGCTGCATACATCATTCCAAAATTCAGTAGGCATTTGCTTTCATACTCTTGACTCTATGGGGCTTCTGTGGTGGTTCAGATTATAAAGAATCTGTCTGCAATGCAGGAGACCTGAATTCAATTCCTGGGTCAGGAAGATCCCCCGGAGGAGAGCATGGCAACCAACTCCAGTATTCTTATCTGGAGAATCCCCATGGACAGAGGACCCTGGACTACAGTCCACGGGGTCGCAAAGAGTCGGACATGACTGAGTGACTAACACTCTCACTTGAGTCTACAGGTTGATACACTTGCTGATTTAAGTTTGGCCCAGCTGAGTGGTTCTTCCTAGGGCAGTGGGTCTTGCTTAACTTAGCTGTGCTTCGGACTTGGATTTGCTCCACATGTTTTCTTTTACTTGGGCTGAAGGAGAAGCAGCTCCTCTGGGGAGCATCTTCTCACAATGACGACAGATGAGCAAGACAGAGAGCAGACATGTGATGCCCCTTAGGATCGGGGCTCAAAACTGGCTTGAAACTATAATTTCTGCCTGCATCCCACTGGCCAAAGCGAGTCACAAGGCTTGGGCTGGTGACAGTGGAGTAGAAGTATGTTCTCTGTCCTCAGTGGGAGGAACTGCAAAGTCCAATGACAAATACTAGGGAAGTTGGGAACCATAATTTAATCTACAGCAGGCATTATGGTAGCTCCCTATGACACCATCTCAGTGGTTCAGTAGTTTCATGGGTCATTTTAAAGTAGCTCTGACACCTTGTGGACACCCATTCTGGCTAGATCATCAATAAACATATAATTTGTGTCTATTTTTTTTCATTGTGAAATTAATACAAAATATCTGAGAATATATGAAAAGTACAAAAGATGAGAATAAACAAAAAATCATCCACAATATTATAATCCACAAAAAATAATATTTTGGTGCATTTTTTAGCATAAAATTGCGTTGGGATAAGAGAAGTAATTTTTGCCTACGTTGAGAATTTGGAAAGTAGTAAAAAGAATAAAAATCACTTGAAATCCCACCCCACAATTGTCTCTGTTAACACTTTTCTATGCACAGAATTTACGTAATTGGTATTAAGCTGTATCTGAATTTCTCATTCTGACTTTTTTTACCAAAATATATGTTAAGTATTTCCCATGTCATTAAATATGTTTTGCAAACAAAATGTTGATAGCAGTCAAATATTCTAGCACATAGCAATTCTCTATCCAATCACATATTTAAACTATTTTTATCTTCATCTGTCAATCCTCCTAAGATGGTGTTTTCTGCACTAGTTATAATGCACATCTTTGAAAAACAGACACAAAAGGAGTGTATCCCTGATATTGGTCAAGTTCTGATTTTATACAGCTCTCACTATTTGACACAGTGATTGAAACAACTCAGCTGTTTCTAGCAAGGCTAACGGCAGGAGCCAAACTTCATGTGCACCAACAACATTCAAAATAATTCCTTGGATGTTCATACCTGGCTTATTTATTCTCCTGGAACTAATATTAACATATGCTTTCCTGCTGATACTGTCCAGTGATTTTCTTCTAACGACTGATGGTAGGATATATATTTCACTTGGTGATTGTGTATCTGGCAAAGAGGCATTTTAAGGCTTTAAATCACAAAAGGAGTTCTGAGGAGCCATGTCGACCACTTGAGTTCAGTTCATTCGCTCAATCGTGTCCGACTCTTTGCGACCCCATGAACTGCAGCACGCCAGGCCTCCCTGTCTATCACCAACTCCCGGAGTTTACCCAAATCTATGTCCATTGAGTTGGTGATGCCATCCAACCATCTCATCCCTCTGTCGTCCCCTTCTCCCCTTGCCCTCAATCTTTCCCAGCATCAGGGTCTTTTCAAATGGATCAGCTCTTTGCATCAGGTGGCCAGAGTATTGGAGTTGCAGCCTCAGCATCAGTCCTTCCAATGAATACCCAGGCCTGATCTGCTTTAGGATGGACTGGTTGGATCTCCTTGCCATCCAAGGGACTCTCAAGAGTCTTCTCCAATACCACAGTTCAAAAGCATCAATTCTTCGGCGCTCAGATTTCTTAGGGTGTGGTAATACTAGCATATGGATGAGGCTTGAAGTATTGCTAAGTCATTTCAGTTGTGTCCGACTCTGTGTGACCCCATAGACGGCAGCCCACCAGGCTCCCCTGTCCCTGGGATTCTCCAGGCAAGAACACTGGAGTGGGTTGCCATTTCCTTCTCCAATGCATGAAAGTGAAAAGTGAAAGGGAAGTCGCTCAGTCGTGTCTGACCCTCAGCGACCCCATGGACTGCAGCCTTCCAGGCTCCTCCATCCATGGGATTTTCCAGGCAAGAGTACTGGAGTTGGGTGCCATTACTTTCTCCGCTTGAAATATTGGCCAATATAAATGCTTTAAGGACTAAGTTCCAATGTTGAACCTAACTATCCCTTTATACAGGGATTCCCCCGATGGCTTCGTGGGTAAAGAACCTGCCTGCAATGTAGGAAATACAGGAAACTCAAGTTTGATGCCTGAGCGGGGAAGATCCAGTGTGTAGTATATAAAGGGATCAATTTGTGGTATATAAAGATTGACATCAAATATTGTCGATATCAAAAAGGTTGACATCAAATACTACAAGTTGACATAAAATGTTGTTAAAGGAGACATACAGACCAGGTGTCTTCACTTTCTAGGGCTGCCTGAAGAAAGTACTACCAACTAGGTGTCTTAAAACGACAGAAATTTATTGTGTCATAGTTCTGGGGGCTGAAAGTCCAAAATCAAATTGTTGGCAGGACCACGTTCCCTGTGAAACCAGAAGGAGAGGATCCTTGCCTCTCTGGCTTCTGGCGTTTCCCAGCAATCTTTGGCATTCCTTTGCTTTTAGATGAATCGCTGCAGTTACCAACTCCGTCACATGTCACACAGCCATCTTTTCTTGTATGTCTTAGGGCTTCCCTGGTGGCTCAGAGGGTAAAGAATCTGCCTGCAATGCGGGATACCTGAGTTTGATCCCTGGGTTGGGAAGATCCCCTGGAGGAGGGAAAGGCTACCCACTCCAGTATTCTTGCCTGGAGAAGTCCTTGGACAGAGAAGCCTGGCAGGCTACTGGGGGTGGGGGTGGGGGTCACAAAGAGTCAGACAATTGAGACACCAACACTTTGATTTCACTTTTCTCCTCCTTATAAGGACAGCAGTCATAATGAATTAAAGGCCCATGTTACTCTGGTATGACTTAATTAATTACATCTGCAATGACCCTGTTTACAAGGAAGGTCACATCTGAGGTGCTGAGGTTAGTATTTCAATATTTTTTTTTTTTTTTTTACTGTACCACGTGGCGTGTGGGATCTTAGTTCTGTGACTACAGATGGAACTCACGCCCCCTGCAGTGGAATATCGGAGTCTTAACCCCTGGACCGCCAGGGAAGTCCCCTCAGCATATTTTTTTGAGGGTACAATTCAACCCATACCACCAGGGAATGGAAAGTTAAACCCTGAGCAATTGAAATACCCCACGTGAGTATTTGTTCCCATTGCTTAGCTGGAAACAGTGAATACATAATAAAAACATCTTTCTGCACTTGTGGGATGGCATTAATGAATAGAATAATGGGAACGTCCCCTTTGATCACATCCCAGCGTATATTCTGTTTAGATTCCAAACTTTAAAGAGTACCATGTGAGCATTCTCGAGGCACAGCATGTCTACGTACAGGGCTCATAACTTTAGCAAGGACACCTCCTGAGTTAACTACTGTTTTCTGGGAATTTCCCAGATTTCTCTGGATTTCAACACGAGTGATATGACCCAGTAACAGTGGTGTATGATACAGGACGACATGGCCGGAAAAGACAAATTTTTCTAATTCCACACATGGTCCGCATCTTGGCTCATCGAGTGCATCTCAGTTGCAGAGGAGCCAAAGTAGAAGATAGTTCCCAGAATGTGCCTTGATTAGAAAAGTCTGCCCAGTGTATTCCAGCTGGAGGCCAACTGGCAATGACTTGACTCACTAAGGAGAGCGGTGCAATGTGGTTTCCTTCATATTTGCTCTCCTCATCACTCTTGAAAAGTCATCATTGGCCACTAGGCTCTTTTCAGAAAGCACTTATGTAAACCCCAGAGCTCACTGATTTATTGGTTGTCATGTAATAAATCAATTACACACAGACGTTGTCTGTAACCAACATGCTTTCTTCAACCAACTGCGCTTATAGAGTATCTGTAGCGGTATGAAGAATTTGTAGCACGTAAAACAAACCCACTGGTGGGATGATTGACGGAATGCTCCCAGAGCAACATCAACCAAGACGCTTAAACAGGTTGAGATCATTTCTCTTTACATTAGGACCGATGAGGGATAGCAGAATGACGTTTTGTATCAGCAATATGCCTCTCAGCAGCATTTAAAGCACTATCTAAATGTTACTCATTGCCCCTGTCCTTGTCGTAGGCACATCATTTTACAGGAGGGAAATCTGAGACAGATAACTAAGTGCTTTCTTCTGATCCTGAGGGTCAGATGAAATGAGAATGTTTATTTATGATTTCTACAGTCACTAAGTGCATACTCATAGGGTCACGCACACAGTATGTTTGTTGGGTCCAGTACTCTGTCCTGAGTAGAACTTCTATGTATTGGCTTCTCTGGTGGCTCAGACATTAAAGAATCTGCCTGCAGTGCAGGAGACCCGGGTTTGGTCCCTGGGTTGGGAAGATCTCCTGGAGAAAGGAATGGCAACCCACTCCAGTATTCTTGCCTTAAGAAACGCGAGGACAGGGGCCTGGAGAGCCTCTGTCCATGGGGTCACAGAGTTGGAAACAACTGAGCAACTAACATTTTCACTTTTAACCTCACATTACACTTTGTAATGAGCATTGCCATCGTCTCTGTTTTAAAGATAAGGAAGCTGAGGACTAGAAAGATTAAGTAACTTGACTCTGATCCCAGTTCATAAGGTACAGTGTGGCTAGGAACCCAGGGGGTGCTTCCAAAACCTGTCCTCTTCCTAAGTTTGGTTTATTCCAATTCTTTTAAATAACATCCTTAAGTTGTCTCCTCTGCCTCTTTTGAAGACATCCTGCGGCTGTGTTTCCAGCTGATGCCTATTCCAGAATATATCATTGATTCAAGGGGTAGCTCAGAGAGTTAAGAATCTGCCTGCAGCGCAGGAGACCCGGGTTCGATCCTTGAGTTGAGAAGATTCCCTGGAGGAGAGCATGGCAACCCAGTCCAGTATTCTTGCCTGGAGAATCCCAAGGTCAGGGGAGCCCGGTGGGCTACAGTCCATAGTGTCATAAAGAGTCAGACATGACTGAGCAACTAATGCGTTCACTTTCCACTTTCGTCCCAGGAGCAGTAAAGTCAGGGATCCAAGATGGGACAAACCGGACGGCATCTGGTCAGACCCTCATCCTTGTCATCGTCTTGGGCAGACTGCCCGTGATGTCCCCGCTCAAGGCCCAGACAACTCTGAGTCAGGGGCGGTGGTTTCTCAGCCCCAGGAGGCCAAGACTCTTCTAAATTGGACGCAGGTTGGAGGTGTCAAGAGTTCCAAGCGCCTCCCTTGCATTCCTTCCAACTCACATGAGCTGTTATTCTTCCCATGGAAAGCACCACTCGATGCTTTTGTATGAGAAGGAGGATTATGTGAGATTATAAATAACACTCCCCCTACCCCCCACCCCCCAGGAGCATATTCCAGGAAAACATTTTAGGAGCCTAGAGGAAGATGAGTAAGTAGGAACAACCTTGGCCAGCTGTGAGTGTGTCCAAAACACGCCTCCTGAGTTTAGAGCACAGTGACCTCACCCTGCAGCCGTGTTAGCTGCGAGGACCACCGCCTCTCTCCCTGACTTGCTCCTAAAGGACACTTCCTCCCAAAGCAAAACAAACCCAAACAAAATACAACCAAATAGCTGCCTCCTCTGACTGAATTATATGAGGTGTCAGAAAACCATTAGGATGGCGTTCCCCGATGGGGACGGAACGGAAGGGATGGGGAAGCATGGCTTCCTAACTCCCCTTGTTTTTTTTTTTTTTTTTTTTAACAAGGGTTTTTGCTAATGTTTCGTGGGGGGAAATGACAAAGCCGTTTCCACTCAGTCTCCCTGGTTTGTTGGCCCTGGAGGATGGGGGAAGTCGCTGTTCCCTTTTGAGACTCGTAAAACGTTTGTTGCTTTCATCTTGAGATGTGAGGCCCCCGCCCCCCTCATGCCTGCATGCGGAGGACTCCAGCAAGGCCGCAGGATCCCGTCCTGCCCCAGCCCTCCGGCGGCTCACCATCGCCTCTGGCAGACCTCCCCATGGTTACAGTAACCTCTCAGCAGGGGCCAGGCCACCTCCAACAATGATAACATCTCTTTAAACAAGAACTTCCGACCTCCTCTCCCCCTCCGCCTTCCAGCCCCTCGGCACCCATCGGGAAAGCTTCTGTTGGAACGTTCCTTCAGTTTCCTTCCCCGCCTCCAGGCGGTGATGGTGCGGGGCAGTGGCTAGGCAGAGAAGAGCTTCAGGGGGAACTGGGATCTGATTTCCCAGTTTCTTCAATTAACTCATCTATTGGGCTGTGCCAGGGCTTTGAGGCAGCATGCAGGACCTTTCAGTTGTGACATGCGAACTCGTACTAGCAGCGTGTGGGGTCCAGTTGCCTGATCAAGAAGGGAAGCCAGGCCCCCTGCCTTGGGAGCGAGGAGTCTCAGCCCCTGGACACCACCCGGGGAGGCCCAGAACCATCATCTAAGGGTCTAGAAGCCCACATCATCCGCTAACAGAGGCCTGGGCTCCCGCCCTGGGCCCACGGCGCTCAGCCCTGCTGGGGTGGGGGCCGGCTCTCCATCTCCAGCCCGATTCTCTCCCTGGGGCTCTGCTCAGGTCTTTGTCTTAGGCTCCAACATGTTCACTTGCTCCTCTGCTGTTTGTGCTTCTGCTCAGGAAAGCCAGCGACAGCTGGAAATCCTCAGAAGCTGAGTTGACAGAAAAGAGGTGTTGGTCGCTCAGTCGTGTGACCACATGGATAGTACCCCGCCAGGCTCCTCTGTCCATGGGATTCTCCAGACAAGAATACTGGAGTGGGTTACCATGCCCTCCTCCAGAGGATCTTCTCGACCCAGGGATCGAACCTCTCTCTCTTGCATCTCCCTCATGGGCAGGCGGGTTCTTCACCTCTAGCACCGCCTGATAGAAAAGAACCAGAAAGTTAAATAATGGTGGGCCCCGCAAGGCTTCTGATCTACCCCGTAGCCTCCAGCCCAGCGGAGGGGGCAGCAAACGCAATCGGGGTGGGCAGGCTGATCCGGACGCTGGACACCAGCTCTCAGGTTTTGAACCCAGAGCCCTGACCTTCCTCACTACTATGGTGCTGATGATAAAACTTGGCAAACGGCGCCATAGCGACATGTGAAATGAAGATATTCAAATCCCTTCCTTCAGTACGGCAGAATTCTTTAATAAATAGGAGAAGTTCATTCTATGTGAAGAATGCAATGATAAATCTTCTCTTATTCAACAACCGTTTGTTAGGAATGTATTATGTATGAGGCCAAAGTGAAATATTCAGAGATTTACAAGTTTCCTTGTCTTCAATCCCGAAACTTGGGCTCGAGGCTCTAGCCAAATCCTAAGTGGCTCTGAGTTCTTTTCCTCCTTTTGTTTGCGCGTCCATTTGCCCTCCTATCCCTGCCTCCCCGGGGTGCCCGAGGTTTCTCTGTGCTAACCATTTGCTTGCTAAGGTCCCCGTTGACTCGTTATGAATTTGCAGGTGGCTGCCGGGAGTTACCCACGATCTGTGGCCGCAGAGCTCAGCAGAACTTTTGGCTCACGCGGGGACCGCTCTTGGAAACGTGCTTCCATAAATCACCCACTTGGCCAACTAATCACACATGGCAAGAACTTATCGCAGGACAGCGTGGAATGAACTTTAGATTCACTTCCTCTTTCTTTAAGGGAACCGCAGACCTTGTCTTCAGGCAAAGCCCAAGCTCTCTGGCTGGATGACTCGGGTCATTAAGGGAGACCAGCCCAGTCAGTGGACCGGTGGTGACAGACCCAAATGAGCTTTCTGTAGGGAGGGTGGCCTGGGTAGTGACTCCCTGTGCAAAACAGCCTTTTTAGATAAGAGCTGAGCCAGTCCCTCGTGGCTAAGTGTGTGGTCCCCCAGACCAGACAGCCTGCGTCAGATTCCAGGCCCCACGGTGTACTAGCCAGGGACCTTGGTTGCACGATCAGCCTGTCCACGCTTCAGTTTTCCTCATCTGTAAAATGGGGATAATCATGTTTACCTGGCAGGCTTGCTGGGGGACTGGATGACATCACCTCAGAAAATCACTTAGAACAGTGCTTGGGACAGAAGGAATAGCCGATAAAGGGTGGTCAGGACTGTTATTGAAACAGGATGGTGTGCAAGCTTCACCTCAAGAGGGACGCCCAGAGGCCGTGTTCTCACCAGGAGCACATGAATTGCACAGAGTCGTGAAGACTGTGCATATAATCCCTAGTCTGGCACGGGCACTCCAGCCTGGCAACAGACAGTGATATCACACAAACAGGATTATGGCCCTTTCAGGGACATCCCCACCCCACCCCCAGCCCCAGCCAAAGGGAAGAAGCCCGTCTCGTGGGAAAATATAAGGTGACACTTCTCAGGGAAGGGGGTTTGAATTGCTTTGGTCTCAGTTTAATCTCAAGGGAAAAAAAAAAAAAAAACTCTCCCTTGACACCCAAGTTTTCTATACCAAAGTCCTGCTCGCCCAGGAATGAGAGCGTTTTGAAGGCTTGTGCTCAGTCTAACTGTTTTCCTTCAATCCCCCAAACTTCTGCTCTGTTTTCTTAACCTTGACCTTAGATTTCAGGGAATTCAGGGCAGAATAAAAATAAAGCCAGCCTCAAAAATTGTTACCACAGGCTGCAAATTTCCTCATGTTGTGGAGGCCACCTATTGTTGAGCTGCGGCCCCTTCACAACTTTTGAAAAATGTCCTGATTTCCAGAGACGAGACCTAATACCTTCTGAAGGATAAAAAGCTTCCTAGCCAAGGACACAGCTCAGTCTGCTCCTGTTCATTCACTGTGTGGAGAACAGTTTGGCCTGAAGAGAAAGAAACCAATTTTTGTAGAAGGGGGCTGTCAAGTGGAGGCAGTTGAAACCACTTGCCTCCTGACCCTTCCCTTTGAGACAGGACCGAATGTGGATGGTGTTCTTGCAATCAATGAGAAATAAATAAACAGAGGCACGGTGCTGTCAGCCCACGCTGTGGGGGCTCCTGAAAGAGTCACGGGCGTTTTGTACGCTGGGGTCAAACGTCCGAGTCTCCGGTTAACGGTGGTCTTCTCCAGAGTCCTGGGCTTTGGTGCTGGGAGTAGGGAGGGGGCGCTATGTGGCTTCCCCGCCTTTCTCTGGTGATTCCACTGAACTATTAATACATTGGGGTCCATGAGGCTGGACCCCAGCCACTTCATGGATTGTCTGTAAAGGAGGGATCTTAGATTTGAGGATCGCTGGCAACAAGCTAGAAATCAGCGGCCTCTGAGTCCTCAGTCCTGGCTTTGCTGCGTTCTCTCCGAGACGGTTGCCTCTCGGTCCTGTCTCTTCCGGCTGTCTTGGGTCTTCTCGAGTTGTGGAGCACCAGCGTCTTTGCCCCCTGGCGTGCGGGATCTTAGTTCCCTGCCCAGGGGTCAAACCCCCGCCCCCTCCACCGGAAGGCAGATTCTTCACCAGTGGACCACCAGGGAAGTCCCACCAGGCCCACCATTCCTCTACCCAGTGTGGGTTCCAGCAAGCGTTTAATCAACACGCTCTATGCTGGAGTCTTCCAACAAAGTGAAGCCCTAGCAATCCTGCTCCCAGGTCCTGTAGACACTGTGATTTCAGCGCAGTGAGACTGGTCTGCTGCTTCTGACGTCTAGGACTACAGGATAATACCTTTCTGTGGCTTTTAAGCCACTAAGCTGGGGTCACTTCTCATCACACCCACAGGAAACTCCTACGAGCTGCTCTCTCTCTCTGCCCTGGTCGCCCCTTGCCTCCGAGTGCAGCGCCCACCTGAGCTGCGGTCGGCTGCCTCGCTCCCCTCCCAGGCGGAGCTGGAGCTCCCTGGGAACAGTGGTTGTCTTCTTTGTTTTGGTTGCTAACACACCCAGCGTTGTAATTGTATGTATTGCCTTGGGGGGTTAGTCACTGCTCGTGCCCTTTGTGAGCCCCTGGACTGTAGCCTGCCAGGCTCCTCTGTCCATGGGATTCTCCAGGCAAGAAGACTGGAGTGGGTTGCCATTTCCTTCTCCAGGGGATCTTCCTGACCCAGGGATCGAACTTGGGTCTCCTGCATTGAAGGAGTGAGTCTTTACTGACTGAAGCTTTACTGAAGGAGGAGTCTTTACTGACTGATCCACCAGGGAAGCCCCTGTCAAACAGCAAATACAGAAAACAAAAAAGAATAATTTTTTTTTTCACACAAGAAGGTAGGGAAGGTATTTCTCCCTTGTCTTACAGCAGGAGAAGAGCAGGTACAATCAGGCCATGCCACGCCAATGTAAGCACCACATAAACATCACTTTGGGAAAGCAAGGCCCAGAACAGCATCTGCGGCCACAGCAGGTGAGCTGAGGGAGGCAGGCAGGAGAGGGGAGTCAGAGAGGCCGTCTGATACATTCGAGAGACTCGAAACCAGAACCTTCAGGGCTGCAGGGTTTGGGAAAACTGGGAAGATAAACAGATTTCTAAGAAAAATATTTTTACAGTTTGTCTCATCACCGCAGGACAGCTCAGAGATAAGGCAACTGCCGCGCTAAGATAGGAACACGAGGAGGAGACAGGGTGTCTAAGCAGCGAGGCCCGACCACATCTAAGGCGTAAAGGAGACGGCTGCGGCCGCAGGGAAGAAGCGATGAGCGGGTGAGAGTGGGCTCAGGGCAGGCTGGGGGCAGGAGCGGGGGCAGCACTGGGCTTACAGAGAGGGGATAAACAGCATGAAAGTGGGAGGGGGGTGCAGGTCTGTTTAGGGCAGGATTTCCCAGCCTTTACACCGCTGAAATCTTGAGCCAGGCAGTTCTTTGCTGTGTGGCGGGAGGAGGGGGCTGCCCTGTGCATTGTAGGAGCTGGAGCAGCACCCTGGTGTCTGCCCACCAGATGCCAGAGTACCTGGGCCCCCCGCTGAGACGCCGAAAGTGTCCCCTAAAACGTCAGATTTCTGCTTGCTGACAAAACTGACCCCCACTCCCACCCCAGTTGAGAAACAGTGACTTTGTGGAAGAAATAGGACTGGGGAGGGAAGATATTTTAAACGTGTATACTTGGAGGAGGACATACTTGAAGCAAGAGAAGAGGGACTTCCCCAGTGGTTCAGTGGTTCATCAGATGGTACATTCGCCTTCCAACGTAGGGCGTGTGGGTTTGATCTCTGGTTGGGAACTAAGATTCCACACGCCTCGTGGCCAAAAACCCAAAATGTAGAATAGAAGCAATATTGTAATGAACTCAATAAAAAGACTTTGGAATGGTCCACATTAAAAAATCTTAAAAAAAAAAAAAACCACAGGTGAGCAGAGGAGCAGAAGGAGAATAACAGAGAGAATCAAGCAGCAGACAGAAAGAGAAGGCTGGTGGGTGAGAGGATGGAATCTGACCAAGAGAGGAATTGCAGTAACATGATTGATAGAAGAGAAAACCGAAGTAGAAGGCAGAAAGCAGAGACAGAGAGAAAAGGACCCCAAGGAGACTAGGGACGACTGGCCGAGGAGGAAGAACGCAGCCAGAGAGGCAGTCGGCTTCAAAGCGGGTCTAGAGGGGTAACGGTGGGTTACTGATGTGCGGGGTCAGGCCCATGAGTCTCGTATCAGGACGAGAGGGCTCGAGAGCCAAATACACGGCCGGCTGCATACACATAACTTTCAGGCTCATTATAATTATTCTGCAGATAAACGCTGGAACTGAAAGATGCTCTGAAAGCTCTTAACTCCTTTCCTGATGAATTATCAGGACGGTCATCAGCGATCACACCAAAGAAACGACAGTAAACGTTCACTCAGGCCCAAAGATCACCCATAACGCAGAAGGAAGACAAACAATTGCCCTGCTATACCCCAGACCCAAAGGGATGTATGTGGATTCCATGAACTGAAACCAAAGCAGCTCGCTTTATCTGACATTCCTTCAGGATTCCACATTGTTGGTAAAGATTAGGGTGGAAGAATGCAAGCCTGTACTAATCTCAAATATCTACAAGCCAACAACCTCTGAGGACTGTGTGTGTGTGTGTGGGAGGCGGGGGGCGGTGGTGGGGAGGGTAAGGCGTGGGGAGAGGGAGAGAGGCTGAAAGATCCAAAATTCTTCCAACTTTCATGGGCAAACCTTGGTTGCCACTGTTTACCTTCCACTATTCTTTCTGAATCTCAGAGAGTCAGTTTCCAGGTGGAAGGGGTTCCCATGGGACTACGTCGGAGTCGGACATATGCAAGACATCTTGGCTAGGTATTTCTCTGTGGTGACTACAAAAATAAGCTTCCCCCAGCCCCTGCGTGTTTTCCTGATAGCCGAGTGCCATGAGAGTTCTAGGTTTGATAAAGATCTTTCCCATGTCCAGGGCTAGAATGGGAAGGATGGTTTGCAAACAAGCCAGAGCTCTAAGGGTTTTGAAACCGGATCTCAGTCTTCTCAGGTCAGCATTCCCATCCCCACGTGAATCAGCGGACTGTCTGGCTCCACAGGGGTGGGTACGTCCGGTGGATAAAGCCCCGCGTTGCTGCAAGGAGAGAGGTCAGCCAGCACTCTCCAGCGAGGACTCCTGGGGTCAGCTGGCTGGCACAGCGCTGTGGAGGAAGGATCGTGCCGGAACACAAGCCACAATAGTCTCAGGATCACGGATTATCACGGTGGACTTTGGGCCTTCTGTGGCTTTAATGACATCCCTGAGCAAACATCCCAGATGTAGTCTGTCTCTTAGGAGAAAACTGCCCAGATCCTTGCTTTTCCAAAGGGCAGTTTGGTGTAGTGTTAAGAGCATGGACCCTGGGGCTAAAAATGCCCCAATTCAAACCAGCTCATTGCTCATAACTCAGTCCTCTAGGCCAGCGAATTAAAATCTCTCTCTCAGGGACTTTCCTGGGGGTCCAGTGGCTAAGATGCCTGCCCCCAGTGCAGGGGGGCCTGGGTTCGATTCCTGGCCAGGGAACTGGATCCCACATGCTGCAACTAATGATCCCACGTGCCACAACCAAGACTCAGCATAGCCAGATAAATAAATATTAACCAAAAAAGTATCTCAGCTTCTCACCTGTAAAAAGCAGATGATATTAGAATCAGTGACAGACGATCACAATAAGGATTAGATGAGATGATACTTGCAGACTTTATTTTCTCTTTATTTCTTTTTTTTTCTGGCCATGCAGCATCTTAGTTCCACACCAGGGGTCAAACCTGTGGGCCCTGCAATGGAAGCCTGCAGTCCTAACCACTGGATAATACTTGTAAAGTGCTTTTAAAAAATATCTGCAGGTACCAAGTGTGCAGTAAGTATTTGTTGTTACGCTTTGTGCCAAATTATTGGAAAATGATCATTGTCCATTAAAAGCTTGCAGGAATGTGTCTTCCTTGGTATTATATCATGAAGAAGCCTCCATCTTGGTTAACAGACGTGTCCCATGTTCTGTTAGAATCTAACAACCTCTAACGGGAATGCTAAGATTTTAGGCACCATATGGACCGCCTCATTTTCTTTAAACAAAACTGCCCACCCAGAAGACTGCCGTCTCCTTAGGCAGGGGCCCTTTACTCTGTTGCTAATGCTCCCAGCCTGACCCAGTTAGAAAAGCTCAGCAGAAAACAAAGTGGTTGCACCGGCGCACAGAGCTGAGGAGACTCCTCACACCACTGTAGAACCGACCACAGCTGGGCTTTAACTAGCCAGTTCCTGGCACACATTTACACCACGATTTGCTTTAAAATATATAAACATCAGACAGGCGCAGTATTCAGAAACACAAGTATTTTCTAAGGGGAAGTATGTACATTCTAATTTCTAGCAACTGTTAATGGGCTTGACTTACCCAGGGCCTGACTCCCCTCCTAAGGTTTACTTAAAGCCCAACGATAGTGACAGCAGTATGAATCCTCCTGCTTAGTTTAGTCTGCGCTGTGAAAGGATGTCTCTCCCATTAGCCATCCATCGATTTCCCTAAGTGTCTTTTATGGAAAGTAAGTTAAATGTGACCGGGCGGATGACCCATCATTTGCTGTTGTTGCTAAGTCGCTTCAGTCGTGTCCGACTCTGTGTGACCCCATAGACGGAAGCTCACCAGGCTCCCCGTCCCTGGGATTCTCCAGGCAAGAACACTGGAGTGGGTTGCCATTTCCTTCTCCAATGCATGAAAGTGAGAAGTGAAAGTGAAGCCGCTCAGTCGTGTCCGACTTCAGCGACCCCATGGACTGAGATTCTCTGTCCATGGGATTCTCCAGGCAAAGGTACTGGGGTGAGGTGCCATTGCCTTCCCTGCATAGCTGCCCTCAAATTTTCAAAGATAATTAAAGTAATGTTTGCTTTATTATCTCTGGTGCAGAGGCATGTTATAGATCTCATTTACTCTTTTCAATGATCCTATGACTTGGAGGTTGTTTCTAATTATTTATGGATAAATGGAATCCCAGAAAATTGTTCAGGATCATGAAGGTTTTAGTTTTAGAGCTGGATTTCAGATCTAGGTAAATCTGATTTTTAAGTCTAGTTCCTTCCTCCTTCCAGTGCTATTTCTCTAAGTGTATTTTGGTGGAGGGGGGGGGGTTGTTGCAAGGCATGAAGGATTTTAGTTCCCTGACCAGGAAGGGAACCTGTGCCCCTGCAGTGGAAGCAGAGTCTTAACCTCCGGTGTGCATGTCAGTCGTGTCTGACTCTTTGTGACCCCATGACTGTAGTCTACCAGGCTTCTCTGTCCATGAGATTTCCCAGGCAAGAATACTGGAGTGGGCTGGCATTTCCTTATCCAGGGGATCCTCCCGACCCAGGGCTTGCGCCTGAGGCTCTCGCATCTCCTGGCAGATTCTTAACCACTGAGCCATCTGGGAGGCCTTAACCACTGAACTGTCATGGAATTTCCTCTAAGTCCATTTTTTAAAAGGAGGGAGGTAAAGTCAACCTCATACCTGGAGGAAAAAACCACTTTTAATTATAGTAACTACCATGCTTTGCTAGCATGGGTAATAAAGTTATATTTACTCCAACATAAACGATAACCTTGGCTCAAATCAGAAAACTTCTATTAAAGCCAACATGGTTATTATCTGTCAAATTGAATTGATATCATATTACTGAGCTATCTTCCAGTTCTTAATAAATACTAAATAAATTAAGTACCCTTACTCCTATAGTGGTAGGGATATAAAGAGACTATAAAGAGAGTTAGTGCTATGAAAATAAAGCAGAGAAGTCTGGAGGGATGGTGGCTACTTCAAGGAGTCTGTTCACAAATCCCCGGCCTGTTCTAATGCTGTGTTCTCCAGCAGAGACCTCGTAGCTCTGGCTTTTCCTCTAATGCTGGACCCTTCCTCCTTCTTCATGCCTGTGAGACCACAAGAGATGGGGCCCTCCTAGCTGCATGTACCGCCTTTCCCATTTTTCCCACAAGGAGCTGCAGAATTGAATGGAGCCAGAACATTCTTCTCCTCCTAGAAACCCCAGGTGTGATCCTGCAGCCGTGACTGGCCAAGGAGATGGCCAGTTCCTATAGTCTAGACAAACTTCTTTGGAAGAAACCCCAGACAGAGACTCAGAGGGAGAGGGAGTGTCTATGTGTATTAGAACTTTCATGGACATGACACCCAAATCACATAAACAATTTTTCTGGATCTTTTTGAGACATTCGACCAAGTAACAAGAAGTTTCTCTCCCGTTAAAAAGATTTTGCCCATTTTTCTTTTAGCCACCTATAGGCATATAAGGCTACCCAATCTTTTAACATTACCTTTATTTCAGAGTTTGGCAAAAATTGTGTGATTCTCTCACGGACGTTGGAATCAGATGTTTCTTTCTGTCTTGGGAGGAAATTCCAGAGACCCACGGCTTTAATAATACTTTCAGAATTTGGACAAGTTAAAACGAAGGCAGACTAGGTACAAAGATGGTGTGCACACCCCAAAACCAGGGCTTGAAAGCCCTTTGACTGTGTGAACATGTTTGAGGCTTCTTGCCTCGAGCATGTCCTCACAATGGCTCAGAGACCGGGGCGCTTTAATACTCCTCAGGGGGTAACCCGATTTCCCTAAGCAGACCTGGCGGTATGTCAGTCAAAACAGAAACGGAAGGAGGGGTCCTGGGGCAGCC
Source organism: Tragelaphus eurycerus (assembly GCA_935064755.1). Taxonomy (NCBI): domain Eukaryota; kingdom Metazoa; phylum Chordata; class Mammalia; order Artiodactyla; family Bovidae; genus Tragelaphus; species Tragelaphus eurycerus. The sequence goes on from CAKXYN010000023.1 coordinate 3,787,699, forward strand.
TGTCTGTTCTAGGGGTACAGCTATATGTGTGTCACTCGCAGTTGTGAACGCATGCTACCCAGTGCTTTCTGGGTCTTGCTTCTCTGAAAATACCTTAAGATGACTATTGCTATGTTCCAGGGAGACCAACAGGAAAAGTCTATGAATCTTTGTTTAGGCCATTTATAGGTTTTTCCATGATGGCTACCTGGAATCTTGTAACTGATCAGGTAATTATCCTGAATTGAAATTTGAGACTCTAGAGAACTGATTTGTGAATTGCTCTATTTTTTTAAAATATTTGTTTACTTTTGGCTGCACTGGGTCTTAGTTTTGGCACATGGGCTTCTCTTGGTTGTGGTCCAACACGTGGTCTCTGTAGACTGCAGCATGCTCTCTCTAGTTGAGGCTTGCAGGCTCTCAGATTCCCCAACCAGGGATGGAACCTGTGTCTCTGGCATTGCAAGGAGGATTATTAACCACAGGATCATCACCGAAGTCCTGCTTTAAACACAGCGTAGAAATTACACAATCCTGCAAACTAACGTCTTTCAGCTTCATTTTATTTCGTGCCCCTGATCTTCCCCTTTGCCCTAATTGCTTTATCTACTCTGCTGCTGCTGCTGCTGCTAAGTCGCTTCAGTCATGTCCGACTTTGTGTGATCCCACAGACGGAAGCTCACCAGGCTCCCCGTCCCTGGGATTCTCCAGGCAAGAACACTGGAGTGGGTTGCCATTTCCTTCTCCAATGCGTGAAAGCAAAAAGTGAAAGGGAAGCCGCTCAGTCGTGTCTGACTCCTAGCGACCCCATGGACTGGAGCCCACCAGGATCCTCCGTCCATGGGATTTTCCAGGCAAAAGTACTGGGGTGGGGTGCCATTGCTCTGCTCCACACCATTTGTTGTTGCTTAGTAAGTTATGTCCGACTCTTTTGCAGCTCCATGGACTGTAGTCTGCCAGGCTTCTCTGTCCATGGAGTTTCCCAGGCAAGAATACTGGAGTGGGTTACCACGCCCATTTGACAGCTAGATTAAACACAGAAGATCTCAAAAGTTCTCATCACGAGAAAAAAAAAAATGGTACCTTTGTGTGGTGATGGATGTTAACCAGACTTTTTGCAGTTATCATTTTGTGATAAATAACATACTGAATCACGCTATACACCTGGAACTAATGTGTTCTACGTCCATTTGCCTCAGTTGGAAAAATAAAAGTTAAAAATGTTTTAAAATGAGTGGAAGAAGCCATGGTTTTTATTTCAAAGGATACTCTGTGACCAGTGGCCTAATGTTTTCCTTTCTTGCTTCACGTTGCTTGTGTATGCTGGCCCCTGTATTCTCCAGCCAGTCAGCCCCTCCCCCGGACAACGCTCAGAAGCCCTTAACAAGAGCTGGTCCACTCGGGAGTGGAGCTTACGGCACAGCCTCGCATCCCTAGGACACGGTAAATTGTATAACTATCCGCTCTCTGCTGTGTTTCAGGGAAGCTGACAGGTCTGTATGGAAAACATCACGGGGAGCAGTGTGCCGAAAAGTTAACAGTTGTACAGAGCCTCCCTCCAGGAGCACCGAGGGCTGCATCATTAATCTTTATAACACTCCCATGAGAGAGGCAGGAGGTGCGTCCTCTCAGCCCGTGTTTCATAAGTGAGGGAATGGGGCACATCAGTGGGGGAGATGAGTTAGGGATCAGGAGAGAAAAGCCCAAGCCCCTGGAGGTCCCTGCCACACTCAGCTGCAGTCTGACGTCTCCCATGCAGGCTGCAGCCTAAGCTAACGCAGGTTTTGTCTTTAACAGACGTGTTTAACTTTTCAGGGGATCGGAATGCATCCAGGACATCCACATCGATTTCCAGTCTGCTGTGCTTTCCAGCCCAGGCCCCCAGGAAATGTCTTGTGCGGTCCGTAGCTGCCAGTGGGTTTAAATACCAGGTCTCGAGGCAAAGGTTTTCAAAAAGTCTCTGCCCCAGCTCTGCTCGTCCAGACACACCCTCTGGCCACCCAGCCTCAGGGTTTCCTCCCCAGGCAAACCTGGCCCATGTGCCGGACCCCAGCACATCTTCGGAAACCTCGTTCTCATCTGGGCTTGTTGGCGGGGCTGAAAATAAGGAGGCCTTAAAGTCAGCTCCTTTCCTCCCAGATCAACTTCTCCCAAATCAACAGATTTGATTTTGCTTTTATCATCTACAGCTTGAATTACTGTCTCGGGAAAGCTCCCTGTCCCCATATATGGCTTATTAACTATTTAATGAGATAACCGATGACTTGTAGAACATCCACAATTACAACAGTAGAAAAGCAAAATGAGTAAGTTCAGTTCAGTCGCTCAGTCGTGTCCAACTCTTTGCGACCCCATGAATCACAGCACGCCAGGCCTCCCTGTCCATCACCAACTCCCAGAGTTCACTCAGACTCAAGTCCATCGAGTCAGTGATGCCATCCAGCCATCTCATCCTCTGGCGTCCCCTTCTCCTCCTGCCCCCAATCCCTCCCACCATCAGAGTCTTCTCCAATGAGTCAACTCTTCGCATGAGGTGGCCAAAGTACTGGACTTTCAGCTTCAGCATCATTCCTTCCAAAGAAATCCCAGGGCTGATCTCCTTCAGAATGGACTGGTTGGATCTCCTTGCAGTCCAAGGGACTCTCAAGAGTCTTCTCCAACACCACAGTTCAAAAGCATCAATTCTTTGGCGCTCAGCTTTCTTCACAGTCCAACTCTCACATCCATACATGACCACAGGAAAAACCATAGCCTTGACTAGACAGACCTTAGTTGGCAAAGTGATGTCTCTGCTTTTGAATATGCTATCTAGGTTGGTCATAACTTTCCTTCCAAGGAGTAAGCATCTTTTAATTTCATGGCTGCAGTCACCATCTGTAGTGAATTTGGAGCCCCGAAAAATGAAGTCTGACACTGTTTCCACTGTTTCTCCATCTATTTCCCATGAAGTGATGGGACCGGATGCCATGATCTTAGTTCCCAAAGAAAGGCAATGCCAAAGAATGCTCAAACTACCGCACAATTGCACTCATCTCACATGCTAGTAAAATAATGCTCAAAATTCTCCAAGCCAGGCTTCAGCAATACGTGAACCATGAACTTTCTGATGTTCAAGCTGGTTTTAGAAAAGGCAGAGGAACCAGAGATCAAATTGCCAACATCCACTGGATCATGGAAAAAGTAAGAGAGTTCCAGAAAAACATCTATCTCTTCTTTTTGACTATGCCAAAGATTTGACTGTGTAGATCACAATAAACTGTGGAAAATTCTGAAAGAGATGGGAATACCAGACCACCTGATCTGCCTCTTGAGAAATCTGTATGCAGGTCAGGAAGCAACAGTTAGAACTGGACATGGAACAACAGACTGGTTCCAAATAGGAAAAGGAATACGTCAAGGCTATATATTGTCACCCTGCTTATTTAACTTCTATGCAGAGTACATCATGAGAAATGCTGGACTGGAAGAAACACAAGCTGGAATCAAGATTGCTGGGAGAAATATCAATAACCTCAGATATGCAGACGACATCACCCTTATGGCAGAAAGTGAAGAGGAACTAAAAAGCCTCTTGATGAAAGTGAAAGTGGAGAGTGAAAAAGTTGGCCTAAAGCTCAACATTCAGAAAATGAGTAAAGAGGAGAAAAAAGACAGCCGGATGTAAAAATAGAGTAACAGGTCAGAAAATAAAAATAGACCCTCCTAAGAATGGCCTCTAAAGTGACACAAATTGTACAGCCTCTAAGATGGGTTTCTTTTTCGCGTGCTTAGAGGGGTATCTCTTTAGGAACTCAAACAGCTATTGTGAAATAAACTCCTATTTATCTAAAAGCAGAAAGTTAAAAAGTTAAAACTGAAAATCCTGTGTAATACAATCATTTAGGTTCAAAATGATAAGAGTTAATGTCTACTGAGCACTCGATATACACACACCAGCCACTGTAAAAATGTGTCATATACATTACCTTATTCATTACTCCTAAACACTTATAGGGAGTTTTCTCCGTTTCACAGATGAGAAAACTAAGTTTCAGAAAGGTCACTTGCCCAAAACACTGACCTTGGAAGTCAGGCATCCTGGGTTTGAATCCAGTTTTTCTTTCTGACTTTTGATGGTCACTGTCAGATTTAACAAGTTTCTGAAGTGTCTCCTGACCATGTGAAAATTCACTTCTTTTGTTTGATTTCAGATCAAGTCTGATTTGTATTCTGCCATGCCTGTGTAAGTTTTGCAGAAAAAAAACCAAAAACCCGCTTTGCTGAAGTCGGACTCCTAGTTTCAAGGGATATGGTATCAAATAAAGTCATAAATGTGAAAAACCTTTGGAAAATATAAAAACATTCTACAGAACAATGAAGGTACCACTGCTTTAAAAAATGTCAGACACATAGGGTGATTCTCAGCGGCTCAGAATGTTTTGAATCAAAATGCCTGCTCACATAACCCATGAGAACCCTAGTAACCTGTGATCAAGCTGTCTTTTCTCCTCCTCAGGAAAGCTGCAGAAACCACGGGTTTGTTAGAGGCTGGGCATTACAACCTCGTTTCTAGGCTGCGACCACTGCGGCTGGCTCAGCGGGGCACGTTTATGTCAGGAGTTACTCTTTAACAGGCAGGCACCGAAACGTGGAATGGGCAACCAAGTGTGAAGATGCAGAGGCCTACGAGTTACACGTGCGTACACCAGCTGACCCCGATTAATGGCCCTGCAGCTCCGGGTTTCAGGAGACCTCTTAACAGCCTTGAGTTAACCAGCCGGCCCCTTCAGTGTCTCACCTGATCTTCCAGGAATTTCCAGCTCTCGCCTGTGTGCATGGTGTGAAACAGCATTAAAGCAAGAGGGTTTTTTTTAAATTAATTTATTTAATTGGAGGCTAATTACTTTACATTGTTGTGGTGGTTTTGCCATACATTGACATGAACCAGCCACGGTGTACATGTGTCCCCCATCCTCAGCCCCTCCCACCACACCCCATCCCCCTGGGTTGTCCCAGAGCACCGGCTTTGAGTGCCCTGCTTTATGCATCGAACTTGGGCTGGTCATCTGTTTCACAGTCCTCGGAAAGGGCTGACCAGAGCTCATTACTTGTCTGACCGGAGGGCTAAGGGACTGGAAACAGACACGCTCTAGTTTCAGGTCTGGGGCCGCCTTCACCTCCTGAGTCCTCCTTTCTAAGAAGGAGATGGGGCGGGGTGGGAAGGGGGGGCGGGCAGTGTAGACGCTCGAGGGGCGGGAGGCAAAACACGGGCCTGACCCGCGTCCTTGGAAGCCAGCCCACCACGGGAAGGAGGCGTGTTAAGCCCCTCTGCCCCCCGCCTCCTCCCCCGCCCCGGCTCTGCGACCCTGGGGTAAAATGCCAGCGGCCGCCCGCGCTCCGCACGCCGCGCGCGGCGCCCAGGGGGAGGAAGGGGCCGGCGGGGAGGGCGCCGCCCAGAGCCGAGCGGAGCGCGTCCGTCTGTCCGGCGTGAGCCTCGGAAGCGACACCGCCCGGACCCCGCGGGCCCCGCGTCCCAGCCCCGAGCCCGACCGCGCAGCCGTCCCGAGCTCCGCAGCCCTGCGCGGCGCGCAGGTGGCTCCGACGCCCCCGGCCTCGGGCGCCCCCCGCCGGGGACAGGCAGGCGGCGGCGCGCGCGGAGGAGCCGGGCGCAGGGCTGGAGAGGCGGCCAGCGCCGCCAAGAAGCCGCGAGCGTCCCCGATGGTGCCGCCGCCTCCGAGCCGGGCAGGGGCGGCGAGGGGCCGGCTGGGCAGGAGCCTGGGTCCGCTGCTGCTACTCCTGGCGCTGGGACACGCGTGGAGCTACCGCGAGGAGCCGGGCGACGGCGACAGGTTCGCGCTGCGGGTCCCTGCTGCGTGCGCTCCTGGCTCTCCGGGCGCAGACGGTACCCTCTCCCCATCTCATCCCGCCGGTGCCCCGCGCGCTCTCGGTTTCCCCCGGCGCTCACCCTTCCTGGGTGAAGGAAAGCTTCGTAGCCTCCGGGGTAGGCGCCTCCTCCGCGCGCACACACCGGGCTCCGGGGCTCGGGGCTCGGTGACACCGCGCGCCGCCCTTCTCCCGCCGTCAGTGTCCCACTTCTGCACCTCTTCTTTTTCTTGGGGGCCGGGTTCGCTGCATGGGACCCTCGCCGGGCCCGGACTTCGGGGTCGTCCCCGCGTCCGCGCTCGGGGACCGGAGCCGCCTCTGCGCGCTGGACGCGGATGCCCGGCGCGCATTTGCCGGCTGCTCTGGCGCGGAGCGGCCAACCACGTTCCCCTAACTTTTTCAGAGAAGTCTGCTCGGAAAACAACATCGCCACGACCAAGTATCCGTGTCTGAAGCCTTCGGGGGAGCTCACCACGTGCTTCAGGTAAGCCCTGTGCCTCAGCAGACCCGGCTGGCGCGCGCCCGGGCTGGTCGGGGAGGCGGCGCCCGCAGGAGGGGCCTGGAGGCGCGCTCGGGGACCGCGGCCACCGGTGGGGTGCTCCGTCCTCTCTGGTGCAAACTTTTTTCTTGTGTGTGTGGTTTCTGAGCCGGAGCAACCACGGGCAACCGAGTGTCCTCATCTGAAGTTTCTGCTCTCAAAAGCCGAGGGCGGTGGTTTTCCGCTCCCCTGCATGCTGGCGTGGTGGTTGGAGAAAAGGTCGCCAGTTTCATGAAGAAAGGGGATGGGACTGTGGGGTAAGCGGTGCGGCACAGCGAGGCATAGCCAAGATGAGTGGTTGCGCTTGCGTTTTGTTTTGAACATGTAAAGTCAACAAGGAAATCCTTAGTCCTCGGCTCTCTGTTGACCTTCTGCCGGGACAGAGTGTAACTTTGTCACGGCCTCTGGGCGGGCGGTGGATAAGGTTGTTCCGTACAAGCCAAAAGCGTCAAGATCGTTGAGTCTCGGAAGAGGATCCGTCTTCCTGAAAATTCGGTCCGCAGATCACCTATGCTATGCTATGCTAAGTCACTTTAGTCGTGTCCGACTCTGTGTGACCCCATAGACGGAAGCCCACCAGGCTTCCCCATCCCTGGGATTCTCCAGGCAAGAACACTGGAGTGGGTTGCCATTTCCTTCTCCAATGCATGAAAGTGAAAAGAGAAAGTGAAGTTGCTCAGTCATGTCTGACTCTTAGCGACCCCATGGACTGCAGCCTACCAGGCTCCTCCATCCGTAGGATTTTCCAGGCAAGAGTACTGGAGTGGGTTGCCATTGCCTTCTCCTCCGCAGATCACCTGGGTGCTTGTTAAAAACAAATGTGATGAGAACCAGGGCGTCTGATAGGAAAACTGCCCCAGGCAGCTGTGAGGGAAATCAGTGTTCCCTGCATGCAGCTCTCTGAACGTGATGGGCGGTTCGTTGTCACCATAGGTGACCACGAGCACTGTCCCTGTGCCTTCACCAGAAGGAGGCACACACCCACAAAGACTCGTGAGTTGCCTGCGTTTTAAAGGTATAGTGTTCGAGGTCCAGGGATCACATACTCCCAGCAGACTCCATCTCCGCGAATCCTGCACTGTCTAGGTGCCAGAATCAATCCTGGGCAGTACAGGATAACAAGGTAATCCTCAAAAGTGAACTTGAAAGAGACAGACGTCGCCCTAATGATGTGGTAGCAGATGACTCCTCATGGTCTCAGCTGCAAAAAGCTGCATATGCTTTAAGGCCCAGGTGTGGTTTCAGGGCTGGTCAGTTTAGAGGTACAAAAGCACCGCCAGCTACATCACAGACCACACTTTAGAAATTTGTTGGCAACAGCGTGACAGTGGTCACTTCAGGGAGGCAACAGTCCTATGAATCCTTGGGAACGGATTCTCTGAGCCATGGGTGGTAAACACTGAACAGAAATATGAGTTAGTAGGGCGGACTGGAGTGTGGTTCAGTTGGCAGGTCAAGTCTTGGAGAAGTTAAAAGGGTAAGCAAGGTCTGCCCAGCCGGGGACCTGAGCTGGTGGTGGCGGCTTCAGGATTCTGCCTGGCTCCAGCCCTGTGTTTCATCCACCCTGTTTCTTAGGACGCATTTCCCCCCATCACCACAGCATAAAACCTTGATTTAACATGGAACGTGTCCCTGAGATGGTTTGCTCATTATTTGATCCCTGAAAGTCAAACTGCCCATAAGTCAATGACAGTTAAAGAATGCATGTCCAATTTTCTCAGAAACCATGAGTGCCTGATTAGTCTTCTAAGCTGATTTCATTCGTTATGCTGTTACTATCATTTCCACACCGCTCCCCCTCCACTCTCCAAACTTTGAAAAACAGTGTGGTGTTTTTTCCTACACTGAGACTCTTACAGGAGACATGAGCAGTGTCTTGATGTGTTTTCATTAACAGCTACTCAAACGGCTTATAAGAGCTATCAAAAAGGATATCTTCCTAGGAGAAGAGAGCTTGGAGGGATGGGAGGATGTTTTCAGCTGGAGAAAAAGGTCCCTGTGAATATTGTCTCTCTGGTTTTCCTCTCAGAGTTCTAAGTGTACTTCACTGACTTCACACAACTTCCATCGTTCAGTAACTCCCTGGAGACAGTCAGCTGGAAGCTGTTTTGACTGTCCCTGTTTTGAACCCCGAGGACAGAGGGATGCTGTGTACTGATTGGTTTGTGAATCCTGTCATCTTGGCCCTGGAGACCCTTGCTCCTCCCGGTGTGGTCTGGAAATTGGCACAGGCGTCATCTGGGAGCTCATATTGTCTTGGGGCCCTGCCCAGCCCTCCTGATCCAGAAGTTGCATGTTAATGAGATGTGCATTAAGGCTTGAAGGGCTGCCATGGAAACCACTGTCTCAACGGCCAGTCACGGTGCAGACCCATTTGGACAGGTCCTCAGGAGCCCAGAGGCCTCCACAGTTGAGCGGGTAGTTGGTCCTTCTACCACAATGACATAAAACCAGAGAAAGAGCCAGCCTTCCAGGAAGCTGGACTCATTAACTATCGGATGACCCTTAATTAAGCTGAGGGAAGTGTATCTGACTGCATAGAACCCCAGTTTTAACAGAAGTCTCTTGTGAAAGGATTTTTGCACAAGAGAATGAGTCCCAGAAGTCACTCCTGAATTGTAGAAAGTGATTCTTTTTTTTTAAACACTGACTTTTGAAAAATCATTGGCATGGAGGGATGAGTTTACTCTTAAGTTAATGAATATGGTAGATATGAGTTATAAATCTGATCAACCATTATTCCTGAAAGTATATGGAGACTTAAGTATCATAACATGGGAAAGACAATGATGGGGTGGGAATAATATTTGTCCTGGACCCTACTACTACCTGCGTACAGCTGTTTTCCATGGTTTTACCTAAGCAGCATCTTTCCACTTTATATTAAATGACAGCTGGAGGATTTACTGTATATTCAGCACAGGCCTATGCACTTTATGTACATATAGCTCTGATGTTCAAAGCCACTCTGTAGCATGCGGGTGTCTGTTGTACAGAGGGAACTGAAGCTCTGGGCTTTAGTCCACTTGCCCAGAGTTGCAAAGTTAACACATATGAGAGCCCAGGTTTGTCTGACTTCAAAGCCTGGGCCCTTTCATCATCCTGGAGGTGTCTACAGATGAGCCTGAACTTCCAGATCTGGGATCTAAGTAAGGAAGACTATAAATTTAAATAGATACAAACTCAAGCAGTTGGTAATGCCAGCATCCACCGTGACCACAGTGGTTTTCTGAGTTACCATCGCCCTTGATCTGTCTCAAACAATTGACTTTATATTATCATTATACACAGAATTGGTTCATGCATGGAGAGCTTTCCTTCCTTGTAGGGTTCCTTTCATCTTAATCACAGTCTCTGTCTCTAGAGACTCCACCCCATTGTGCTTTGAGCCAAGTCCCTGAAGTTGATGAAATTCTGAATGAATGTCTTTGGCAGCTTAAAGGACACATTCGCTCAGTATTATAATCTGACATACGGCAGAGCATATCTTTTACCAGCAGTTAAGATTTCACAGTTCATGTGACTTATCTAGGCTCTAAATTTGTTCTATCCAAGCACATAAAGTTATCATGGCATTTACCCTCTTGTGGCTACTAGTTTTTTCCTGCTCCCAAACCAGGAAATTTTTAAACAAAATGTTTGGGTTTACTTTTCGTTATTTAATTTTTTAGTCATGTCTGACTCTCTACTCCATAGCCCTCCAGGCTCTCTGCCCACAAGATTTCCCAGGCAAGAATACCAGAGTGTGTTGCCTTTACCTTCTCTAGGGGCTCTTCCTGAACAGGGCTCACACCTGGGTCTCCTGCATTGGCAGGTGGATTATTTTTACAGCTGAACCATTGGGTCTCCTCAGTAAAATGACATGATAAAGGCTTTTTTAAAACCAGAAAATACATTTGAGCATGGGAAACATTAAGACATCAACTTGAGTCTGTATCCAATAAGCATGCTAGTTAACACTTTGGATACATGAGCCGATTAAGGATTTGAGCATCTAATATGTGCTTAAAATAGTCCTAGAAAACACGTAAGCAGTCTCTGGTCAAGTTTTCCAGAACTGATTTTTCGACCAAGGGCTCTAACTGTAACCAACATACAGTGTACATGACTGAGTTCAAAGTTGTGTAGTTTAGATTATCAGTGATGGGGGAAGAGATTAGAAGCAGCTAGGAATGCCTTTATGGACTTGGTTGTTTTTAAGTGATTTTCTTTAAACAGAAGGGTGTGTGTTTAAGTTGCATTAGCTCTGGTCCCCAGCTTTGTGGCGCTCAGACCTCCAGTGGGGGCCTCAGCTCTATTCGTCCCGTCAGTGGTGTCTCATTGGGGTCACATTCCCGTGGGAAATGACGACACTGGGGTGCAAAAACTCCCACTTCAAGATAATGCAACAGCATTGCCAAATCCTGTTAGTTTATGGAAGTTAACATGATATTTCTGCAAGTGTGTTTACTTGGAAATTAGAGAGCAAGAAGGTCGCTTAATTAGAGCAGCAGTACCAGACAGAGAGCCTGGGACTCTAGCTAAGGCTCCATTGGAGACAAGGCTGGAGAATATCCTCTCTGCCAAGTCCCCAAGTTCCTACACAGGGCTTTGATTGTGTCAAACATGCATAGGATAAAAACCCTATGCCCCGGTTTGAATTCAGGCTCTACATTCCTCAGTCTCTGTTTTAGTTTTCTCCTTGGAATATGTGAGGACCGTGTTAGTACTGGAGTGACAGGGTTGCAGGAAGATGAACTGGGGCACGCAGGAAACCCTCGATGGACATCGCCCCTCAGGCTCACTGCTTGTGTCTCCCCTCATCCTGCATCCTGAGTGCACATACTGTGTGCTCCGTGGACATCTGCTGAGTTTTGAACTTGACAGTCGAAATTTTTGAAAAAGCAAATTCAGACCGTAGCCAGGAACCCTGAGGGTGTTTATACAGCAGTCATACGTCAGCTGTTTTTAGATGCTTTTCCAAATGTAGGCTAGCCCAGAAATCTAGCGCCTTGGGAAAATTACAAAAAGGGTATCTTTTGCTTCCTCCCTCCTACCTGACTACATGATGTCCTCAATTCATATAACTATAAAAGCAGGTGGCAGGCATAGCTACCCCCGTTTTAGAGGTGCGTAGAGGGTTGCTGTTTGTCCAGGGTCATGAAGGGACTAATTGGCAGAGACCGGCAGTCAGGTCCTCAGCCCAGTTCTGGTCTCTGCCTTCTGCCTCCCATCCTGTGGTCAGCATAGCTCAGGACCGGCTCCAAGGGCGGCTCTGAGAACCTATTGGCTTAATCAGGGCTCATGGGCCCCCTTGGAAAGAGCATTTTATCTTTCTGACGACCATCCGTATTTTTACCATAAGGAGGAGGGGGACAGGGGACAGGTAGGCGTGGCTTTGTGCCAAGCCACCCGAATCGCAGATGTGTTGGAGGGAGCCTCTTGTTCCCGCTGAATGGTTAGCTTGTGAAGCCCCTGAATCATCTGTCCTCTCACCCACGACTGTAGCCTCAGAGGCTAGTCCTCCGCCTGGACACAGTCCACGCGCATTGTCTGCATGCGCACGAGTGGACGAATGTTAATGTTACCAGTAAACAAAGAAATGTGATCTGTCTTTTAGGTCTTCCCAGAGCTACTGTTGCTATCAGAGTATGTCTCCTTTTCTAGCTTTTTTTTTTTTTTTTTCCTTCTAGAAACCAGATTACTTGCCCCGCTGAGATGCTGCCGTTGTTTGCATGAGTTCCCACCTTGACCTGTTCACTTTAGTTGCAGAGGTGTTACGGGAGCTGACTCGGGCAGGCCTAGCTCACTCCGTGAGCTTCTTTCTTTAAATAATAGCTGAAGAGGACGTGCGCAGTTCCACCTGGTATGATGCCCCGTGGACGCTACTTTGGAAGCAGTGCTGGGTCACAGCTTTAAAGGGGATCTCCCTCCCTCCCACACCCTGTTATTTAGCTTGAGCAGGTGTCCGGGGCGGGGAAGAGGCATGGTGGAAGATGTTGGCCCAGGCAAGGTTCTCTCACTTTTCACTCATTCTCTACGGATCAAGACAAAACGATAGGAAACAATGGCCCAGTGAACTGACCACTGAAGGCCTTGCAGTCACCGGTGTCCTCTGGGACCAGGTCTAGGTGCTACTCATTGTCCCCAGAGTTGTCGATGCCCGACTTCCTATATTCACTTCACTTCCTCTTTTCTAAGTGAAGCTGGGAGGGGGTGCACCCGGAAAAAGCAAGTCCTCTTTCTTCCAGAGCACCCTGTCCTCTCGGGTGGTACTTTGCCTTTCAGTCAGCGGTTTAACTGTCAGCCATACAGCTGCTGCAGATTTCACTACCCTCCTGCGTGATGGGACCCGCGCCACTTCAGCGCGTTAGAGGAGCTGCAGATGCAGGCCAGGGCTGACTAGCTGGAGAACCAAGGTCTCTCTGCAGTCTCTTTGCATTTGTTTGTTTGTTTTTTATTTGGAGGATGAAAGATAATCAGCTGTACCATCTGCAGCTTCTCTCCTGCCAAGCCAGGTTCTTTTCCTTAAAGTCATTTACCAGTTTCAAAGTTTTACCAACAATTTCGTTCACTTATTCAGAGGTTACTATGTGCCAAGCACTTCAAATATGTATGTGGTATATAAACAGGAGTTGTTTTTACTCTGAAAAAAATATATGTGAATAAGGCAGGGGAAAAAACCCCCAAAATCTCTGCCCTCATGGAATGCATGGATGTTCATTCCATTTATTTTTCAGTAAAGGGATTTCGAGCCAAAGATGTCCTTGGGGACGTTTATAAGACGATTATCTTTGGCACACAACCGATGTCACATTTGGGGAGCTAAAAGCTTAATTTCCTGTGGCCCAGCTGTATCCTTTCAGCAAGAGAAGCCCCCGCAGCTCCAGGCCAGGGACCCGAGAAGCTGGGGATAGTAGTAACTAATGCATTTGTTTTTTTCTGCTAGCAGGACGCTAGCACGTGCCACAAGCCCCTTGCTTCTAAGAATTCCTGGAATGTAAAGCATTACGAAGAGAAAGTGAATTCTCTGGCTGTGTCCTGCGAGGCAGCATCAGAACTGACCACCTAAGAACAGATAGCTCACAGGGACCCAGTTCACCTCAGCAGGGTCACCCCATGCTTCCCGGCAGTGACTTTAAGCAGAGTGTCACGAGAAGGCAAACCCCTCCTGCTTCCCTGACTCTCCAAATAATACAGCCCAGGTCTGTGTTCATAAATGTTGCTAAACCTTCTGGACAGTCTGTTTTCAGCCTATAGAGGACAGAGCCACGTTATGTCTACATATTTAATTTCAAGCAAAGGACAGGCTTCCCTGGTGGCTCATGGTAAAGAATCCACCTGCAATGCGGGGGTCGCAGGCTTGATCCCTGGGTGGGGAAGATCCCCTGGAGAAGGCGATGGCAACCCACCCAAGTATTCTTGCCTGGAGAATGCAATGGACAGAGGAGCCTGGCAGGCTGCAGTTCACGGGTTTGAAGAGAGTCGGACATGACTTAGCGACTGAACCACTACCACCAAGCAGAGGACGTCTTTCCAGCTTCAAGGTGTGATCCGTGTGAGTCAAAAGCAGGCGTCAGAGTTTGGAAGGGTGGATATGTTGCCTCCTTGTTCAGGGTGTTAGAATGTGAACTATAGGTCATCTTTCTGTGCCCTTTGGGATTTCAGAGACTTGAACCACATCCATTCTAGCCTTATCCATTCTCCACCTTTACACCGCTTGCCCACGACTCTGGGAGTTTCCCTGGCATTCGCCCCCGATGGAGTGAGGCCCTCATTCATAATCTTCTGGGAATGGCAGAGGGGCATCTGCTAACCCAGTGGCGGCGGCTGCTGCTGCTGCAGAGAACTGGCGAGAAGCTGGAGGGCCCTCTGCACTGGGATCTGGCTCTGGAAATTCGGTATAAAGCAGGGATTGGTCTTTATGCAACCCACGATCTAAGAATATTTTTTACCTTTTTTTAAAGAATAAATTCCGGCCGTGCTGGATCCTCAGTGCTGTGAGGTCTTTCTCTAGTTTCGGTGAGTGGGGGCTCCTCTCCAGTTGAGATGTACGGGCTTCCCCCGCAGTGGCTTCTCTTGTTGCTGAGCACGGGCTCTGGACATGTGGGCTCAGCAGTTGTGGTGCGGACTCAGTAGTTGCCGGCCACCAGCTTAGCATCTTCCTGGCAGGTGGAGTCTTCCCAGACCAGGGTTTGAATCCATGTCCCCTGCATTGGCAGGCAGAGGATTCTTAACCAGTGGACCACTCGGGAAGTCCCTTATGTTTTTGAAAGGGTTAAAGTAAGCAACAGACCTTACTTAGCCCCCAATCTCAGATATTTACCATCTGGCCCTTCTCCAGGAAAAGTCTGCCAACTTCTGAAGAGCCAACTTAATGTGAAGACAGGAGTGGGCTTCTCCATTCACATGTGACCTCGTCCACGGGTCTGAGTCCTCAAGGAGGTCATGTGGGGACGTTGAGTCAGCTTCATCTTTGGGGCCTGCACTTTTGTGTGGCCTTATTTTATTGTATCTGGTCTCTGGCCCGAGTGGTTTTGATTATGACTTGGTTTCCTGATCTTGAGGAATCATTCGTAGCTGTTGTTGAGCTGGAACTTTATTTCCAGTCATCTTCCCTTAAATGATTCTCCGAGTGAATGTGACTTGTCAGAAGCTGGTTTTACTGCAAGTAGTTAAGCTAACTTACTGCCGCTTGTCTACGTGTTCCCAAGTCTGGCCTTCCTCTGCCAGCTGAGTAATCCCAGGGTTGCCTTGGCAGATGGCCCACCATTCCTAATTCCATACTTTGCTGATTCCCAACTTGCATATTCATCATCACATGCTTTGACTCAGACCCAACTCTCCATAAACTTGTGAGCTTTGAATTTCTACAGTGGAAAACTGCACATTCAAAAATCAAATGATAGTGTGTATATTTGGGTGTGTATATTAGATATTCACACATCTAGAGGAACCTGGAGGAGGAGTCGTTTTCACTGACGAGTACCCCCAGTCACAGTTGCAACATTCCACTTCTCCTTTTATGGCTGAAAAGTATCATGGCACGGCTCAGTTGCGCTGTGCACAACATCGGTAATTAAACTGTTGAACTTAAACTCTGAACTGCCCCTTTTACCAGTGCCACGCCTTTGATTCCATAAACATCACGGAGACGCCTAGAGAGAGATGCCTTTGGACACTGAGTGTGGGGGAAGAAGGAAAGAACTGTTGAAAGGGAATATTCTGAGGAGAGGGGAGCAGGCCACATGGTGTTTTGGAGAAAGGGAAGGAGGAAGATGTTGGCATGGGCCACCTGACATGTTAGGAAAGTAAAAAGTGCTGTGGGCAGAGGAAAGAAGAGAGATCCGGGCACAAACCCTTGGTAAGGGGAGCATCCTGTGGAGATGAAGCCAGGTGAGAAAAAGGTGTTTCTAAGATGCTGCGCACAGCGGTGCAGAGGGCTCAGAGCACTTTCCTGCGTGATGAAAACAGTCTATGTTCTGATTGTGCTGGGGGTTACACAGCTGCATGCGTTTGTCAGAACTCCTCAAATTTGCACTTAAAATAGATGAATCTAATCTGATATAATTATGCCACAATAAGGGCTTCCCAGCTGGCTCAGTGGTGATGAATCCACCTGCAAATGCAGGAGACCTGAGTTCCATCCCTGGGTTGGGAAGACCCCCTGGAGGAGGGCATGGTAACCCACTCCAGTATTCTTGCCTGGAGAATCCCAGGGACGGGGGAGCCTGGCGGGCTACCAGTTCATGGGGTTGTAAAAAGAGTCGGACACAACTTGGTGACTAAACAACAATTTCTCAAAACTAATTTTTATGTGTTTACTTGAAAGGTTAGTTTCCATGACATTGGATTTTTCCTATACACCAAATAGCTAAATAAGTTATATTTTTTAGTCACTGAAAAAGTTTCTGTCAAAGTCACATGGGAGCCTGTGACCTTGGTAACCAGCCGTTTTAACTGACTCAGCTGAACAGAGGTTAAATGAAAGGCAAGCTAAGCTTGTGAGGGTCGACAGATTGACGAATGTAGTTTCCATAGCATCCTGCTTGTGTTCAGCACGATTCCTTCTGAGGCTGGAGCCCGTCTAAGAGGCGGCACGGGGACCAGGCCACGACTTTCCTTCCAGCTGTCCCTTCTCTCTGCTCCCACTTGGCATCGCTCACAGTAACGTGTCCATGTTTCACTCTGGAATTTCCCTCTAGTGAAATGGCTCACAGCTTTTGTGGTGAAAAATTGCAAGGCAGAGAGGAGGCTGGCTTCCTGGGAGGCCAGAAAGACCACAAAACTGCTCATTGGAGGCAAGGTCATTGCAAAAAAAAAAAGGGCACTGGAATTTACTTCTGGAAGATTCTGAAAGGTTAGAGGAATCTAGCAGAGAAGGTGATGGCACCCCATTCCAGTACTCTTGCCTGGAAAACCCCATGGATGGAAGAGCCTGGTGGGCTGCAGTCCATGGGGTCACTAAGAGTCGGACTTCACTTTCACTTTTCACTTTCATCCATTGGAGAAGGAAATGGCAGCCCACTCCATTGTTCTTGCCTGGAGAATCCCAGGGATGGTGGAGCCTGGTGGACTGCCCTCTATGGGGTCGCACAGAGTCGAACACGACTGAAACAGCTTAGCAGCAGCAGCAGAAGAATCTAGAATGCAACATCCATGAGGTTTTATCTCTGAGAAAGTTTGGTTGAAAGATTTTAATTCTGTAAAAAGCAATGTTAATATTCTGTCAGTTTTCTGGAAATCACTCTTGCCCATCAGCTGGGAGGACACAGGGAGAGAGAGTGTGAAACTGTGTGTGTATAAAATCTATGTGGAGGTCACTTAATCAGGCGACCTTTTCTATCTGCCTGGAATCCAGCTGAGAGGAGGGGAGAGGAAGCAGAGGGTGGGTCTGGGGGAGCTTTGGATACAAAACCAGAGATCAGAGAAACAAGAGCCCGTTTCTCAACGAAGGCTCAGTGTCAGAAACTAGCTTGTCCCGTGAACCCTCTCTCAAGTCCCAGGGAGGTGCGTGGTAGAGCTGGGGTTCTAAACCAGACAGTCTGACTTCACTGGACACTTCTGGAAGGCCTGACAGTTACGGTTACCTTGCCTTCCACCAGCCAAGATTTAAGAGACACGTAGACCAGGGAAGGAGGAAGCTGGAGCTAAGAATGTCAGTCCTGCTGGTTACAACGTAAGTCGGATACGTCATCAAAAGTAGACACGTGAACCAGCACCCGTCTCCCCTCTCCCCTGACCGTGTTAGTTTGCCGGGAACACCTAGGCAAACTGCCATAGACAGAGAGGCTTCAGGAAGAGGTTCTCTTTCAGCTCTGGAGGTGGGAGGGCTGGGACGGGTCTGGTGGCGGGGCTGATCCCTCCCAAGAGCTCTCCCTGGCTTGCAGATGGCTTTCCGGTGTGTTCACATGGCTCCCTCTGATCTTGTCTGTCCTGGTCTTTGTCTTATAGGGACGCCAGGTCCCACTGCATCACGGCCCGTTCTCACGTCTCATTTTAACTCAGTGGCCTGTTTAAGGCTAAAGCTCTGGTCTCTACACAGTCATGTTCTCTGGTACTGGAATTAGGACTCCAAGGTCTGAGTTTGGAAGGACACACAGTTCAGCCCTTCACATCCCCCGCCAGTAAAGCCCAGCACATCCCAGGGCCAGGTAATGAAGGGGATCCTTTCGTGCACACTGATTTCCATGGGTATCACTGTCCACCATGGTGATCCTGAGTTATCCAGTGAAGTTAAAGTGCCTTCAGCGATGCCACTGAAGAAAGAAAAGGACTAAATTGTAACACTGTTAGAAGTGACGCGTCTCATGGTACCTCTTTCTCTAGCCAAATGTTGGAGGCTTTGATCTGTTCTAACTCCCCGCATGGAGACGTCGTCATTACAGTGGTGAGGCCCTAGCCCAAGGCCTGCTGAATCCAAATCTGTCTTTTAACAGGTCCCTTGGTGTTTCCTGGACTTTCTGGGCGGCTCAGTGGTAAAGAACCTGCCTGCTAAGGCAAAAGACGCCAGAGCCTCCAGTTTGAACCCTGGGTTGGGAAGATCTCCAGGAGGAGGAGGGCGTGGCAACCCACTCCAGTATGCTTGCCTGGGAAATCCCGTGGACTGAGGAGCCTGGTGGGCTACAGTCCCTGGGGTCGCAATAGAGTTGGACGGGACTTGACGACTAAACAGCCATCACAGGGTGTTTCCGACGCACGTTAGACTGAGAAGTGCGTCTTGAGGGTCAGCGTGCTGCTCCAGGGCCCCCTTCCTCTCACTGTCTTTTGCTTCCTACTTGCAAAGCGGTGCCTGTGGCTGAACAGCCTAGACTGCACGTGGAAATCACCAGGTGAGCTTAAAAAGCAATCCCGCTGTCCAGACGGCACCCTAGACCAGTTGCTTCAACTCCAGAGATGGGTGTCGGGCACTGGGAATTTTTTTAAATTTACTTTTAGTTGGAGGATAATTGCTTTACAATATCGTGCTGGTTTCTGCCGTACACGAATCAGCGTCAGGTGTACACGTGTCCCCTCCCTCTAGGCCCTCCACCCCAGCCCACCCCCTGGGTTCTCAGAGGGCCCGGTCTGAGGTCCCTGAGTCATTCAGCAGACTCCTACTGACTGACTGTTCCACGTTCGCGGGTACCTGTTTGCAGGCCGCTCTCTCCATTCTTCCGGTTCTCTTGCCCCTCCCCGCCCCCTCCCCGTATTGTTCGCGCCTGCGTCTCCTCTGCTGCCCTGCGAACCGTTCATCGTACTGCCTTTCTAGAGCCCATAGAACCGGTTCATCGTACGGTCTTTCTAGAGTCTGTATGTGGTCCCAGACATTTCTGAAGCTCTTCGTATGAGTCCATCATGCAGCCAAGGTTGAAAACCTGGGGCAACAGAGACAAAGGGCATGGGCCGCCTGGCTCTCTGCCCCGGGAGAAGCGGCCCCGCCCCCTCCCTCTGTGGCCTCAGGCCCGATCCTCACGTCCTGTGCGGTCACGGCAGGCCGGAGCCCCTCAGCGGGGACGTTTGCCCCTAAAGCTGGTGTCGGTGCCTGGCGTCCCTGTCTCCTGTGCGTCCCGCTTTCCCCTCCTGCTGTTGCCTGTCTCCTCTGAGTCGGTGGTTTCCAGGGGCGTTCAGGCGAGCGATGAAGTGGCTGGGGTGGATCAAGAAGGGTGGCCTGTTCCTTGTAAGCTTGGTGTTTCTTAAGCTGATCAGCCCTGCTGCTGCTAAGTCACTTCAGTCGTGTCTGACTCTGTGTGACCCTAGAGACGGCAGCCCACCAGGCTCCCCCGTCCCTGGGATTCTCCAGCCAAGAACACTGGAGTGGGTTGCCATTTCCTTCTCCAATGCATGAAAGTGAAAAGTGAAAGTGAAGTTGCTCAGTCGTGTCCGGACTCCTAGCAACCCCATGGACTGCAGCCTACCCGGCTCCTCCGTCCATGGGATTTTCCAGGCAAGAGTACTGGAATGGGGTGCCATTGCCTTCTCCATGATCAGCCCTAAATCCCATGAATTCCATCATTCCCCATTTCCTCTCGCAGCCTCTCAGCTGGGTGTCTGGACCTACTTAGTGACCTTTGTCGCATTTTATTAAAAAAAAAATGTTGTGGCTATATATGAACCTTCTCCCAAGATATGAACACAGCTCAGCGTATTATAAATGAACACTCCTGTGTCGAGCTGTGCTTTTCTTTCCTCTCGTCGTGTGACAGGGAGTCTGTGTGCTGGCAGGTCCTTTTCCCATTCCCTTTTTGTGTTGCTCTTCAACTTCTCAGGCCTCCCCCCTGAAAACTGAAGGAGCTTCTCAACCCCCTGCCGACACAAGCTTTTTATAGCTTTGCATTAACTCTAGCAAAACAAAACTACGAGCTTTGTGGTTTGGCTGTGTAGTTACCACCTAAGCCCTGTATTTACCTTATGGCCTTAAACCAGGCAGTCCCCAAACAGGTCCACGTGGAATACAATGTTACATACAATTGCATCTTTTTTGAGTAGCTTGGCAATCCTGTTAAATCATAGAAATAGAAGTTACTGTACATTAAGAAAGGAAAGGTAATTGCATTTCCTGGGTAGTTGTGCTCTTGAGGTTCCTAATAATGGATTTCTTTGAATTGGAGGCTGGCGAGATGTAAAGTGGTTCATAAATGACCTGAGTTCTTAACCGCTGTCCTGAGTCTGACAGCGTGATGAGTGTGGCACTCTGTTAGAAAGGATACGATCCGAGGGGGAGATGAAAAACCTTAGGAGGAAGTGTGAAAGGAGCCTAACAGTTTATGAGCCACTCCTGCCGTCCCCGCTGTCCTCAGGCCCTTTCCCAGAGGCCCCTGGGTTTGGGAAACACATTTCTAGGTGTTCGCACGCTTGAACGTTACCATCTGTGAAGGGCGTCTTGAGGTCTGGGACAACAGACGCTCAAGGCTGGATGCTCTGGTCTGATGGCCCTGGCAGTCTGGCTGCCCTCCTGCTGACCCCACCCTGCTGCCCTGGGGCAGGGGGAGATTGAGGTCTCGGCACACCTGGAGCCCTTTCTGGACCGTGAAGGGGTGTGTGTGTGTGTCTGTCTGTCTGTGTGTACGTGCGTGTATGGGGATGCTCCAATGTAGACCACTCCCCTTACAGTCCTTGGCCATCAAGCTCTGTTTGTTCAAAAGCTGTTCCTCCAAATCCTGCCTCTCCAGTGAATCTTTCCTTGGCTTTTTAAAATTTTTATGTATTTTTTAAATTGAAGGATAATTGCTTTACAGAATTTTGTTTTTTTCTGTCAACCCTCAGCAGGAATCAGCCGTAGGTGTACATGTGTCCCTCCGTCTGGACCCTCCCTTCCCCATCCCACCTCGCTAGGTTGGTCCGGAGCCCGTTTGAGCTTTGGCTGTCTTTAACAGCAGTTTCTGCTGTCTGTCCTTTAAAATAGTGACTTGCATCATCTGAGGATATTTACTTACCCCTTAGCTTACACACAGCTTGACTCTGGATCATCCTGACACACTTGGCTATGTGCTCACGTGGGTACCTTCGATGTGATGGAAGTCTTCGTTTGGTGCAGCCCAGGGTGCTGTGGAGACCGTGTTAGACTCCTTGTGCCTGAAGAGATGAAGGTTTCATCCATGCTCCTTAGGACTTTCCACCTGAGGGGCTTGACTCCCAGGGGAAATTGACATCATGATGAGCAGAAAACACCTTTTTAGAGACGCGTGTAAAGGAAGAATAGTCACTGCAAAGGGGCACAAGAAAGAGGTAATTGTCTTTTTCTTTTAACTTTACCTTTTTGATATGATAGCAATACTTGCTCTTGATGTGTTTTACATCATGAATGACTTGGAACGGGGGATCCTGAATAATCTTGCCACTGCAGGATAACTACAACCAAGGGACTGGAGTGTGCTTTCCTCATCTTTTCTGTGCCTTTACTAATGAACATACTCATAGTTGTTACTCATAGAAATGGGCTGGTTCTGCAATTGCTTTTTTCAAGTAACAATAGGTAAAGAACACTTATCATAACATGGGATGGTGATTCCTTTTTTACAGCGTGGTGTTCCATTGTATGGATGCATCACAATTCATCTCTTCCCTGGAGAGCTCTTTATAAACCAGTTAGCAGAGGCTGAGGGTTTCAGTAGGTTCATTTAAGATGCAGATGTCAAATATATCACGTTTTACCTAATCAGCAGAGAAGAATCTAGAGTCAGCAGATAGAGTTTTGGTCTGGAACCTACAGGATGTAGCCTCTAGCGTGTGGCCCTGTCGTTCTGGGGCGTGTGGCCAGGGGTCCCCGTAACCCCCTGACTCTGGTCCTCACTGTGGGAGGGTGGGGCTCTGATCTGGTTCCTTCCAGCTCTGGGGGTCTGTGATCGATCACTCCCTGGCCTGCAGGGAGCAGAGCGAACAGAAGCCAGCTTCATTTGCAGGGGGTTTGCTTGACACGAGGAAGGCCATCATGAAGTGTAGATACTATGGGGCAGTCTGGATTCTTATCTCTAACCAGCCTGAGAAGCAGGATAGCCATCTGTGAGCTGTCAATTCTAAAATGCCTTGGGTAGTTTTTCTTACTCTCTGTATGTGTGTGCGTTCCATCGTGTCCGACTCTTTGCGACCCCATGGACTATAGCCCACCAGGCTCCTCTGTCCATGGCATTTCCCAGGCCAGAATCCTGGAGTGGGTTGCTCTTCCCTTCTCCAGGGGATCTTCCGGATCCAAGGGTCAAACTCGCATCTCTTGGTATCACCTGCGTTGGCAGGTGGATTCTTGACCATGGGCGCCACCTGGGAAGCTCTAGTTATTTATTTAAAGAGAAAAGAAATTTTTTTTACTCGCCAAGCACGTAGTGTTGAAAGCGCCCTCTCTTTGCTGCAAGCACATGCTGGGTGAGCCCGGGGACCGTCGCAGTGTTACGCTCTCCCTAGCCCCGTCCTGTTTGCTTTTGTTTTTCTTCCAGATGTGCTGTCCCGCAGAATAGGGAATGAGGCTGAAGATCAGTTTCTTCTCTTAAGGAAGAACCATGCTCCCGTGGTGAACCTCCCCTCTACTAGAGAGGAGAAACTGTTTGACTCAGGGAGAAGGAAGTGGCAACCCACTCCAGTATTCTTGCCTGGAGAATCCTATGGACAGAGGAGCATGGCGGGCTGCAGTCCCTGGGGTCGCAGGGAGTCAGACACGACTGAGCGGCTAAACAGCAGCAAGGGAGACGTGGTAATAAAGATGGGAAGGGAGGGTGACATCAGATGAGAAGGCTTTCTCATAAAATCTCCTTCGCGTCTTTTAACCCACCGTCTTGGGCCTCCAGTTACACAAGCATTCTATTACAAGCGTGTTTTGGCACGTGGATGTCCTCTGAGTGTGTTTCCTTTGGGGTCCTTGTGAAGACTGCGCATGCTCACTGGCCTGCTGCCGCTGACCTGCCGGGACGGTCAGCTTGCTGCCCTGGTTCTGGCTCCATATTTGGCTCCTTCTGGCCAAGGGGGAAGAGCAATGATGCAGCACGGCTGTAGGTGCGTAGTGTAGATGAAGGGCTTTTTTTGGGTTTGTGTGTTTCAACTAGATTCATGCTCATGAAAGGATGAGGCTTCTCATGAATAACTCAGGTAATTATCAGATTTTTAATGCTCTTCTCCATGTTTAGCTGGTCTAGTTTAACAAAATGCTATCACACTTGAGTTTTGGGCTAAATCAACAGGCTCCTCAGGCTTCCCTGGTGGCTCAGACGGTAAAGAATCTGCCTGGAATGTGGGAGACCTGGGTTCAATCCCTGGGTTGGGAAGATCCCATGGAGGAGGGCATGGCAACCACTCCAGTATTCTTGCCTGGAGGAGCCCGTGGACAGAGGAGCCTGGTGGGCTACAGTCCATGGGGTCACAAGGAGGCGGACACGACTGAGCAGCTAAGCACAGCACACAGAAGCTCCTCGTTAACTCGAAGCTTGATTCTTTCTGTTCACTTACCCTAGCTTGCCTTGTCCACATGCTTTTGAGTTTTAACTGGGGTGAGGTTGTAATTTGGATGGAAATAAATCTCCATGGCAGCCTTTGCTTTTCAATGTGTTTTACTTGCATCGTAATCTTAAAGAAAAAAATGTACAAACTTATCTTCTTTGGAAGATGAGAATCTGACTGTATTTTCCTTCCATGTGTTTTTTTGATTAGGAAAACTTCAAATAACACTGTAGGGGAATCAATTTCCATATGCTCATCCATCATTAAGATTTTGCATTATTTGCTTTATCTCTTATTTTCTAAAGTATGTGAAAGCAAACCCCAGACATGTCATTTTACCACAATATATTTTAATATTCATCCCTAAGAAATGTAACTTCTTAGGGATGTAAGAATGTAACAGTATTTTCGTACTGTCAAAATGTCATCACACCAAAACATTTTTAAACATCTCCCCCTTCCCCAAATAAAATTTGGGTTTTGTGGAGTTATTTCTCTGGAACTAAGTTGTATGGGTGAGCGGGTACTTCTGTTGCCGCTAGTGAGTGATCTTGCTTTTGAACAGGTGTGTGTGGCTCTGAGCGTTTCTGGAATGGAAATGCCACGAGGGCCCCCAGAAGGCCACCTTGTCGTGCCCTTTGTAACAGGGAGGAGCTCTGTATGAGGCCACGGCCCAGTGAAAAGACTATTTTCACACGTAAAAATAGTACTTCACCTTAAAGGTCGTTCCATATGTTTGAGCCGCAGGATACCAGTATATGAATGAGGTATGTTCTTAGCAGATGAAAATGCAGTTTCAACAGGAAAGCTAACATTTCATTTTTATGTTTATCTGTATTTATATTTCACTTACATTTAAGGGCCTTTTACACCCAAATGAACAAGCCTTTAAAAATTTCTTCTTTTTTTTTTTTTTTGCACAATTTTTAAAGGTTACTTTTCATTTCATTACTACAAAATGTTGTCTGTATTCCCCATGTTGTATAATAACATCTGCACGCCTGCCCTACGTGGAAATAATAGTTGTACCTCCCCACTGAGCACACACACACACACACACACACATGACTGGTTTCTTGTCTATTTCTGTTACCCTTTTTTGAGCAGGCCTTTCTGGTAGCAAAACTATTCATTAACACTCAATACATTCTCTTCACTAATAGCAAAATCAAAAAAGCAACTTAGATTTTCTGAAATGAAGCCATGATTGTCCTTTCTCTTTATATTCTGATGCCATCTGTTTTTGTGCCCTTTCAATGTTCTACATATTTAAGATCGGTGGTGTAATTTACCCTGCGTAGTTAATGTCTTACACACACGTTAGCTTCAAACGTTTAAATTACACCACAGCTGGTAAGACAAACAGCTGACCCTCAACCCCTCCCAGACCTTCCCTTCCTGTCCCATGGCAATTATTCCAATTTTTCAACCTTATTCTTCTGAATTTTGTGTCCATGGCCCTAAATAACTTACAGCATACTTTATTTTCAGTGTTTGGTCCTGTCTTTCGACTTCCTTCTCAGGGAGAAAAGAGTTGGCTGTCGACCACCATGCACATGCTTATTCCCCCTTTGCTCGTCCCAGAGTAGTTCTGGATTGATTGGTTTCCACTGTCTTCATTGTGACTGCAGAGCTCTTCGGAGTCTCAGCCCTGCTGGACAATGCGAGTCCTTTTTTCTGCTGTCTTGCCCTCCTTGTAAGTCATTATTGCCCCATCTTCCGTCTTTTTCTTTTTTTTTTTAAGAACAGAGAAATGAATCCATTGCCTAAGCTACCGTCGTTTGTATGAAGTTCCTCTCAATATATTCAGACGTTACTAGGTGCCCTGTCATTTCAACTGTCTTGAAGAAATTCCTCCCAGAACCTTGAGGCCTGCCGTGATCCAGACTGGTTTCTAAGTCCTTTGAGGCCTAGGATTTCTCTTAATGTCTGTGGGCCGGGGAAATCTGTCTGGTGTTGGATTCCAGGTTTTTTGGAGCCCATGTTCTCCCCTTTCTGATTCTGCTTCTTCTGGTGGAGTGCATAGGCTTCCCTGGTGGCTCAAGGTGGTGAAGAATCCACCTGCCAATGTGGGTGACCAGGGTTTGATCCCTGGGTCGGGAAGATCCCCTGGAGAAGGGAGTGGCAACCCACTCCAGTATTCTCTCCTGCAGAATCCCATGGACAGAGGAGCCTTGGAGGGCTACAGCCCGTGGAGTCACAGAGAGTCGGACAAGACAGAGTGACTGACACTTTTTTAATAGTCTAGTATTTCCCTGAGAAAGGGTCTTGGGAGGGGTATTTGTTGTTTGAAGTTTGGCAGTTCACACATCCCGGTCTCGAGATCTCTGCTGGTTGCTTTCACCCCATTTCAAGGGTCGCACGTCCAGACTGAGCTTTGACTTCACCTCACTCCCAGCACACAGCCTGCGGCCTTTGCTTGTGGCACTAATGCCTCATGAGTTGCTCTCGAGAGAGATGCGGAAGCAGTTGCAGAGCATGCGTGTCCTGTGCACCAGCCTTTCATCACGTTTCTGCCATCTGGGCTCTGACTCCCCTGCCACCATCACCTGTGGCCTGACCACTGCAGCGTCTCTTTTCTTCCCATCCTGTCTCTTACAGTTGGTTCCCGTGCAGCAGAAAGTGAGATCCTGAACCTTGTAACAGATGGTGTCCAACCCAGGATTTTTTAAAATTAATTTATTTTTTATTGAAGGATAGTTGCTTTACAGAATTTTGCTGTTTT
This sequence comes from Tragelaphus eurycerus, assembly GCA_935064755.1. NCBI lineage: Eukaryota > Metazoa > Chordata > Mammalia > Artiodactyla > Bovidae > Tragelaphus > Tragelaphus eurycerus. The sequence continues at coordinate 3,814,185 of CAKXYN010000023.1, forward strand.
CTGTCAAACCTCAGCAGGCATCAGTCATGGGTATACACACACCCCCTCCCTTTAGAACCTCCCTCCCATCTCCCTCCCCATCCCACCCCTCGAGGTTGATACAGAGCCCCTGTTGAGTCTCCTGAGCCAGACAGCAAATTCCCGTTGGCTGTGTCCATTTTACACACGGTCATGTAAGTGTCCCTGTTACTCTTTCCATACATCTCACCCTCTCCTCCCCTCTCAGCCCAGGTTTAAAACCCTTCAGGGCTTTCCCACTAGCTGCGAGACAGAATCTCTACTCCTCACCCTAGCCTGTAAGATCCTGATTGATCTGTCCACACCAGGGTGTTTTCCTTCCTCGGTTCAACTCAGTCTCCCCGTGTCTTTAAATGCTTATCTACAGTTGTTGCTCATTCTGTTCCCTCTGCCCGGATTAAAGGTCTTCCCCTGCTTTTAAAAAAAAAAAAAAAACAAAACCTACTAATCCCAGCTCCCAGTCCTTCGGAATTGAGTCCACCTCCTTTGTGAGATGTTCCCCAAACCCTTTACTTACAAGTACCTCCCTCTGTCCCTGTGGTTCAGCAGTTCAGGTCCTTGTTTCTTTCTAACTCTTTAAACCACTCGTAGCTTGTTTTCTGTCTCTTCCTGACTAGAGGAGGAACGGGGCAGAGCCCGTTGTATGTATTTTTGTGTGTGTCCTGTGCCTAGTACAGAGTTTGGTCTGTCTCCCCTGCAGGACACGCATCTGTGATATGGAACATGAGTATGTATGGTTGCTGTCTAGTAAGGTCGCCCTCTGAAACAGAGCCATGTGTGTTATCCGTGCACTTAAATTTATCCTTGGATCTAGTCCAGCTATGTAAGGCAGTTTATAATACATACAATATGAAGGGAGCATAAATTAAAAGGACAACAAGGGCTGGAAGCGTAAGAAATGGAGCTAGCACTGGGGGCAAGAATGTGCACCGTGGGGACACTGATTTGCTGTGGATGGGCCACGAGCCCTCTAACAGCCAGTGAGAAAAGACGGTTTATACAAGTCTGCACGGTGAAAGCCGAGCATTGCTGGGAAGAACTACAACTGTCCTTTATGTTTAGACTAAAGAAGTTTCATCCAGAGGTCGCTACAAAAAGAATAGATAACACGAAAATCGTCCCTATAACGGACATGGTAAGTGTCATAGGGGTGGGGGTGGGTTTCCAGGTGGCTCAGTGGTGACGACTTCACCTGCCGTGCAGGAGATGCAAGAGATACGGGTCCGAACCCTGGGTCGGGAAGATCCCCTGGAGGAGGAAACGGCAACCCACTCCAGTACTTTTGCCTGGGAAATCCCATGGACAGAGGAGTCTGGCGGGCTACAGTCCAAGTTGGTTGCGAAGAGTGGACTATGCCTTAGCAACCAAACAGCAAGTTCACAGGAGTAGTTCTTACTATGACCCTGCATTTAGGCAGCTGCTGTCCTGCCACATGCAGCTTGTTTAGGGCCATGCCTGGGGCCCCCCTGAGGCTGTCCTGGCTCTATGTGCCGAATGAAAACAGCTGCATGGGCTGTGCAGGTTGCTCTTGCTGCTTTGGTTTATGATGCTGCCGTTGCAGGAGATGACCTGGTGTTGGGCTGGAGTGGGAGGGCGGATACCCTGTTTTTGTTTGTTTTTATTTATGGCAGTCCACTCCAGGACTATTGCCTGGAAAATCCCATGGACAGAAGAGCCTGGTAGGCTACCGTCCATGGGGTCGCAAACACTTTCACTTTCTTTGTCCTAACTAAATGCTGCTGGCCATTACCACTGCATTTTCTTTGCACTTGCTCCTGTTGAAACACCTTCAGAGATCCCCTTCTGTCCTTCTAGACTCTTCTGGGATCTTCTATCCCAGCAACAGGTCTGTTTACATACTTCGTCCAACAGCATCTTCTAGCTTCAACAGTGCTCATCTCCCAGACTGCATTTTGAGGGTGTCCTAAACCTTCTTTTATCTTCATCTTTGATAACTGTCTCTTCACTCTGGATGGATTTGCCTTTCTTGCCCTCCATCTTCTGAATGCTGTGGGACTTGTCTTTAAGGGCTTAAACATGTTCACAGTCAGTGGGATTCTAAAGAGTGGAGATGAAAAGGCGGAGGAAGTTATTTTCCTTAGCTTTGTAAAGTCAGTCTTTGGTTGTGGGAGCTGTCCACTTAGCATGAGTCTGTGCAGAGCAAACCTGTACTGTGAGGAACAGAAACCTTCATGAGTTTCATAACCCTGTGTGTGTGCGTGCGTGTGTGCGTGTGCACACAAACATGTCTATGTGGGTGGCAGGTGATGTGGCTATAGATTTTAGTTAAGACTGCTTGATTCCCCCCACCCCCATAAAGAGCCCAAAGTAGTCATTGAACTTACCAATCATAGAATGAACAGAATTCAATTTTATTTAGCACCATGGGTAGTATAGAAAGCAGAAATTTCTTATGTAGGATCAGCTTTAAACCAGATACAGTGCAGCAGATTAGAGAGCTCCACTGATGTCACGAGCAGTCACTGTCTTAAGAAAGCTTTCTTCCCGGGAACTGGAGCTGCTCATGGCAACAGTGGTTGTTGGGATGCTTGGCTTGGGCAGCTGAGTTGGTTTGGGCTTTGGCGGAGACGGCTTTCCTTCATTGGTCTTCAAGGATCTAAGTTGCAGTTGATCTTAACTTTGGAGGCTTTATTAACCCTCCTGTTTCCATTTGATGCATTATGAGAATTCATTGGTGATAAAGATGTCTTTAAGAAAGTACAAATGATCATCTTGAAGATAGAAAAGGAAAGGCCTTTTGAGCAGAACCTGGATATGATTAAATGCTGGATTTGCTCAGGGATGTTTAGGTTTTACAGCTGCAGGCCATTTTTATCAAATCCCTATAGAAAATAACTTCTATTGTATACCTGAAACTTGAGATCCTAAATCCATTTCCCCCCTGGGAGCAGTTATTTTTATAATACAGTTGTTGATTATACAAGATTTCTTAGAAATGCAAATATTGTGTAATGGTGGAAGAGATTGTATTAAGTGTTTCTGGATAGTGCCAAATACGCACTTAGAAACATAAATTTTGGTTGTGTTCAGAAATATGGACTTCGTTTGTAATAATAACTGTAAGTAATATGTATTGAGCACTGTGTCCCAAGCACTGTGTTAAGCAGTATGATTTTCTTTACCCCTCTGGGGAATCTTACAAGTAACTTCAGTTGACCTTTGAACAAGGTGTGTTTAGAGGCACTGGCCCTCCATAGTCAAAAATCCAGGATAACTTACAGTAGGGGCCTTCTGCACCCCCACCTGTATTTACTACTGAAAAAATATCCACATATAAGTGGACACATGTAGTTCAAACCCATGTTGTTCAGGGGTCAACTGTTTATATTCCTCATTTGACAGATGAGATAAATTAAGGCTTAGCCTTGACAAGCAACTTCCTCAGCATCCTATGGCTTGTTGAGTGCTGGAGCCGTGGCATCGTGTGTCCAGTTTTGCTAGTCTATTCTTTATTCATTCCTTAATCAGAACTTTCGTTTCTTCTCGTCATCTCTTGCTGCTTTGGGCTTCCCAGTGGGCTTCTTTACCCTTGAGCCACCAGGGAAACCCCTCATTGTGTCTGCAGCTCTCCTCAAAGCAGCATCCTGCCAACCTTCTCCTTATTATCGGTGGGGCCGAGATTTCCCTGGCTCATTGAACCTGCTTTCCTGGAGTGACTGTGATCTTCCTTGCCTTCCGTCCATCCTTTCCTCTGTCGAATCCAACCCTTAATAAGAGCCTGGAAACGTGCCTCATTTCTTCCCCTTCAGCACTCGTGTTCAAGCCTGTATCCCCTCATCCCTCCCTGAACAGTGTTCAGCACAATCACCCTTCTTGCCTTATCTCCTCCTCCATGCCTCTTCCTGCAGCTGCTAGTCTTTAGAAATACTATTAATGAAGCCACGTTCTTGTCACTTACCTCCTCTTCCTCCCAGTCCTTATTGCTGGGTGCTTGAACTGCTTTCTTACTGTTCAGGACCTGTCAGCTGCTTGCCTTCCTCAACTCAGTCACAATTAAGTGAGAGTTCTCCCCTGGTGGCATTCAGCCACTCTCTGCAGAGCTCTGTTCTAAGCCAAATTGTGGCAAAGCTTTGAGTGTCAGTCTTGGGCTTAGATTTTATCTTGAAAGTTTCTGAAATGCTTGGTTCAAAGGAGTGATGAGCTGGAACATTGCTTGGGAAGACTGAGGTACAGTGGCAGGATGCCTGGCAGTGAATAGAATGTTTGTCTCAGGAACAGACAGGCTCATCTGCTTTGAAGTACTGGCCCCAGGCGATGGTTACATAGTTGGATTGTATAAACTGTAAGCCATCCCGTAGCTGTGAACACACATACGTGATTTTAGGCAAGTCTGAATTATGAAAGAGGCTGATAACATCTCTAGCCTCGTATATCTTCCCTTAGAGTCAGCCTTTCCATCCTAAGCCCATGTTTCATCATCTTAGATGTGGGTTGATATTTCACTTATTTTTTGTTCCACTTGAAAGAATATTACCATTTATAAACTGATTGAAAATTGCAGTGGATGGAATACTTGTATCTCCTCCAGATTAATATGTTGAGACCTAATCCGCAGTGTGATGGTATTTGGAGGTTTTGCCTTTTGGGAGGTGATGAGGTTGGGAGGGTGGAGCCCTCATGAATGGGATTCCAGCTTCTGTAAAAGAGGCCGGAGAGCCCTGTGCACCACTTGAGGCTACACCAAGAAGACAGCCGTCCGTGAACCAGGAAGATCTTTCAGCGGACACCGAATCTGCTGCCACCCTGACTGTGGACTTTGCAGTCTCCAGAACTTGGAGAAATAAGTGTGTGTTGTACAAGGCACTCAGTCTGTGGTACTGTGGAGTCTATGGTATTGAACTCTAAAGGAGTTCAAATAGACTAAGAAAAAGTTTTTTTTATAAAAGTGTTCATTTCTTTAACTGTGGGATGAAAAAATCAACAGGAATGAACTGTAACCATAATAGAAATCATGATGCTTCAGGGTCTTGCCTTTAAAAAAAAAAAAAAAAAGGCATACCCTTCTCTTAGCCGTGTCCTGTTGCCTGGAACGTAGACGTGGTATAGGAACTAAAATAGAAGCACACGTTGGAGTTGGGACAGCAAGAAGCATCAGCTCATCAACGCCTCAGCCTGGGCCGTCCATGTGCATCACACAAGCAAGAGGAGGAAACACGTGTCCTGTGAATCCAGTTCTCTGACTCTAGCAGCCAGCTGGACGTGCAGGCTGATGTGGCACCTGTAAAGGCGATGATCACGGCGCCCTTTTGTTAAGCACCCATTCCATGCCGCCCGCTGTGGGCTCATTTTACAGAGACCCCTCAAGGTGGGTACATCTTTCAGCTAAGGAAGCAAGCTGGATGTGGTTAATAAGCTTGACCGTGGTCCCACACCCCAGAGGTGCCCCTGAAGCCTGGGTTCCATCCAGGTCTGCCTGACGGACTTGAATTTTTATCCATCTCTTAGAAATGTAAGTGACTGTGTAGGTAATGGCCAGTCTGCTGGGAAGGCTTGTTTTTCATCCCAGTTGTTGGGGGCAGGTTTATTCTCTGTCCCCCCTGCTGTCCACCCTTTTCCATCCTGCTTTGTCTCTGTGTTCCAGAGCCTGACTCCTATTAATCACACACCTTCTGGCTTTCTGTAGGGTTTAGCCGATGACTGCCCTGGCAGCAGGACAGAAGCTGGGAAGAGAGAGGTTGACCTGTTTCTTGCCCGCTCTCTCCTTACGCTCCTGTGGACTCTGCTGTTGGCTGAGTGCATCCGTGAAAGCCCACAGTCCCGCCTGCAGCTTCAGCCTCCATCTCTCTGGATTCCTGCCACTGCCTTCTCCTCTGTGCCGTCAAGCCAGTGGGGGTGACAGTTTCCCCCTGCTGTTACCCGCTCCGTGCGTCGCATTCTGGGTTGGTCTCCCTGAACCCCGTGCATGTCTTTGTAAATAACTCCATTACAGAACTTCCCTCCCGGATCCTAGAGGCCCGCATCGGTAGTTTCTAATTTCTATAGTCAGCGTACACAGGAAGTAGAAACATGTGCCTTGTAGATCTGTTGTCGCTTTTATGATACCAGCAAACCCTGCCCGCGTTTGAGCAGTTTCCACACGCCCTGCCGGCTTCTCCTGAGTGACCCCGTTCTGGCTGCTGAGAGCTCCCTGCTTCAGCAAAGCTAGAGGGAGCTTCCCCAGCAGGCCTTTGAAACACTGATGCTTTTTCTCTCTGAAGAGATGGTAATCAGGAAAGGCTAACCCTTGGCCCCTGCCCCCAAAGGACAGTCTCTCAGAGGGCAGTCCGCATCGTTTGCTCCTGCTCCTGTGGGATCACCACCAGCTTCATTGACCGCAGTGTTTTGCATGTTATGTATCCTTCACATGTCGGTGAACTTGATGGATGAACTTCAGCCCCCAGTGTTCCTGCTCAGTTAAAGCCACGTTCCACGGCTGACAGTAATAGCCACACAGCAAATGGATGTTCAGAGACCCATTTGCTCTGTCTCCTGGTTAGCACGGTGCTTTTTCATGAGAGGCACTTACCTAGGAAGAAGCTGGCCCAGAGGGTAGATATGAACTCACTTCATTTATATGAAATGTACGTGTAACATGGCTGCTCTTGAGTGTACTGCTTCTTGACATCCAGAGATTAGCTTTTATTTTCACCTTCAGAAGAAAATCATGTATTTTCCCGTTGTCTACATAGTGAAATGATACCCAGATATTTCCACAAGATTGAGGCGTTTGCTATTGGATCTATAGGATATGAGCATTTCCACATAAATTAGTGCTTAAAACAATATAGTATAACTTTTAATTTTTGAATGTTCATGTTAGATTGCTTTATCTGATAAGCTTAACAGCTATCCAGAACTTACTCGGAAGGGAATAAAAATGCCCGTGGATTCCTCTCTCTCCTGTGATTGCCTGGCTTGCTAGTTGTGTTCTGCCTCTCCCACAGAGGGTCTCACCACCATCCCCCAGTAATCACGGGGTCCATGTCAGTACATTTTACCCTCCTTTTTTGGGTCCCTTACACCGTGCGTGGTGCCAGTCATGGGAACTGCTCAGTAAATTGTTAAAGTCATTCGTTCATTTTCTAAACCTAAGCACCTTGAACTTGGAGCCACTCTCTAGGCTCATTCTGTTGTGTACTTTTTACTGTTTGTGACTTGATTTAATCACACCCCAGCAGGAAATGGCAACCCACTCCAGTGTTCTTGCCTGGAGAATCCCAGGGACAGAGGAGCCTGGTGGGCTGCCATCTATGGGGTCGCACAGAGTCAGACGCAGCTGAAGCGACTTAGCAGCAGCAGCAGCTTGCCTGTGGGCTCTTGCATTCTGCCTGCCAGCTCTTCCTCCCCTCGCCTGGCCAACTCCAAGCTGTGCTTTGGTACTGAATTCAACTGTTACCCTCCTCTTGAACCTGCTATTGCATTATGACCCTCCCCCCCATACATTCCCAGGTCTTCTACATCACGCAGTTATCACATTTTGTAACTTACGTATTTGGGGGACTAATTACCTCCACCCCACTAGACTGTGAGAAAGGAACCTGTCCATCCTGGCCACTTTTCTGCCACAGTGGCCGGCATTGAGGAAGCTCTCAGTATTTAGGGAATGAATAGAGTTGACTCTCATTGTTTGCCAACCACGTATTTGCAACTTTACCTGCTCAGTAGCGTTCATCTGCAACCTAAAACCAGTACGTGTGGGACTTCTGTGGTCATTAAGACCCTGCAGAATAGTGAAAAGTTTGAGTGTCCTTTTGTGTGTTTCCAGCTGAGGTTGAACAGGTGATGCTGTCCCTCTGCCCGCACCACTCATACTCTAAGCAAGAGTCCTTTCATAGTGATGTGTGTAGGGTCAAATTTTTAAGTTTTGTGGGGGCTTTTTTGGTGATTTTACTGTTTAAAATGCCCCTAAACATCATGAAGAAGTGCTATCTAGTATCCCTCAGCAAAAAAAGGCTGGGATGTGCCTTTCAGAGACAATATATGCATTAGATAAACTTCGTTCAGGCATGAGTTATAGTGCTGCTGGTTTTGACATCAGTGTTAGTAAACCGATATTTATTAAATGTCTTCGAACAGAAACACACATAAACAAGGTTATGTATCGGTCAGTTGATAAACATGCTGTCACCAGAAGCTTGCAGGAACCTCAGCCTCGCTAGGAGCCATGGTTCAGTATTTGTGAATTTCACGTTTGTTGCAATTACAGTTGTGGCAGCTATAGTAAAACATAATTATTATGAATAATGAGGCTCAGTTGTACAGGATCCATTTCCTGAACTGTGGAGACTAAAGCTCCAGGAACTTCAGTGTCTTATACCCAGGCAGACAGCTAGTGAGCACGAGACTTGAAGCTCTCGTTCATTCAACAAATATTTATTAAGCCCCTACTCTGAGTCAGATCCTGTATACATTTGATGCTCATATCCTTAACCCTCAAACCAAATGGATGTGAATGCAGAGTCCTAGCTTCTTCAGTAAACTATTGTAAACAAGATCAGTCACAATGGACATGAGTTTGAGCAAACTCCGGGAGTTGGTGATGGACAGGGAAGCCTGTGTGCTGCAGGCCATGGGGTCGCAGAGTCGGACACGACTTAGCAACTGAACAACAACAGTAAGCTCAGTCACACACATCACCCACTCCTTTTGAGGTAGACCAAAAATATTTACTTTGTGTTTTTTTTTTTTTTTGGTCTCCAGTCTGTAGGTCCGTAGAGACACCGGTCAGATAGCCGAGATGTTTTTTTAAGTTGCAAAATTTTCCAGCTGAATTCCACAATGGGAGTATGTTAGCAGTATATTGTTGGAACATCTCCAGGGAAAATAGCTTTAGTTGGGTGGGGGTGAGGTGGGGGGAGGAATACACATTAAAAAATATTACCAGTACATGATCATCAAGTAGTCATAGGAAACTGTTTACAAAGATGTATGTATTTATATGTTTCACTTCAGTCCCAGAGTCTGCCAGGTACTGGGATGTCAAGGCAAAAAAAAGGACATTTGTAAATCTGTGGTTGATTGACATTTTGGCCATGAAATTACGGAGTTATTCCAATGAGAAAATAGTTTAAGCTGATTACTTCCGTGAACCTAATTTTTTTAGCCTCTCAGGAGTAATTTGGGGATTACTTTATATTTTTGCAAAACAAATTGGGCTGGGTTTTCATTTATTGTAGAGACAGAACCACATCTTTGACTTAGGTGGACATGACTTCTATAAACTCCCTACAACAGACGCGGTAAAGAACACACAGACATGTCAAAGTTGAACTCAGCAGTATTTATATAGTGTGGTTCAAATAGTTTATATTCACCAAATGCTTAATTGCAGCCTCAAAAAGGCTTTGTCCTCTGCATAAACATACCCAGAATATCACAAGGGGAATATTCTGAAAAGAGCAACTGAGGTTGATGTTTAGGAATCAGAGCGCAGTTGCTGAGAATGAAATATTAAACTATTTTTCTTAGTACACAAGACTGTGTAAAATGTAAGGACTTGGGCTCTCTGTAAGAAATCAGTTTCTCTTTCAAGGACATTTGCGTTTCTTTCTCATCTTAAACAATTCCATGGGAATGTTTGTTGGTTCTGTGGACAGAAGGCATTCTGAGTAGTTCCAAGGATCCTGCCATATTTCACATCACCTCCATGACCCCTGAAACTGGGCTGACCATGCAGAGGAGGAAGAGGGGCTCTGGGAGATGGCTCCCCAACTAAGTAACCCTGGCTCTCAACTCCTCCCAAACTGGTACCAAAACAAGTGGAAAAATCTGGCCAAGCCCGCAACCTCCTTTTGCATATACCCCTCAGAGCAGCCTTTTCGTAGCTCCTTCCTTCTCTGGGGACTCTGTTCTCTGAGCTCCTTCACAGTGGCTGTGGCTTAGTTACTCTTGGAGCTCCCACACCTGGCCCGGAGTTCCCTAATGCACGGGACCCTGGTGAACGCTTTTTTCTTTTGTGAGAAAGGAATAGAGCCATGTTTGTTTCACGAAAATCCAGCAGTAGCTGAGGTGGTTCAAAGGACACATGCTTTAGACTCGGCGAGCTGTGATCGAGGGCAGATCTGCTCCTAGGTAGTCACAAGGCAGTGGGGCCCTCTCCTTGACCCTCAGAGGCACAGTTGCCCCATCAGTGAAATGACTCTGAGGGTGAAATGAGCTAGTGCGTGTTTTAGGTCCATGGTCAGTTACTACTGAGTTTTGTGCTTTTGTGAGAAGGTTCATGTTTCCAGGAAGGACTACAGCTAGGAGGTAAGATGCTTCTGTTGGAATTGAGATAAGGCGTCCCTTCCTCTGGGCTGATACACAGCAGAGTGCAGGATGGATTTCAGCCCCCAGTGGCTCTTGCAACTGGATGCCCATGTTCAGGTCAAAGCTGGACAGCCATGTAGAAGTCCTGAGTCCTGGAGAGGCTACTGAAGTAGATGTCTGGAGACTTACGCATGGCATCCAATAAACTTGGGCATTGTCTATCATCTGGCTTAGGGACACTTCTAAAGAGAGAAGAGGAAAATGCTCTGAAGGAGGTGCTGGGGTAAAGGGACTCGTGTCCCAGACACAGAACTGGGAGGGACCTCCGAGCTCTGTTACGTCTGTACCTCCATCTCGCTGCTGCTGTTTACTCGCTCAGTTGTGTCCGACTCTCTGCGACCCCATGGACTGCAGCCCACCAGGCTCCTCTGTCCATGGGATTTCAGGAAAGGATACTGAAGTGGGTTGTCATGCCCTCCTCCAGAGGATCTTCCCGACTCCAGGATCAAACCTCCGTCTCCTGCATTGGCGGGAGGATTCTTAACCGCTGAGCCACCGGTGAAGCCCCATCTCATTGTACAGATGAGCTGATTGTGGTTCAAGAAGCCTTGGTCCGCGTGTTTGATCGCACAGCTCCCTGCTGACAGTGGGGAAAGCTTCTACCGTCCCACACTCCGAACAGGATCTCTGTTTGCTCTGTACACGTCAGGACAGTGCGGCCGAGCCCAGCCGTGTTTCCTGGGCCCCTGGCTCTTTAGAAACCCTGGTGATGCGGTGAGGCACATCCAGAGCCTGGTTAACTTTTCTGGCTACACTCTGGATGAGACTCGATGGGTTTTTGTTCCATGTCATGTTTTTTCCTCTCATTTTGGCATGCAGTGAATATTAATTGCTAAAAGAGCAGCTAAATCACTTGTAAACTCATCTTTTTCTTTTTTTAATTTTACTTTTGGCTGCTGGGGTCTTCATTGCTGTGCACGGGCCTTCTTAGTTGCGGAGAGCAGGGTCTGCTCGTCCCTGCGGTGCCTGGCTTCTCCCTGCAGGGGCTTCTCTTGCTGTGCAGCACCAACTCTAGGGCACTCGGGCTTCGGTAGTTGTGGTACCTGGGCTTGGTTGCCCTGCTGCGTGTGGAATCTTTCTGGACCAGGGATCGAACCCATGTTCCCTGCACTGGCAGGCAGATTCTTAACCCCTGGACCACCAGCGAAGTCCCTGTGAACTCTTAATAGAAATGCTGAGAGTAAGTTTCTGCCTGTTCACCTTCCCACTTTTTGGTGCCTGGGAGAAAGTCAAGAGCAGGCCTTTTATGACTGACTTGGTCAGTCCAAAGCCGTGTAAGCAGTCTGTGTTGGATTTAATGGTGTCTGCACTGGCTTCTCTTATTCAAGATTGGCTCCTGTTTAAAAAGAAAAAAAGATCATGTCAGTTCTTTTAATTCAGCGTATCAACAAGCATTTATGGAATGTGTGGGCGGCTCCATTTCTTCATAAAGTTTCTGTAACACAGCCCTCAATATTTACACGGAATTTCTCTCCAAGGAGATCAGAGTACTTACAGTCATTATTTCTCAACCCTGACAGCTCTGAGATGTGTGTGGAAGGCGTGCACGGGAACGTGTGACAAGAACGGGCCTGAGTTGCTTTCCATCTCCAGCTTTAAACATTATTACTCGGGGGGCTGTAAGAACTGTAATGGTGCTGATAGAAACTGGTTGGGCCTTTCTAATTATATAGCCCTGAGCACCCCATTTCATGGAACACACTCACTCACAATAAAGGGTCAATGAGATCCAGTAACGTTTATTGAGTACTTATTACTATGTGCTAGGTACCTGTGTATGCGCTCTGTATGTCTTAATTCACTGAATCCCACAGTAGCCACAGGAGGTAAGCAGCACTGCTGTCTGTATTTTACAGATGAGTGAACTGTGGCACAGGAGTTAGGTACCCTGGCCAAGGTCACACAGCTCGTACGCTTGGCTCAGCAGTAAAGAATCCGCCTGCAGTTCAGGAGACGCAGTTCGGTCCTTAGGGCTGGGAAGGTTCCCTGGAGAAGGAAATGGCGACCCACTCCAGTATTCCTGCCTGCAAAATGCCATGGACAGAGGAACCTGGTGGGCTACAGTCCATGGGGTCGTGAAAAGTTGCATACAGCTCAGCGACTAAACCACATTTCAAAATTGGGCCGTCTGCCTTCACGGCCTGTGGCTGGCTTCTCTTCTGATATCCTGCCTGCGAGAGCAGGACATTGTAATGTGCCCTCCTTACAGCCAAGTTGTGTGGGGCTTTAAGTATCTATTATTTCTTCATCAGACTGTTTTTTTTTTATTTGTGGGACTCTTCCTGGTGGTCTTGGAGAAAGTAATGGCAGCCCACTCCAGTGTTGTTGCCTGGAGAATTCCGTGGACAGAGGAGCCTGGTGGGCTACAGTCCATGAGGTCACAAAAGTCGGACACGACTGAGCTAGTGGTTAAGACTCTGTGCTTCTGCCGCAGAGGACACAGGTCTGTCCCTGGGTCAGGGAGTTAGGATCCTGTATGCTGCACAGCCAAAAAGAAATTTCTAATCATACAAGAGACTGTGTCTTTAAGCCTAAATATCGGTGGTGTCAGCAATCTTGGTACTCAGGTAACCCCAAGAATCAATGAAAAAAGTCCTGGTTAAGGAGGATTCTGAGAGTTGGGTGCGCTTTGGGAATATAGACAGCAGCTGGCTGTGTCGTGAGTGCCCTGCCCGATCAGATAGGAGGCATGTGGAGAGGACATTTGTCTTGGGGTTTCTAGTCACCCCTCTCCCATCCCCCCTTTCAGAGCTACTCAGTTCAGCCACCTCCTTGGGGTTCCCTGGCTGTCCAGCATCCCTCACTATAGATCGGCCTCAAAGCTTCAACTCTTGCCCTTCTGTCCACATAAAACCCAGCTGAGGTCTTGTCCTCTGGTGCTTTGCTGGGTAGCTTCGCTAAATCTGAACTGCTTTCTGCTGCAACACAGGTATGTGACTGGTAGGTTTGGAAAAGAACTGTGTTTCTGTATCGGACTGCTAGAAATCATGGGACCATGGAAATGGAAAGCCCAAGGTGGACTCTCAGGCTGTGGGGGACAAGAAATAGGAATATTCTGGGAACTCGGGCCTGCCCGTCTATCATCCCAGACAATGATCTATGAAGCCGGTAAATTGTGTGAGACCTTAGGTTCATTTTCCCAGTTGTAATAGTTTCTTTCTTGCCTTTTAGGATCTCTGGGCTTAGTTTTTGGCAGATTACAGTGGTGGCTTCTGGGTGCTTCAGCAACCAGACGTAGATACTTTTGGCCCTCCCTTCCCTCTAACCAAAAGTTACCGTTACTTGAGTAGAAAGTAATACTAACCAGAGAAGTTTCTGTAGTAGAGGAGAAAGCCTGTGAAATTGGTATTTGGTATGTAAGAATCTTTGTTCTTAAGGCAAATAATAAGCCTTGTGTTTACAACTCCATCACTTAAAAAAATGCTGACCTCTTAAAATATATTAGTTAACCAAACAGTTGCCCTTGAGATACACATGTGAATGATTAGGCCCAGATGCTGTTCCTGACCATCAGGAACTAAAAACTAATGACCTGGAATTCATGTCCTCGGAGTGGGGGTCCTTACAGACTCTTCTCCTGTGAAGGCCAGTTTAAAGCAGCAGCTCTCTAGAAGGTAAATTAACCTCCACCCTCCTTCCCTGCATTGCAAACTGGCAATTAGAGACCATTCAAGAAGTCTTAGTGTTCAAGTAGTCGCTCTGCTAAGACTCAATATAACTTGAAATGTTCCTTCAGATGTTCTGCAGTCACATGTGCCACAACCATGAATGCTTTGTAGAGTTTTCAGATTTTTTTCTCTACTGTTTAAAAGTAGTACGAAATAATCAGCTTTATTTTTTCATTAGGTATGAGAATTTCTCTTCACTGTTGTGTCCCATCCCCCAAACCCTACCCCACCCACTTGAACCCTCTTCTTTCTGATTCACTTGAAATGGACATGCACGTTGAAAATCTAATTGTAAAATTACAGTGTGCAAGCTCCATTCCTTGGGAGCAGTCCTTGGTGTTTTGGAAAGAGTCCAGAGTAGAGAATGTATTTTAGGGCACCTCATTGTCCCTGCCCTGCCCTCCCATCGCCCCCACACATTCTGTAATTGTGGCTGACACAGTCAAAGCAGAGTCGACATTAAAGCTAAACGGCCAGACTGGAATGCTTACAGGTTTGTGAAAACATGCCAGGCTTGTTATCAGGCTTCATAAGAAAAGTGACTGTGGTCGTCCTTCTTGCTTTCCGAGTGGTGTGTTTATTTCAGACGGGGCTTTGACGTCTGGTGGATGAGTGGCAGTCCTTAGGAGCCAGGTACGGGGTTCCCATGTGGAGACGGACAGGTTTTGGCCACCAGCTGCGACCTGTTGGCTCTCTGATGCTCCACCAGCCTCTTGGGGGATGCTTTGGCCCAGAGGAATCCTTTGTCTCGGGGTTGGCAGAAGGCGCATGCGCAGAGCCTGACGGCTCCAGGATCACGTTTGATTGTCACCCAGCCCGCGGCAGGTTTCCTGCTGCTGAGGCACAACTGAGGAGTTGCAACAGACTGTGTGGTCCGTAAAGCCTAGAAAAATTTACTATCTGGTCCTTTCCTGAAAAATGGCCAAGAGATACTGTGTCCAGTTTGTTTTTTAACACGTCTTTGAATCCTGTCTCATCATGGCCCTCGCCCTTCTCAGTGGCCTGGCCTTCATCCGCCTGATTTTCATCATGTCGCTCCCAAAAGGTGACCCATCTCAGGGAGCGGTGCTTGGGGACGGAGGCTCCTGGCCCATGTTTGCAGATGTTGTTCTGGGATTTCTGTGTTGAATGACGCTCATCAGTACTGGTCACAAGACAAAAAAAGCAAGGGGAGTCCCTCAGTCGTGTCCGACTCACTGTGGGCGCATGGACTGCAGCCCGCCAGGCCCCTCAGTCCATGGGATTCTCCAGGCAAGAGTACTGGAGTGGGTTGCCATTCCCTTCTCCAGGGGATGTTTCCAACTCAGAGATTGAACCTGGGTCTTGTACATTGTAGGTGGAATCTTTACCATCTGAGCCGACCAGGGAAGCCCCAAAATAACATGGTGATCCTTCCTGCTCCTCAGTGGGCTCAATGTTAAATTGGATAATAATATTTGATTTTGACTTATAATACAAGATTATAAGTGGAAACAGTACTATACCTAATCACCAGTTTTGTTTTTTCCCCTCTCTTTATTGTCAGCCTGGGATTTCTTTGTTGGGAACACAGAGCAGCTTCATGTTGAGAGTGAATCTGGGGGCTTATTGGGTGACCTCGAGGAATTATTTTTAATGTCTCTGAGCTTTAGGTTCCTTATCTATAAAGTAGAACTAATGTTACTAATCTCATAAAATTATTGCAAGGAGAAAGCTGGTAGAAGGAGTGAAAATCATGTAAAGTTCTGTGTTTAGCATGCTGTAAAGTCTCCAGATAGAGGCCTCTAAGCTATGTGATTTTTTTATTACTTCATTAATTAAAAAATATGGTTGATTTACAGTGTTTTCGTTTCTACTGTACAGTTATATATACACGTACCAACTCTTTTTAGATTCTGTTCCCATAGAGGTCTTTATTGAGTGCTGAATAGAGTTCCATGTGCGATTCAGTAGGTTCTTACTAGTTATTTATTCTGAATATAGTAGTGTGTGTGTGATTTGTTAAACAATTTTCTACTTAAAATGGGCTTCTCTAGTGACTCAGACAGCAGAGAAACCACCTGAAGTGTAGGAGACCCAGTTTCAATTCCCGGGTCTGGAAGATCCCCTGGAGAAGGGAATGGCAACCCACTCTAGTATTCTTGACTGAAGACTCCCATGGACAGAGGAGCCTGGAGGGCTTCAGTCAGTGGAATCGCAAAGAGTCAGATATGACTGACTGATGAACACGTTCACTTTCCTACTGAAAGTGATGAGCCCTCAAATACATTGGTTTTAGCAAGCAGATGGACTTAAAAAAAAATGACCAGGCTAACTTTGCTCTTAATTGGGTATGAAGAGTTTTGAGATCTTGCACCATCCTTGAAGCAGTGACCCTCAGCTGAGTTCAGGATGTCTATCAGAGATATAGTCTGGTCTCCCCAGGCCCCTGGGGAGCAGGAGGGATGTTTGCCAGCTCTGTGTGGCTGGGACAAGAAGAGCATGAATCTTTGAGAAAGCTGGAGGGGAGGGTGTGACGTCAGAGGGGTTGTTTCATCCAGGCTGATGCCGCATCTGTGTGATCTTTTTTTTTTTTTTTGGAACATGGCAAGAGGGGGTTCCAGAAAGTGAAATGGTTAGAACAGTCTGATTCTGCTGCCTTTGCAAAATTTTATATAAAAGGACAGTGGGGTGGACATCAGACTTCACTAGAACTGGAATTCCCTTTTGCCCAGCTGGAGAAATGTTTTTCTCAGTTCTGAGTCCAGTTGGGATGACAGTGGAAGCTTCTCTTCCTCTCTACGCTATTGTCACTGAGTATTATTCTTGGAGACTCTGGCTTTATCAGAGGGCTATAGCATGGATTTCACGTTTTAGAGAAAGGCAACCAGGACTCGGTGTGTCGTGTTACCTTTACTGACCATGGAAACCAAGGGTGTAGGAAGAGCCCAACTGTCCCAGTATCTGCTGGGCTCAGTCTTGACCTCTGCCTACGAGAGAGGACTCATGGCTGATGACGAAAGGCAAAGAGATTCAGCGGGGGCCTTGTACCCAACATCCCATCTGTGATAGAAGTGCTCAGTCAGTCCAACTCTGCAACCCATGGACTGCAGCCCACCAGGCTGCCCTGTCCGTGGGGTTCCCCAGGCAAGAATACCAGAGTGGGTTGCCATTTCCTCCTCCAGGGGATCTTCTTGACGCCGGGATCGGACCTGCGTCTCTCGTGTCTCCTACATTGGCAGGTGGGTTCTTTACCACTGTCGCTCAGTCACTCAGTCGTGTCCGACTGTTTGTGACCCATGGACTGCAGCATGCCGGGCCTCCCTGTCCTTCACCATCTCCCAGAACTTGCTCAAACTCACGTCCATTGAGTTGGTGCTGCCATCCAACCATCTCATCCTCTGTCATCCCCTTCTCCACTAGCGCCACCTGGAAAGCCCTCAGTGATGGGAGAGAGCTGAATTTTCCTGTGTCTTTGATTCCAAGGCTGAAGCTCCTGGGAAAGGTGTTTTATATAAATGATGGCACCCCTCTTCACCTCGTGTCCCCACAGCTGAAACTTACACACCACGGTCGCTAGTCCCAAAGGCACAAGGTGATGTCACTATGCTACAACCTATAAACTGTGCACTTACTAAACCCTCTCCTGGACATCTTGGTTTGAAAAATGCCGTCCTTGGAGACTGGATTAATCTTCTGCAGTTCTGTCGATTGCTTTCCATCTCAGAAAAGATCCTTCCTATGGGTATATTGACCCCAGCAAACACATTCTTTGATTCTTAGAAAAAAAATTCAGCAGTACAGAGAAATCTTGACTTAGTTCTGTGGATGACTGTCAGCCTAATCACTTAACAAACCTGATGAATTCAATCTAAAAGGAGGAACCAGCGTTTGGCAGGCACTCTTGGCAGAGCCTGTCCTGGAAGGGTGGTGGTGGTTTTTCCCTTAGCGATGGCTGGTTTTGTTTCCTAGCAGGGCAGGCTGTGTCCTTCCTTCGGGGACTGGCGGCAGCTCCCAGGGCCTGCCCCTCTTCTCCCAGCTCCACTTCATTGTCTAGAGGAAAGCCATCTAAGCTGCCTGAATATTTTCCCCAGAACACACTGGAGCTTGTGGGATCCCGGGGCTTTTTCCTTCTGTATCCTGGGCTCCGCTGCTTCTGTTCACGCCTTTGGTGAAAGGGAAGCAGGTGAGACGCCCTCACTGTCTGAGGGGAAGTTAAATCCCACCCAATATGCAGATTCATTAGCTGGCCATGACCTGGAAACAATCTGTTCTTAATAAACTCTTGGAACATTCACTTTGACCCCTTCGTGCTATAGTTTTTCAAGCTACACTCGAGTTTCTTTCTCAGGTTCTGTGGCTGCTCCTCGTGCACAAAAGAGAACGTTTCCTTCTAATTCGTTACCTGCTGTTGCTTGACCGCCCGTGCCCCCTGCACCGTGGTTAACCCTGTTGCCAGTGTGAGTCGCCTCCCCAGGTGTGGTTTGGCTGCGGAAAATGGGTGTATGTTTTCAGGTGAGACTGGCAAGGCCCTCAGAGTGGAGGAACTAAAAGATGCTCAGCAGCTAAAAGGGGGAAAGCGGCTGTAAGATCAAGCAGAGAGTGTTTACAGGGAGATGTGTGGGCCTGGCACATCTGGGGAGCTTTCCTGGGATGTTAGAATGCGTGCACATCCAGATGCAAGCTGGTAAACCCTTCAGAGCAAGGTGCACTTAGAGTAAGCCTGTGCTGAAGTGTGCTCTGAAACCATCATCTCTCACACTGAAAGGATTAGGTGCCTTTTTTGCTTGCTTGTTTTGACCATTTCAGCCACTTTTATTTTGTAATTAATTTTAAATTGAAGTATAGTTGATTTAAATATTAATTTCTGCTCTGCAGAAAAGTGATTCAGTTATACATATATAATAATATTTTTTTAGTCTTTTTCCATTATGGTTTATCATAGGATACTGAATATAGATCTCTGAGCTGTACGCTAGGACCTTGTTTATTCATTCTATATAGATGAATAATAGCTTACATCTAGTAGCTCCAGCCTCCGCTCCAAGCTTCCCCTCAGCTCTCCGCCTTGACAGGTCTGTCCTCTGCGTGTCTGAGGCTTCCTGAACTCAGTCACGTTAGATTTCCCTGTGTCTGAGGCTTTCTGAACTCAATCACGTTAGATTTCCCAGGGAGTGATAACAGCTGATGGGAACAGAAGTTGCATGTCATTTGCATGCAGGCCCCTGGGGACGCAGGGGACACTTGGGAGAGGGTTGGAGCAGAAGTGAAGTGGCCTCTGCTCTGTGGGCAACTAGGCTTGGTTCCCCCCCATCCCAGTGAGCGTGTTATCCAGGTCGAGGTGGATCAGGGCAGGCAGCCCCTACCATTCTGTGTGTGTGCTTTTTTAAAAAAAAAAACAGGTGTTCTTACATCATGGGATGTTGTAGTTGTTCTGCGGGCAGAAGCCGTGCTGAGTACTCCATGGATCCTGCCATATTTCACATCACCTCTGTGGCCCCGAAGCTGGACTAACCACGCAGGGGGAGGAATAAGGGGGCTCCCCAGCTGGGCAACCCCGGCTCTCAGCCCCTCCCACACTGGCACCAAAACAGCTGGGCAAAGCCAGGCAGGCCCCTCTCCCCTCCCCAGGTGCCCCTCCAAGCAGCCCTTTCCTGGTTCCTTCCTTCTGCTGGGGGCTCTGTGCTCTGGGCTCCTTGACAGTGGCCTCAGCCACTGTCTTGGAGCTCCCACACCTGGACTGGAGCTGCCCGCCCCCCACCTTGCATGGCCCCTCCCCACAGGCCACGTGGAAGGATGTTTGCCCCATTAAAATCCCACAGTAGCTGAGCTGGGAGCTGGTTGAAAGAGCACGTGTTTTAGACTCGGCAAGCTGTGGACCAAATGCAGGTCTGCTGCTAGGCAGTCATGGGGGCAGCGGGGCCCTTTCCTTGACCTCTCAGAGGCCCAGTTTCCCCACCTGTGATGTGACTTCTTAGAGGGCGAAATAAGCTCATGCATGTAACATGCCTGTCACGTGTTAGTCAAGTGCTCTGTTGGGAGGAAGCATTGGAAACAGGTGGTCAAGAGTTAGAGGCTGAAGTCTGAAAACAAGTAAGTGCTATGGACATCATATACAGTGTGGCGACTGTAAGTTAGCCCGGCTGTGTGATATATCAGAAATCGGTTAAGAGAGTGGATCATACATTCTCATCCCAAAGAGAAATTTTTATTGAAGCTGTATGAGATAATGGATGTCAGGTAGACCTGTTGTGATCTTTTCACAACGCATCAATCAAACCGTCGAGCTGAATGCCTTAAACTTTTATAGTGACGTATGCCAATGATTTCTCAGTAAGATGGTTTAAAGTGCTCTAGTAGGAGGAGCCACCCTTTTGCATAAAGCCTTGAACTCAAAAAGGACTTTTTCAACTTGATGAATGAGGAGAGCTGGGTGTGGATTTGTCTCGCTTTTCAGTGTGGAATGTTGACCGCCCCTTGGGCTGCTGGACACATGGAGGGGATTTTCTGGGCTTATAGGGTTGGCTGAGGAAGTCCCAGTAGGGGATTGGGAGGCTGAGCCCAGAGGCAGGACCACCAGGGTCAAGGGGGTGGGGGGCCCACACTGGTCTCCTGGCAGCCGTTCTCCTCTGGAAGTTAAGGGCAGGGAGAGAAGTTTCTTGTATTTTAGTAACTGAACCGTAATCGTGTGTTCTGAGTCATAGGCTGCTTCCAGCCCAAGCTTAGAAATACTCACTGGACGTGGGGCATCGTGGGTTTTCACGATCCTGCCTGTGCTCTTCCCGTCTGGCCTTTATTTTCCTTTGTTCTGTCCACTCGTCCTTGTCAGTTTAGTGTTGATGTAGTTATTTGCTTAGACCTGGGTTCAATCCCTGGGTTGGGAAGATGTCCTGGAGAAGGAAACGGCTATCCTCTCCAGTATTCTGGCCTGGAGGATCCCATGGACTATACAGTCCATGGGGTTGCAGAGAGTTGGACACAACTGAGTGACTTTCATGTAGCCATAGACATATACGCTCTGAGATGATCTGGAGGTAACAGTGTGTGCAAAAATCTAGATTGTGTCTCAACCTTTGGGAATAAGCCAGTAATTTCTTTAATTTTTCATTCATTATTTCTCTCCCACTGTCCTTATCTGTCTCTCTCTCTCTCACACACACACACAGAATGCACACTTTAAAGAAATGTTTACTTACTCAGAACTCCTTAAGGTTCTAAATGCCTTGTTTTCTTTTTTATTCAGAATCAAATTTATGTTCAGTTTGTTTCATGAAAACAATGGAAATGTGCACCAAGGAACAGAACACTGAAAATTCTGTTCTTTCTTCATAAGTACACAGTTGAAAGTTGCATGTTTTAATCAATTGGAGGTCATCATTCACAGGTGGAGGGACAGGCCTGTAACATGAGTGCATTCGTGGTATTTTTTTTTTGGACTCTGGACTCAATTATGTAAAGTCTCCAGAACCTTCTAAAGAGGAGAAATGAGCAGACATGGGAATATGCTGCCAATTCAGTTGTTAGGAGTAAGCTGGGTCATGACAAAATCTGATTGCAAAAGAACGTGTTCACGGTAGAAAACTTGGAAAATACAGAAACCTACCAAAGTATGGAAACAAGTCCACCACAAGCTGCATTATCAGTGTTTTAATGATCAGCCTTCCAGTCTCAATGTGTGTGTGTGAGTGTACGTTTCTCATTATTCTCATACATACATGTTTTGAATCATATTTTTCCATGTGTGCATACGTGCTCAGTTGTATCCGACTCTTTGTGACCCCATGGATTGTAGCCCGCCAGGCTCCTCTCTGTCTATGAGATTCTCCAGGCAAGAATACTGGAGTGGGTTGCCATTTCTTCCTCCAGAGGATCTTCCTGACGCAGGGATCAAACTCGCATCTCCTGTGTCTCTTGCTTATCAGGTGGGTTCTTTACCACTGAGGCACCTGGGAAGCCTATTGAATTGTACCCCAAGTTAATCAAGTTAATGTAGAAGTGTAGGGGCTTCCCTGGTGGCTCAGACGGTAAAGCGTCTGCGTTGCAATGCCGGAGACTTGGGTTAGATCCCTGGGTCGGGAAGATCCCCTGGAGAAGGAAATGGCAACCGACTCTAGGATTCTTGCCTGGAGAATCCCATGGACGGAGGAGCCTGGAGGGCTTCAGTCCAGAGGGTCACAAAGAGTCAGACATGACTGAGCGACCTCACGATAGGGTGACTATTCTACATCATTAATTATAGAATCATTAAAATAATATGGAGTAATTATATTGGGGGATGACTTAATAGGCTTCATTGCAAACATTTCAGGGCTGTAATTTTTTGTTACTGAATATACGGTGGATATTTTTAAGTAGAAATGAAACCAAATGTAAATAGGGATTAAAGAATAGAGTCTGGGAAACTGTTACCAGGGTTGTTGTTTTTTTTTCCTTTTTTCTTTCTTTTGAAGAGTCTAGCCTCAGCATCAGTTTGTTCTAGCCACTGTTTCTATTATTGGATAAAATCAACTCAGCAAATTTCTGTAGTATTTATGTTCCCATCCATAGACCACAGGACGATCAGAGTCTGTCACATTGTTTGTTTTTTTTTTTTTTGAAGACTGGTGGTCCCTAGTGTGTGTTTGGGGGTTAACATGGGCTCAGTGACATTCTAGAGGAACGCTGCAGGGCTCTGCTCGTCGTCTTGGGTCCTCCGTGTTCTTGCGGGCCTGGTGGTTCCCTTCACAGCTTGGCTGATAGTTAAAGCAGACAGTTCAGCACCTCATCAGGAAGAAGTTTTGCAACCATTGCTACACAAGACCCATCAAAAACCTCTGCTGAGGACTTTGAGAAGGAGTGGTTATGTCTTTAGGGCAGCTGTTCTTAAACACATTAGGTCATAGAGCCATTTAAGGGTGGATACGCTGCCACACATCATGGAGTTCTGTGTTAATTTTCCAGGGATGCAGTCCCCTAGAGCCCAGGCTCACTGTCTTGCTCAGATGCTCTATGCTCTCTCCCTGCATTACACCCCCACCCCCAGCAGCATCCTCTGAGCACTGGCCACTGCTCCTGGGTGACGGGCTTAGCACGTTCTCACCCACCTGCTTGGCTGGGACCATCTCTTCGGGCAGGTGGTCCTCCAGGGCAAGGTCCTTCTCAGGATGTCCCAGTCCTGAGCCTTTCCCTCGATTCAGATCTCTCCCTCAGGAAACTCACACTTCCTTGGCCCCAGTAAATTCTAAGAATGATCATCCACCTCAGTAGCCTTTTAAGCTTTTATGTTGCGATTCCATCATAAGTTACTGTGCCTTATAGACTCCAGTGAATGTAGGTTGTACCTTAAGTTGTTCCCTGGGAGCCTTCTCCCTTGGTTTGAGACAAGAGGAGGGAAGGTGTTCTCCAGAGAAGGATTCTCTACCTCTCTCACACTGCTGTCCTTTAACAGGTTTTATTTATTTTTGGTGTGCTGGGTCTTTGTTGCTGCAAGGGCTTTTTCTACAGTGTTCAGGCTTCTCACTGTGGAGCACGGGCTCCTAGGGTACACAGGGACATCCTGAGAAGGACCTTGCCCTGGAGGACCACCTGCCTGAAGAGATGCTCCCAGCCCAGTGGGTGGGTGAGAACGTGCTAAGCCCATCACCCAGGAGCAGCGGCTTCAGTGGTTGTGGTGCACGGGCTGAGTTGCTCTGCAGCATGTGGGATCTTCCTAGACCAGGGAGGGAGTCCATGACTCCTGTGTTGACAGGCAGATTCTTTGCCACTGAGCCACCAGGGAAGCCCCCTTCCCTGCTCTCTTGTGATGCCCTTAATTTAGGTGGTGGGCAAAGCCCTATGGAAAAGATTTCAAAACCACTTAGGTCTTGGATTACAGTGTCTACAGCTTCCTTTGAATAAGGGATGGGGGAGTCTTTGTCCAGATTATTTTGTCTAGTTTATGGACAATCTTGAAACAGAGTGTTTGATTCTAACATCTTAAACTAAACTGCTCTTTCGGTGGCTCAGCGTAGGGGGACCTTAGTGGGATGGGGTCTAGGAGCAGGGGATGGCTTTGGAATGGGAAGAAGCACTATAGCTATGCTGAGGGTGTCTGTGGGGTGACTCCGGAAGGAGATGAGGAGCTGTGAACTCTTGCTTTGCTTGTCGCTTGCTGAGAGGCTGGAGGACTTGGTCCAACGTTGGCATGGTGTTTTCCATAACCATAAACCACGTGTGTCAAATCAGGTCAGATCAGATCGGTCGCTCAGTCCTGTTTGACTCTTTGCGACCCCATGAATCGCAGCATGCCAGGCCTCCCTGTCCATCACCAACTCCCGGAGTTCACTCAGACTCACATCCATCGAGTCAGTGATGCCATCCAGCCATCTCATCCTCTGGCGTCCCCTTCTCCTCCTGCCCCCAATCCCTCCCACCATCAGAGTCCTCTCCAATGAGTCAACTCTTCGCACGAGGTGGCCAAAATACTGGAGTTTCAGCTTTAGCATCAGTCCTTCCAAAGAAATGCCAGGGCTGATCTCCTTCAGAATGGACTGGTTGGATCTCCTTGCAGTCCAAGGGACTCTCAAGAGTCTTCTCCAACACCACAGTTCAAAAGCATCAATTCTTCGGTGCTCAGCCTTCTTCACAGTCCAGCTCTCACATCCATACATGACCACAGGAAAGACCATAGCCTTGACTAGGCGAACCTTTGTTGGCAAAGTAATGTCTCTGCTTTTGAATATGCTATCTAGGTTGGTCATAACTTTCCTTCCAAGGAGCAAGCGTCTTGTAATTTCATGGCTGCAGTCACCATCGGCAGTGATTTTGGAGCCCAGAAAAATAAAGTCTGACACTGTTTCCACTGTTTCCCCATCTATTTCCCATGAAGTGATGGGACCAGATGCCATGATCTTCGTTTTCTGAATGTTGAGCTTTAAGCCAACCTTTTCACTCTCCACTTTCACTTTCATCAAGAGGCTTTTTAGTTCCTCTTCACTGTCTGCCATAAGGGTGGTGTCATCTGCATATCTGAGGTTATTGATATTTCTCCCAGCAATCTTGATTCCAACTTGTGTTTCTTCCAGTCCAGTGTTTCTCATGATGTACTCTGCATATAAGTTAAATAAACAGGGTGACAATATATACCCTTGATGTACTCCTTTTCCTATTTGGAACCAGTCTGTTGTTCCATGTCCAGTTCTAACTGTTGCTTCCTGACATGCATACGGATTTCTCAAGAGCCAGGTCAGGTGGTCTGGTATTCCCATCTCTTTCAGAATTTTCCACAGTTTATTGTGATCCACACAGTCAAAGGCTTTGGCACAGTCAATAAAGCAGAAATAGATGTTTTTCTGGAACTCTCTTGCTTTTTCCATGATCCAGCGGATGTTGGCAATTTGATCTCTGGTTCCTCTGCCTTTTCTAAAACCAGCTTGAACATCAGGAAGTTCACAGTTCACATATTCTAAAGCCTGGCTTGGAGAATTTTGAACATTACTTTACTAGTGTGTGAGATGAGTGCAATTGTGTGGTAGTTTGAGCATTCTTTGGTATTGCCTTTCTTTGGGGTTGGAATGAAAACTGACCTTTTCCAATCCTGTGGCCACTGCTGAGTTTTCCACATTTGCTGGCATTTTGAGTGCGGCACTTTCACAGCATCATCTTTCAGGATTTGGAATAGCTCCACTGGAATTCCATCACCTCCACTAGCTTTGTTCGTAGTGATGCTTTCTAAGGCCCACTTGACTTCACATTCTAGGATGTCTGGCTCTAGGTGAGTGATCACACCATCATGATTATCTGGGTCGTGAAGATCTTTTTTGTACAGTTCTTCTGTGTATTCTTGCCACCACTTCTTAATATCTTCTGCTTCTGTTAGGTCCATACCATTTCTGTCCTTTATCGAGCCCATCTTTGCATGAAATGTTCCTTTGGTATCTCTGATTTTCTTGAAGAGATCCCTAGTCTTTCCCATCCTGTTGTTCCTCTATTTCTTTGCATTGATCACTGAGGAAGGCTTTCT
This sequence comes from Tragelaphus eurycerus, assembly GCA_935064755.1. Classification (NCBI taxonomy): domain Eukaryota; kingdom Metazoa; phylum Chordata; class Mammalia; order Artiodactyla; family Bovidae; genus Tragelaphus; species Tragelaphus eurycerus. Next base: position 3,840,117 of record CAKXYN010000023.1, read on the forward strand.
TATCTCTTGCTATTCTTTGGAACTCTGCATTCAGATGTTTATATCTTTCCTTTTCTCCTTTGCTTTTTGCTTCTCTTCTTTTCACAGCTATTTGTAAGGCCTCCCCAGACAGCCATTTTGCTTTTTTGCATTTCTTTTCCATGGGGATGGTCTTGATCCCTGTCTCCTGTACAATGTCACGAACCTCATTCCATAGTTCATCAGGCACTCTATCTATCAGATCTAGGCCCTTAAATCTATTTCTCACTTCCACTGTATAATCATGCTATGCTAAGTCACTTCAGTCGGGTCCGACTCTGTGTGATCCCATAGATGGCAGCCCACCAGGCTCCGCCGTCCCTGGGATTCTCCAGGCAAGAACACTGGAGTGGGTTGCCATGTCCTTCTCCAATGCGTGAAAGTGAAGTCGCTCAGTCATGTCCGACTCTTAGCGACCCCATGGACTGCAGCCTACCAGGCTCCTCTGTCCATGGGATTTTCCAGGCAAGAGTATAATCATAAGGGATTTGATTTAGGTCATACCTGAATGGTCTAGTGGTTTTCCCTACTTTCTTCAATTTCAGTCTGAATTTGGCAATAAGGAGTTCATGGTCTGAGCCACAGTCAGCTCCTGGTCTTGTTTTTGCTGATTGTATAGAGCTTCTCCATCTTTGGCTGCAAAGAATATAATCGATCTGATTTCGGTGTTGACCATCTGGTGATGTCCATGTATAGAGTCTTCTCTTGTGTTGTTGGAAGAGGGTATTTGCTATGACCAGTGCGTTTTCTTGGCAAAACTCTATTAGTCTTTGCCCTGCTTCATTCCGTATTCCAAGGCCAAATTTGCCTGTTACTCCAGGTGTTTCTTGACTTCCTACTTTTGCATTCCAGTCCCCTATAATGGAAAGGACATCTTTTTTGGGTGTTAGTTCTAAAAGGTTTTGTAGGTCTTTTTTGGGTGTTAGTTCTAAAAGGTTTTGTAGGTCTTCATAGAACCGTTCAACTTCAGCTTCTTCTTCGTTACATGGTTGGGGCATAGACTTGGATTACTGTGACATTGAATAGTTTGCCTTGGAAACGAACAGAGATCATTCTGTCGTTTTTGAGATTGCATCCAAGTACTGCATTTCGGACTCTCTTGTTGACCATGATGGCCACTCCATTTCTTCTGAGGGATTCCTGCCCACAGTAGTAGATATAATGGTCCTCTGAGTCAAATTCACCCATTCCAGTCCATTTGAGTTCGCTGATTCCTAGAATGTCAACATTCATTCTTGCTATCTCTTGTTTGACCACTTCCAATTTGCCTTGATTCATGGACTTGACATTCCAGGTTCCTATGCAATATTGCTCTTTACAGCATCGGACTTTGCTTCTATCACCAGAGACATCCACAGCCGGGTATTCTTTTTGCTTTGGTTCCATCCCTTCATTCTTTCTGGAGTTATTTCTCCACTGATCTCCAGTAGCATATTGGGCACCTACTGACCTGGGGAGTTTCTCTTTCAGTATCCTATCATTTTGCCTTTTCATACTGTTCATGGGATTCTCAAGGCAAGAATACTGAAGTGGTTTGCCATGTCAAATAGTCAGATGTAAAATCCTGGTTCTCAGAAGTCCTTTGTGGATCTGTGACGTTCCAAGGATTTATAAGCCAACAGACTGACACTGGAAACAAAAGTAGTGTTTTGATAGAATTTCATTTGTTTCCTACTAAAGTATAGTCGATTTACCGTCTTGTATTAATCTTTGGTGTACAGCATAGAGATTCAGTATTTTTACAGATTATACTCCATTAAAAGTTCTTACAAGATAATGCCTATGATAACCTGTGCTATATAACATATTCCTGTTGATTATCATTATTTTTTGTATCTATAGAAAAAACAGACTTGAGAGCAAGAATTGGAAATAATACCTATTTTTTCATTGATACTTTGTGGGAGAAGCAGGAAAAGCCTCTTCTCTGGGCTTTAATCCATGTGTAAATGATATTCTCACTTGGAGACTGGCAGTGAGGAGTGGGTGGAGTCTCTTCCACCCTACCCTGCCCCCAGCTTGGCGTCAATGCAGGGAGGAGTAAGAGGTACCAGGGAGGCATCTGTCTAAACCCTTCCCCACACATTGTACCAATTAGAGACTCACTTTTATTTAGTAAGTTCATTGTAATGCAAATGGTCCTTGAAAGGATTAACCACATGGTCATTTGATTACATAATCAAATTGTTCTTTTCCTAGTGGGGTGGTTCTGAAAGAAATAGCATGACTGGGAAAAATAGTGATTTGGGAATATTACATTCTTCACTTGAGGACAGACTGAAATGGCTCCCTAGGATGATCGGATCTGGGAGGGGTCCTTTCTAGAGCCAGAGTATAGCAACAGCAGACTTCATGCATTCTGTCAATAGACTCCTTAGGTGATCTAGATCAGCGTCTCAGTTATGTTCAACAGAACACTAATCCCGTGGGATGTTTCATAGTGGGAGAGGAAGGGTCTGTGGTCAAATCTGTTTGCAAAGCATTCCTTGTATCCCTCACTCGGGCATTCAGTACATTTGTTGTTTGGTCGCTAAATTGTTTCCGATTTTTTGCGACTCCATGGACTGTAGCACACCAGGCTTCCCTGTCCTTCACTATCTCCCAGAGCTTGCTCAAACCCATGTCCATCAAATCGGTGATGCCATCCAACCATCTCATCCTCTGTTGTCCCCTTCTCCTCCTGCCTTCAATCTTTCCCACCATCAGAGTTTTTTTTCAATGAGTTGGCTGTTTGCATCAGGTGGCCCAAGTATTAGCATATTAAGGGTTCTGAGAAGACTTGCTGTTTGGAAACTTGTTTACCTGGATTAAAGAAGTGGTTCCCTAAGTTACTTGACCAAGGAACACCCACTCGGAATACTGAGTGTCCCCCTCTTGGGAATGTTCTAAGCTTCCAGAGCAACTGCTATGGCTCAAGATGCTTTTCAGGCTCTGGTTAAATTGCTTTGAAACCAACAAAAAATTTGCTCCAGTTGGCCTCTGGTGTTTTGTTTTCTTTACCTCAAGTGTGAGTTTTAAATTAGAGAGACTCACATATTTAAGATCTGATGAAAAGATAAACAGATGACAACATGAAATGATTGGATATGTAAAATGCACACCAGTATTATTTGTGCACACACATGCACACAGGCTTTGAATGCATTCCTTAAAGAATCAGGGCTTTGTTAATAACTCCATGAAAATAAATGACTCCATTAAAATTAAAAATCTAAATCTTCTATTTTTAATAGAAATTACTTTACTAGAAGTTACTCCAATTACTTTATAACATCCAACCAGTCCATCCTAAAGGAAATCAGTCGTGAATTTTCATTGGAAGGACTGATGCTGAAGCTGAAACTCCAATACTTTGGCCACTTGATGCAAAGAACTGACTTATTGGAAAAGGCCCTTATGCTGGAAAAGATTGAAGGTGGGAGGAGAAGGGGACAACAGAGGATGAGATGGTTGGATGGCATCACCGACTCAATGGACATGAGTTTGAGTAAACTCCGGGAGTTGGTGATGGACAGGGAGGCCTGATGTGCTGTGGTTCATGGGGTCACAGAATTGGACATGACTGAGCAACTGAACTAATGCTTTAAATTAACAAACCTCAGTCACAAGCCATGGAGAAGGAAGTGGCACCCTACTCCAGTGTTCTTGCCTGGAGAATGCCAGGGACGGAGGAGCCTGGTGGGCTGCCGTCTATGGGGTCGCACAGAGTCAGACACAACTGAAGAGACTTGGCAGCAGCAGCAGCAGTCAAAAGCCAAAGCTGGTCCCTGGTTTGAATGTAACTGACTTTTCTGAGAGGTGTATTGGAGTTTAATAGCAAATGAAAGACATCTGGGAGGGGACAAAGGAAAGCAATTGATGATAAATTATCTGACTGCCCAGGTGTCACCCAAACATCTATTCATGAACTCATTAATTTTGAACAGGATAATCTTTTTCCTAAATGTAAGCGTTCCCCTGTGGCTGACTGTATCCCTTCCACACGGTGTTTTTACAGAATCACTTTCCCCCGTGGAGCTGACTGACTACCTGCAGCGTCATCTCCCGTTGTGTGAGGACATCAGGGTTGACTCTGATGTTGATACTGGTGGTTTGTCCCGAGGTTTTTGCTTTTACAGTTCTGATGCCATGGACATTCTCGAGAGTGTCTTCCAGTGTACATGGTGAGCTTTTTTTGAGGTTGTATCCGAGAATGGACCTGCAGAGCCTTGGGGAAGGGCTGTTGAGCTTGGCTAGAGATCGCTTGTTTCCTTCAGCAGCGGAGGATGAGCATTCTCACTGATTCACACACAGGGGCTTTGTCTGACTTTGAAGTTTTTATCATGTGGGCATGAATGGTGCTTCTGATTTTATCCTAGGGTGGTTTAATTGGCATTTCTGATTCCTAATGAGCTCGGGCACCTCTCCATGAGTTGTTAGGTCATCTGTGTTTGCTCAGTGAAGTGCCCTTGACCCAGTTTGCTACCAAGTAGTTTTTCCCTCACTAATTGATTCTTCATGAATTTATTATTATTATTATTACTGCTTTTTCCATTTATGTGCTACAGAAACTTTGGATGAGAAGATACTTGTAACTTCAATATAACTGAATTTATCTTTTGATAAGTACTTTTAGTCTTAATATACACTTGTATTGCCTCTTAAGGTTTTACAGCTTTTCCTTCTCAAACCTACCTGGAGTTGATTTTGTGTACCGTGTAAGATGGGCTTCCCAGGTGGCACGAGTGGTAAAGAACCCGCCTGCCAATGCAGGAGACGTAAGAGATGCTGGTTCCATCCCTGGGTCAGGAAAGTCCCCTGGAGGAGGACATGGAACCCATTCCACTATTCTTGCCTGGAGGATCCCACAGGCAGAGAAGCCTGGTGGGCTACAGTCCATAGGGTTGCAAAGAGTCAGACACGACGGAAGCGACTTAGCACACACACACAGTGTAAGGTGTGAATCCAACTCGTTTTTTTCCCTAATGGGAGAATCAGTTGTACAAGCCTCCCTTATAATACTCCATCTAACCTTCAGTTTTTATAACTTATAACCTTCAGTTATTTATAACTGATAAACATCATCAGTTATAAATCAGTTTTCCACAGGTACGTGTATCTGAGTTTTGACATGTACGTGAATTGTACATGTATCAGTTTTTGTTCCATTTGCTAAGTCGCTTCAGTTGTGTCCGACTCTGCAGCCCCACAGACAGCAGCCCACCAGGCTCCTCTGTCCCTGGGATTCTCCAGGCAAGAACACTGAAGTGGGTTGCCATTTCCTTCTCGAATGCATGAAAGTGAAGAGGCTCAGTCGTCCCCGACAGGAAAAGTCAAAGTGAAGTTGCTCAGTCATGTCCAACTCTTAGCAACCCCATGGACTGCAAACCACCAGGCTTCTCCGCCCATGGGATTCTTCAGGCAAGAGTACTGGAGTGAGTACGTTTTATTCACCATTATTGAACTATTTTGATTACTGTAGATTTATGTATCTTGATATTTAGTAGAAAATTATCCCTACCTTGTTTCTCAGAAATACTTTGGCTCTTCTTGACTATCTGCATTTCCTTTAAATTTCTTTTTTAGAACCAGCTTAAGTTTCACCAGAAATAATTACATGTAAAAATCAAAAATTTAAAAATTATTCCTGAACATAGCATATTTAGCTCCTCTTTTATAAGTCCCTTAATGGAAGTGAGAAATAGATTTAAGGGCCTAGATCTGATAGATAGAGTGCCTGATGAACTATGGAATGAGGTTCGTGACATTGTACAGGAGACAGGGATCAAGACCATCCCCATGGAAAAGAAATGCAAAAAAGCCAAATGGCTGTCTGGGGAGGCCTTGCAAATAGCTGTGAAAAGAAGAGAAGTGAAAAGAAAAGGAGAAAAGGAAAGATATAAACATCTGAATGCAGAGTTCCAAAGAATAGCAAGAAGAGATAAGAAAGCCTTTTTCAGCGATCAATGCAAAGAAATAGAGGAAAACAACAGAATGGGAAAGACTAGGAATCTCTTCAAGAAAATCAGAGATACTAAAGGAACATTTCATGCAAAGATGGGCTCGATAAAGGACAGAAATGGTATGGACCTAACAGAAGCAGAAGATATTAAGAAGAGGTAGCAAGAATACACAGAAGAACTGTACAAAAAAGATCTTCACAACCCAGATAATCATGATGATGATCACTGACCTAGAGCCAGACATCCTGGAATGTGAAGTAAAGTGGGCCTTAGAAGGCATCACTACGAACAAAGCTAGTGGAGGTGATGGAATTCCAGTTGAGCTATTTCAGATCCTGAAAGATGCTATGAAGGTGCTGCACTCAATATGCCAGCAAATGTGGAAAACTCAGCAGTGGCCACAGGACTGGAAAAGGGCATTTTTCATTCCAATCCCAAAGAAAGGCAATGCCAAAGAATGCTCAAACTACCGCACAATTGCACTCATCTCACACGGTAGTAAAGTAATGCTCAAAATTCTCCAAGCCAGGCTTCAGAATATGTGAACCGTGAACTTCCTGATGTTCAAGCTGGTTTTAGAAAAGGCAGAGGAACCAGAGATCAAATCGCCAACATCTTCTGGATCATGGAAAAAGCAAGAGAGTTCTAGAAAAACATCTATTTCTGCTTTATGGACTATGCCAAAGCCTTTGACTGTGTGGATCACAATAAACTGTGGAAAATTCTGAAAGAGATGGGAATACCAGACCACAGGTATTCCTGCCTCAAGAGGAATACCTGCCTCTTGAGTAATCTGTATGCAGGTCAGCAAGCAACAGTTAGAACTGGACATGGAACAACAGACTGGTTCCAAATAGGAAAAGGAGTACGTCAAGGCTGTATATTTTCCCCCTGCTTATTTAACTTATATGCAGAGTACATCATGAGAAATACTGGGCTGCAAGAAGCACAAGCTGGAATCAAGGTTGCCGGGAGAAATATCAATAATCTCAGATATGCAGATGACACCACCCTTATGGCAGAAAGTGAAGAGGAACTAAAAAGCCTCTTGATGAAAGTGAAAGTGGAGAGGCCTCTTATTTCTTGGACTATCAAGTGCTCTTATTTTCGGTGTGATAAGCCTCACTCTGCCTGGGCTCCTTTTGTGCTCTGTGATTTTTAACTGAAATCTTGGTGCTTGGATCTTCATCTGCGGGACCTTCTCAAGGTCTGGGATCAAGTTGTTTTCCTTCAGAGAAAATTTGTCATCCTATCTCCAAATACCTAGGCCTGAGACCACTTAATAAGAAATGTATTATGTGCTTTTCATGGAAACCTGATTGAGGTCTCTCATTTAAAAAATTTTTTTAACTTTTTATTTTGTATTGTATAACAGATTAACAATGTTGTGCTAGTTGGAGGTGAACAGCAGAGGGACTCAACCATGCATATACATGTTCTGATTAAATATAAAAGTGTTTTCATTCTTTCCATATAGTGCCAAGATCAAAATGAATCTGCTTTTCCTAAGTGGTTAGCGTCTATTTTGTCTGGTTTTAATATTGCTTTTTTTCATCATCTTTCACTGCCTTCCTTTCTATCTTTTCATGTTTTAAATATATCTTTTCTAAGCAGCACAAGTTAAGAGTTTAGTTTTTACAATATAATCTGATTATTTTAAAAAGATCCACTGGGACTCCAGCTATGATAGATCGTTTCTACCTTTGCCATTTGGTCTTTTTTTTTCTTTTCTGTGCTGCTGCCTTTTTATTTTTCTGTTTTCCTTTGAATTTTTCAATTAAACATCTTATCTCTCTCTTTTTTGGGAAGTTGAACATTGCACTTGTCATTTCGTGAGTTACTCTTAAATTTTTAATACGTGCGTTGACTTTCAAGTCTGTTGTTAGACAATACCCTTTTTTCCTCCTGAATAATAAAGAATTTTATTACTTTGACCATACCCTCTGTAAGTTTTGATCACTATTTTAGGTATTTAGCTGCTGATTTTTTTTAGGTTTCAGCACATTCATCCATTCTTTTTTTTTTTTTTGCTTGCTTTTCCTGACTGCATCTCAGACCTCCCTTTGGAGATAATTGTTGTTTGTGATGAAATACATCCATCGGCATTTTCTGGTGATGTGCTACTCACACTTTCTCCTTTGGGGTTTGCTGAAAATCCTATTTTGCTTTGTTTCTTGAGTTGCATGTAGCCATGCCCACGGTTCCAGATCGATAGTTATCTCCTCACAGTACTTTGAAGGTCTTTCGCTGGCATCTGGCTCCAGTTACAGCTGTCACAGCCTGATGTCAGGTGTCTCTGCTTTGAAGTAGTCTGTCTCTTCTGTCTGCCTGTAAACTGCCTCTGCTTTCTGTATTTTTATTTTGTGTCTAGCTCCCCACCTCTCTTCTTCCTTCCTTCCTTTGCTAATTAGAATGGATTGTGCTTCCACAGTCTCAGCATTCTGTCTTTCATCGACTCTAGGAAACCCTTCTCTCTCCAAATGCTGACTGTCTTTCTGTTCTTTCTTTGAATCCTAATTACACATATGTTGGACCTTCTCGTTCTCATAGCCCTCCTGTCACTTAAGCCCTCCCTTAAACTGGCTTTATTATTTGAAGGGTCATATTGCTATCTTTGGATTTTCCAAATCTGTGTTTTTATTTCTCTTTTGGCTTTGGGTTTTTTCCTTTTCTGACTCTAGCTCAGGGAGTTTTGATTCCTTCGCGTTCTGTACTTCTTTGTTGCGAACTCATAGGTCGCTGCCATGACCTGCGTGCCTGTGTACGTAGTCCCTATGTGTGTCTGACTGTGGTCCACCAGGCTCCTCTGTCCATGGAGATTCTCCAGGCAAGAACACTGCAGTGGGCAGCTGTTCCCTTCTCCAGGGGATCTTCCCGACCCAGGGATCGAACCCACGTCTCCTGTGGCTCCTGCACTGCATTCTTATCGCTGAGCCACAGGGGACGCCTGCACAGGCATCCTGAAAGGCCTGGCGTTTTTGAAGTCTTGCTCCTCCAGTGAGACTTGGGTTGGCTTCTGCCCTAATACCCTGAAATACCTTTGTATAGGGGCCACTTCGGTTAATTTTCAGCTTGAGGGATCCCGGGTCATGCAGGTAGGATGAATGCAAAGCCTGAAACTGTGTGAACACAGATCTGTGGTTTCAGATTCACGGGGGAGGCCTTTTCTACCTGAGCTGAGGCCCAAACAAACAGGCTTCCTCGTTGCTTCCCCGTGCTGGTCAGCAGGTTCTCCCTGGCACGTCCTTTCTCTGAGTGGGATTGTTGAGAGTCCTGTTACCGTTGTGCAGTGTGACAGTACAGCTCATCCTTGAACATCAGGGTACGTGTGTGTGTTTATGATGCCACTTACAACTCATAGTCAGCCCTCCAGATCCATGGTTCCTCTGCATCTAGGGATTCAACCAGCCATGGACTATGATTCTTGTAAATTACTATAACAAGAGGGTAGGTGTTGCGAGAGGGCATCAGAGGGCAGACACACTGAAACCATAATCACAGAAAACTAGGCAATCTAATCACACGGACCACAGCCTTGTCTAAATCAATGAAACTAAACCTTGCCGTGTGGGGCCACCGAAGACAGGCAGGTCATGGTGGAGAGATCTGACAGAATGTGGTCCACTAGAGAAGGGAATGGCAAACCACTTCAGTTTTCTTGCCTTGAGAACCCCATGAACAGTACAAAAAGGCAAAATGATAGGATATTGAAAGAGGAACTCCCCAGGTCGGTAGGTGCCCAATATGCTACTGGAGATCAGTGGAGAAATAACTCCAGAAAGAATGAAGAGATGGAGCCAAAGCAAAAACAATATGAGATGGCTGGATGGCATCACCGACTTGATGGATGTGAGTCTGAGTGAACTCTGGAAGTTGGTGATGGACAGGGAGGCCTGGCGTGCTGCGATTCATGGGGTCCAAAGAGTCGTACATGACTGAGCAACTGAACTGATAATATTTATTATTGAAAACCATTTGTGTATAAGCAGACCCACACAGTCCAAACTCCTATTGTTCATGGGTCAACTCTCTTTGACTTCAGTTTGAACTTTAGCCTATAAAGTTCCAGGTTTTACTTCCCATGTTAGGTTCACGTCACAGTATATTCAGGCTGTTGAGACCCAAATTACCAGGAAGTCCTTCATTTCTTGGTTGTGTGTTGACTACAACTCCTACAATTTCGTAGGCACAGCTTCCAGGCCTGTTTTATTTCCCACATTGACTGTGTCTCCCTTAAGGTCGGGGATATTCATCCACAGCTTGATTAATGTTTTCCGATGGCTTAAGTCAAGATATGACCCTGAGTTTTAGTGTTTGTGCAACTGAAAAATTTATCATTTCTGTTTGGGCCCCATGTCAAGGGGAAGGAATGTTTATACCATAAAATAAATTAATATTTTGCTATAAAATTTATGCTAAAGTATTCTTTGCTTAAAAAAAATTCTGAGTTACATAAGAGTGTGTGTAATACAGGAAGAAGCGGCTTGTCTTTGGGTAGGTTGGCTGCCCCGCATCCTCCTGGCTGCTTGACCCCTTAACAATTCAGACAATGCTTTCCGTGTTCCGCCTCAAGGGCTCTTGCTGGCTGAGTGTCCTTCAGTAACTCTATGGTGGATCCAGAGGAGCCTGGAAACCCAGTTTAATGAAATGTGCAGACGGTGCTAAGGGAGAGAAGTGTTTCATTCTCAGTGGGGACAGGAGCTCAATAGTGGGAGGAATAACTAATGCTATAAGCAATAAATAACGGAATAAGAGAATACGCCTGTGTTTGAACTAGAGAAAATTAATATACCTTTGGAAAAACGATCTGCGGTGATTCTCTGAGCGACAATCTCAGAGGGAAAATTGGATCCAGAGAAGAAATGTGAGAGCAGAGGGTGGGAAGTTATGCTGCAGTTATTTCCAGCTAATCGGTCATTAGCCCAGTGACAGGGCACTGAGGAAGTTTTAGCCTTTTTAACAACAACAAAAAATTTGTTGTTATTCTTGCATAACAACATAAATACTTGCTGCAGAGTGCCTTACTGCTTTGAACCTCCTGACATCTATCACCCGGGGTTATTTGTCATTTACTGGGGTTTACAAGGCATTGTCCCTGTGAACTCCCCAAGCATGAATTAGAGGTGCACTTAGGGAAGAAGGAAGCTGTTTTCAATCATCCTGTTACTGATTAAGTTATTCCAGCACAGAATGCTTAAGGCCAATTTCAAAAATAAATGGCCAAACCTCGAGACTGGGCGTCCGACTTTGACCTCACGGTCCTTTTCCTTGGTTCATGCTGTTCCCTTCTTGAATCACTCCCCGTCATGAAGGCGCAGCCTGGAACCTCTGCCCGCTGGGGCTCTTCCCTGACTCCCAGCCCTGAGTTATGTCTCTTGTGAACTTGAAGTGCCCCTGCAGTCTTTGGGGGCCTTTTTGGCTCACAGCAAGGTGCTTGGATTGGCTCTTCTAACACGGTCTTTGGAGAGTCTGCTGTTCCTCTATCTATCCTGTGGCACAAAATTCAGTGCGTGATTATTCCTTCTCTCTTACTGGACCTTAAAGAGATTTTTGGGTTTCCCAGGTGGCTCAGTGGTAAAGAATTTGCTTGCCAATGCAGGAGATGCGGGTTCGATTCCTGGGTCGGGAAGATCCCCTGGAGGAGGAAATGGCAACCCATTCTAGTATTCTTGCCTGGGAAATCCCATGGACAGAGGAACCTGGAGGGCTACAGTCCATGGATCAGAAAGGGCTGGACACCACTTAGCAACTAGACGGCAATGACAATGAAGAGATTTTTAAGTTCTTAAGAATGTCCATGTTCAACTCTGTTTGAATCCAAAGGACAAAAAATGGCAATCCAGGGCTGACTACAGAGGAAGGTACTAAATAAGGGGTGACTGGGACTTCCCTGGTGGCCTAGTGGGCCAGCTTGCAGTGCAGGGGATGTGGGTGTGATCCCTGGTCAGGGAACTAAGATGCCTCGTGAAAGTCGGTCTTGTCCGACTCTTTTCGACATCTTGGACTGTAGCCTCCCAGGCTCCTCTGTCCATGGAATTCTCCAGGCCAGAATACTGGAGTGGGTTGCCATTCCCTTCTCCAGGGGATCTTCCCAACCCAGGGATCGAATCCTGGTCTCCTGCACTGCAGGAAGATTTTTACTGTCTGAACCACCAGGGAACCCCAAGAATACTAGAGTGGATTACCTTTCCCTTCTCCAGGGAATCTTCCCAACCTAGGGATCAAATCCAGGTCTCCCGCATTACAGGTGGATTCTTTACCGTCTGAGCCACCAGGGAAGTCGAGAGGCCTCTGCCATAAGGCTGCTAAGCTGATGCACCACAGCTAAGACCCAGACCCTAGGCAGCCAAATAAATATCTATTTTTTAAGTAGTGAGCTGACCCAGATTTTTGCTGTCACACGTTTCCTGTTATCCCCTCACTCTAAGATTCCCGTGCAAACCACCAATACTTTATTTTGAGGGTCTCGTCTGTCTCCATTGGAGCCTCCCAGGTGGTAAACCCGCCTGCCAATGCAAGAGACACAAGTTTGACCCCTGGGTGGGGAAGATACCCTGTAGGAGGAAATGCCTGGAGAATCCCGTGGACCCAGGAGCCTGGCGGGCTGCAGTCCGTGGGGCCCCAAGGAGTCAGACAGCACGGAGGGACTGAGCTCAGCACCGGCTGTTTCCATGGGAAACCCCAGGTTTCTGCCTCTGGTGCGGTGGCGCCACCTAGTGGGGAAGGATGGCAACTGTAGGCTGTCGTGGTGCCTCACCGTTTCTCCAGGTTCTTTAATTTAGGAAGCCAAGAAGGAGGCACTTTGGGGTGAGTTGCAGCAGTGGGACCAGAGCCATGACGCTCTGACACAAGGTACAGTAGCCTGAAGTCTGCACGGTGTGGTCTGAGGGCAGCCGATCTAGACGCTACCGCTCAGAGGTCCTTCTTCCAGTGGCCTTTCATGAATTCCGGGTGGCCGAGTCTTGTGCCTATCCCAGTTGCATGAACTGCAAGGGGGAAGCAGATCATTCCCCACGGGGAAATGGAAGTGTGATTTCCAGAAGGGAAGAGGACGCATGCTGGATTCGCAGAGAGCAGATGTCCGTGACCTTGGTCCTAGCACCCACGAGCCGGTTACAGGCAGCACGTTTGCGTTGACAGCTGCCAGCGTGTGGGCATCACTGGACATCCAGTATGTGCTTCACAACGGGCAGGGAAGGACTGTGAGCACCACAAGGCCACAGGGTCCCCTGGGAAAGGGTAGACAATCAAGGCATGTTGTGTGGGTAAATTCAGAAACAGCCGTGTGTGGGCTTCAAAACTGAGCCTCAAATTCTTCAAAATTCTTTTAGCTGAGAAATGATGTATCCATCAGCGGTGTACAGCAGAATCCACGCTAGGGGACTTCCAAGGCAAGGTGACACCAGACCCAGCCTTGTTCACTGGGACACCGGATCTTGGATCCTGCGTCCTTTTTTATGTAACTTCCTAATGAGCCACCTGGCTGGAGAGGCCACATGTAGGTGCTCTGGTCAAAGGCCTCAGCTGAGCCCCGCCTTTGAGTGGTCCAGGCTCGAGTACCAAACGTGAGAGTGAGACTGGCCCAGGGCACAGCCCACCCCCTGGCTGAGTGAACCAAGGACACTGATGCTGCGTGCAGCAGAAGAGCTGCCCAGCTGAGCCCTGCCTGAGCTCCTGACGCAGCCAAGTGTCAGGTGATAAAACGGCGGTCGCTTGAAGCCCCCACGTGTTGGGATGGCCATTACCAAGTGATGCAGAACAGGCTCACACTGCCGTCTCTTCAGCCTGAACGAGAACGTCAGGACCAGACACGCTTCACGTTACGCTGACTGCGATCTCAGCCGACGTGTGCTATAAAAAGAGCTGTTTATGAAGAAAGATTAAATGACTTTTTTCCCCCAAAAGGCTTTTAAATAATATGTTTGAATAACTACGTCTTCCTCCAGCCAGCAGCTCACTGGCAGGCTGCCCCCTCTTGTTGCGGGGAGCTCCGTGCAGCGGGACCGAGAGGCAGAGGCCTGCGTCCCACTGGCTGTCACAGCTTTGCCACACGTGGCCCCTGGGGACCCGGAGGACTTCTGTTTCCCCATGCACACAGATCTTGGCAGACAGGTGGAGCGAATTCCACTGGCACTCTTGCAAAATTGGAAGGAGCCTTCCTTTCTGGAATTTTGGTTGATTTTTTTCCCCTCTCCCCTCTTTCTTCCCCCTGAAGACATATAGCCTGTCCTTTGTCCCAGAGCCTTGTTAATGCCTGGGCAGATGGAGGGCCAGGGTGAAGTTTGGGAAGGCCAGGGACTTGACCCACATGCGTCTTCCTCGGGCCTGAGCCCTGCTGCCCACGCTATGGGTTGTCCTGACCTCCCTGCTCTCTCCACCTGTGGGCACCTCCTCCACCCCTGCCAAGCTCCTCTGACCCACCGGGCACGTGTGCTGTGTGTGTGCCTCAGAACCCAGTTTCATTAAGAAGGACTCTCAGTTCAGGGTCCACTCCAGGACACAGCACTGGTAACCTGCTCAGTTAACAGAGCAGGTGACTTCTTTGTCAGAAGCTATGGCAAATACATGGGGAAACAGTGGAAACAGTGTCAGACTTTATTTTGAGGGGCTCAAAAATCACTGCAGATGGTAGTTGCAGCCATGAAGTTAAAAGATGCTTATTCCTTGAAAGGAAAGTTATGACCAACCTAGATAGCATATTGAAAAGCAGAGATATTGCTTTGTCCACAAAGGTCAGTCTAGTAAAGGCTGTGGTTTTTCCAGTGGTCATGTATGGATATGAGAGTTGGACTATAAAGAAAGCTGAGCACCAAAGAATTAATGCTTTTGAACTGTGGTGTTGGAGAAGACTCTTGAGAGTCCCTTGGACTGCAAGGAGATCCAACCAGTCCATCCTAAAGGAGATCAGTCCTAAATATTCATTGGAAGGACTGATGTTGAAGCTGAAACTCCAATACTCTGGCCACCTGATGCAAAGAGTTGACTTGTTGGAAAAGACTCTGATGCTGGGAGGGATTGGGGGCAGGAGGAGAAGGGGACAACAGAGGATGAGATGGCTGGATGGCATCACCAGCTCGATGGACATGAGTTTGGGTGGACTCTGGGAGTTGGTGATGGACAGGGAGGCCTAGCGTGCTGCGGTTCATGGGGTCGCAAAGAGTCGGACACGCCTGAGCAACTGAACTCAACTGAAGGGGCCAGGACAGCCCTCCTCCCCCCTCAGTCAACCCACAGTCAGGAGGCCCAGACCCCACACCAGAGAACATTCTAGATTCTGGGAAGGTATTCATGAACAAAACACACAAAAATCCTGTGTTTGTGGGGTGGCCTCTCCTAAGGAAGAGGGAGAGTAAACAATAAGCACATGAAATGTGGTGTTTGGAAGCTGGAAGTAAGAGAACGGATTAGAACAGGATCAGGGATGGCTGGGGAGGGGTTGCGGGGAGAGTGCGGTCAGGAGCGGTCTCATCCAGAAAATGGCATTTGAGCAAACACCAGAAAGAGAGTAGATGAGCCAGTAACGTGATATCTGGGGGGAAGGGCATTCGGGGAGGAAGAGACCCTTGGTGGAATGGCCTTAAGCTGGTAGCAGGAAGGAGCCGTGAGTCCCTGTTTGTGACTAGGTAGGAACAGATGAGCTTGGGGGGCCACGCAAGCCATTGCAAGGGGTCCCGGCTCTGTGAGGGAATGTTTTGAACAAAGTAATAGGAACTGATTTGTGTCTTGGGAGGATCTGGCTGCTGACTTAAGAATAGACTGTGCGGGACCAGGGTGTCCTCAGGAGACCCTGTAGGAGGCTGTTGCAAGAAATGTGGTTGAGAGTGGGTGGTGAAAAGAGCCCACGGAGGTAGCGATGGGAGAGGTGAGTAGGAGTGGGATCTCGAGTGCGTTCTGAAGGTAGAACTGAGAGGGTTTGCTCCTGGGGTGGGATTGGAGTGGAAGCAGAGGCAGGGATGCAGGTCTGTAACTAGGAGGCCGGGGCAGCTGAGGAGGGTCTGGCAGAGATGAGCTGTTTGACTTGGGCAGTTGTGTTTGTTTTTGATACACTGTGCGGCATGCGGGATCTTACTTCCGTGACCAGGGATTGAACCTGTGCCCCCGAACTGGAAATGTGAATTCTTAACCACTGGACCACAAAGGAAGTCCCCTGGGCAGTGTGGCATTGGGGAGGGAGAGCTGTTGGATTCCAGAGAGATGTGAGTGGGCACTTGGACATGCCGGGCTGGCTGTCAGGGCGAAGACCAGGCTTTAATGAAGACACGCTTCCTGAAAGGTTGCCTGGTTTCAGGTTAGATTGAGGCTCATATGTAGCTGCCACGATCTGCATGCATGCTAAGTCACTAAGTTCTGTCTGACTGTTTGTGACCCCATGGACTGAAGTCCACTAGACTCCTCTGTCCATGGGATTTCCCAGGCAGGAATCCTGGAGCGGGTTGCCATTTCCACCTTCAGGGGGTTTTCCCGATGCAGGGATCAAACCCACATCTCCTGCATTGGCAGGCGGGTTCTTTACCCCTGAGCTGCCTGGGAAGCCGAGTCACTGGACTAGCACCCACCCTAATCTAATCTAATGTGACCTCATCCTAACTTGAATGTATCTGCACAGACCCTATTTCCAAATAAATTCACTCCTCCACGTGCCAGAGGTGTGAAGCCTTGAACATATCTTATGGGGAACTCAGCTCTACTCACTACGGTACTGAAGGAAGAAAACAGAAGCCTGGGCTGTAAAATGCAACATAAGCTAAGTCAGTGCTGTGTTATCAAAATAAACAGCTAATTTAGTCATTGGCGTCATATTTCTTTTGTAAAACTCTGGACTACTGCAAACAAGCTTTAACCACCCTCCCCCGACTCATAACATTTCACGTCGGGATTTGTCACATCCAAGTGTACTTGGAGTAGGGCTGGTGCGTTTTGCGGCGTGTGTCATTCCAGCAAACTTCTCAGAATCACCGTGAAAATAACAGACTGAAATGGGGGTCTTTATCCAGCACACCAGTGAACTTCCCAGAATCACCGTGAAAAGGACGGACTGAAATGGGGGTCTTTATCCAGCACACCCGTGAACTTCCCAGAATCACTATGAAAAGGATAGACTGAAATGGGGGTCTTTATCCAGCACACCCGTGAACTTCCCAGAATCACTATGAAAAGGATAGACTGAAATGGGGGTCTTTATCCAACTCACCCATGAACTGCCGAAAGATGAAACCAGCTTCGTGCTTCTCTAAAGGGAGAGGAATCAGAAGAAGAGTGATGAGTGTGATCTCTAGCTGGGAATGGGATTTACGTGAATTTCTCAGACCATGGACCAAGTTGGGAAGCCTGGAGAGAGGCAGAAGAGGGCAGGTTTAGGACCACCCAGTGCAAACCGCAGCCCTCAATGCCCCCGGGCCTTGACTTTCCTGTCTGTAGAATGGGCACACTGACGGTACTAATCTCGCAGGGGTCTTCTGAGGATGTGGTGAGTTGATCACGTGGAGGTGGTGCAGTGCAGTGGTGAGAGCCTGGATTATGGAGTGAGACGGCCCAGGGACCCATCCTTCCCCACCACTATGCCCGCAGGGACCTTGGATGAGGTCCTCCGCTCTCTCGTTTGTCTCTCTGTAAAATAAGAGTAATACCTACCTCATTGTTGCTGTGAGATTTAAAGGAGTAAATATGTGTAAAATCCTTAGCACACTGCCTGACACAATAAATGCCCTTCGTTTCCCACATTAAGGTGCTTGAGTGCCAGGATCACAGTAGAAGCTCAGTAAGTAAATGGTGGTGGTTCCTATCATAGTTGTTGCGTTCTTCTCCCCGTCCTGTCCTCAGAAGTAGCGTCTGAGCCTTTTGTGAGTCAGCCAGGCCCTGAAAGCAATGCTTTCCTAGGGGCATTCTACACTGTGAAAAGCTTGAACTTTCTAAACAGATGCACTGAAAAGTGACTAACTTATCCCAGAACATACTGTGGGATTCTTTCAATAAGCCACTTAAACCACTTGAGGATGGAACTTTATTTACTCTCTCAATAGGCTTTTTTTTTTTTCAGGAACTTATTGCATAAAGTGGAGTAGATACTGATTTAGGGAAACATCCTGTTCCATCGCACATTCATCTGAGGCAGTATCCACTTCTGTGCTTTGGTACTTCCACTCAAAATGTTTAGCTTTCATATTTTATTAACTTCACCTAAGTGATCATGACTGATTTAAGAGCTCCAGAATGTCAGCACTGAGTGTTGCCTGAGAAATTCCTAAATCACACCCACTGATGGTTCTGCACTTCAGAATGTTGCCTCAGACGGTGAGAAGGTGGCTCTCTTTCTAGAACTTCCTCAGTCTCCTTTGCACACAAGGGGGCTGCGTGTCTCCAGAGCTCCCTGTGGACATTATTACCTGGCTGCATTTTGATGCTCTTACATGGGTCTGACCTTCTACTTAAAGCAGGGCATCTCAGATTCCATTTGTGACATTAGTCTCCCACCTGGAATGGGGGTGGGCGTGGGATTAAAAACCCTGGATGCCTTGGCCTCCTGGAGACTGAGCTGTGTGCGATATGTTAAACCCTGCAACTGATGCATAGCCATGGTTGAGAACCATCAGTTATCATGAGATACTGTTGCTGCTGAGTTCAAATTTGTACTGCTCACCACACAACAGGCCAGTAAATCAAAACACAAGTTGTTGGGACAAGGAATAGAGACTTTCTTTGAAAAGTCAACAGACCCAGAAGATGGTGGACTATTGTCCCAAAGAACCATCTTAACCTGAGTTAGAATTCATGCTTCTTTTATACTAACGGGGGTGGTGGTGGTGTGATTGAGTGATGCAGGCTTCTTGGTGTCAGAAGCTTTGTTCTTGCAACTGTCCACATAGGTCAGTTCACGGTGTTACTGTAAATCTCCAACAAGACATGCTGTTCTCTGCAACCTTTTATCTCCATATGAATGGAAAAATGTTATACCTTTAAAGGTCAGAGCCTTGAGAATGGGCCTTCCTGTACGTTTTAGACAATAGGCAACAATTCTTGTAGCAAAAGCGACAGAAAACAAAGTTAAAGAAACAGATCCAATATGGAGTCAGATCTGTTCTTCCCTTTTACACTGTTTCCTTTATCCATGAGCATGTTGCCTTTTTAAGATCAGTGAATAACAAGTTAAGTAATAAGAGCCTTGGGCTTCTCTGTTGACTTAGCTGGTAAAGAATCCTCCTGCAATGCAGGAAACCTGGGTTCAATCCCTGGGTTGGGAAGATCCCCTGGAGAAGAAGATGGCAACTCACTCCAGTAGTCTTGCCTGGAAAATCCCATGGACAGAGGAGCCTGGCCAGCTGCAGTTCATGGGATTGCAAAGAGTCAGACATGACTAAGCTGCTAAGCACCGTCAGAGCCCAGTGATTAATTAACTAATAAGAGCCTGAGGAGTGACTGAGGGCTGGGGAAGCAACCTGAATAGGGGCTGGTGGCAAGTCTAACTCGGAGCTTGTCTGAGGCTCATTTCCTTTTTTCTTCTGCCGTGTCTGAAAGCCTCTTGGGCTTGCAACAGCTGTGGCTCTGTGCTTGTACCAAGAAGAAACTGAGAGCCTCTTGGTCTTTGGTCGGCCTGTTCCGTGACCACTGCCTCTAACAGTTCTGAAAATCTCAATCGTGCCTTCTGTTTAAGCAGCAGGAAGCCTAACTCTGGTTTTGTTCTTAGTCCCTGGAGTATACTGAGGTTGAAGAGTTATGTTTGCTAGATGTTGGCATGCCAACAATCACAAATTTTTAAAAACGGAGGAAGCAGTTGAAATCGCCTGCGTGTTTCAGGAGTGATGCATCCCTCCTCCACTGCTTCCTCCTCCCACCCTCGCGTGTCCCCTCATTTCAACTCGAGATGCTCTTGTGTCTGCAGCTGGGTCCCAAATGTTCTGTCATGGCCTTGGAATGGTTCTGTCACAAGCTAATGGGAATGTGAGGCTGAGATGTTACTGGCCAATGAAAAGGAAATATCAATAATGTCCTCTGCCAGCCTGGCAGTGGGGAGGAAGGGCACCTAGTGCTGCGAAGAACTTCTCGACCAGAAGCTCTGAGAAGCGAGCAGGCAGCTGCACAGCTTAAATTGCCTTTCTTGTGACCTCAGTTGCACTGTGACCAGACCACCCTCCTTTTTATGCAGAAAGGTGATTGTGTGACTCTGTTCAATTCATCTCACACACACACACACACACACACCCCTCCATCATTTGGAACGAGTTATTCCTAGTGGCCTTGCGGTTTGGGTCTTTATGCGCTGGGGAACATGTTTAATAAAAACCACACGATTCATTCTGACAGCCTTGGACCGTCTCCCCCTAAGTGAGGGGCCGCTCGTGACTGGCTTTCTTCTGTTCTCAGCCTGTGCTTTTGATTGCACAACCAGGCATTCCTTTGAATTCATGTGTGTCCTTAAAAACAAAACAGCCGTGCTTCAGTATCGCAGACTCTTCCCTTCTCTGTGGTCGCTGGTAGATGTCTTTATCCTTCTGAGTGGAGAGAAGGCTGAATCCGAGATTAGTAAACAAAAAGTGTCCCCTCCTGGCTCAGGAGTGCTGCTCTGAGCCCCTAGCAGGCACGGAGTGAGACTCGGGAGAGGGTCAAGCCCACGGCCACTCGTGTTCCATGTGGGTGGATGCGTTCCGAGGGTGTGATCCTTCAGAGTCAGGACCCAGGAGGACCCCTGTCCTCAAGCCGACTGTGCTCAGGAAGAGGCAGGGTGCCGCCCGGCTGGTGGGGACAGAAGGCAGCTGGGCTTGAGTTCTTGCTCCGCCGTCTCTGCGTTCTGTGTCTTGGACATGCGCCTCAGCCACGCACCATGTCTCTTCCCTTCTGTGTCGTGGGAGACAGTGATGGTTCCCAGCTGACTGCAGAGTAGACAGCACTTTCCCAGGACTCGGTATGGGCACTCACACATGGCAGCAGCTAAGCGGCGGTGGACACGGCGCTCAGTGCAGTCAGCGGGCCCTTCACATCCTGTCGTTTACGCTGACTTTGAAATCCCGAACAGTGTCAGGTTTCTCTGTCATGGTTCCGTCAGATCTGGCCCTGCAGAACTTTTGACTTGTACCAAAACCCTAAACCAATCTGGAAGAGCTGCTGCTCATGAGAGTACTTAAGAGAATGTATTGCAGACTGTGCAGGTCACTTCAGTGGGTGAGGTCCCACAAAGTTCTGAGCAGGGTTGTTGACATCCGCATCTGTGTGGAATGGCCACTTTGAGGTCAGATGATCGTTTGAGGTCTGTTGATTCATCCATGCAGGACTTAAGACGGGTGGCGTTGTGGTGGCCCCATCATTGAAGGTTCTCCTGAGCACTTAGGTAACGGCGGGAAGGGCCCTTGGGGAGAGCCGTGAAAGAGAACAGCAAGGGGACATCGGACCTGGCAGCAAGGCGGGCACCTGCTGACGAGGTTCTGAAGGCGGGCTCTGACTCGTTAAAGGGCAGGGCTGGGGTGCGAAAGGGCCCCTGCAGACGGGTTTCTCGGCGTAGGGGTTGTGTGAGTGTCTCGTAGGCTGGAGTCTCCTGTAGATGAAGAGTGAGCGTGAGTCTATGGCCCGACTCTAACCATGGTGACATCTGGGCACTGCAGGGGCCCCGCGTGGGGTCACGCTCCTGCATCTGATACTAAGGCAATGAATAGAGAGCTGGTGGCCATGTTTCTCCCCACCCCCAACACAGGCTCTCCCATTCTCTCATCTGGGGGCTGCAGCTGCACAGATGACAGGAGGGAGATAGGCTTTGGGGTCAGGAGATCTGAGTCCAGCTGGCAGCGCGACCAGCAGGTTTCCCCCGTCTCCGTCTCTTTTTGCTCATCTGTGAAATGGGAATGATCCCGTATCTGTTTGGAGGACCGGTTTGGGATTTGGTTACAACCTAGGTCATTCACGACTGAGCTTCACTTTCACTTTCGGTAATGGGAGGCGTGCAGTAGTTGCTTAAAATTGTAGCACTTGTTGTTTAGGGCTGTTTATCGATGTATCTGAACATAAGAGATGTGGGTTCAATCCCTGGGTCGGGAAGATCCCCTGGAGGAGAGCAACCCACTGGCAACCCACTCCAGTATCCTTGTCTGGAGAATCTCATGGACAGAGGAGCCTGGCGGGATACCATCCACAGGACCACAAAGAGTTGAACACGACTGAAGCGACTTAGCATGCTCGCTCACACTCATCCATGCATCTGAGCCCTCCGTATTCAAGGGCGGGAGGCCCAGCAGTGCCCATCCATGAGTAGTGGGAGCCCTGACGCCAGTGTTCCAGCAGAGGTGGCCAGGCACTCGGAAGACTTGTCAGTCCAGGTTCAAGTCCAACAAGAATGAGGGGCTGATCGAACTCGTTCCGATGGACTGTCCGTCTTTGCACCTTCAGACCAAGGGTAGATTCCAGACCTTTCCCTCAAATCTGCTTGATCTCAGCGTGTGTGGGCTTTGGGGCTGTTTCCCAGCAGTCCCTGGATTCCCAGCCCTTGGTGTGTTGTTCCAGAGTCCCGGAAGCCTTTCCAGGATAGCCCTGGCCTTCCAGATCGTTCTGACCGACTTATTGTACCTTCCCAGCTTCTGGGTAGCGTTGCACTGGACCACATCACTGCCTTCAAATACCTGCTCTGCCCACAGTGGTCACCCCCTCCCCGCCCCATGCATCAAGGTTCACTTGCCCTGACGGGCCTGTCTAGTGCAGGAACGTTACTCTGGAAACCCTTTCCATTGGCAACCAAGCTGAGATCCTGCCAAATACAACAGGAGGACTTGTGCCGACTCAGGTAAAAACAAACAAACAAACTCATTTGAAAGTCACAAGGGGCTCGGCTTTTTCTCTGGACGCTCTCCCTACACTGCCAGAGGGAGATATACGGAGCCCTATAGGTGGTCCCTTCCAGCTCGGAACAGGCTCAGGAAGCCTGAGCAGAAGTGGATTTTTCCTCATCCAGGGAATTCCCCCAGGTCCCTGGGAGAAAGAAGGAAGCAGCACCGAGGCCCAAGGTGACACGGAGACGTGCAAGCCAGCGAGGAGGCCCAGCACTGGGTTCTCATGCTGCGGGGAGGCCAAGCGCAGGGTTCTCATGCTGCAAGGAGGCCAGGTGCTGGGTTCTCATGCTGCGAGGGGGACCTGCCCGGGGGGGCCTCATGCTGCGAGGGGGACCAGCACGGGGTCTGATGCTGCGAGGAGGCCAGGCGCTGGGTTCTCATGCTGCGGGGAGGCCTGGCTCGGGGTCTCATGCTGCGAGGGGGACCAGCGCGGGGTCTCATGCTGCGGGGAGGCCTGGCACGGGGGTCTCATGCTACGAGGGGGACTGGCGCACGGGACTCATGCTTCGGGGAGGCCCAGTGCAGGAGTCTCATGCTGCGAGGGGGACCTGCGCGGGTCTGATGCTGCGAGGGGGCCCGGTACGGGGGTCTCATGCTGTGGGGAGGCCCAGTACGGGGCCTCATGCTGCGAGGGGGACCTGCGCGGGGGTCTCATGCTGCGAGGGGGACAGGCGTGGGGTCTCATTCTGCAAGGGGGACTGGCGCGGGGTCTCATGTTGCAAAGGGGCCTGTGTGTGTGTGTCTGCTGCCCCGGGGCGTCCTCCTCCACGGGTCCCCCTGCGCCCATCTCCCTGCTCTCCCAGCTCGGCTCACGCGGATGAAGGCCGGAAGCTGTAGAAACTAGATATGGGACAGTGAGTCCGCACCCTCTCTGGTCTACCTCTGTGCCATCAGCTTCCCGCCTGTGACTGACTGGTATTCAAAGGATCCAGTCTCTCTTCTTCATCAGTGATGTGTAGACCCCTAGGAGTTTGTGGACACTGTTGCGGTGGTCCGGTGGTTAAGACCCACCCTTGAGGGACTGCGGGTTTGACCCCTGGTCAGGAACTAAGATCCCACATGCCATGCAACCAAAAACAAAAAAAGCTGAAGTTAGGTATGAGTGTAGCTGAAATAGTTTGACTCCTTCCCTTCATCAAAATAAGGGGAGGTTTTATTTTTATATCTGCGGGTTTAAAAACATATGTAAAATGTGTTTGGAGCAGTAAAGCAGTGAGATTATGATGGGAAACTTGAACTGAGAATTTTGAGATGTGGCCAGTCTGATCAAATAATAATAAATGTAAAGACAAACTCATTTAAGTGTGTGTTGTATTCACCCAAATGTTCAATGGGATAAATCATAAAAAGAACTAGAACATCTGAGACTTTATAATCAAGCAGATACTACAAACAAATGAGAAGGAAGAATTAATATATAGTTTTAGAACAACAGGCTTAGAATTTGGAAAAAACTTAATACGATCACTCATTTGATAACCTAACTAGACATTGAGGAAAAAGTAAAATATTTTGAAGTTTCATTTTAGGATCCAGACAAATAGTAAATGCATAATGCATGAATGTATCATGATTTCCAATGTGATTACTTAAATCATTTATGCTTTTAATGTAAACAGGTACTTGGGGAGTAATACATATTAAGATTTTTCAGTTTTCTCTTAAGATTTTCTGTTTTCTCTTAATATATGTCTTAGAGTATTTCTAAATGCTAAAAATATGAAATCCTTGTAATTCGTAATTGTGTGTGTGCTAAGTCACTTGAGTCTTGTCCAGCTCTTTGCCCCCAAGGACCATAGCCTGCCAGACTCCTCTGTCCATGGGATTCTCCAGGCAAGAATCCTGGAGTGGGTTGCCGTGTAATTATGAATGTTCAGCAATCTTCATAGAACATTGAAATCAAGTAACTATTTTACCCAGGACTTGAGGCAGCACATGTTCATTCTATTTCTCCATCAACCTCTCCATGAAGGATTGAATAAAATAGTTATGTAAAGTTTCTTGGTCTCAAATCAAGTATTACAGTATCAGTTATAAAAATCCAGGTAGTTTACAAGCACATCATAAATCTGAGCACTTTCTTTCATTCTAAGTAGATACAGATACCTTTTAACTGCTCTCAAGATTTAGTTCCAAAGGAAAACTTTTCTTAGGAAGATACCTTGGATATAGATTTCTGAAGGTCATAAAGACTTCATGGAATAAGAGTTGGCTTTTCCAAATTTTACATCTTTGTATGTATACTGAGGGCTTCCCTGGTGGCTCAGACAGTAAAGAATCCACCTGTAATTCAGGAGACCTGTGTTCGATCCCTGGGTCAGGAAGATCCCCTGGAGAAGGGAATGGCTACCCAGTCCAGTCTTCTTACCTAGAGTAGGTGACTATTCTCTTTTCCATCACAAAACTAATATAAAAATTAGATATGGGAAAAGTTTAAATCTTATGTGTGTGTGTGCTAAGTCACTTCAGTCGTGTCTGACTCTCTGACCCAATGGACTGTACCCCTCCAGGCTCCTCTGTCCATGGGAATTCTCCAGGCAAGAATACTGGAGTGGGTTACCAATACACAAGTACCTTTAGTTCAAATTGGCTGTCTATCTTATATTTCTCAGATTTTCACTTAACTCTTAAAGATAGACTCCATCTATCACAGACCTAAATTGAAGAAAGTAGGGAAAACCACTAGACCATTCAGGTATGACCTAAATCAAATCCCTTATGAGTATACAGTGGAAGTGAGAAATAGATTTAAGGGCCTAGATCTGATAGAGTGCTTGATGAACTATGGAATGAGGTTCGTGACATTGTATAGGAGACAGGGATCAAGACCATCCCCATGGAAAAGAAATGCAAAAAAGCAAAATGGCTGTCTGGGGAGGCCTTACAAGTAGCTGTGAAAAGAATAGAAGTGAAAAGCAAAGGAGAAAAGGAAAGATACAAGCATCTGAATGCAGAGTTCCAAAGAATAGCAAGAAGAGATAAGAAAGCCTTCCTCAGTGATCAATGCAAAGAAATAGAGGAAAACAACAGAATGGGAAAGACTAGGAATCTCTTCAAGAAAATCAGAAATACCAAGGGAACATTTCATGCAAAGATGGGCTCGATAAAGGACAGAAATGGTATGGACCTAACAGAAGCAGAAGATATTAAGAAGAGGTGGCAAGAATACACAGAAGAACTGTACAAAAAAGATCTTCACGACCCAGATAATCACGATGGTGTGATCACTGACCTAGAGCCAGACATCCTGGAATGTGAAGTCAAGTGGGCCTTAGAAAACATCACTACGAACAAAGCTAGTGGAGGTGATGGAATTCCAGTGGAGCTATTCCAAATCCTGAAAAGATGATGCTGTGAAAGTGCTGCACTCAATATGCCAGCAAATTTGGAAAACTCAGCAGTGGCCACAGGATTGGAAAAGGTCAGTTTTCATCCCAATCCCAAAGAAAGGCAATGCCAAAGAGTGCTCAAACTACCACACAATTGGACTCATCTCACACACTAGTAAAGTAATGCTCAAAATTCTCCAAGCCAGGCTTCAGCAATACGTGAACCATGAACTTCCTGATGTTCAAGCTGGTTTTAGAAAAGGCAGAGGAACCAGAAATCAAATTGCCAACATCTGCTGGATCATGGAAAAAGCAAGAGAGTTCCAGAAAAACATCTATTTCTGCTTTATTGACTATGC
This sequence comes from Tragelaphus eurycerus, assembly GCA_935064755.1. NCBI lineage: Eukaryota > Metazoa > Chordata > Mammalia > Artiodactyla > Bovidae > Tragelaphus > Tragelaphus eurycerus. The sequence goes on from CAKXYN010000023.1 coordinate 3,866,570, forward strand.
CAAAGCCTTTGACTGTGTAGATCACAATAAACTGTGGAAAATTCTGAAAGAGATGGGAATACCAGACCACCTAATCTGCCTCTTGAGAAATCTGTATGCAGGTCAGGAAGCAACAGTTAGAACTGGACATGAAACAACAGATTGGTTCCAAATAGGAAAAGGAGTACGTCAAGGCTGTATATTGTCACCCTGTTTATTTAACTTATATGCAGAGTATATCATAAGAAATGCTGGACTGGAAGAAACACAAGTTGGAATCAAGATTGCTGGGAGAAATATCAATAACCTCAGATATGCAGATGACACCACCCTTATGGCAGAAAGTGAAGAGGAACTAAAAAGCCTCTTGATGAAAGTGAAAGTGGAGAATGAAAAAGTTGGCTTAAAGCTCAACATTCAGAAAACGAAGATCATGGCATCTGGTCCCATCACTTCATGGCAAATAAAAGGGGAAACAGTGGCTGACTTTGTTTTTCTGCGCTCCAAAATCACTGCAGATGGTGACTGCAGCCATGAAATTAAAAGACGCTTACTCCTTGGAAGGAAAGTTATGACCAACCTAGATAGCATATTCAAAAGCAGAGACATCACTTTGCCAACAAAGGTTCGCCTAGTCAAGGCTATGGTCTTTCCTGTGGTCATGTATGGATGTGAGAGCTGGACTGTGAAGAAGGCTGAGCACCGAAGAATTGATGCTTTTGAACTGTGGTGTTGGAGAAGACTCTCCAGAGTCCCTTGGACTGCAAGGAGATCCACCCAGTCCATTGTGAAGATCAGCCCTGGGATTTCTTTGGAAGGAATGATGATGAAGTTGAAACTCCAGTACTTTGGCCACCTCATGCGAAGAGTTGACTCATTGTAAAAGACTCATGCTGGGAGGGATTGAGGGCAAGAGGAGAAGGGGACAACAGAGGATGGGATGGCTGGATAGCATCACTGACTCGATGGACATGAGTCTGGGTGAACTCTGGGAGTTGGTGATGGACAGGGAAGCCTGGCATGCTGCGATTCATGGGGTCGCAAAGAGTTGGACACGACTGAGCGACTGATATGATCTGATCTGATCACAGACCTTATGTCTCCCAATATGCGACTTCGTTTGAGGTGAGTGGTATGATCTGTCAGTTCATTTATCCGGTGTCTGATTAATCCTGCACAACGTGCTGTCTTGCTTAGATCAGGCACTGTGCCTTGTTCTTTTCAGTGGGGGTGGGGGTAATAGATCAAACAGGAGCTTTTTGAGACAAGCAGACCCCGAGGTCAGCACAGCTCAGGTCGGACCTTAGTAATTCCCAAGGCAGAAAAGTATGGTCTTGAAACATGTCTCTCTTAACATGATGCCTTACAGGCTTAAAAATGAAAAGCCTACTGGCACGATTCTCCAGGGGAAAGTGTGGGTCTGAGAGCCATCCAAGGCGATGGGTGCATTGCTTCCAGCCCACTGGGAAAAGTCTGAAAAGTGCGTGAGGGGTGTTAGCCCCCTGTTTTCACCCCACGTCTTGTCCTGTGACCTGCTCTTGCCTAGATAGGCAGTCACCCCCCTGATGGAAAATCCCATTTCTTTCCATGTTAAATAAAATCCCTATTCTCCTGGTTCTTGTTCCTTTTCTTGGCAGCTGACCTTTGGGCTGAGGAGCATCCTTTCGGGTGAGGCCTTGACCGTAATCTAGACTTGTGGTAACACAGACCGTAATCTAGACTCTCTTTAAAATTGGTTTCCCTGAACAAAGGATCTCAGACCCAAATCTGTATGCATTTCGAAATTCCTTTAGACTTTCAAAAAGTAACTGAGTGCCGAAAATGTTCAGGGAAAGATGGGAAACACAAAAGAAACATCTGGTTCCTGTTTCTAAGGAGATTGCAGAGTAATTTTTTCAACTCCTCCCCGCGCCCCCCCCCACCCCCGCCCCATCACAGGCAGCCACAATCTAGTGATTACGGCTAGATAATCCAGTGATTATGTTGAGCATCTTTTCTGCTGTCATTGTATTAAATTCCTATGGTGCAGTGGCTCTCAGCTTAGCTGTTCAGTAGAATCTCTGTGAAGCTTTTAGGATCCCTGATGCTTGGGTTTTGCTCCCAAAAATCCTGATATAACTGGTCAGGGGAGAAGCCTGGACTATTGGATTTGCACGGCCAAGGTTGAGAATCAGTGGCTCCCGTTACCCTGGGAAGCAGCGAAGACAGCTTTATTCTCACTTAACATAAGTGATGAACCGTCTTACGCAACGTTACCCAATTAGTCAGTGGCAGCGTTAGGATGAAAAACAAAGGCTTCTGTCCGAGTGAACTTTGAAATTAAATTTGGCAATCTGACCATCTCACCATGGGCATCATGTGAGCTTCTTTGGTTGTTGTATTAAGAATCAGTTTCTGAGAAATCTCACGCACTTGGTTTGACCCTGGAATCACTCCAGTCTTCCTCGTCTCTCGCCCGTGCGCTGAGCTTCTGGTGCGGGTGGGAGACAGGAGGTGATGGGGCCCTTGGAGGAGCCAGGACTGAAGGGATGGACTTGGCACAGAGTCTCTGAGGACTCCCCCAGGGAGCGGGCTCCAGCCAGGACGCACTGCCCCCCTGAGCCGAGGGTGTGCATCCCTTCTCTGGGGAGCCGGCATCCCAGAGGAGCAGGGAAAGGGCGGCTCCTTCGTCCGTTATGTTCTTAATACATACATTTGAAATGGATCCAGCCTTCCAAATGTTTGAGATAGTGCCAGTTAACCTGGCATTCCTCACCGCAGAGTCTGTGTTGACCACACTTGGAGTCCCCCGTCCCTCTTGTCACCGTCACTTTGCAGGGCCTCCTAGGGCTCACCTTTCATGTCTTCCTGTCCCTTGTTGACCAGCCGTCCTTTTAAAGCAAGTGTTCCCCGTGTCTGCCATCTTTTGATCCCTCTCCCTACCTCTCTCCGCCTAATACCACACCTCCCAGCACAGATGCCCAAACACAGCCTGGTTTGGCAAGGCTGCCCGCACTCCACAGTTCTGGAGGGTCCTCGTACCCCAGTGGGGTCAGGAGCAGGGCGCTGGGTGCCTGCTAGCTGCGAGGAAGCCAGGCTGCCCATTTGTGTGCTCTGGACCTCGTTACGTAGCAGGGCCTGGTTGCCCTCCTTCTGTGACCCGGTCAGAATTTCTCTTGAAATCACTATGGCCATAGTAGTAGATTTTTTTTTAATAATCTTTTCTATTTTTCTTTCTTTAATTTTTATTGGAATATGCTTGGTTTGCAATGTTGTATTGTTTTCCAGTAAAACAACAACAACAACAAAACTCTTTTCTGTCCTAATAATAGTCCCTTTGGAAAGCATACTTTTTCTTCTAAAGGAGCTTGACTTGTCTGCTTTCCCCTTTCTTGTTCTTCTCTTCTTCAAATATTGAGTGCCTGCTGTGTGCAGTGATCTAGCTGTGTCAGTGAATGAAGCGGTCTCACGGGTCCTGCCTTCTTAGGCGCTGTCGGTGTGGAGCAAGGGAGGACATTTATTTAGCACCTACTTTGTGCCAAGAATAACCTCATACTTTACGGAGCAAGGCGGCAAGGCAAATAAATAATATGCCAAGTACTGTGTTGATAAAAAGAGTAAAACAGTTCCTGGCCCTCTGTTCACAGCCTATTTAGGAAATAAATAGAGAATTAACTATGGCTTTGTACAGTCGAGACGGAGAAGGCAATGGCAGCCCACTCTAGTACTCTTGCCTGGAAAATCCCATGGGCAGGGGAGCCTGGTAGGCTTCAGTCCATGGGGTCACTGAGGGTCGGACACAACTGAGTGACTTCACTTTCACTTTTCACTTTCATGCATTGGAGAAGGAAATGGCAACCCTCTCCGGTGTTCTTGCCTGGAGAGTCCCAGGGATGGGGGAAGCCTGGTGGGCTGCCGTCTATGGGGTCGCACAGAGTCAGACACGACTGAAGCGACTTAGCAGCAGCAGCAGTAGTACAGTTGGGATGTATAACATGCAGTGGAATCACATGTGATCACCTGTTCTTTCCCCTAACAGATCAGCAAAGGGCTGACCCATGCAGAGGGCGTTGGGAATGACTTTGGCGTCTGAGCAGACAGGGAAGGCAGCTCTATTCGGGAGGAACTGGATGGGCCAGAGAGCAGAACACGGGTAATGAGCATGGTATCGGGGTACAGCCAGGAGTGAGGGCATCCACCAGGGTACGAAGCCGGTGGTAAAGCTTTGAAGAGCCTTATGAACCCGTAGGGTTGGCCCTGTAGATAAGAGGAAACTATTCCAGGTTTCACAGAATGGTGTGTTCCAGAGCTCACCTCGGCGGAGCAAGGAAAATGTACAGGGCAGACTGGCTGGGATTCCGAGCTCTGGGTGTCTTCCATTCAAGCCGTGGTGACAGCTCTGGTCTCCATTTTAGGGCCGTAGAGTAGAGAAGAGTCAAGGAAACTGGACCCGTCGTTGTCCAGCATTTGTGCCTGGATGTGCTAAGCGTGAGGCAAGCAAGGAGTTGGAGGAGACCAGGTTTCTGGCTTGGGTGTCTGGAGGTGTCATCAACTGAGAAAGGGGACACGCCAGGGCTTGGGGAGGAGGTTGTCAGGGGCTTAATGGCTTGTGATGGGGACGTGGTTCTCTCTCGCACCTTAATGTTTGTCCCGAGGTCAATCCTGAGACATAAGTAGGTGGGATAGTCTCACCCCATTTAACACCAAATGAATGAAAGTCGGGACACCTGCATCACCAGCTGGAGCTATGAGCATGGGGTCAGTGAAGCCTGGAGGCAGATGGGTTAAACTCCAGCTCTGTTCCAAGGTTACAATCCCAGTATTTAGACTCATCAGGATTGAGAAGTTGGTAACCTGTACTTAAGTCTTAGGGCTTCTCAGGTGACACAGTGGTAAAGAATCCGCCTGCCAATGCTGGAGACACCAGAGACTTGGGTTCGATCCCTACTTAAGTCTTAGGGATGGGGACTGAGACCGTTTTTTCCCCTGGATTGTGTGGATATAACAAGTTTAAAACAGGGTGTTGAAAAATTTGCCTTGGCTGTCTTTGTTCTGTATCTGTTCAATGTGCAAACGCAGCCAGCTCAGAAAAAATCCCCTAAAATTAGTTTAGGAAGGCAACTTGGCAGTTATCTGGGAAAGGTTGACTGTTTCTTTAGTGGATTAAGTGTGTTTTAAATTTAAGTGAAAACTGAGTTTAGAAAAATGATAAAGTAAATTAAGCACTTATATTTATGATTAAAGACCAATCTGTGTACATCTGTTATTTTAAATATTAGTGATATTTAGAATTAATAAAAATGTTCTCTATGAAAGAAAACATCCTTTTGCATAAACTTAAAATAGGTGATTGAGGGACTTCCCTGGGGGTCCAGGGGTTGAGAACCTGTGCTTTCAATGTAGGGGACATGGGTTCAATCCCTGGTCAGGGAATTAGGATATCATCTACTACATGTTACAGCAAAAAAAAAAAAAAGATAATTGAGTAAGAGGTTTGGACTTCTGTTTAAGTATAGGAACATGAGAGACATTAATTTTACTACTTAATCATAGTAAAATAAACTGAAGATGATTCAAAGAAAGAGAAAAATAGCCCATGCTCTCCAAACAAGCTACAGATTTAATGCAATCCCTGTCTAAGTACCCATGACATTTTTCACAGTGCTAGAACAAATACTCTTGAAATTTTATGTAGAACCATAAAAGACCCAGAATTGTCAAAGCAGTTCTGAGGAAAGAGAAGAAAACTGAAGGCGTAGCCCTCCCAGCCCTCCGACAACACCGCAAAGCTACAGTGACCGGAACAAAGTGACGTCAGCACAAAACGAACATACGATCAGTGGGAGGAGATGCAGAGCCCAGGCGTGAAGCCCCGCGCCTCAGGGGGCTGTCAGTGCGCCGAGGACACACACAGGAGAAAAGCCAGTGTCTGCAGCAAGTAGTGCTGGGAAAGCTGGACGGCCAGCCGCATGCAAAGCACGCGAAAACACGTCTTCAGAGTGACTTAAAGACTTGCATGTAAGATGACACCATAAAACTCCTAGAAGAGAACACAAGTAACACATTCTCTGACATAAATCATAGCAATATTTTCTTAAGTCTCACAAGGCAATAAAAGCAAAAATAAACAAATGGGACCTGATCAAACCTTGGAAGCTTTTAGTCAGAAAAAGAAACCATAAACAAAGTGAAAAGGCAGCCTACAGACTGGGAGGAAACGTTTGCAAACAATGTAACCGGCAAGGGGGTGATTTCTAAAATACACAAACAGCTCGTGTAACTCAGTAACAAAACAACCCAAACAATTCAATCAAAAAATGGGCAGAAGACCTAAGTAGACATAACCTCAAAGAAATGAAAATGGCCAACAGGCTCATGAAAAGAGGCTTAACCCTGCTGATTATTAAAGAAATGCAAATCAAAATAACAGTGAGGTACCACTCCACACGGTCAGACGGCCATCACTGAAAAGTCTACAAATAACAGTTTTGGAGACAGTGTGGAGAAGAGAAAACCTCCTACACTTTTGGTGTGAATGTAAGCTGGTACAGCCACTATGCAAAACGGTATGGAAGTTCCTCAAAAAATTGCAAATAGAGTTGCCACACGATCCGGCAGTCCCACTCCTGGGCATATGTTTGGAGACAACTCGAATTCCAAAAGGTTTGCATCCCAATGGTCATAGCAGCACCATTTATAATAGCCAAGACATGGAAGCAACCTGTGTTCCTATTGACAGATGGACCGGACACAGAGAGCATGGTACGTACATTCAGACGATGGAGTATTACTCAGCCACAAAGAGAATGAGATAATGCCGTTTGCGGCAGCACGGGTGGCCCTCAAGGTTATATTACTAAGTGAAATGAGGCAGAAAGAGAAAGACAGGATTCTATGTGGGATCACTTGTACGTGGAATCTAAAACAGGATGCAAATGAACTTATTTACAAAACAGAAACAGGTTCAGACATAGCAAACAAACTTAAGGTTACCAGAGGAAAATGAGGTTGAGGGGGAATAAATGGAAGCGTTTGGGATTAGCAGATGAAAACTATTATATATGAATAGGGATCTACGGAGCAGCACAGGGAACTGTCCTCCATCTCCTATAACGAACCATAAGGGGGCTTGAGTCTGTCATGCTGTGCATAACCGATGCACTCTGCTGCACACCAGAAATGAAGAACACTGAGAATCAGCTATACTTCGGCTTTGTAAAGACCCAATCGTAGTGCTATTTTAAACTAAAATTCTGGGACTTCCCTGGGTGTCCAGCGGCTAAGATTCCACGCTCCCAGTGCAGCTGGCCCAGGTTCAAACCCTGGTCAGGGAACTAGATCCCACATACTCTAAAAAGAATGGATCATTGAAAATGTCCAAATGCAGTTTAAAAATTGAGTGTAATTGGAAGGCCCCCTGAAAAATAATTGCAGAAATGTGCTCATATAGATTAGTATGCTGGGCTTCCTTAAGGCATTTGGATTTATAAATTTTAATACGTTGAGTGTTTTTCAAACGAATGATAACTCAAAAGTAACTTGAATGAGTTTCTGTATCACTCTCAAGAGGAAAAACCACCCATTGACATAAAATATAATTTACAGTTTGCATTCTGACTCTGCTCACATGGCGATGAATAATCCTTGTGCCTTGCCGGCCACTGTGTGGCTGAGTAGTTACCCTCATGCGTGTGTACATACACACACACGTGTACACACACACATGCACACATACACACACACACACACACACACACGCCTCCTGGCTCCCCTGTAGTCCTGGCCCCTGACGTGCAGGTCTTTGCCCTTCCCCACTCCATCCCCCACCTCAAGCCCTGGATCACGGAACTTCCTTGAGATCTGTCTTCTCTCAACTTGGTTAGAGTTTCAAGTCCATACCGTGTAATTTAGCCGTTTATATGTTTTCTCGTCACAGTCTCTCATTCTTTTTGCATGTAGGTCTTAATTCCTGCTCTGGTTAGGAAGATCATCTATTTCTCATGTCTTTGTTCCAGCCAGTCATCTCCCAGATGTGCTTAAAGAAAAGGCTGAGAAAAGGAAAAGCTGGCCCTGTGTAAAAGCCTGTCAGGCAGTGCTCCAGCACAGCACGAACTCAGCTTCAGAACACCGTGGGTCCCGGCTCGGCTTCTTCTTTCTTAGCGGTGTGCACTTGGCAGATATATTTAGGCTGTCCAAGTCTCGGTTTACTCAGCTTTCTAGCCCAGTGCCTGGCACATTAATAAAGTCCCATAAATGCTCATTGTTTTGGCAAGCCAGCTGTCCAGAAAGCTTCCACCTTCCAGGGAAGAAGGGAAGTGGCACCAGCTTCAGCTGAGGACGCTCCTGTCATCTGAGCAGCCCACAGGGAGGATGGGGCAGCTGGGGAGGCACCCAGGCCCTCTGTGACAGCCCTGGGGTTCTGCTGTCCCGGAGACAGTCGGGGGTTGGGGTCCTCTGCGGAGCACGTCCTTCCGAGCTGCCATTGCCTCACTAGCTAGGGAGAGGATTAGGCCGCATGGAAAGGTGATACTACTGCCAAAAGATGAAGATCTATTTGACACTTGGGATTTGTCCCACTTACTCTTAACCCATGCAGAGGGGAGTGAGGATTGTTGATAAGAAATCCTTCTAGCCTGCCCTGTAAGGCTTGCTGCTTCCGCTCTGAATTCCACGACCTCTTAGCAGGGGTGTCTAATGACTCCCGAGTGGGAATAATCTTGTCCCCGCAGCCCTGCCTCCAAGCAGGGCTCTGGAGTGCACAGACTGAACAGGTTTCAGCTAGCAAACCAGGCAGACCTCATCCTGTTCCCGAGGCCTTTTAGATGTCTTGTTTCCTCAGTGGTGATAAACCTCAATCAGTGGATACGTCAACCTGAACTTGGTATTTAAGCCGCAGTCTCGGTGTTGAAACCTTTAGTTCAGGGCTAGAAATAACGCCCTTTTTTCTGCATTCAGTAAGCAGAGAAATGCTTTTTGACAACCTCTGCTTTGCCCAGGTGTTTGTACATGCTCAGTTGTTCAATTGTGTCCAACCCTTTGCGACCCCATGGACTCTATAGCCCACCAGGCCCCTCTGTCCGTGGAATTTTCCAGGCAAGAATCCTGGAGTGAGTTGCCGGTTCCTCCCCCAGGGGGTCTTCCCGACCCAGGAATCAAATTTGCGTCACATTGGCAGGCAGTTTCCTTACTACCGCACCCCCTGGGATGCCCTCTTGCCAAGCATAGGCTTCTCCTAAAAGAGTCTTCAAGTGTGATCTTTCTGTTTTCTGAAAAATCTCAGTTGCTGTGTTTCCTTTATGAGCTGTGCTCAGAGGGTCGGAAAGAAAGGCAACATGTGAACAGAGGTCCTTTCCTTTCGTTACCACCCTCTAATCCTGCTGACATGCTTGCCCGCCCTCAGCCGGGAGCAGGTGTAGACGATGCCCTACCTGGTGAGACCTAAGAAATGATGAAAGACGCGCACTGATGCCCTGTGACGTCCGAACCCGGCTCAAGGCCCCGTTGTTCTCCCGATGGGAGTGCCTGCGCCAGCTGGGAGGCCTGCCAGGTACATTGACCTCCCAGTCCTTAGGGAAAAGCGCGGTACTGCAGACGGCTTCTGTTCTCATTTTCTCAGCATGAAGGCGTGAGGCCTACACAGCGAAAGCAGTGTGGAGAGCCACGTGAGCCTGCTTCAAAGGGCGTTGGCTTGCAGGAGCCCTCGTAAAATTAATTTTTCATATGGGGCCTTGGGGCTGTGCTTGCCAGCCTCCTGTGGCAGCGCATGGATCCCAGAGCTTTGGTAGGGAAGGGAGGGGCTGTGTGCGAGGGGCGCCCTGCCTGCTGGCAGCTTGGGGGACGCACCTGTCACCTCCGGCCTCTGTCTGGGGCTCAGCTCAGATCAGGTGTCCACCTGGAGGGGCGGGGGTGCCAGATCATTGTCCGGGGGCGCTTTGGAGCCCTCTCAGGAAATGGCTACAGGTGCCTGTGTTTCTTTCCCGTTTCAAAGACAGGTCAGACAGGCCGTTACATGCAGAGCATCACGCTAACGTCCTCTGAAAAGGAACGCTCCAACAGTTCCCTCAAAGCACCTTTAGGCCAGCTCTGTGGGATTCCAGAGTCTTCTATTCTGTGGTTTGTTTTATCAAATGCTGCTCGAGGGTAAGATTTCCTTTGGCTGGAGTCTAGCCATGCTTTCTGTTCTGGTGGCTAATGTTGGTCTGTAGCGTGATGACACGGTGGCTTTGGGGCAGGAATGGGCAGGGAGAGGGGGAACTTGGAACAACATGATTTGGTCTTTGTGTCAAATGTCTTACCTTGGGAATTACTTGCAAACAAGTTGTTCACTGGTACTTAATACGTCTGAAAAATATAAGCATGCAGTAAGTGTCACTGAATCCAACGCCCTTTACCAGACATTTCAGTGCAGTTAACACATTCCTTGGTCATTCTTCCTGACTTCTGTCCCCTCTGTGCCAGCCGGATTAAGCCACTATTTTAAACCTAGTGTTTATCCTTTCAACATACTTCCTTTCACTTTCGTTGCTTTTCCATGTGTATCCCCTGAGTGATACGTTTTTCACGTTTTTAAGCCTCACATAAATGAAGTGTTTTCCTTATTCTTATATGAGTTTTCCCTTGTTCAGTATTAGGTGTTTGTGTGTATTCCTGTGGACCCAGGTAGGTCTGGGTAATCCATCTTCACTTTTCTGTGAAATCCCATTGCATGAATATACCAAATTCCAGAGTATTGACTGGTGCAGAAATGCAGTCTTCGTAGTGAATGGAGTCTTTTTCTTGTCCAGTCATGTTGAAATAACTGTCTCCCATAACTGGATTGTTTTCTGCTGTGAGTAGGTTTTCTAGTGTAGCTTTTCATTTGGAAAACTTACGCTTTGGTAATGTTTGTTATTAGAAGAGGAATAAACCCTCACAAAGGGGCTTCCCCAGGGGCACAGCAGTAAAGAATCGGCCTGCCAACGCAGGAGACGCAGGTTTGATTTCTGGATCGGGCAGATCCCCTGGAGGAGGAAGTGGCAACCCACTCCGGTATTCTTACCTGGAAAATCCCATGGACAGAGCAGCCTGGTGGGCTACAGTCCCAAGGATGGCAGAGTCAGGTGTGACTGAGCCCAGACCCTCTCAGAAAATGCCATTTTGCAAATTGATTCAAATAATGAAGTCTGAAGACTGGATTGCAGGAGGGTAAAGGGGATATGAGGTAAAGATACTTTTAGAGTGAAGTAGGTCAGAAAAGTATGACGTCCTTGGCTCAACAGTGGCCATCGGGATTGAGAGAAGTGTAAAGATGTGAGAAAGGGTGAGGATTGAACCTCTAGGACTTGGTGGACCAGATGTGGAGGAAACACCGGATTCTGTCTGGCTCTGGTCCCATTGTTCATTATAGATCAGTCTCTAGCATATGAAATTCTTAGGAGGGAACCAGTTTAATGGTGATAAACGTGGATTAAGGTTTAGGCTGGTTGAATTTGAGATGCCTGTGATGTCCAGTAAGCAACTGCATATTTGAGGCTGGTGTACAGTGGAGAGATGGGTGCTGGAAATAGAATTCTGAGGGTCATTGGCATGTGAATGTCGGATGAAACCATGGAAGTAGATGTGACTCCAAAAAGAACGTGTGCAGTGAGGGGGGAAATGGCTGGAGACAAAACCCATCAGAACACCGAGGAGCAGAGCACATGCGGTGTGAAGGGTCGAGGCCTAAAAAAGAGGGAAATGAATGCTGTCCTGAAAATAGGGAGACTGGTTTCAGGAAGGAGGAGTTGATCAACAGACCGGAAGCGACAAAAGTCAGCTTAGGCGAGACTCAAGTCCACTGGATCTGGCATCAAAGAGGACCTTTGATGCCATCGAAAGGCTATTTGACCCCATCAAAGTGCGGGCCTTCAGGAGAGCCAGGTCAGCCAAAGGGTGGGGCAGGGGCTGGAGCATGAGTCAACACAGGCTGGATGACGAGAGAAGGGGAGCCACCGAGGCAGACCCCAGTGTCAAGAGGCTAGGCTGGGCCTGAGCAAAACAGATGGCATCAGGAGGGTAACAGCAGGCTCAAGCGAAGTTTTGTTTTGAATCTAAGAGAAGCACAAGCATGTTTATGTGTCAAAGCCGGGGGCGGGATCCAGTGTCAGAGGAAAACCTGATGATGAACAAGAGAGGAAGTAATCAAATTGGTCCATGGGAAGGAATGGAATCCAAAACAAAAGTGGAAGCATCATCTTTGGGGAAGAGAAAGATGTTTCTTTCCACTGAGGAAGACTAGAAAAAGGAAGACACATGTGAGGATATAGATAAATTGCAGGGAAGCCAGGGGGCTGAGGCTGTTGCTGCCACTGGACCTCTGCAGGCGCCGGTCATCCAGCCACCACTGATCGGGAGAAATGTCTGATTGTCTTACGAGTCACTCAGCATCACTTTCCCGAGAGCTGCACTGTCCAGTAGAGTAGCCACGGGCCACTTGTGGCTATTTACATTTAATTAAAATTATATACACTGAAGCGATTATGTTCCTAAATGCTCCCCGGTGGTTCAGATGGTAAAGAATCTGCCTGCAATGCAGAAGACCCGGCTTCAGTCCCCGAGTCAAGAAGGTCCCCTGGAGAAGGGAATGGCTTCCCACTGTAGTATTTTTGCCTGGAGAATTCCATGGACAAAGGAGCCAGGTAAGCCACAGCCCATGGGGTTGCAAAGAGTCGGACAGAGCTCAGTGACTAACACGTTCACTTTTCTAGAGTTTCTGTTCCTAAAGCTCTAACCGTGTTTCAAGGGTGCAGCAGCCACAGAGTGGCCACGTATTGGACACCAGAGATGTGGAATATGTCCAACATCATAGCAAGTGGTGAGCCAGTCCTGTGGTAGAGACCTCCCTGAACACTGCCCCACGAAAACCACAGCCTTCCATTGGAATCAGACATTCGTCTTCCTCTCTAAGGACACTTGATGCCGTTCACCTCAAGTGTCAACTACTTAAAAGGTAATTTTAAAAAGTACGTAAACCTTACATGCCAGTAGCCAGGTCAGACAGAGTCTGGTTCACATGAAATGCTGAATAAATGGTCATTCAAAACGCAAATGAATGAACAAACTGAAAAATGAATGAATGAATGGGTGCATCGGCCTGAGTCTTTGGGCCTTAAGGTGGTGAAGCTTGGGGTTCTGTATGGATCAAACAAGTGTCCGTCCACCCACAGTAAACACCTTAGTTTTATTATATAAGGTGTTTGTGTTACTTGCTCAGTCGTGTCCAACTCTCTGTGACCCCATGGACTGTAGCCCGCCAGGCTCCTCTGCCCTTGGAATTCTCCAGGCAAGAATACAGGAGTGGGAGGAGGAGCTAAGATGGCGGACGAGTAAGACGGGAAGAATACTTTCTCCTCCACAAATCCATTAAAAGAACATGTGAATGCTGAATAAACTCGATAAAACAACTTCTGAATGCCGGCAGAGGACATCAGGCACTTAGAAAGACAACTCATTGTCTTCAAAATGAGAAAACGAGCCCTGCGGTAACTCCTTTTACGGAGAAGTGGCGCGGACACCAGCATTTGCTATTGGCAAGTGGGGGCTGGGCTAGGAGGAGCGGCGAGGTCTGCATTGCTTTGAGAAAGGATTTGGCCTGGCTATCTTGGGCGCTATCTGAGTGAAATAACCAGACTGTCGGTTATCTACTACATCAAAAGCCAGCCCTAACTTAAGACACCACCAGGACTACCTACGGAACAAAGGGCTGCACAGAGTTGGCCGGCTGCAGGCCGTCCCACTCCGGTGACAGGCAGCCAGGGCCGGAGGCGGGCAATTACAGCCCTAGAGAGACACTGTCTAACGGAACTGTGAGTAGGTTTCTGTGCTGACTCACGCTTCTTGGGGCTCTGGATGGTCAACATCTGCCTGAGAAAGTGCGCTGTTTGTATACCCAGAAAACTGAGTGGCGGAGAGGCGATAAGTCGCAGCAGCTGCGCTCGCTGAACATTTCATCACCTGTGCTACTCGGATCTGGGAAGGGCATAAAACGCAGACTCAACCAAGTCTGTGCTTCTGAGGATTATCCGAGTGCCTGAACCTGGCCGGTTTAGATTTGGGTGTTCATCTCCGCCCCCTCTGTAACAAGGCAGAGATCAGATATTGAAAAGACCTGTAAACCGCCTCAATAAAGAGAATGCAACAAACTACCAGAATATAGTAAGGACACTTTAAACTTGGCAATTTTAACAAAATGAAGTGACAAAAGAATACCCAGCAGCTAAAGGAACAGGATAGATGCTCACCAAACCAAACCAAAGAGGAAGAGATAGGGAATCTACCTGATAAAGAATTCCGAATAATGATAGCGAAATTAATTCAAAATCTCGAAATCAAAATAGAATCACAGAAGAGTCTGGAGACAAGGATTGAGAAGATGCAAGAAAGGTTTAACAAGGACCTAGAAGAAATAAAAGAGTCAACATATAATGAATAATGCAATAAATGAGATCCAAAACACCCTGGAGGCAACAAATAGTAGAATAACAGAGGCAGAAGATAGGATTAGTGAATTAGAAAATAGAATCCTAGAAATAAATGAATCAGATGAGAAAAAAGAAAAACGCATCAAAAGAAATGAGGACAATGTCAGAAACCTCCAGGATAAGATCAAACGTTACAACATTCGAATCATAGGAGTTCCAGAAGAAGAAGATAAAAAGAAAGATCATGAGGAAATACTTGAGGAGATAATAGTTGAAAACTTCCCTAAAATGGAGAAGGAAATTACCACTCAAGTTCAAGAAATTCAGAGAGTCCCTAACAGGATAAACCCAAGGCGAAACACCCCAAGACACATATTAATCAAATTAACAAAGATTAAATATAAAGAACAGATATTAAAAGCAGCAAGGGAAAAACATCAAATAACTCACAAGGGAATTCCCATAAGGATAACAGCTGATCTTTCAATAGAAACTCTCCAAGCCAGGAGGGAATGGCAAGACGTAATTAAAGTGATGAAAGAAAATAACTTACAGCCTAGATTATTGTATCCAGCAAGGATCTCATTCAAATATGAAGGAGAAATCAAAAGCTTCACAGATAAGCTAAAGTTGAGAGAATTTTGCACCACTAAACCATTTCTCCAACAAAAACTAAAGGACATTCTCTAGGTAGGAATCACTAAAAGGGTGTATAAACTCGAACCCAAAACAATAAAGTAAATCTTATTTATCAATAATTGCTTTAAACGTTTATGGGCTGAATGCCCTAATCAACAGACAAAGACTGGCCGAATTGATACAAAAACAAGACCCCTACATACCTTGTCTACAAGAGACAACCAAAAGACTAAAATGGATCAAATGGATACAAAAACTAGACCCCTATATATGTTGTCTACAAGAGAACCACCTTAAAATACAGGATATATACTGACTGAAAATGAAGGCCTGGAAAAAGATTTTTTATAAAAATATGGACCATAAGAAAACAGGAGTAGCAATACTTATATCAGATAAAATTGACTTTAAAGATCTTGAAAAGGAGACAATGAAGGTTACACATAACGACTTAAAGGAACAATCGAAAAAGAAGTTATAACAATTATAAATATATATGCACCCAACATTGGAGCATTGATATATCTATGACAAACATTAATTAATATGATAGAAGAAATATGCAGCAATACAAGAATAGTGGGAGACTTTAATACCCCACTCATATAATCTGGCTGTAATAGACAAAGTAAAGAGCAAAACATATTTACTTATGAGCCTCAAAAAATTCAGTTCACTCAGGAGAGTTTAAAAAAAAAAAAGACTTATTTGTTCACTCTGTAAAGGTTTATTGACTATTTTATGGGTTTGGTACCACTTTGGGTAGTAGGGAGGAAGAGGTGACAAATGTGATCCTGTCCTAAATAATATATTGTGGTAAAGATAGACCTACCAGTACAAAATACCAAGATGTGCCTAAAGATGAGGACACCCAAACTGGACTTTTTGTTTCCTGAACTTTTCATTTCGAGAACAAACCTCCTAATATAGGATGAATTCAACATGATTTTTTTTTTAAGTGTTCTTTGTGATTAAAAACAGAAAGCCATTGGTTAAGAAATTACATATACTCCTCCCCACCATCACTCCCCTTCTTTCTTCCCATTTCCCTCCCACCCTTATTGATCCTTTCCTTTGTCCATTTTCCCCTGCAAAAATAAATAAAGAAAAAAAAAGAGAGAATGACGCAAAAAAAAAAAAAAAGAATACAGGAGTGGGTTGCCATTCCCTCTCTAGGGGATCTTCCCAACTCAGGGATGGAACCCAGGTCACCCGTATTGCAGGCAGATTCTTTACCATCTGAGCTACCAGGGAAGCCCATTACATAATGTAAACACCTTATAATAATAAATTATATTAATAGAATTTGAAATGTTCACAGTTCAATTCCCTTTTTCCCTTAGAAATCTTTACTTTTCTTGAGTAGTTGACAGATTTTTAGCTTCAGACAAAGAACCTTCCCCAGATCATTCCATTGCTGATATAAAATTAAAATTAGGCCTTATTCTTAAACTTTCCCTGGAACATACCTCTTAAGAAGGCAGTGGAGGCCGATGGGGCCTCCTTTCCTTAGAAATGCCCTGGGGGTCCTTGGTAGGGACAACACGAAGTTATTTTGTCTCCCGTCTTGCACCTTGGCCTGTTTGCTAAATAGTCTATTTAACAAGCCGGGAGTAGGGCCCTGGGGTCTGGAACAGAAAGTTCACTATAGTGTTGACCTATAAGAAGTTTTAAAAAACATTCTGCGGAAAAAGCTTTGTAAACAGCACTACAATAATACCAGCTAACACTTACTCAGTACTTGTGAGTCAAATGCTGAGTAGCTTGTTAGACATTTCTTTTTAGTTTTTAGTATCAGCGCCTCAGAACATGCCTTTATTATCCCCATTTTGCATGCAGTTAGCCAACAACCTGTGGCTTGAAGAGATGGGTGACAGTATTTGTGTGCCATAGTGAGTGGCTGGAGTTTGCGCAAAGGTAGATGCTGAAGCCTGTGTTTAACCACAGTGCTGCGTGAGCTGCCAGGCTTCCAGCTCTGGGGTGAAATCTGTGCTCTCAAGGGCAGCTGAAGGGCACAGCAGGAGGGCAGGGAAAGAAACAAGAGGAGGTGAACGCTGGCCTTCAGCCGTCTTCCTTTTTGCTTCGGTTGGTCTGTAGTGTGGGAGCAGTCTTGCCTCACTTGCGTTTTCACAAGCAGCCCCCAAGCAGTCATGCCCCATAGTTCATTGTATTTCTCAGCTACTAGACGTTTGGAATGGTTCTGCAAACTGAACAGTGTTGGAAATGGTGGTGGTCTCCCCTGCAGCGCAGCTGCATCTGTGCCATAGTCCAACTCTGAGTTGGTTCAAAGATGATCAGGCATTGAGTGTGAAGAGGAGGATCTTCGTGTCTTACACGAGCTCGTGAGCCATGGTCCACAGCACTGGTATATGGTTATATACGTATCAGCCCAAACTATGTCAAATTAAAGGACTAAATCGTCAACTCTACGTTTCCAGGTGTACTGGACAGGACTTGTGGATGAACTTCTGTCTAAGAGTAAATACTGTTCTTTCCCTTCATCAGTCTGATGCGATGAGTGTGTTTACGGATTTTCATTAAGAATGTGGGTGTTCACAGTAAAAGGCTTTTCTGAGCAGCTGGTAAAACGTAGAGCAAGAAAACTAGCACTTGTGTTTATAAACATAAGGTGAACCCATTTTGGTTAAGGAAACTTAGGCTCAAAAATCAGATTTCTCGGATAAAAAGCTTTAAACGGGTTTTCTTTGCATTTTGAAACAGCCAGAGTGACAAAAAGGTCCAGGATAAAATATAGCCTCCAGGGATTATTCTTGATGTGTTTCTTGACACCCGTCCAAGGTTTATATCACTCCGTGGTCCATGGAGATGCTTGATTTACAGCTGCCTCGCTGGCTCCAAGACAGGGCCCGAAGGTGGTAGGGGTTTATATATGGGTGTTATCTTCCAAGATGAAAGTCATGTTTACCGCTGTATCCGAAGACAATTTGTAATGGGATGTCATAACAGCCCATGTTAGGTTTGTAGATAATTAAAACAAAGTCTCATTTATAAACAAAAACAGGAAAAAGTTGTGTAGGAAATCAGCATTTCACGGGTGCGGTTTGTGCTTGGCTACGTGACTGCTTTCTTCATCACAGATGCCTTTCTGCTTTCCCTGAAAGGTCACTGTATCCCCTTCTCTTGCATCTGAGGAATTTCCTTCTGAGCAACTGAAACTCCAAGTTTGGGGAGTTCTGATGCTTTTAATCTCAGTCGTGGAGCCTACAGGAGACCCTTGGGCATGAACGGCCCTCCAAGAGCTCTGCAAAGCATTTTCCTGAAGTGGTTGCTGAACAGTTAAGGATTAAGCTGTATTATGAAGAAAACTCTGCTTGTCCAACTTTAAGTTTGGAGTAAATTGGAGTTTATCCCAAAGCACAGTAGGAGCTGAGACCAGCCCGGTGGCTTGGGAGGGTAACTTGCCTCGGGCAGGAAGCTAGAACTGGGAAACTCAAGCTTTCTGGTTCCTGGCCTCAGCCGATCTCCAACCCCAGTTTCCAGAGACCTGGCCTAGGAGGTTTTCCAGGGAGCAGGTCACTTCCACCTTCACCTTTTCCCATGGAAGCTGCCAGGAGGAGGGCAGGCCGTCCCAAAGCTGCTTTGCTGGGCTGGGGTCCAGTTAGCTCTAGGGCAGTTGAGGCTTCCTTGGGCGACAACCCAGACGCGTTTTAACTCTCCGCTTGGGGCGTCCTGCTTTCTCATCCAGCTAGGAACGTGTTACGGGGGTGAGAGGCAGAGGGCGGGGTCCGTGGAAGCACAAGGTAGGGAGGGTCTGTGTGGAGGTGGAAGGGGCTCCCTGCCACCACCGTTAGGTGCCTGGTTTCCCAGCGAGGTCTTTGCCTGTGAAAGAAGATCGGGAACTTGCCCACCACAGTCCGCATATGAGATGCTTGGGACCTGACGGGCCAGCACGGGGCGTGGTTTCCTCTGCCACGCCCCCAGCACCCACCTGGACCACTCTTTTTTGTCCTTCAGGGGTCAGTTTGAGCTGTGCTTCCTCCACGCAAAGCCCTCCCCATCTTTGCCGGGCAGCAAGGCGCTCCCCTCCGTCTGTGTGGGGGCCCTGTTCCTGCCCTGGGCCCCCCTCACTCCTTTTGCCTGCCTCCCACCCCTGTCTCTTTTCTGGATCTACGAGATTGCTGCTGCTGCTAAGTCGCTTCAGTCGTCTCCGACTCTGTGCGACCCCATAGATGGCAGCCCATCGGGCTCCCCTGTCCCTGGGAGTCTCCAGGCAAGAACACTGGAGTGGGTTGCCATTTCCTTCTCCAATGCATGAAAGTGAAAAGTGAAAGTGAAGTTGCTCAGTCGTGCCCGACTCTTAGCGACCCCATGGACTGCAGCCTACCAGGCTCCTCCGTCCATGGAATTCTCCAGGCAAGAGTACTGGAGTGGGGTGCCATTGCCTTCTCTGAGATTAGGCTTTTCTTATTTTGTTGTTGTTGTTTTAAGCTTGCACATATCCATACAGAGGCTTTATTGTCCTTAAAACAGTTTAGCTCTTACTTGTAGCATGTTCCAGAAAAAATTCTATCAAAAAGAACAAGGCTTCTCATGCTGCCAGACCCCACCTCCCCTTTCTCTATTTCTACTCAGTTTGCCTTCTGCAGGACAGGCCCCTCAGCCCCTACACCGTAGGAGAGGTGTCCCGAGTGGGTACTCATCAATAGCTACTCCCGAGTGAGTGATAAGTTTTGAAAGACTTGGATATGTCCTCAAAATACATTTAATGCTAAGCTGGCAAAAATAGGCAACTCATGGTTGAATTTTGAAGGACCAGGAGTCCTGGTCAAGTGCATATCAAGGCTATCATGGTGAACAGTAGTTCAAGTTGACCGTGGGTGCAAATACTTATTGGATCATACACAGTGGAAGTTGCTCCTTTACTAACTCTCCCATATCTATCAGCATGAAATCACCATAGAATCAACATTGCTTAGTTGCCATTTTTCTGCTATAAAAGTAGATGAGGAATTAACTCCTAAATACAGGTGATTGTAACCAGGTGCTTAGCAGGCGTGTTAGTTTAGATCAAAGGAGTAGTAAAATTGCTGATTTTCATGTCTGTTCTAGTAAAGCGGTCTGCGGAAGAAAGGGTCGGCTTGAGACTGTCTTTTGCTTTTTAGTGGATAAGTTTCTATTTTGCATCTCTTTCACCCCTAAGAGTACAAAGAGGGTGAACATCTTCTGTATGGCTGGGACCATGCCTCGGTCCAGTAACACTTTTGGCTTTGTAGGTCCCTGGACGCCTAACACCTTCCTGGAGTGAAGAGGGGCCCTACTTAGACAAGATTTCCAATTCCTTCTGCCTCTTTTCTCCCAAGGATCCTTCATAATCGGCCTGCCCGAGATGGGATAAAGTACCAAGAGAAACGTGAGAGACCTTTTCCTACTCAGACTTTTCAACAGGTAACAGATACATTATCAGCTGCCATGGGTATGGAGTGTCAGGCTTTCTGCTTTATCTCTTTATAATCCTACAAAGAGACATAAGAGATGTGGGTTCGATCTTTGGGTTGGGAAGATCCTGGAGTAGGAAATGGCAACCCACTTCAGTATTCT
Organism: Tragelaphus eurycerus; assembly: GCA_935064755.1. Classification (NCBI taxonomy): domain Eukaryota; kingdom Metazoa; phylum Chordata; class Mammalia; order Artiodactyla; family Bovidae; genus Tragelaphus; species Tragelaphus eurycerus. Next base: position 3,887,164 of record CAKXYN010000023.1, read on the forward strand.
TACCTGGGAAATCCTAGGGATAGAGGAGCCTGGCAGGCTACAGTCCACGGGGTCGCAAAGAGTCAGACACGACTGAGCCCACACACAATCCTACACAGTGCATCCTTTTTGGATGTAGAAACTGAGGCCTGGAGAGGATGAAAACCTACCGGGGTCCAGCCCCGGCTGATCCAGGGTCTTCGGAAGGGAGACCGCGTAGGCGGGGGTCACTGGATAAGAGCTTTACTTACATATCAATTAGAAACATTAAGAGTAAATAATAGCCGATAGCTCAGTAGGAATATTCAGAGGAGAAAAGAGGCTGAGTAGCTTGGTTTATGCGGGAGACCAATAAAACTTCAAGACAAGAAGGTTGCACCACTCAGGCGCCCGCTCGAATAGCGAAAAGTGCCCCACCTTAGGCACTTTCTCCAGTGAGTCTTAGAAGCCCAGGCATGATTAGCAAGCTTGGTGGGTTCCGCGCTCCAGATGGAAACTTCAGCCGGAAATGGAAATAGAGAGGAAGAATGACATGGGGAGACCAAGCTTTGGTGAGCAAGGCCCGTAGCTTTATTTTCAACAGGGGCTTTTATACCCTAAGTTACACATAGAGGATAATAGGGGATGCAAAGCCAGCAGTCTTTGATCTTATCAAAAACCAGGGTTTCTTTCCTGCAAATTTATCGCATACAAATGGTTCAGGTGATTTACATCATCTTCTGGCCAGAAGGCCTATTAACACTTTATGACTCTTGACAAAGGTTTGTCAACCACAAGACTTATTTTCTCTAAGAGTAATTATTTTAAGGTTTGGCGCCATCTTCATCCGAAGTGTTAGATAAATTTGCATTCCTATAGGGGGGAGGCGCAGTGGGTTTACAACAAAGAAAAGAATTTATTACCTTAAGGGTCTAAAGTTACTAGCACCAAGGCCACTACTTATTTTCTCTACAAACCAACTATATTAATTAATACACATTCAAGGATACAAAACGGGGGATGTAAAAACTTGGCAACAAGCATTGGCCCATTAATGAAATCTTTTACTAGTTTTTATTCTGACAGTTTTTAACTTAATGAGAGACTCTAAGCTATTTGAATATCTTAAGCTTCCCCTGCCTCTCGGGGCTGAGACTGTAAACAATCGTATGCATAGCTATAGGAGTCTGGGTAAACTTGTCAGGCCAGTTAGAGAGCTATCTGAGGGGTTTGGATTTAAACACTCCTAATGCCCAGGAACTTTATTAATTGGAGCTGTAAGTTAATTCTTTATTAGAGAGAGCGAGATGGTGGTGGGGGACAGCCCCCAGTAAAGTCAGAGATGAGAGCACAAAGCAGTAAAGCAGGCAGACTCTGGTTTTTTTGGGGTAGATGCTCGAGAATATCCGGGGAGACTCCTGAGGTTAGATCTCATAATTGCATTTTGTCGAGCCTCCTTCCTCATGACCTTTGTCACGAGTAGAGTGCCTCTCCGCGGCGGCTCCCAACAAAAACCTCTCAGCCCGGGGAAGCTGAATAGAACTTTTGAGGTCCCTCCAGGCTGCAGGCGCTACCTCAGATCCCCTTTCTGATGTTTGAACTGTGTTTTCTCTCTCTTATCTGATGATGTGTTTGCTCGGTCTCCAGTATTTTCACAAGGATAAGAGGTTGTCTTTCTCATAAAATAAAATTAGTATGTTTCTTTATAAAATAAAGAGAATTTTCTGGGATGGAAGAAAAAAAAAACAACTGCTTTGTAGTAGGAGCTGGATGTTAATTTCATTTTGTGTTCTTGTTGAATTTCACAACAACATAGGCACATAGAATTACTTAGTAGATAATTCTCTAATTACTTTAAGATGAGCAAAACCTTGTTTTGAAGCTGGGAGCTATGCTCCCTGGAGAAAGCCAAAGACTACATTTAAGTCAGATGTTTTACAGAGAGGTGAGCCATCATTATCTGTATCATTATCAAATTCTGCCTCTTCACAGGAGTAGAGGAGAAAGATTGTTTTAGAAATGCTAAGAACTTTATCAAAACCTTTCAGCCAAGCACCTGAAGGACCCAGTTGACGTGTGGTTGATGCAGCCTCACAACACAGAGCTTCTCCCACTCCTTCCACTTCTGAGAGCAGAGTTTCAAGCCGCAGGGACTAAACTCTACGCCCTGATATTTGAGGCTGCAGGAGCCATGACCGTTCCTCTCCCAGTGGCCATTCCAGAACCTTCTGAGGGAGTGGTTAGCATTGATGATGGTGCCCACACACCCTGGATTTTTGTTTAGGGTAATCTTAAACTCAGTATTTTGTTTTACTAGTCTTTGGTATGTAACGATAGCTAACAAATTGAGTGTTCTGTGTTCCTGGGAGCACATGAGTGCAGTTTAAGCATTTTCTCTTGAGTTTTCACAACGACCATATCACTTCATGTATGGTTCCAGACAGTGAGACATGGAGGTTTAGCGAGGTATCCGAGGGATGGGAGCCTGTGAATGAGTTTGAGGCCAGGTTTTAACCTCAGGCTAACTTCAACCCTGGGCTCTGTGGTTTTGTCAGACCCATGCTCTCATTTGGGCTTGGAGACTGGCCATCTTGCATCCTTCCCCTCCGTGGTCTTGGGGTCCCACTACTACTGGGCAAGATAATTTATGCCCCCTGATTCTTGGGCGCTTTGACCTTTCTGTGTCCTGTGGGATTGCCCCCTTGCTCAGCACCTGGCTCCTTCCTGTGGGAACCCCCTTCCCCATTCTGTTCTTACTTTCCTGAGTCCTACTCTTGCTTCAAGGTTTCCCGTTAAGTCTTTCCTGGTTCTTTCAGCTTATTGTGATCCTCTCTTCATTTCTCCCCCCTCGGAACATGGCATTTTCCCTTCACACAGTGACTTGTTACACACCCTTTCTTTGTTGTGGGTATTTTCTTTTGTCACAGTGTGATGGTTTCTAGCAAGGGCTCTGGTTGTTGGTCAGTTGTTAAGTTGTGCCTGACTCTTTGTGACCCCATGGACTGCAGCACAACAGGCTTCTCTGTCTTTCACTGTCTCCCAGTTCAGTTCAGTTCAGTCACTCAGTCGTGTCTGACTCTTTGCGACCCCATGAACCACAGCATGCCAGGCCTCTCTGTCCATCACCAACTCCTGAAGTCTACCCAAACCCATGTCCATTGAGTGGGTGATGCCATCCAACCATCTCATCCTCTGTTGTCCCCTTCTCCTCCTGCCCTCACTCTTTCCCAGCATCAGGGTCTTTTCAAATGAGTCAGCTCTTTGCAGCAGGTGGCCAAAGTATTGGAGTTTCAGCTTCAACATCAGACCTTCCAATGAACATTCAGAACTGATCTCCTTTAGGATGGACTGGTTGGATCTCCTTGCAGTCCAAGGGACTCTCAAGAGTCTTCTCCAACACCACAGTTCAAAAGCATCAATTATTCAGCACTCAGCTTTCTTTATAGTCCAACTCTCACATCCATTCATGACCACTGGAAAAACCATAGCCTTGACTAGATGGACCTTTGTTGGCAAAGTAATGTCTGTGCTTTTGAATATGCTGTCTAGGTTGGTCATAACTTTCCTTCCAAGGAATAAGCGTCTTTTAATTTCATGGCTGCAATCACCATCTGCAGTGATTTTGGAGCCCAGAAAAATAAATTCAGCCACTGTTTCCACTGTTTCCCCATCTACTTGCCATGAAGTGATGGGACTGGATGCCATGATCTTAGTTTTCTGAAAGTTGAGCTTTAAGCCAACTTTTTCACTCTCCTCTTTCACATTCATCAAGAGGCTCTTTAATTCTTCACTTTCCATCATAAGGGTGCTCAAATTCAGGTCCATTGAGTCAGTGATGTTATCTAACCAGCTCATCCTCTGCTGCCCCCTTCTCTGCTCTCAATCTTTCCCAGCATCAGGGTCTTTTCCAATGAGTCAACTCTCAGCATCAGGCGGCCAAAATATTGGAGCTTCAGCATCAGTCCTTCTATTGGATATTCAGGGTTGATTTCCTTTCATATGGACTGGTTTGATCTCCTTGCAGTCCAGGGAATTCTCCGGAGTCTTCTCCAACACCACTATTCTAAAGCATCAGTTCTTTGGCACTCAGCCCTCTTTATAGTCCACCTCTCACATCTGCACATAAGTACAGGAAAAACCAAGGTCTTTGCAGATGGAAAATGTGTTTGTTCATCTGACCATCCGGTGCTTTTATGCTGAATTTGTAGCATAAGCACTTGGGTAAAATGAAATGTAAGGGAAGAAGGCCAGGGCTTTGAATCTTTAATGCAATGCTGGTAAATCTTAATGGAAGACGGAAGAAATCACTCAAAGATGATAATGCTTATAACCTCAGGGTCTTTGTCTTGACCTGGTTATCAAGAGGCAAAAGCAGAACAGAAACAGACAGGTGAAAGAAAGTCATGAAAAAATTTAGCTTGTATTTTTCTCTCCAGCCTCTGCTGTCACCCTAAAGGATCCTGCTGCCAAGAGCTGGTGCTGTTCTTAGGTCTTCACTAGCTTTATGGGACCTGTCATATGAGTCAAGGAAAGGGTGCGTGAATTGTGGTGGACCCCTTTTTTCCTCTCATTCCAGTCTTGTCTGATGTCTAAAATATCCACAAATTTGAAACATTTTTAACTTTCCTATTTAAGCAAGCTGATCAGATGTTGAATTTGCTAATCATTTAAAGATGTGCAGAGTGGAAAAGGTCCTTTTGGAAAAACGGTGGTCAACAAAGCCCCCTCCGTGTCCCAAGGTCTGTCTCTCCAAAGCGGTGGCTCCAGAGCTTTCTCTCTACATCTGCCCTGCCCCCTCCCTTTACCCATCCTCAGCCTCAGCCCAGCCCTCAGTCTCGACCCCCAGCCCCGGCTGTGGCCAGCTCCTCCCCCACGGAGAGTCTCCCCTCCCAGCATCTCGCTCCCTTTTCTTACAGAAATGTAGACCTCCCCTGGCTTCTCCAGTTGGCATCCTCACCCCTCACCCGCAAGGCTCAGAGTTGGTATCCCTTAAGTGATTTCAAGCTCGCTGAGGGGTGGCAGGGAGGAGGGTGTAAATAGTAATGGTCCTTTACCAACTTTGACTAAAGCCATTTCCCACAGTAGGGAAAAGGCCCAGGGTTCCTGTTTGATTAGCTCTGTCTGTTTCCTTTTAATTACATTAATTACCTATCATCGAATGGGAAGGCTTGTATTGAGGGAGCATATGTTTAGCCCAGAACACTATTCAACCATAAAAGAAATGTTGCCAATTACAGAAATGTGGACGGACTTGGAGGGTGTTATACTTAGTAAATATAGACACAAAGATGAATACTATCATCCCTTCCATTTAAGAACAATTTAGTATAATAAAACATAAACACACATAGAGAAAACAGTGGGAAGAGGTAGGGGATGAAGAGGTATAAACAACTAAGTATAAAATAAATAAGCTATAAGAATATATTCTATAGCACAGGGAATATAACCAGTATTTTATAATAACTTTGGAGTATAACTTATACAAATATTGAACAGCTATGTTGTACATGCATGCTAAGTCATCTCAGTCATGTCCTTCTCTTTGTGACCCCATGGACTGTAGCCCGCCAGGCTCCTCTGTCCGTGGGATTCTCCAGGCAAGAATACTGGAGTGGGCTGCCATGCCCTCCTCCAGGGGGTCATCCCAGTGCATCCCAAACCCGCATCTCATGTATCTCCTGCATTGGCGGCCGGGGTCTTTACTACTAGCGCTACCTGGGAAGTCCCTTGATGTTGTACACATGAAGCTAATATAATGTAAACTAGACTCTGATTTTAAAAACCTTGATTTCAGCTCTTTTAGATAAATACCTATCTGTTGGACACTATTTCACCTTGTAACACTCAGAATTTCTAGAACCTGGAGGGACTTAACTTAGAGAAATAGAAGGAAGGAAGACATTGGGATACTATTTAAACAGCTGTTTTATGCTTAAGGAGGAGAGTAGGGGATGAAAGTTGCCTTTGTTTGGGCCCCAGTGTGGCAGGAACCATGAAGGGAGAGAGAATTTACTTTTCACGAGGTTGCCTTGGCTTGTTGGTTGGTCTCTGCTGAAGCAAACATTTCCTGTGCCTTTATCTAGATTTGCAGGAGGTGGAGAACAGAGGGAAATAATCTAATAATAAAACTCAGAATGCTGCCTGGGTTTATCAGGGACTACGAACAAAGGAGTGGAGGTGATGGAATTCCAGTTGAGCTATTCCAAATCCTGAAAGATGATGCTGTGAAAGTGCTGCACTCAATATGCCAGCAAATTTGGAAAACTCAGCAGTGGCCACAAGATTGGAAAAGGTCAGTTTTCATCCCAATCCCAAAGAAAGGCAATGCCAAAGAATGCTCAAACTACCACACAATTGCACTCATCTCACACACTAGTAATGCTCAAAATTCTCCAAGCCAGGCTTCAGCAATATGTGAACCGTGAACTTCCTGATGTTCAAGCTGATTTTACAAAAGGCAGAGGAACCAGAGATTAAATTGCCAACATCTGCTGAATCATCGAGAGAGCAAGAGAGTTCCAGAAAAACATCTATTTCTGCTTTATTGACTATGCCAAAGCCTTTGACTGTGTAGATCACAATAAACTGTGGAAAATTCTGAAAGAGATGGGAATACCAGACCACCTGATCTGCCTCTTGAGAAATCTGTATGCAGGTCAGGAAGCAACAGTTAGAACTGGACATGGAACAACAGACTGGTTCCAAATAGGAAAAGGAGTACGTCAAGGCTGTATATTGTCACCCTGTTTATTTATATGCAGAGTACATCATGAGAAACACTGGACTGGAAGAAACACAAGTTGGAATCAAGATTGCTGGGAGAAATATCAATAACCTCAGATATGCACATGACACCACCCTTATGGCAGAAAGTGAAGAGGAACTCAAAAGCCTCTTGATGAAAGTGAAAGTGGAGAGTGAAAAGGTTGGATTAAAGCTCAACATTCAGAAAACGAAGATCATGGCATCTGGTCCCATCACTTCATGGCAAATAGATGGGGAAACAGTGGAAACAGTGTCAGACTTTATTTTTTTGGGCTCCAAAATCACTGCAGATGGTGACTGCAGCCATGAACTTAAAAGACGCTTACTCCTTGGAAGGAAAGTTATGACCAACCTAGATAGCATATTCAAAAGCAGAGACATTACTTTGCCAACAAAGGTTCACCTAGTCAAGGCTATGGTCTTTCCTGTGGTCATGTATGGATGTGAGAGCTGGACTGTGAAGAAGGCTGAGCGCCGAAGAATTGATGCTTTTGAACTGTGGTGTTGGAGAAGACTCTTGAGAGTCCCTTGGACTGCAAGGAGATCCAACCAGTCCATTCTGAAGGAGATCAGCCCTGGAATTTCTTTGGAAGGGATGATGCTAAAGCTGAAACTCCAGTATTTTGGCCACCTCATGCGAAGAGTTGACTCATTGGAGAAGACTCTGATGCTGGGAGGGATTGAGGGCAGGAGGAGAAGGGGACGACAGAGGATGAAATGGGTAGATGGCATCACTGACTCGATGGATGTGAGTCTGAGTGACCTCCGGGAGTTGGTGATGGACAGGGAGGCCTGGCATGCTGCGATTCATGGGGTCGCAAAGAGTCGGACACGACTGAGCGACTGATCTGATCTGATCTGATGGTTCTAGAATGTGCCAGGTGAGAATGAATGATATTGCTATTGAAATCAAAGTCCCCCTTTCCCTGCAGGGAAATGCTGCCCATGCAGGTGCCTAGTAAGTCACATGGCTTTTGTTTCTAGACCAGAGGCTACCACCATTGGTGATCAATTATTAATAACAGCCCATGTATCAGACTTAATCAGTTACAGGTTGTACAACTGATAGAAGTTGGATGATGTGAACAACCCTGATTAATGCCTCCACCCCCCATCCCACCAAATGTTGTAAGTATTCAAATGTCAGCACAAATCAAGAATCTTGGGAATACACAAGTCAGTGCTGCCAGCAGCCAGGATTATAATGATTATAAATATGTTTGGCGAGTTCAGAAAATTTTAGGCCTTGTCTTATGTAATAGCATTAGGGTTTTTGGGGTTTTTTTTAAACCTTTTTGGGGGATTTTTCTTAGGAAAGTAAGGTTTTTACATTTTACTTTCATTTTATGTGCTGTTGAGGGATAATGGCACTGTAGATAATGTAAAACAGCTGGAAGAACAAGTGCAGAACTGATAGTTTGGTGCTGGAACGCATTACAGAAGTTATTGTTGGCAACACTTAGAGCCTCCTCTTCATGTTTTTCTTAAGCTAATTTGAAAATTAAGATGTGTCCTCTAATCAGGCAGCTTCTAATGGGAGGAGGGTGGTATGGAATTGCACTGAGTGTCAGAAAAGCGCTCACTGAAGATTTAAGGGTGCCCGCAGATAAGCATCACTTGAGCAACTGAGATGGCCGGCAGTTGAGTCTGTCTTCAAAGCTTTTTATTTTAAAATTAGATACAGATCTAGAACACAACTCGGAACAACTGTGCAGCGTAGTGTAAGGCAAATACCTCCAGCCACCACACAGACCACGAAAATCTTTGTCAGCCATCTAGAAGTCCCCCATGTTACCATGAACACATAAACCTTTCATCCTTCCAAAAGCAGCCTCTCTCCTCGCACCTCCTTACGTTGTCTTCATGGTTTTATCGTCTGCGTGTGTGTCCCTGAATCTTGCGGGTTGCCCGTTTTTTAATTCAGGCTAATCTTTTAAATCCTTAGGTTTCTCTCTGTCCCTTTGCCTTACAGTTTGGGGATCTTGGGCCCTTCGCTCTGTAGTTTCCCACACTCTGCATTTTGCTAATTGCACTGATTTGCTTATTCTTACCGAGACACTTTTTTTTAATGAGAGTAATTTTTATTTATTTAGAAGTCTAATTGCCTTATAATGAAGTGTTTCTACTGTACAACAGTGGGAATTGACCACATGCATATACCCCCTCCCTCCCGAGCCTCCTCGCACCCTCCCGTCCTACTGCTCACTCATTGCAGAGCGCTGCGCTGAGCCCCTTATGCTCTAGAGCAGGTTCCCACTAGCTCTCTAGCTTACACGTGGTAGTGTATGTCTACCAACGTGTTAGTCACCCAGGTGCGTCTGACTCTTTTGGACCCCATGGACTGTAGCCCACCAGGCTCCTCTGTCCATGGGATTCTCCAGGCAAGAGCACTGGAGCGGGTTGCCATTCCCTTCTCCAGGGGATCTTGGGATCAAATCTGGGTCTCCTTTATTGCAGGCAGATTCTTTACTGTCTAAGCCACCTGGGAAGCCCCCATAGATATATCATATATATAATATCAGCCTTTTATTTATGATATGTTGTTGAAAACATCTTCTCCAGGTTTGTCATTTGCCTTTTGATGTTACTTCTGATTTTTTCACTGTGCAAAGGTTTCTATTTTTATGAGGTCAAATTCATGAATTTAAGGTTGCATGTGGAATTTGCTTATAATCAGAAGTACAACATGCTATAGAGGAATTCCCCCATGTTTTCCTTTAGCACTTCTGTGATTTTAGTTTTTGCATTTATGTCTCAGATCTACTTGGCTTATTCTTGTTTATGGCATGAGGTCTGGATCTGATTTTTTTTTTTTTTTTGCAAATGACTACCAGTTGTCCAATTCCAATTTATTATTAAAAAGTGCATCTTTTATCTCCGTGATCTGATACCACGTTTAATAGACTAAACTTTGACTACAGTTGGTTCTGTTTCTAGATTTTCTCTTCTGTTTCACTGATCTGTTTGTCCTTTTGGGATACAAGTATTTTAATTCTGAAAAGCCTGTTTTGTATGTTTAGTATCTTCCAGCGCAATATTCCTCATCCCCTGCCCCAGCTTTGCATCATGAGTGTTTTCTTAGCTCTTCTTGCACATTTGTTTTCCTTGTGCACTTGTCTAATTCTATAAAAAGCAAAGTTATTGGAGTTGGTAATTTTGTTGGAATTCATAAGTTCATTTAAAGAGAACTGAGATCTTTATGATGTTAAGTTATACTAATCCAAGAAAAATAGATATCTATTCTAGTTTTTTTTTTTTTTTTTGTCTTTCAAGGTTTTTTTAAATAGTCTGCACATAGATTTTGCAAATTTAAGTGCATTCCTAAGTAACTTAGCTTGTATGTTGCTATTCATACTGACTAACTTGTTTTACCATGGAGATATTTTTGCATTACTTTGCTTAGTTTTTCTAGGCATCCTATGTACATAGAGATAGTTTCCCTTTCCAATTTTATGCCTCTAATTGGTTTGCCCAAGCTGGCTAATTACAATGTTAATGTTAAATCGTAGCATCAATGTTTTGTTCCTGACCATAGTGGAAATGTCTCTAATAAATTTCTTCATTGAGAAAGGTAGATAACGGGGAATTCTCTGACAGTCCAGCAGCACTTTCATTGCCAAGGGCCGGGGTTCAAACCCTGGTCAGGCAACTAAGATCCCACAAGCCGCATGGCATAGCCAAGAGATGAAAAAGTAAATAAGACGCCAACTTTAGGACTGAAGTGTGTGTGTGTCGTTCCCTATATTCTTGAGCATGCGTGTGTGTGTTTCAGTCAAAACTGGATATTGAATTGGCAGGCTTTTGTTTTTGGCGTTACGGAAATCCGGTTCTTTGTAGATCAGTTACCACCTTACACGCATTGATGCGCTTCCCACTCCTGAACCTAACATGCATTTCTGGAGTCCAGCCCGGTTGGGATCTCCTAAATGTAATTGGCCATGGTGCGTTTTACTGAGATACTAGAGTCTATTTGCTATCTCCTTTTGGCAATTTATATCAATATTAGTTTGTGATGTTGGTTGTAATACTTTTGGGGGGCTATCAGCAGTAGGCTATTTAATATTGGATCTATCTCATTTGGGGGCTTCCCTGGAGGCTCAGCTGGTAAAGAATCTGCCTGCGATGTGGGAGACCTGGGTCCAGTCCCTCGGTTGGGAAGATCCCCTGGAGAAGGCAGTGGCTACCTACTCCAGGATTTCGGCCTGGAGAATTCCGTGGACTGTATAGTCCCTGGGGTCACAAGCAGTCAGGCACTACTGAGTGACTTTCACTTTTTTCATCTCCTCTTTAATGCTTTGGTAGAATACCTCAGCAAAACCAGTTTGTGGGGGTAACTCTCTGTTCTTCTGTGAAGGCGGCCTATGTGGGCTTTCCCTCCCTAACATGCTCCGTGTTGGTGAACTCCCAGGGAGTAAGACGTTTCAGATAGCTTTGCAAGTTGACAATATGAGAGACTGGCTGCATACTGCCTGTAGGGCTGAGACTGAGCTCTTAGGGAGGAGACCCCAGCCCCATCTCCAGGAGCCCCGCAGGGTGAGGCCCAGACATTGCTGCAGATGGCATGGCTGGGGCTCAGCGGCTGGTGGAGAAGCTGCTGCGATCCTGTGCCAGTGGAACCTGCCAGAACAGTGCTGGGGAAGCCCCCTGTCTGGAAAGCCACTGCAGGTTTGTGCAGGGAGGAAGTGGGTGGTTTCCTACCCTGAACTCTGCCGCAGCCTCTCTGGGGGCACAGCCCAGGTGGCCTTTCAGGGTGCAGCGGCTGACGGGGAGGCTGGGGGGCTGACGGGCTGCGCACTGCTGGGCCCTGGGCGACTCAGGTGCTGGAGCTGGGCTGCAGATTGCTGCAGAAGTGGGGGCGTGCACCTGGAGTGCCCACGGCCATGCCCGCCACTGGAGCTCCCACACACGCTGTACCCTGTCGGGTACGCAGGAACTAAGCAGAGGGATTCTTCCTGCTGACTCATAGAAGAATTGCTGAGGGCAGTCCTGACCCAGCGCCCATGTATGAGCATGTCTGGCTGCCCCACAGCCATCGGGGGCTGACCCTGTGGCTCCGCAGGGGACCCCCTTCCTCTGCCCTGGCTTGAGAAGTGCGTGGAGCTGAGCAGAAGCACCGGACTCCTGAAGCCAGGACTCTCTCTTTCCTCGGACTCTGCTGAGGCCTCCAAACAGATCTTCGAGGTCTTTTTACATAAAGCAAAAGTGGTACTCGCTCAGTCCTGTCTGACTCTGTGACCCTGTGGACCATAGCCTGCCAGGTTTCTCCATCCATGGCATTCTCCGGGCCAGAAGACTGGAGTGGGGAGCCTTTCCCTTCTCCAGGGAATCTTCCCAACCCAGGGATCAAACCCAGGTCTCCTGCATGGCAGGCAGATTCTTTACCATCCGAGCTACCAGGGAAGTTCACAAAGCACATTTAAATGCCAGCGTTTTCTTATCAAGTATTTGGGTCGTTGCAGTGGAGCGTGCGTGCTACTCACCTCTAAGGACAGAGGCCAGGGATGCTGCTACATGCCTTATAAGGTTCAAGACCACCTCCCTTCCTGCTCCTCAGCAAAGAAGTAATCAGCCCCGAATGCCAGTAGTCCTGGGGTTGAGACCGCCCTAGTGATAGGTGTATTTGGAAGGACCAGAAAACCCCCCTTCGATCCCTCTTTTCCTTAAGTTACCCAAAATGGTAGCCACCATGGGGACGTCTGTAAGCCAGAGGAAGACAGGACTAGCCTCTGTTACCCCATAAGTCTGGGCGTTTCCAAGCGGAGGTCTTCTGGCCCCCCTTGCACATGACTTACTCCTGGCTTTAGGAGTTTTCGAGAAAGTTGAGGGGACACAATTGGGAGCGCCTTGAACATTTCCCACCAGAACTAGAAACTCTGTCGGGTAAGTTGGTGTTCTCCGGTCGCCTTATATTCTGCTTTTCGGCCTTGCAGCGTTAAGCAAGATGGAAAGCTGTCGCTTCAGCTTCAGATGCATTGGCAACTGTTGCTCAAATGCAGGGAGGGAAACAAAAGGAACCAAAGGAAAGAGCGCAGCGCTCTGGGCCCAGTTCTCGTCGCCCGCCGGCAGCTTCGAACGGAAAGGTGCAGAGCAGATGGAAACCGCTGTCAGGCCCGGAGCCTGGCCAGCGCATGGCAGGCCCTGGAGTGCCCAGCTGACCATCGTAGGGCATGAACTGGAGGCGAGTAGGATAGTCCAAGGGGAGGAGGACAGGCTGACTCGGGGGCCCCCACCCCCATCCTGGCCCAGCCAGCAGCTAATCCCTTACAAGTCATTAGGTTCCCGGCCTCGACGGCCTAATATCACAGGTGAGAATGTTGAACTAAATTATTTCCAGTGTTTTCTAATCCTAAGACTGTCAATAATCATCAGTGGCTTCACGCTCTTATGAATTCTATTCAAATCAGATGTGATTGGCTCTCTTTCAGTTATGGGAAATAGAGGCGCTTCAGAGTGATTTTCTTAGGCTGTTCTTTTCCTGTCTTCAGATGCCCAGAGGTGCCTTTCTCTTGTGTGTGTGTGTGCATGCACTCAGCATCACTAGTTATTCTAGTAAAGTGAAGGTGGATACTGGTAGCTCAGTACATGCAAGGCGTGTCCTCTTCCAACAGCAAGAGTTGGGTCAGTGTGTCCTGTAAAATAGGAATCCGTGGACAGGCCAGAGAATGCTGCTCTTCAGGGATAGTGCCAGCTGGACCTCACTGAGGCTACTGGAGCCCCGAACGTTTCCTTCGGTTGCCCTGTTCCAGGCGGGTGGGTAGTGCCGCACGCAATGCGGGCAGCAGTGAAGGTCCTCTGGAACTCAGTGTTCTGGGAGGGGAGTCACGTGGTTGCCGTGTGGACAGATGTATTATGAAGGGTGATTCAAGGAAAAGTGTCCTCACTTGTGACCACAGGAGTGGTAGTTTTCAGCTTCTACTGCATGTGAAGCAAGGAGCTTTTAAAGCTCCCAGGAGACACAGGTGCTTTAAAAACATGGATGTTAGCATCTTGGAAAAGCGGATCCAGGAACCCACCTCTTTTAAGGATCCTCACGAGATTCCCATGTGCAGCTGAAGTCGGGGAAGCTGTTCTTGGGGGATGTTGATGAGGTTCATGATCCAGGTCCTGTTCGTGCCTTTATGGAACTGTCAAATGTCGCTGATTTCACCTCTGTGCTAGAATTCCTCTTGCTTTCCTAGCTAATTTTAACAAACCGAGAAGCTAATAAGTGCATTTGCCAAACACGCAGTTATAGCAGTTGTCAACAACGAAGAATCGCCTGTCAAACTTTTGTCAAGGGGATTCTTGTGTTTTGAGAGATGTTGAATAAGAAATTATATAACATTCCATCTGTGAGAACCTAGTGATTAGATGTCAGTGAGGCTGAAATTAATCTCTGTCTTTAAGCTGGCAACATGGCAAACATCCGTATTATACTGTGACCTTCTTAGTGTTTTTAATAATAGAGGCAAGTATCCTCTGTTTAAACTACCTCAGCCCTGTGGGATTGTGCTTCAGTTGGATCACATCGTTGACTTTTTTTTCTCTCTACATCTATTCAAAATTAATTCATTAGAGTAATACTACAACTCCTGTCTTTGTGAGTTTTCCAAGTTAGATACATGGGGTATGTGGGTCACAGGCTTGTTATGTAGTCTATATAACCTACTCATGTTTTCATGGATAGAACTGATTCTTAAAAATCCACAAATCTTACTAATGCTTCCATCTGCATGGCAAGCAAATTGGAGTATAGTTTTATCAAATATGATCTACGATGTTTGGGGAAGACTTTGTGATACTAGCTTTAGAACTGGCAGAATATCAGAAGTGCCGTCAATCACAGGCAGCTTACATTGGCCCGTCGTGTTTTTCCAGGGAGCTTTCCTTTTACCAAATTAATCTTCAGACCCCTATCGTACTGCCAGACTTGGCTTTGGCCAAAAAGAGGACCGGCTTCACCTCTGTTACCTAGAGACTTAAAGCAGCATCCCAGATAGATGTGCCAGCTCCGGGGCCCCATCACCTCTCCCCCCGCTTCAGAGCTCACTGGTATGAGTGTGTCTTAATGCTTGTGCCTTTCTCTCTCAAACTCCGCCACCCCTTCCCCATCTACGTCTGAATTCAGGATATTCAAACACTAGTCACAGACACTTCTGCTTCCCACAGGCCCAGATGTGCCCAGGGACCCTTCAGAGGAAGGAACAAGGGTGTTGGGTTTCCTTTATGCCAGCCAGCTGGACTTTATTCAGATGTACTACGGGATTTCTCCGGGTCCCGTGCAGAGAGCCACATCCGCGACAGGAGTCGAGTTCAGAGGATAAAAGCGATTCCGAGGAGTCAGAACAAAAGCCCCTCTTCCGGTCAGCAGCGTCCACTTGCAGACTCGTTGGCATCCTTGCTCTGAAAGAGGACAGACAGATCCCTGGGGAAATGGCAGTCTGGATAAGATGCAGGATCTCCTAACAAATGGGTGGGTTTCGCCTCCTCCGTCCTTTTGAAAGGATCATTCATTTGTTTGGCTCAGAGGCAGAAGCCTTGACGAGGCGCCCGTGGTTGGGGAGGGGGCGGGCGGGGGTGGTGAGTGGATGGGGAACAATTTCAGGGGGCAAAAGCCATGTCCTGGCTCCACGCACAGCTCCTCACTGCAGGGGAGATGGCAAAAGTGATACAATCCCGCATTGAATCAGAACCAAATAAAGGGAGTGAGAAGTGGCTTTTAGTCTTATGGCTCTGTCTCCTTACAGCTTTGGTGTTTTTTCCTGCCTTAGTCATAAATGTCAAGGTTTCTCACAAGCCTCAGACTTCTACCCCATTTAATGTTGACATTTCTAATGAAGCTGCTTACCAAAAAGCATATTTGCTGACTTACTTTACACTTGACATTCAGGGAAAAATGACTATGGAGCCCATGTAGGGGAGGAAAAAGTAAAAACTATTTGAAAAACAACAATCTGAATGGTACAGCCATTTGGGAAAATTGTTTGACATTTTCTTACAAAGTTAAACATACACTCATCATATGCCCAGCAGTTCCACTCCTGAGTATTTAGCCAAGTGAAATGAAAACCTATGTCCACACAAAAATGCGTATGCAAGTATTTATAGTAGCTTATGTCGATAATGTCCAACAACCAGAAACAGGCCAAAGATCTTTCATCTAGGGGGATGCACAGAGCTAAGGTGCATCCATACCGTGGAAATACAGCTCAGCAAACAGCAGGAATGAGCCACTGTTACACGGAAGAACCTGACTGGATCTCAGGTGCATTTTGCTAAGTGGCAGAAGTCAGATGCATAAAGGCTACAACCTCCTATGTGATTTCCTTTCTGTGTTATTCTTGCAGAGGAATAATTAAAGGAACAGAAAAAAAAAAAATTAAAGACAATGCCCTGGGACTGATGGGAAGGTGTCAGTTAAGGGGGAGGGAGGGGAGGATTTGTGGGTCACGGAACTGCTCTGTCTTGATGGCGATGGTAGTTACTCACTCTATGCTTATCAGATCTTGGAGAACTGAACACTGAAAAAGGTGGGTTGTACCAGCTGCAATTTGTGCACTAATAAATATAAAGGAAAAAAAAGATGGGTGGAGAGACATCACCACCCATGGGAGTGGGCATTGCCCACCTGCAGCACTGTGGCTGCCAAAGCCGGCTGGGCCCAGTGTCCTGGATCCTCTCCCACCACCTTGACTTCGAACTCTATGAACGACTCCCACGGCACGGGTTAATGGGGCCTGAGGGCACACGGGTGAAATAACGACAACAGCTTCGGTTTGACGTGAGCAGTGGGACTCTCCAAGGGCCATCTGGCGTTCCTTCCCCTTTACTTTCAAGTTCTGTTGTCTTTTGTCTGGTTGTGTTATGCTAGTTTGTATTAGATATTCATTCCTGGTATCAAGATCTGGACTAGAATTTGTTGGATATGCTCAGTCTCCAAGGCCACTTTTGTAAAGAGTGTCATCACTATTCCCAGAGGTTTGTTGTCCTGAGTGGATTCAAGTGATCCTGAGTGGATTCCACGAGATCCAGGCTGCTGGCTCTCTGGGTAGTCCAGGGAGGGGCGTGGTCTATGTAGACCCTGTCCTGCTCTTGGACCCCGTGCCCTGTGATGCGTGCTGCCTGCCCTTCTGTGCTGTTTGGCATGAATTTGTGCCCTGCAGGTAGGCGTGTGGATTAGTTTGCTAGGGCTGCTGCTACAAAGGAATACAAACTGGGGGGCTTGTGGAAAAGCTTACTGTTTCTCAGGTTCTCAAAGCTAGGAGCCTGAGATCCAGGTGCCAGGGGGTGGGTTCTCCCTGAGGGCTAATGGAGGAGAACACGGCCCATCCCCTCACCCCACCTTTGACCTCCCCTTGGCTTCTGTGGCATCACCCCGATCTCTGCCTTCCTCTTCACGTGATGTTCTCCTCGTGGGATATCTATCCAGACTGCCCCCTTTTATAAGGACCCCAGTGTGTTGGGTTAGGGGTCCTCTCTAGTATGACCTTCCTGTCCCAGGGGTCGAACCTGGCGTCTCTTACGTCTCCTGCATTGGCGGGTGAACTCTCTACCACGAGCACTGCAAGGAGTCTTAGTGTGACCTCGTCTTAACTAGTACAGTCACATTCTGAGATTGGGGCTTCAACAGAGGATTCTGGGTGGGGACACAGTTCAGCCTATAACAGTGAATCAATTACTGCTTTTTGACCGGAGGAAGAGTCGGCCACCTGGAGGTATAGACTGAAAGGTCTCTCCGCACTTCCAGTTGGGCAAACCCATGGATGCCACAGGAGCCATGGTACTAAAGTTAAACGTCTTGCCAGGCTGCAGCACAGTCTATTTCATGAATACAACATCAAAGCAGACTGTTGGTTTAACCTTCTCCAAAACTAGAATGCAGAAGTGTAAACGTACGTTTCTTGGAATCCACGTGCAACTGAACTGAAGCACTGTGAGCAAGAAAGTTAGTGAAATCTGTGAATGGTGTTGACCCAATTTTTAACAAGCTTTTTAGGCAGTAGAATTCCTCCTGGGAAAGCATTAGTTCTTCAGTCACATCTGACTCTTTGTGACTCTGCCAGGCTCCTGTGTCTGTGGAATTCTCCAGGCAAGAATACTGGAGTGAGTAGCCATTCCCTTCTCCAGGGGATCTTTCTGACCCAGGAATTGAACCAGTATCTCCTGCATTGCAGGTAGCTTTTCTTGCCATCTGAGCCACCAGAGAAGCCCTAAAATTCCTATTATAGTGTTTTAAAGCTAGAGCTCATTTTCTCTAATGCACAGCATTGGCAGTTTGCTGTCTTGTCAATGATTTATTAAAGAAATATTTTATAGTAAGACTCTGAGCTTCAATTTTAGGTCATTAGTTTATTTCAAGTAAGGTTCTAGAAGTGTGAAAGCATAGAGAACCTGACCACATCACCATACTATAAATTATGTGAGAGTATCACCCCTGAAGTCAGTCTCAAAATCCTTGTGGTCTAATTAGACTCCCAGCAAATGCCCACTGATGTTACTGTAATCTCATCGCGTGGGTGGCACCGGTGTGAACCAGGGATGACTCAGCTCCGAGGTGATTCAGGAGTTACTGGAACCTTGTGGTCTTCTAACTCCAGCTGCTGTTCTAGTATGGGCTAGTACAGAGAGTGTCCCCCCAGGAAGGAGGCTCCAGCTGCTGTTCTAGTATGGCCTAGTACAGGGAGTGTCCCCCCATGAAGGGGTGGAGCTGTGAAGAGGCAAAAGAGCATCAGAATGTTATCTGATTAGACGATTTTGACCATTCGTTTAGCAAAAACATATATCTAACGTTCATTGCGTAAAGATTAAAAAATTCAGATAGTCCCTGTCCTCAAGATGTTCACAGTGAACTGAATAACAAAAATAGATGAATTGCATCCTATAATAAATAATGGAAATGTAAACAAAGTTCTGTAGAATTTCAGATTTTTATGGCAGTTACTCCAATTTGGAGGAACCATAACACATCAATAACTTAATTCTCTACCTGGAAAGTTGTGGCACTTAGATTTATAGTAACTCTAGGAAGTGTCTCAACTTTTTTTTTTCTCTGACAAATTATGTCAACTAAACAGAATGAGAGAGTACTGTAAATGTTACAGAGAATACAGGTCAAAGGATAGGGTTTGGGGGCTATATTAGAGTCCCCCAGATAAACAGAATCAGTAGGATGCATATCTAGAGGGAGAGAGACTTATTGTAGAACGTTGACCCCTGCAGTTGTGGAAGCTGGAAGGTCTGAAACCTGCGGGACAGACCAGGAGGCAGGAGGTTTAGAAGAGTTGATGTCTCAATGTTGAGTGTGAAGGCTGGAATGAGCAGGGGTTCTGGGTTTCAATCTGGAGCAGAACTCCTCCTCCTGGAGGAGACCCCTGTCTCTGCTCTCAAGGTCTTCGAGATTGGGTGAGGCCTGCCCACACTCTTGTTGTTGTTGTTCAGCGCTCAGTCGTGTCCACTCTTTGTGGCTCCATGGACCGCAGCACGCCAGGCCTCCCTGTCCTTCACTATGTTCCAGAGTTTGCTCAAGCTCATGTCTGTTGAGTCGGTGATGCCATCCAACCATCTCATTCTCTCTCACCATCTTCTCCTCCTGCCCTCAATCTTTCCCACATTTATGAAGGGTAATCTGCTTTGTTCAGAGTCTGTTGAGTTAAATGTTCATCACATTAAAAAATGACTTTATAGCAACATCTTGACTAGGGTTTGACCGAGCAACTGGTCCCCATAGTCTGGCCAAGTTGAAACGTTAACCGTCTCAGGGACACATGAACCTTTAGAGTCTTCAGTGTCTCAAAACTTTGCCTCACGAATGAAGCACAGATGTTCAGAGCTCAGAGTTCATTCTCTTTAAACTATCCTGGGTTTCAGCTTCCTGCCATTTCAAGGCTGGGTCACCCTGCTTGTCTACATTGGGTGAAGTTTGGAAGCGAATGAGGTTAATCCAACCAAGCTTGCCTAAACAATATAAATTATCTTGACTGATTTACATATTTTGACACTTTTCATAAAGCAGACTTTTTTCCCCCCAAAAATCAGTGTGATATAAAATCATGATAGAGGATGTTTGGGGGTACTGTAATATAGTCATTTTTTTTCCTTGAGGTAATTCACTTGGAAACATTGTCAAAAGAATCTGCGGCCAAGTCTGCATGCCATTTCACGTGGGTTTAATTACGTTACCCCCCAAAACCCAAATGCACATATGATATTAGTCTAACATCTCAGAGAATTGATCTGTAGTAACAGGAAATCCAGGACCTCTTTTATTTAGTCTCCCTATAACAACAATTGGTTCCAGCTTCACCAGGGCGAGGGGGAAAAAAGCATAAGATTGGTAACAGCTACAACGATATTGCCTCGGCTTAAACTCAATAGCAAAGCTGCTCTGATGCCCTAAGACACTGTTTATAAAAGCGCACATTCCCTCGCTGTCATGGGCTGCTCCGTGGTCTCTTTTCATGCTCGGTGGCTGTGAAAGTGCTGACGAATGCCACAGTGATGCCACGTAATCTGTTCTGTTCATCTAGTTTTCCCCCAGATACCACCTCTGCCAAGACAACCACTGCAGAGGCCCATCTGGTGCCATTCTTAGGTCGTTCTGAGAAGATGGAGGGGTATCGCCGGGGGTCTTCAGTGGCTGAAGTCTAGACTAGGCTCTTCAGGAGTCTAAAGACAGTGAGCTCTGAGCTTCTCTGGTGGTCCAGTGGTTGAGAATCTGCCTTACAATGCAGGGGACGTGGGTTTCAATCCCCGATCGGGGAACCAAGATCCTACATGTCGCAGAGCAACTAAGCCCGCATAAGGCAACTAGAGAGCCTGTGTGCTACAAAGAAAGATCCCACGTGAGGCAAGAAAGTCCTGACACAGCCAAATGAATGAATGGATATTTAAAAAATAAATGTAGTGAGCTCTGACCAGGATCCAGACAACATTTATAGCTGGGCCTCTCTCCCAGATTTTGATTAAGTAAGTCTCAAGGTGGGACCTGAGGATTTTCATTTCTAACAAAATCCCAGGCCAGGACCATTTGAGCATTACTCTTCGGTGTGTATCAGAGAGAAAATATTAGGTTAAATCAACCTTGGTATAAAGACGCTGGTGTTCCTACTGATTGTCCGTTTCACCTATTCATTTACTTTAGTATTTAATAGAACTATTATATGGGTAGGTATATTAAAAAAAATCACTGTCAAAAAATTACGACCTATATTTTTTAAGAAGAGCAAAAAGAAACGTGTAAGGAAAAGTCATGTGATTGTGCAAAGAATACAAAACTTTGTGCCAAATGCTTCAGCTTTGTCTGATGCACTTCAGCAAGCCGACCTCTGAAAGGAAATAAGTTAGTCTTGGCCTGGCTCCACTGTGGACCAAAAAGAGGAAAAAGCACATTTCACTTTGGGGGGTTGGCTGTGACCCTAATCAGAAGCGGTGGGGTGATTTTCTGGCTCAGGCTCATATATTTCAACTCAGCAGTCAACTTACTTCTCTGATGGAGCATGAAATTGAAGCAAGATGGCCCCCCAGCTGTAGGACCAGCTTGGTGGGATCTGGGCCCGGGGCACTGCTTAAGGACCACGTGAACGCCAGAGGCTCTGATGTCCCGATTTTCCTGCTGGTTGGTGGGCAGCGGAGAGGGCCTCGGGCTCTCTGGGAGCCCTGGGCTGGGGTCCGCTCTGGTGCCTTTACCCAGCCGTGGCGCTACCCTTTGTCCTCTCTGGAAGCCGCACACCAGAGCACTTTGCACATTGCACTGACGAGCTGCCCCCGCCCCTGGGAGGTCCCGGCGCCCCACACCTCCCTGAGGGCAGCTTCCTTTTCATCTTCTGGGAGGTCACTGCCCTGGACCCCTCTCCCCTGGCTGTGGTCTTGGGGACCTGGACTCTCACTCACAGCCATTTGGGGTGTAAGTCAAATCCGAAAGAATATATGCAAAGGCCTGCGGAGGTCAGGGATGGTACAGCCGGGCCCGTCACTGCACTCCCTGATCAGACCCCGGCTCTTGACTGTTTTCAGTTCTGGCTCAGAGGACTGATTTCAAAGCCCCTCCCCAGCAAACACACAGTCTCTGTCTCCAAGGGTGGCTCGGCTTAACCTCACTGACTGTTCAGTCCTTCCCATACGTAGGCTCGTGTCCGCCTCCCATCACACTGTCCCCTCCACTTGTGAGCAGCACCGGGCAGTCAGCAGCACACTTGTGTGTGCGTGCTAAGTCACTTCAGTCGTTTCCGACTCTGCAACTCTATGGACTGTAGTCCACCAGGCTCCTCTTTATTGGCAGGCGGGTTCTTTACCACTAGCACCGCCTGGGAAGCTCCAGTAGCACACAGCTTCCCAAATAATTCCTCTCTCAGACTCTCCCAGGAAGCTCCCTCCCCTCAGCCAGACTAAGGAAGTTACTGCACTCTACCTTTCTGTATCTCTTCGTATTTTGAAACCCCAGACTTCAGAGAAAAGACCTTGATGAAGATGAAGTGATGTGAAAGTGTTAGTCACTCAGTCTTGTCCGACTCTTTGAGACCCCATGGCACCAGGCCCCTCTGTCCATGGGATTTTCCAGACAAGAATACTGGAGTGGGTTGCCATTTCCTCCTCCAGAGGATCTTCCTGACCAGGAATCAAACCCTCGTCTCCTGCACTGCAAGCAGATTCTTTTACCATCTGAGTCACCAGGGAAGGCCCTGATGGGGATGATTAAGGTTAAATGAGGTCATAAGGGTGGAGCCCTGATCCAGTGAGATTAGTGTCCTTAAAAGCAGAGACAAGCAGCTTTCTCTCTCCACGAGCTCGCTCGCTCACTCATGAGCTCTGAGAGAAGGCCGTGTGAGGACAGAGGAGGAGGCCCTCTGCAGCTCAGAGCTCCCAGCAGACATGAGTGCCTGCTGACGCCTTGATCCTGGACTTTGTACTAAGAGAAAATAACTCTGTTGTTTAAGCCAGGCAGGCTGTCTGAGCTGAGACAAGAGGGTTCAGGTTTGAAAAGTGCTGGAAGGACCCCGGCAGGGGCCCCTTTTTTGCCCCAGAGGAATTTTCTTCACTGTGGTTCTTTGTGTGAGTTCAGGTTTCAAAAGTTAGAAAAATAATAGCCATAACAGCAATTTTAAAAAGCCCTTCTGAGTGAGTGGGCAAATTTAAAGTTCAATACAAGTTAAAAATAAAATAGTGCAGTTTAACATTAGGAAAGGGCTGTGTGTGGGCTCAGTCGTGTCTGACTCTTTGCAACCCCGTGGACTGTAGCCCACCAGGCCCCTCTGTCCATGGGACTCTCCAGGCAAGAATGCTGGAGTGGGTTGCCGTGCCCTCCTCCAGGGGATCTTCCCAGCCCAGGGATTGAACTCGCATCTCTTGCACCTCCTGCACTGGCAGGCCGGTTTGTCACCTCTGTCCTGCCGGGAAAGCCCTGCCTTGGATCAGAGCTAATCTGGTGCCTGAAGCCTGAGTCCATTGATAAAACCTGGAGTGAACCGGGTCTGCTTATTATTGCACATTATTAATATTGAATTTTATTCCTGACAGAAGCAGAACAGTGTTTTGTTGTTGTTGAGCAAAATAACAGTGGCTGTGGAGTCAGACGACTCTAGGCAGAGCAGGAGGCCAACAGCAGCCCTAAACAAGGACACAGTGAAGGGACCTCCGTTACAGCAGGGAGTTGATTGCCTCCCCAGGAGAATCAGTACTTTATCACTGAATCTACGTGGCAGCAGCTGGGGAGGCACAGTGGGGTGGTGTCAAGGATAGAACGGGCTTCGCTGGTGGCCCAGTGGTCTTATCCGCCCGCTGATGCAGGAGATGTGGGTTCGATCCCTGGGTCAGGAAGATCCCCTGGAGAAGGAAATGGCAATGCACTCCAGTGTTCTTGCCTGGGAAATCCTGTGGACAGAAGAGCCTGACCAGCTAGAGTCCATGGGATTGCAAAAGCGTCGCACAGGCCGTAGCAAGTAGACAACAAGGATCAAATAGGATCTCAATCCCTTGGGCCTCCACCTCTTCCTCCTGAGTGTGTTTCCCTATTAGCTAATTGAAGAGTTAGGGTCCTCCACCATTCGTGCAAGCAAGAAATATTTCATGAAATAAGATAGTGAAAGAAAGAGTAGTACTTTTCCATAACGCCCGACAGAGACACCTTGGACATGACCAATGCCTCCCGCCCTTCACTTTACAGATGGAAAGGAGACACTCTGCTAAATGGTTGTGATGATGAACACGGCAGCCTTAGGAAGCGGTCTGAAGCCTAAGTGGGTTTTTTTCTTTTTATTTTAATTGCTCGTTTCACCCTGACTTTCATCTGTATTCTTAACGTCTTATGAGGCTTTATAGATTTTTTTTGGTAGCTAGACATTTCAGGAAGCAGCCAATAATTTTACCTGGTGGGGGGAAAGGCAGAGGGAGTGATATTTTTACAGAAGCGAGTGTCAGCCCGCCGCTCCGCCCGTGAGCCCACCGCTCCGTCCGTGATCCTGCCACTCTGTCCATGATGACGTTTCTTATAAGGAAATTGGGGGATTTTATTAATACGTTCAGATGAGATTAGCAGCATCCGCAAACAGGACCCTTGGCCGTGTACAGTGGAGCAGAGAGCTCGGTTCCTGTCTCGGGACCGTGAAGGGCTCTTTTCCTCTGTACTCTGTTGTCGGGACTTCTTCCAAACACGTGTGAAGAGGCTGTACTAAGGGATATAACTGGATATACCTGTATGTGGTTAAAGCTGTTAAGTGGCAGAACTTATGTCCTCTTAGATGACTTTTTGATATCTTTGCTCAAATTTCCTAACTTTCACAGCATTTCTAAAGAAGAGTGTGATTAAGTTACTAGTAAATGATCCTACAAGAAACCAACCCTGAATATTCATTGGAAGGACTGATGCTGAAGCTGCAATACTTTGGCCACCTGAGGCAAAGAGCTGATTCACTAGAAAAGACCCTAATGCTGGGAGGGATTGGGGGCAGGAGGAAAAGGGGACGACAGAGGATGAGATGGTTGGATGGTATCACTGACTCGATGGACATGAGTTTGAACAAGTTCTGGAACTTAGTGAAGGACAGGGAAGCCTGGCATGCTACAGTCCATGGGGTTGAAAAGAGACACGACTTAGAGACGGAACAACAGGAAGATGATGCACAGGAGCCGTAAGCAAGCCTATCCAGTGTTAAAGCAGCCTTACCGCTCCCCCTGCAGCTCATACGGTAAGGAGTCTGCCTGCAGTGCTGAAGACTGAGGTTTGATCCCTGGGTCAGGAAGATCCCCTGGAGAAGGGAATGGCAACCCAGTCTACTATTCTCACCTGGAGAATCCCACGGACAGAGGAGTCAGATGGGCTACAGTCCGTGGGGTTGCAAAGAGTCGGACACGATTGAGTGACTAACACTACGCCACTCCGCCTGGCAAATTCTTCTCTAAATGGTCACAAGAGGCAAGTGGCCATTTAAAAAAAAAAAAACAAACAACAACTGGAGGTCAGAGGTTGTGACTCGGGGGTCCTAGCTGATGATGACTGGGGACAAGAGTCCTGAGTATCGGCCTGAAGAGCTCCACCTTAGACTGTTTTACTCATTAGGTGGATGTTGGATTTGACATTTCCTGGGGGAGAAGAAAATTTGAAACCTTGATGGTGTGTTTGAGAATTTAACAGGCTCTTTATCTGTGCTGTTCTAAAAAAAAAAAAAAAAAAACAATGTTGACAAGCCATCTTCCTGTCTCTTTTTATCCCTTATGTTTCTTTCAATTGATGGATTTGTTTGCATACCTCTGTGTATTACCCAGGCTTCTGGAACTCTCCGCGTCAGCCAGTGTGGGTTCTTCAGAGAAGGAACCTCAATTCCTCCACTTACTCAAACCCACCCTTAGTCCCAGTCTCTGCTGCAGGCTCCCCAGACAATGCCATTTCTTCTCTAAGCCCTGAGGTTTTACTGCTGATTCGGAGATTTTGAAGAATAACTTTGTACCTTTTGGGGAATTGGTACATGTCTTACTCCTAAATTTTAAACACCTTGTGAAGATCTGGGTTCTCATCATCTTTCACATCCTTAGCATGAGAATTCCTCACACCTGGAGGCATTCAACAGGACTCTGGCTGGACTGAAGCCCAGGGAAGCTAGCTTCTGAGCATCCCATAGCCTTGGCTCGCTTCCTGCAGCAGGGGCCTCACTCTGTGGATCTGGGGCCTCTCGAGGCACAGTGCCCTTGGAGTCCATCCTTCAACCTCTCTGCATCCCCGGCCAGCATGGGCAGCTCCATGGCAGAGGGAGGAAGCAGTACCCAGCTGCTGCCCTGGTCCAGCACCAGCTGGAGACCAGGCAGAGCAGGGCAGCTGCTGCGCCTCCCCTTGCAAACCCTGCCGCCTTGGCCCGTGTGCCCCACACGCGTGTGGAGCTGGCCATTCTGAGCAGCACAGTCCCATCATTGCTGAGCCAGTGCGGCCTGATTGCAACAGGGTCTGCAGATACGTAGATCAGATCAGATCAGATCAGTCGCTCAGTCGTGTCCGACTCTTTGCGACCCCATGAATCGCAGCACGCCAGGCCTCCCTGTCCATCACCAACTCCCGGAGGTCACTCAGACTCACATCCATCGAGTCAGTGATGCCATCCAGCCATCTCATCCTCTGTCGTCCCCTTCTCCTCCTGCCCCCAATCCCTCCCAGCATCAGAGTCTTCTCCAATGAGTCAACTCTTCGCATGAGGTAGCCAAAGTACTGGAGCTTCAGTTTCAGCATCATTCCTTCCAAAGAAATCCCAGGGCTGATCTCCTTCAGAATGGACTGGTTGGATCTCCTTGCAGTCCAAGGGACTCTCAAGAGTCTTCTCCAACACCACAGTTCAAAAACATCAATTCTTCGGCACTCAGCCTTCTTCACAGTCCAGCTCTCACATCCATACATGACCACAGGAAAGACCATAGCCTTGACTAGGCGAACCTTTGTTGGCAAAGGAATGTCTCTGATTTTCAATATGCTATGTAGGTTGGTCATAACTTTCCTTCCAAGGAGTAAGCGTCTTTTAATTTCATGGCTGCAGTCACCATCTGCAGTGATTTTGGAGCCCAGAAAAAGAAAGTCTGACAGTGTTTCCCCATCTATTTGCCATGAAGTGATGGGACCAGATGCCATGATCTTCGTTTTCTGAATGTTGAGCTTTAAGCCAACCTTTTCACTCTCCACTTTCACTTTCATCAAGAGGCTTTTGAGTTCCTCTTCACTTTCTGCCATAAGGGTGGTGTCATCTGCATATCTGAGGTTATTGATATTTCTCCCAGCAATCTTGATTCCAACTTGTGTTTCTTCCAGTCCAGCGTTTCTCATGATGTACTCTGCATATAAGTTAAATAAACAGGGTGACAATATACAGCCTTGACGTACTCCTTTTCCTATTTGGAACCAGTCTGTTGTTCCATGTCCAGTTCTAACTGTTGCTTCCTGACCTGCATACAGATTTCTCAAGAGGCAGATCAGGTGATCTGGTATTCCCATCTCTTTCAGAATTTTCCACAGTTTATTGTGATCTACACAGTCAAAGGCTTTGGCATAGTCAATAAAGCAGAAATAGATGTTTTTTCTGGAACTCTCTTGCTCTTTTGATGATCCAGCAGATGTTGGCAATTTGATCTCTGGTTCCTCTGCCTTTTCTAAAACCAGCTTGAACATCAGGAAGTTCACGGTTCACATATTGCTGAAGCCTGGCTTGGAGAATTTTGAGCATTACTTTACTAGTGTGTGAGATGAGTGCAATTGTGTGGTAGTTTGAGCATTCTTTGGCATTGCCTTTCTTTGGGATTGGGATGAAAACTGACCTTTTCCAATCTTGTGGCCACTGCTCCAAATTTGTTGGCATATTGAGTGCAGCACTTTCACAGCATCATCTTTCAGGATTTGGAACAGCTCAACTGGAATTCCATCACCTCGACTAGCTTTGTTCGTAGTGATGCTTTCTAAGGCCCACTTGACTTCACATTCCAGAATGTCTGGCTCCAGGTCAATGATCACACCATCATGATTATCTGGGTCGTGAAGATCTTTTTTGTACAGTTCTTCTGTGTATTCTTGCCACCTCTTCTTAATATCTTTTGCTTCTGTTAGGTCCATACAATTTCTGTCCTTTATCAAGCCCATCTTTGCATGAAATGTTCCTTTGGTATCTCTGATTTTCTTGAAGAGATCCCTAGTCTTTCCCATTCTGTTGTTTTCCTCTATTTCTTTGCATTGATCGCTGAAGAAGGCTTTCTTATCTCTTCTTGCTATTCTTTGGAACTCTGCATTCAGATGTTTATATCTTTCCTTTTCTCCTTTGCTTTTCACTTCTCTTCTTTTCACAGCTATTTGTAAGGCCTCCCCAGACAGCTTTTTTGCATTTCTTTTCCATTGGGATGGTCTTGATCCCTGTCTCCTGTACAATGTCACAAACCTCATTCCATAGTTCATCAGGCACTCTATCTATCAGATCTAGGCCCTTAAATCTATTTCTCACTTCCACTGTATAATCATAAGGGATTTGATTTAGGTCATACCTGAATGGTCTAGTGGTTTTCCCTACTTTCTTCAATTTCAGTCTGAATTTGGCAATAAGGAGTTCATGGTTTGAGCCACAGTCAGCTCCTGGTCTTGTTTTTGCTGATTGGATAGAGCTTCTCCATCTTTGGCTGCAAAGAATATAATCGATCTGATTTCAGTGTTGACCATCTGGTGATGTCCATGTATAGAGTCTTCTCTTGTGTTGTTGGAAGAGGGTATTTGCTATGACCAGTGAATTTTCTTGGTAAAACTCTATTAGTCTTTGCCCTGCTTCATTCCGTATTCCAAGGCCAAATTTGCCTGTTACTCCAGGTGTTTCTTGACTTCCTACTTTTGCATTCCAGTCCCCTATAATGGAAAGGACATCTTTTTTTGGGTGTTAGTTCTAAAAGGTCTTGTAGGTCTTCATAGAACCATTCACCTTCAGCTTCTTCAGCATTACTGGTTGGGGCATAGACTTGGATTACTGTGACATTGAATGGTTTGCCTTGGAAATGAACAGAGATCATTCTGTCGTTTTTGAGATTGCATCCAAGTACTGCATTTTGGACTCTCTTGTTGACCATGATGGCCACTCCATTTCTTGTGAGGGATTCCTGCCCGCAGTAGTAGATATAATGGTCATCTGAGTTAAATTCACCCATTCCACTCCATTTTAGTTCGCTGATTCCTAGAATGTCAACATTCACTCTTGCTATCTCTTGTTTGACCACTTCCAATTTGCCTTGATTCATGGACCTGACATTCCAGGTTCCTATGCAATATTGCTCTTTACAGCATCGGACTTTGCCTCTATCACCAGATACATCCACAGCCGGGTATTCTTTTTGCTTTGGTTCCATCCCTTCATTATTTCTGGAGTTATTTCTCCACTGATCTCCAGTAGCATATTGGGCCCCTACTGACCTGGGGAGTTTCTCTTTCAGTATCCTATCATTTTGCCTTTTGATACTGTTCATGGGGTTCTCAAGTTAAGAATACTGAAGTGGTTTGCCATTTCCTTCTCCAGCAGACCACACCCTGTCTGATCTCTCCACCATGACCCGCCCATCCTGGGTTGCCCCATGGGCATGGCTTAGTTTCATTGAGTTAGACAAGGCTGTGGTCCTAGTGGTCCTAGTGTGATTACAATGACTAGTTTTCTGTGAGTATGGTTTCAGTGTGTCTGCCCTCTGATGCCCTCCTGCAACACCCACCGTCCCACTTCGGTTTCTCTTACCTTGGGTGTGGGGTATCCCTTCCCGGCTGCTCCAGCAAAGCACAGCCATCGCACCTTACCTTGGTCGAGGGGTCTCTCCTCACTGCCGCCCCTCCTGACCTTGGAGGAGGGCTATCTCCTCACCGCCGCCCTTCCTGACCTTGGTTGTGGGGTAGCTCCTCTTGGCTGCGCTCTTAGTGTGCCGGTCGCAGCCAGATACGTAAAGATCCCATAAACAATGCAACCAGCTCTCCTCTTTGTTTTGACTTAAGCTCTTAACAAAATGCACTTAAGCTCTAAAGGGCCTCTCTCCTTGGATACTCCCACTTCAGTGAAACAAACAAAAAAACCCCCAAAACCCCAGGAGAAGTTACAGGCTATGATGATGTTTTCATTCTCCAAATAATTACTCATTTCAGAGCTGATCGGAGCATTCTAAAAACGGCTGGTTCTCCGCGCAGAAGCGTAATTAAATTCTGACATGCAAGGTCGTTGCCCAGCGCTCTGCTCGCTCCCTGCCACAGGGTCTTTGACTCCAGCTGCCTTTAATGTTGCATAAAGCCCTCTGGCCTCCGCAGCTGGGTCATATTCAGTAAGTCCTTACAGCACATCTGAAGAAGGTCAGTCCCAGAGCTCGCATTAGTCATCTCCAGGAAAGGAGGCTGGGAAGCTGGTGTTACTGCAGCTCACTTTCTCCTGTCCCGCGGACCCGAGGCCTTTTTATGCTCCGGGCTCCATCACGTCCACCACTTTAACTGCTCCTAGAAGACAGAGCACAGCTGGGCCTGAGCACCCCAGGGACTTGTCCACAGCTGGGATTTGACTCCGTTGAGATTCCAGGAGTGCTCTGAGAACAACACGCCTCGTCTGCATTTTGTTTGAGTTTGCCAGGGGGAGCCCAGGTCAAGAGCAGCTGAGATGTCTTTCAAGGCAGGAGCCAGACAGGAGATCGGGCGTCAGAGGAAGGAGGAGCAGAGGCCCTGGGGCGGGTGTGACTGACCTGGGAGCTTGCAAAGCTAAGATCTGGAGACCGTGGTCCTGGGCAAACCCTGGAAATGAGATTCTGAAGGCCCTGAGATGCTCAGAAAGGGCTTTTCATTCCTGAGGCTGCAGGCAGCAAAGCTTCCCCTTTGGCATTGCTTGCGATACCCCTGAGCTCCTGAGCTGTGGTTTTCCTGCCAAGACAGGACATCATTTACAACAGATGGAGTTGGTCCGTTTCTTCAGGATGTCCAAGCTGAGACCATACACTGACTTCCCTTCACACAGTGTAAGGAATGACTCCAGGTCAGTGGCATTCACACATGATACTGCAGCATTTTTTTTTTTTTCATCTTTTGCACCTTCTGAATGGAACTGAAGATTTCTACCACAAATTAGCACTGTAGCTGTTTTTCTAAAGCAGCTACATGACCGGCTTTAGTGGCTGGCTGTTTTAATCTTTCTGAAATTGAAAAATTGTACCAAAGAGCTGGCACAAGAACCAGATTCTTCAAGTATGACATTGGGCCTGGGCTTCTGGAGCAGAAACTGCATATCATGATTGAGACAACGAGGGGTGAGGGTGTGGGTCGCGGGGTCCCCGTGCAGCTGTGAGTGGCTGTAACACACCTGCTGAAGCTTGCCGCCGAGGTCAGCTCCCTGTCCCAAGAGAAGGCGCCGAGGAGCCGTGTGTCCTTTTAAACTTGCAGTCTTGTACCTTTCATTGTAGGGCAGTGAAAGTTTTGAAAGTTTTACCTTTCAAAACTCTTGTTGAAGAGTTTTAAAACTATGCCATTTCAAGAAAAAAAACATTTCAAATTCCGAAGTGCTTTATCCCAAAATTTCTCTTTATACCAGGGCTTCCCTGGTGGCTCAGCTGGTAAAGCATCCGCCCACAATGCGGGAGGCCTGGGTTCGATCCCTGGGTTGGGAATATCCCCTGGAGAAGGGAAAGGCTACCCACCCCAGTGTTCTGGCCTGGAGAGTTCCATGGACTGTATAGTCCAAGGGGTCGCAAAGAGTCGGACATGACTGAGCGACTTTCACTTTCTTTCACTTTCCCATTATAAGAGTTTGAATGGGTGAACCGTACCATTCATACCTTAAAATATGAAATACACACATGCCTGTTTATGAAGTTGGCTGGGTGAGAATAAAATAAGTGTCTAAGCCAGAAGAATCAGAGAAATCACGTCCCCCAACCGTCGTCTTGTATGAATGCCTTTAAACCAGCGCCGGGAAGGCCTGTGCTGCTTCCTGGCAGAGATCTGGAGTCGGACACTCTCAAGCTGTTGTTCCCGCCTCCTTTCCATTATACCTCCAAGCTGCTTGCTTTATTCCCTCCAGACATGGGGGCAGTCAGCTGGAGACAGGCGGTCCCTACTCTTTCTTGAAGTCATTTCCACGTAGCCTTTAGCCTGAAGCCCCAGGAAACTTCCTCTACAGAACTGTCCTCCTGGTGTGGATGAGTCCCATCACCCCTGGTGGACTGCAGGGCACTGTCTCATCTCCTTGTCACATAAAAGCTGATGTAAGCGAGAGAGAAGAGATCCTAGAAGTGGACATCTGGCAGGTCTAAGTGTGCTGAGCCCTCAAGAGCTGGCCGTTTCAGCCTCTTTCTGCACAGAGCTCACCTCTTATCAGAAGTCCTGTGGTCTTCTTGGCCTCTTGGAACAGTGACACAAAAGAAAGTGGGGATGATATAAACAATGTCAATAACAAATAGCTATTTTGGTTGCTCAAAGGACCTCCGATACACAGTGAATACAAGAAATGCTTTGTCTGACTCTTTGCAACCCCATGGATTGTTTTCAGCCAATCATTTAAAAAAAAAAATGTGTAACAGACAGTAGGTAACATACTCAATACATAACATCCCCACACATTAGTGATGAACTGACTGCAAAGGATGAACCAGCTCCCTCCTTCCTTTACTCCAGGTCAAGCTTCTGATCTGGAAACTACTCTCTCATTTCACTGAGCGTTGATCACTAACCAGCATTCTCCCCCAGCTGCTAGTGGTCCCTAGCAGTGGCTTCTCCAGCATCTGGAAGGGCATAGAAAGCTTCTCCATCGTGGGCCAGCTTTACGATGCCGCAGACGTTTTATTTACACTTCCTGGAGTTTGTTCCGGAGGCCTCCAGATCACCGCAGTGCCGCAGGGCCTGCGACGTTGGAGACACAGCTTAGTGTTAGCTGTGGCATTTCAGCCTCACTTGTTGGGCTTTGGGGCTCAGTAGCAGAAGACAGCCCACAGGGCAGTATCTACTCACCTAGAAAGTATGCTTTTCCCAAGTAAAAGTGGAACTTGGGGCTGGTCTGGGTTTTGCCCCAAACTTTCTCCCCTTTCCCTCATCCCTGGAGCAGGAAGGGTTTTTAATGGCTTGAGTTTATGATGCTGCAGACAAGGCACCTTCAGCATCTTTCAGCAACTCTGACCCCACGCCCACTTCTCAGGCGGGGCAGTCACGGCCTCTGGGTTTCGTGTGCCTGGCTGGTGCTGTGGTTGTGTGCTGCGGTCTCTCTGGTCGAGTGTGACTGTAAGAGTGTCTCAGGACCTCGGTTTCCTCATCTGTCAAATGAAAGGGTCCCCGTATCTCTGAAGTCTGTGACGGTAATGACGTGTGCCTGTGCTCACAGGCGGTTGAGTGGCATCAGCTGAGCTGAGGTGTACCTTTGACTCTTCTCAAAGTTAATGGCTGCGATTCCATAAACAGAAACTCTCCCTCGGTTTAACTGTTTGACTCCAGATGAGTAGAACAGGGACCATTAAAAAATTAGCTCACTGACTTGGCCAGGGTGTCGCTGTCTTTTATTGATCCCAGAATCAGGATGTTCACCCCTCTGAGGATACGTTGGCTGCAGTCTACGTCCTGGGGACATCCCCTGGCACACAGAGACGATCGCCCCCAAAGGCCATGTGGGTGTGGCTGTGTGCTCAGTGGGGCCCATTTTTTCCATCTCCACCATATCTCCCCAGGGTTACTGTTTTACCTTTGTATGGCCAGACACAGGACAGGCATATGATCAGAGAAAGACCAGCTTCACTTCACCAAGGAAAACTGTGCCCTCAGCCAAGGCTGAGCATTCATTTCAAGGGCACAGATAAACAGTGTTTCTTTTCCCCGGGATGATTGATTACATGATTCTTTTATTAAAAAGGCAAGTGGAAATACTCCATCCAAAACGTAGGCTGCCACTTAGCATGTACTGTGATAGGAAATGTGTGTGCTCGGTTGCTCAGGCGTGTCTGACTCTTTGTGACCCCATGGACTGCAGCCTGCCAGGCTCCTCTGTCCATGGGATTCTCCAGGCAAGAATACTGGAGTGGGTTCCCATTTCCTACTCCAGGGGATCTTCCCAACCCAGGGATCGAACCCATGTCTCTTGCGTCTCCTGCACAGGCAGGCAGATTCTTAACCGCTGGTGCCACCTGGGAAGCCCATGACATGAAATGAATTTGATAATGTCTTTGCCTCTTTGATTTAGACAACTTCGAGAGTAATCTTTGCAAACCTGATAGAAAAAACAACACTGGAACTATTGCCAACTCTGACCTACTCTTCTTTAAAATCATTAAGTGAACAAACACTTGGGGCAACTGAAGCATAAGGAGCTGGCATCAGGATGCATGTGAACAGAGGGAATGTCTCAGTTAAGACACATGATCTTGCCAAAAACTGGAGAAAGAAGAGGAGAATTCTTTCTCGACCCTCTAGATATAGTTGTGAACTGATCCTCTGATGAAACATTCTACACGTGTTACCCCAGCAATCACAGTGAATACAAAGGCAGAAATACCCTGGGGACAACGTGGTCACAGGGTTTTGCAACTCTTTCCATCAACAGCTGGAGTCCATTTCCCCGCCCTCGTGGCTTCCTCTGGCCAATAGAATGTGAAATCCGCGCTGACGTGCCTTGACCGCAGGAGGCCTGGCAACTTCTGCCTTCTCCCCTCTTGGAGTTTTCCTGCCTCTGCGAAGGAAGCTCAGGCTGGACAACTCAACCACGAGAAGCCCGTGGAGAGAGGGGCCCAGATGACAGCCAGCACCTGGCACCAACCGTGTGGATGAGTCCATCTTACCCCCTCCAGCCCCAGAGCAGCCGCCCAGAAGGCTGGAGCCATGAGTGAGCCAAGGCAAGAACTGCCTGGCTCAAATGGAGAATGATGATCCAGCAAGTGGCTTTCAGCCACTGAGTTTTGGGGAGGTTTGTTACACAGCAACAGATAACCGATGCGTAGCTCCACAATCCAGATGAAGAAACCGAGGACCAGGAAGGTTCAGAAACTTGCCCAAGGGTTGTAGAGGCAGGAAGTGGCAGAATCATGATTTGAACTACATCTTTATGACTCCACATTTTCCTTGGCTTGACTAAAAGCCAACTCCCACTTCAGTTGAAAAAGTCCTGAATTTCTGGAAAGTTAAAGCTTTTTTTTTTTTTTTTTTTAAAGGACTAGTCTCTTATAAACAGATGATAAGGACTGATTTTAGAACATAATTTTGTAGAAACCAATGCACCATTGTAAAAAAAATTTTTTTTTAATTTAAATAAATAGAAAAAAATAAGTTTCTGGCACACAAAAACAAAAAGCATAATTTTGTTTTTAGTCTGTTTCTCTTCATTAGGAAGTGTTTCCCAAAACACTTTCAGAACCTGTTCTTTGGGAGCAGGATTCTTGAGCTTACAGATTTATCAGCTGCTAATTTTCTAACCTCATGGGGCTTGGGCAAGTATAACACATCTGAGGTCAAGACTGTAATTATGAGGACTTCCTAGTCCAGTTCACTCAAGTGAAGGAAAATATTCACCAGGGAAGTGAGCCTGCTGTAGGAGTTGGTATTCTGAAGTTTGAAGTGCAGTCATCCCTTGGTGTATCGAGAGGATGGGTTCTAAAGTCTAAGGATGCTCAAGTCCCACTGTGGGTTCTCTGTGTCTGCAGCTCTCCAGCCTCAGATTCAACCAGTCGGTGCTCTTGTAATACTGGGGTTGTTGTTTAATTGTGTCCAGCTCTTTGCAACCCCCCGGACTGTAGCCTGTCAGGCTCCTCTGTCCATGGGATTTCCCAGGCAAGAATACCAGAGTGGGTTGTCATTTCCTTCGCCAGAGAATCTTCCCAACCCAGGGATGGAACCTGTGTATCCTGGACTGCAGGTGGATTCTTTACCACTGAGCCATGAGGGAAGCTGATAGTAAAATATTTGTTGAAAAACTCTGCATGTAAGTGGACCCACACAGTTCAAACCCAAGTGTATAGGGGAAGGCTGTATTTTGGGTGAGGGCCTTTGGAAGAGCTAGACCATCAATTAGGGCTCAGGAAACTTTTCCCATGAGGGACCAGGTGGTATTTTAGGCTTTTTGGGCCACATGGTCTCTGTTAAAACAGAGTTCTGCCCGTGTAGCTTGAGATCAGCCATAGTCAGTAAGTAACCAAGCTGTATTCCAATAAAACTTTATTTACAGGAACAAACGTGGGCCAGATATTGCCTGTGGGTCATAGTTTGCTGCTGCTAAGTCGCTTCAGTCGTGTCCGACTCTGTGCGACCCCATAGACGGAAGCTCACCAGGATCCCCTGTCCCTGGGATTCTCCAGGCAAGAACACTGGAGTGGGTTGCCATTTCCTTCTCCAATGTATGAAAGTGAAAAGTGAAAGTGAAGTCGCTCAGTTGTGTCCAACTCTCAGCGACCCCATGGACTGGAGCCCACCAGGCTCCTCCATCCATGGGATTCTCCAGGCAAAAGTATTGGGGTGGGGTGCCATTGCCTTCCCCGGGGTCATAGTTTGCCAGCCCCTAAATTAGAGGAGGCCTGCCGACTAAGAGGCCATCTGTGGCTGGTTTGAGCGTTCAATCGTTCCCATAGCTCCCAGGCAGCTGCTGTGTAGACAAGCTAAAGCTAGGAGTCAGTACAGCCTGTGGGATCAGACGGTGAGCGATGCTTTCTCAGGATGCATGGAAGCACCCCTTCCAGCAGTGTCGCCATTCCAGTGGACTCCCGAGAAAGCCAGGTGGCAGGCATTTGGGCATGGCAGCCAGCCATCTGGCACAGGGAAGGGGAAGCTTCCTCAGCTGTGTCCTGGGGCAAAGTTCCTTAAGTCTCGGCGTGCTTATCTGTATAATGGGAATAGTGAGAAGCAGACTCTGTAAAGTGGCAGGCTCTTTATGCCGTGCTGGTGCGGTCTTCACCCTGTGCTCGTGGAGAGGAATCCAGTTCAGTGCCACTATCTCCCAGTGCTGCTGCGGTTCAGTGGCTCAGTCGTGTCTGACTCTTGGCGACCCCAGGAACTGCAGCAGGCCAGGCTTCCTCGTCCTTCACTATCTCCTGGAGTTGGCTCAAGCTCACGTCCGCTGAGTCAGTGATGCCATCCAGCCATCTCATCCTCAGTCACCCCCTCTCCCTGCTGCCTTCAAACTCTCCCAGCATCAGGCTCTTTTCCAGTGAGTCAGCTCTTCACGTCAGATGGCCAGTGTACTGGAGCTTCAGCATCAGTCCTTCCAGTGCATATTCAGGGTTGATTTCCTTTAGGATTGATTGGTTTGATCTCCTTGCTGCCCAAGGGATGCCCGATGTGGGAAGCAGCTCTAGATCACTAACGTGGTTATTGCCCACCGCCTGACTGACTGCGCCTTGTATCACTGCAGTGCTGTTGACCGCTGACCTTGCTCTTCATCTACTCTGAGTTTTGGCATCTCCCCCATGGCATTCACGCAGCAATGGGACAACTGGGGGCTCAGTGCTTGTTGTTGCCAAGGGCTTAAACAGCTGACTGAAGGGTTACCTGTCTCTGGGCCCAGGCACAGCTGCTGCTGCTGCTAAGTCGCATCAGTCGTGTCCAACTCTGTACGACCCCATAGACGGCAGCCCACCAGGCTCCTCTGTCCTTGGGATTCTCCAGGCAAGAACACTGGAGTGGGTTGCCATTTCCTTCTCCAATGCATGAAAGTGAAAAGTGAAAAGGAAGTTGCTCAGTCGTGTCTGACTCTTAGCGACCCCATGGACTGCAGCCTACCAGGCTCCTCCATCCATGGGATTTCCCAGACAAGACTACTGAGGTGGGGTGCCATTGCCTTCTCCGGAGATCATATATGACGTGCTCTTAATCCGGTTTACTCTTTGGGACTCTTCTCTCCCTTCATGGACTGCCCATTAGTACTGTTTGCTCCTCCTAGTTGCAGCATGTTTTATTTAATTCAGTAATTTTGCTGAAATGTGTTTGGAGATGGCAGAATAAGAATTAAAAGAGCTTGTTAGTTCAGCCATGATGGTGCATGTAGATTTTATTTTCACCAATGTTAGATTCTAGAATACCGCCGTATTTAAATCAGATGTTGACATTTTGAAGTATGGATTATCTTTTATTTTAAAAGGACATGTAAAACAGTCTGAGCTGTATTTCCAAGTGAAATGAAGAGCATCGCAGTGCACAGCATCTTCCTTTTAGTTTTACTCTTAGTTTTAAGGGCTTTCTGCAAATAGTTTGTTGGTCCATGATTTCATTTTCTGATTTTTCCCACCTGGGATTTATCAGGAGAGCTTCCTGGATTTTTCATTCTTTTATCTTTATTCCTTGTGATATCTGAAAGGAACCATGGTGATTACCTAGCCGTACCCTGCGGTCTCCACCCCTCCTCTTTTAGAGCCTGGAAAATCAAAGCTGCTTTCCTAGGTTTTCTGTTAGGTGTTGTTGTGGACTGAATGTCTGGGTCCTCCTCAAAATTCACGTGTTGCAATCCTAGACTTCACCGTGATGGGATTTGGAGGTGGGGCCTTTGGGTGGTTATTAGATATGAAGATAGAGCCCTCATGAATGGGATCAACTGTCTTTATAAGAAGAAAGGGATAGGGTTACTTTGGCCACCTGATGGGAAGAACTGACTCATTGGAAAAGAACCTGATGCTGGGAAAGATTGAAGGCAGGAGAAGAAGGGGATGAGATGGTGGGATGGTGTCACCAACTCAGTGGATGTGAATCTGAGCAAGCTCTGGGAGTGATGGCCAGGGAGGCCTGGCATGCTGCAGTCCATGAGGTTGCAAAAAGTTGGACACGACTGAGCTACTGAACTGAACTGAAGAAGAAAGAGGTGGTTTTCTCTCCCCCGCTCTCTCCCCCGCTTCCCCTCTGCTCCCCTCTATGTGAGGCACAGGTAGAAGGTGACCATCTGTCTCAGGCCAGGAGGTGGGCTGGCATCAAACTCTGGATCTGCCGGCACCCTGATCTTGGACTTCCCAGCCTCTAGAACCATTGAGAAATCTTTGTTGTTGAAGCCATCCAGTCTGTGGTACCTTGTTATAGCAGTTTGAACTAAGACATATGCGAGTCACTCTATTTGGAGAATGGAAGCCAGAGTGATCCGGAAGTGTCCACGTGATTGTAGTTTATCAGTGCAAATGCTCCCGCTTGCTCTCGTAACAAGGACATAGTTCTTCCCAAAGAAAGAGCAATGAGCTGAGGGTAAAGAGGAGGCTTAACATCTCATCCTGGATGGAGTACTAACCACCCATATGGTCTGGACCCTAGCTGCCTTACTCATAAGATGAGGGGACCACCTTGGATGAACTCAAGTCTTCTCCAGCACTCCCAAACATTTGGTCATAAAGTAGTTGGCATCATGTGATGAAACAGCTGTTAAGACATGTTCAATTTAGTGTAAAGTACTTAAACCTCTTAATGGCTGTCTCTTTATCCATGAGGCGAATAAAATTATATGTTAAAGTAAAAGTTCAAAATCTTGGCCAAGATGCCAATCTTTCAGTCAGCTTACCTTTCCAGGCATGAGCAGGACCATCTCAGATTTCTACACGCAGAACAGCAGCAGCAACCCAACCCGGGTCCAGTCCTAGAGACCCCAGCACACTGCTTCTGCTGGCCACGTGGGTCTTGGGTGAGGGTGTGTGTCACAGCCGTGTGTGCACTCTGAATGTTGGAAAGGTCACTGTGGGCCAAGGTCAAGGGCACATCCAGTGCCAAATGAAGGCGTTTGGACTTGATTAGTGGGGAATTGCCTAATGAGATCTAGTTTATGAAGACTGACTTGGGAGCAAAATGATAACCCAAGATTCTATTGATTTAGATAATATATTGACTTAAAATTTCTGTACATGTAAAACCTGGAAGATTAACAAATTTGACTAATCTTTTACCATATAGAAGATTAACACATTTAAAGTGCTGACTGGGAAAAATGTATACAGCATGTATAACGGGGCAAAAGATGAACATTCCTCAACTATAACAAGTTTCTACAACTCAGTAAGAAATACAAAATTGGATCAAGGATTTTGTTATCTATTGCTATTGAACAAACTGCCCAGAATGTACTGGCCTCAGTGAACAGTTGAGTATTATAAGGTCATGAATCTGTAGTCTTGGACTCAAATGAGTTGTTTTCCCCAAGTGGTGTCCAGGTGGCTTCTCGTTGACGTGCCTGAGGCCTCAGCTGGCCTGACTGGAACAGCCAGGCATCTCAGTTTCTCTGAGGTCTTTCTTACAGGGAAGCTAGACCTTTACCTGGTGGCGTAGGGTTCTAAGAGCAAACCTTCCAAATGGAACAGCCCCACTGTGTAAGCGCTCATCAGGCCTCTGTTTACATCACGCCTGCTGTACGCTATTGGTCAGAGTGGGTCACATGGCCAAATCCAGCCAGTGTAGGAGGTGATAACACAAGAGCATGAACAAGGGGCATGATCCGCTGTAGGCCCCCAGTGCAACAGTTCACTATGGATAGGGCAGGCAAGTCACTGAAGAAATAGGAATGATGAATAAACATGAAAAATGCACATTTCTCTAGAGGTCAGGTAATATCAATAAAAATGATGACACTGCTTTCATTTGGAAATTGAATATGCAGTATCTAGTTATTAATAACATAGAGTGTTGACAAGCTTATGGGAGAATCTCATACATTTCCCTGGGAGTGTATATTAGTGTGGTCTTTTTAAAAGGTTTTTTGGCAGCTCTGCTCAAAATATAAAATGTGCAGGACTCAGCAAATTCCACTTCTTCAGATAAAAATACTCCTGCAGGTACCCCAGAATGTACAAAGTACCCCAGAATGTACAGGTACCTACAGGTACCCAGAATGCACTACAAAGGGATGCTTATGCATCGTTATTTGTAGTGGCAATAAAACTAGAACACTAAAGCCCACCAGTAAGAAAATGGGCCAATTAGGATAAATCTATACAGTGAATATTGAACAGCCATATTAAGACTTAGTTAAATCAGTGGTAAAGAATCCGCCTGCCAATGCAGGAGATGTGGATTCAGTCCCTGGGTCAGGAAGATCCCCTGGAGAAGGAAATGGCACCCCACTCCAGTGTTCTTGCCTGGGAAATCCCACAGAGAGAGGAGCCTGGCAGGCTGCAGTCTATGGGATTGAAAAAGTCAGATAGGACTTAGCGACCAAACAACAAACTCTGTCTGTGCCAATGTGGGTGATACAGACATTATGTGTCATCATTTTCATGAAAGCAGAATGTGGGGTGAGTGCATGTTCCAGAATGAGAAGTAGACTTGGGTTGGGAGTGTATTTTTACTTTTTTTTTTTTTTTTAATGAGCTTTTGATTATTTGTAATTTTTTTATCATGAGTATGCATTGCTTTTATGATGGGAGAAAAAAAAGGGGAAATGGAGACCCCTTTAAAATATGTGTGTGTAAATGTTGTATGTGCAGATCACACACGTGTGCAGATGCATGCACAGAGAGAAGGGAGGTTTCCTTGGGTCCTGAAGGCCTTCCGCCTGCAGAACCTCTCCTGACCCCCTGCTCTCCTCCAGGCTTCTTCTCTGTTGTTCTGGAAAATTAAAGGGCTGTGAGTCACTTGGAATTCATGTAATAAAAGGCATATTTTTATGATTTAATTTGGAGCTTTTAGAGTTGCATATTGATTCTATTAACATAAAGCTTTGCAAAGATCTCTTTTTTCCGTGTCTGAAATTCGTATTAGGAATGAAGACTTTGAGACGGTGTGACTCATAAGGGTGCCTGTTGTTCAGTTAGACTTGCAATGTGGGGTAACCCACTCAGTGACCTCTGGCCTAACGTGGAGGGAGTACAAGTCAAAGCAGTGACTTCTCCTTAGAAGGCGGATCTTTAATAGCCAAACTCACTCCGAAGTCATTAACATCTTTAAAAAAAAAAAATATTTATTAGGCTTTTCCGGGTCTTAGTTGCAGCATGTGGGATCTAGTTCCCCGACCAGGGATTGAACCTGGGCCCCCTGTACTGGGCGTGTGGAGTCTTAGTCACTGCACCACGGGGAAAGTCCCTATTAATGCCTTGTTTTGTGCTCTGAGGCTTCTTAAGCCACATCAATGGAAAAAGACGGGATCTGGAAGAAAGAAATTTTTTGTTTTCTAGTCCAGAGCTTCTGCAAGGTCAGGTGTGCTCGAGATGCAGGAGTGCCATTTAATTTGAAAAGATACTTTGCAAGATGGTATCAGATATTGCCATGTTTCTGAGGAAGAAGCAATGGTGTGGAAGTAGAGACCAATAGTTTATATTTCAGATAGAAAGAAAGAAAGTGAAATCACTCAGTCGTGTCCGACTCTTTGTGACCCCGTGGACCGTAGCCCACCAGTCTCCTCTGCCCATGGGATTCTCCAGGCAAGATATACTGGAGTGGGTTACCATTTCCTTCTGCAGGGGATCTTCCCGACCCAGGGATCGAACCCAGGTCTCCCACATTGCAGGCAGACGCTTTAACCTCTGAGCCACCAGGGAAGCCCATATTTCGGATAAGGCAATGGCAACTGACTCCGGTACTCTTGCCCTGCAAATCCCATGGGCGGAGGAGCCTGGTAGGCTGTGGTCCATGGGGTCACTAGGAGTCGGACACGACTGAGCAACTTCACTTTCACTTTTCACTTTCATGCATTGGAGAAGGAAGTGGCAACCCACTCCAGTGTTCTTGCCTGGAGAATCCCAGGGACGGGGGAGCCTAGTGGGCTGCCGTCTATGGGGTCGCACAGAGTCGGACATAACTGAAGCGACTTATATTTCATAGTGGAGGGGTTAATTTCATTAAAATGTCTTTATTAGTAAAAAGCAACTTGAAGCAAAATGGTTTTCGCAGACAACATATGCTTAGAACTATTATTACATCTTGCCTCATAGTTATGGAGAAGGGATCAAGTAAGCTTTAAGGTTGACCAAAAGTAGCACAGAGAAATTTTGGTTTCTTAACATTAGGAGAAGTTTTTATTGTGTAACTAATAAAATGTATTAAAGTGATGAAATTCCTGTTATGCCTTTAAATCAGCTGTTGGTGTGTTATCTTTATTCTCCTGGATATTTTACACGTTGGGCTTCCCTGAAAGTTCAGTTGGTAAAGAATCTGCCTGCAATGCAGGAGACTGGGTTGGGAAGATCCCCTGGAGAAGAGAAAGACTACCCACTCCGGTCTTCTGGCCTGGAGAATTCCGTGGACTATATAGTCCATGCATTATCTTCATCCTCCTGGGTACTTTATACATTGTTTTAATCTTTGTGCTTTATAAACAGTAAAATTTAAATACTACTCAATGTTTTATTTTCCAAGTAAAGCACTTTTATATACTAAAAGCAAAGATATCCTTCTTCTAGAATACCTGTGTTACAACTTTCTTATTTTGTGAGAAAGTGCTGCTCATATATGGACTGAGAGTCCCAAAACTGTGAGAACTTGTCATTTCAGAGCCTCACATACTGGCTTCATAGATACAATCTTTGTGATCCTCAGTCTTAAAAAAAACCTCAGCAGCCATCATGTTTTCCTGTTTAAATAAGTTGTCTAACTTACCTGAAAAATGTATATGCATGATGAAACCCTTTCCTTCTTACAACCTAAAATATTAGCTATAGAAAAATTAATTTTGAGTTTTCTTCTGGATGAAAGGAAAGAAAAATAAAGCTGCCTACTATTTCATCTTTCATTTAAAACTCTTCGCTAAGTGATGTTTAATGAGAGTTTGCATAAGCCTGGCACAGACTTCTAGATCCTTCCCCAGGATTTGTCCAGGTGGGATCTGGGGTAGGGGGTGTCACTCATGAAGGATCCTAGTATCCCACTCCCCAGTAAGAGCAGGGCCCTGGACTCTGCATTTTAAACTATTCCCAAGTCACCTCTAGTGTCTAAGGAAGTATGGAACATTTAGGGTTGAACTGGGGGGAAATCTGGGACTTCTTGAAGGAAGCCAAAATTCTGAGGAGAATTCTAGTTAATGCTTCCTGGCCTGTTCCTTAGAAAATGTTAAAGAGGTTTTCAAGAAGAGGGAAGCGATCGCTTCTGGGTGGCCTGCGTTTGGCGGGATCTTGGAGGAACTGGTCTTTCTCCCTGGTGGGGTTTGAGAGGTCCGCAGGAATGGGGAAGCCAGCTGTGGCCGAGAGAAGAGGGACATTTGCAGGTCACGCTTGGATGAGGTCAGTCCCCTGGAGGCGCTTCCCGGGGGCCTTGGGGTGCCTGGAGGAGAGGGAGCCGGGACTTCTGCTGCGGGTGGGGAGGCGTCTGTGGTCTGCTGGAGCGGCGCCATCTCCAAGTGCTGCAGCCTGGTCTGCCGTGGACTCTCTTGACCAGACACGTTTTAGCAGGGCTGCTGGTTGCCCAGCCGTATGGCAGACATTCACGGAAACGGTGTTCGCCTTTTCTAGGGCGGTTCATTTCCTGGATGGGCACAAAGCACAGGAACATGAAGATGACTTTCTTATCAGTCCCACCAAAGGGATAGAGCTGTTCTCCTGATCCGTTGTGGTATTGTGTTTATTATTTATATTCATCCTTTTTCGCATTCTTTTCCCATATAGGGTATTAAACAGAATACTGAGACTTCCCGGTGCTGAGCAGTAGGGCCTTGCTGGGGATCTGTTTTGTGTGTAGGGCTGTGTGTCTGTCTGCCCTGAGCTCCTTAGTTCTCCCTCCTCCCCACGTCTCCCCTTTGGGATCCATTAAGTTTGTTTTCAAAATCTGTGAGTCTGTTTCTGTTTTGTCAGTAAGTTTGTTTCTATCATTTTAAAATCAGATTTCACACGTAAGTGATATCATATGATGTGTTTCTCTGACCTAGTGTGGTAGTACTGGTCCGTTCATGTGGTTGCAAATGGCAGTTTCACTCTTTTTTTATGGCCGAGTCATATCACATTATATATATGTACCACATTCTTCTTTATCTGCATGATAATACTTTTAAACATCAAAATATATGTATAATTTTTAAAAACTGTGGTCTTCAGTTTGTGTAACACTTCTCTCTGTGG
The DNA here is from genome assembly GCA_935064755.1 of Tragelaphus eurycerus. Taxonomy (NCBI): domain Eukaryota; kingdom Metazoa; phylum Chordata; class Mammalia; order Artiodactyla; family Bovidae; genus Tragelaphus; species Tragelaphus eurycerus. The sequence continues at coordinate 3,931,780 of CAKXYN010000023.1, forward strand.
TGCTTTAGGTTTGCGCTGAGAATGGAGTTCTGCCTTTGTATGAGGACTAATCACGTATCATGTCAAGTGGCAATGATTCTATGGTGACTTGTCTGTGGAAATTCTGGAATCTCATGTTTGTAAAGGTGGTTACAGCTCCTACTGACCAAATAGCCCTTAAATTATTTAAAGTTTCAAGATTGGCATATATAGTACATTACTCAGCAATTGCCAAATACAGTGCATTCATATGTATAGGAAGTTCTTTAATGAACGACTCTAACTGGAGGTAAGATTTCTTAGTTAATCAGCTGTCTGCCTGCTGGCATCCTGGCTCTAATGCTGACATCGATGAAAGCAGCTGAGAGGAGTCTGATGTCTTCTCCATCCCAGCCCATCACCTGTTTGAACACTGGGGGGGGGGGGGGGGGCGGGGGCATCATCCTGTATCCTCCTTCTTTGAGCTCTTTTCCTTCAACACGTCCCCCTGTGGCCCCTCCCTCCTGCTGATCTCTGGACGGCTTGTTATCAGTGGCCCCTGAAATGTGGACACCTGGAGCTAAATCCCTTCCGTGAGGAAGTCTGGATGACAGCATTTAACAGAACTCTTACCCCTTTCTGGATACCGCATTGCTGCTGAAATACCCTTTTTTCCCCCTAGTTCTGTTGAGATATCACTGACATATATCATTGTATAAGTTTAAAGTGTGTAATGTATGAGTTCATTCAATTATGTATGAGTTAAATTATGAGTTAATGTACATCACATTTCTTTACAGATTCTTTCCTCTTGTGATGAGAACTTTTACGGTCTACTCTCCCCACCACCTCCAAATAGACATTGAAATTTGCTAACTCTGGTCACCATGCTGTGGATTACATCCCCTTGACTTATAACTGGCAGTCTGTACTTTCTGACCATGTCACCCAGCTCCCTCACACCTCATCCCCTGCCTCTGGCAGCCACCAGTCTAATCTGTTTCTACGAATTTGGGTTTTTTAGATTTCACGTGTGAGATCATGCAGAGTCTGTCTGTCGCCTTCTGAAGCTGGTTTTTAGAATCCAGTATGCTTTGTCTTGGGGAAGGCAATGGCACCCCACCCCAGTACTTTTGCCTGGAAAATCCCAGGATGGAGGAGCTGGAGGCTCCAGTCATGGGGTCGTGAGAGCGGACCGAGGCGCCGTCACTTTTCACTTCATGCATTGGAGAAGGATGGCAACCCACTCCAGTGTTCTTGCCTGGAGACCCAGGGAGGGGGGCTGGGGCGACAGGCAGACTGAGCAGCAGCAGCAGCAGCATGCTTTGTCTTTCTCGATCTGGCTTCACTTAGCACAATGCCCACAGGCTCCATCCATGTGGTTGCAAATGGAAAGAGCTCCTAGTTTTTGATGGCTTAATGATATTTGCAGTAACCTTATCTTAACTCATCCCTTACAGCTTCTGTATCATAGAGCAACCCACACTTAGGGTTGAGTAACACCTTAACCTCTTTGTCAAGCTGGCTATTATTAAGCCCATTATAACCTTCTGAATGGAGAAGGGAATGGCAACCCATTCCAGTACTCTTGCCTAGAAAATTCCATGGATGGGGGAGCCTGGTAGGCTACAGTCCATGGGGTCACAAAGAGTTGGACACGACTGAGCGACTTCACTTTCTTTCTTTAGTTCCTTTTGGAGAAGGAAATGGCAACCCACTCCAGTGTACTTGCCTGGAGAATCCCATGGACAGAGGGGCCTGGTGGGCTACAGTCTATGGGGTTGCAAAGAGTCAGACAGGACTGAACAGCTCTCACTTTAACCTTCTGAGATTGGTTTTCAGAGTCCAGTATACTTGTTGCTTTGTTAGACTGTGCTTATTTTTATAGTCTGTTGATCTTTGGCAGGGGGGGCGGGGGTCCCACCTCAGCTCATGCACAGTGGAGAGAATGTGGGACTCATCAGCAGAACACAGTGTTAAATCCCAGTTTTCTCACTTGTCAGCTGAATTCTGTTCCCTCCCATATAAAATGAAGATGATCATGATACCCACTCAACCAGGCTTTGTAAATGATTACCAGATCATTTAGCAGGTGGTTCCTGAGCTGCAGAGCATATAAGATGGATATGAAAATATATTTTAGCAGTGAAATGCTTTGGAAAAGCCTAGATTGTGTGAATTTGCTATCCACACCCCATTTTCAAGTCATCTGTACATTTAAGAAAACTTTCATCAAAATTCCTGTCTAAGTCATTAATGAGCATGTGGAACAATCTTGGGCCAGAGAGGGATACTAATCCATTAGTGCCCTTCGGACCAACTGATTCAACAGTACCTTCCAAACACAATATATATTTCCCCAGCTTGTTCTGAAGATCATAAGAGACTATTACATATCTTGCTGAGACCCAGATATTTTCACAACAGACTGTCCACTTCCTCTAGATTTGTGACCTTCTCCAAAAAGTAGTAGGGATATTTGAAAGTGCCTGATCTCAGTAGACCCAGTTTGATCCCCAGTGATCCCTACATCTCTCTTTGTATGTCTCTCTTTATTACAAAGTTCCATTTAAAAGTACTTCCCTAGAATTTTCATTTGATTGTTGTGAAGCTCCCTGACACACAGTCATGACCTTGGCTTTCTCCTCTTTGTTGCTATTTGGTTTCCTATCATCAGTGCATTTATCATGACTTTGTTTTTTTCTGACTTTGAAAGAATATTATGTAGAATTTTTTTTTTAATTTTATTTTGCTTAACTTTACAATATTGTATTGCTTTTGCCATTCATCAAAATGAATCTGCCACAAGTATACATGTGCTCCCCATCCTGAACCCTTCTCCCTCTTCCCTCCCCATACCATCCCTCTGGGTCGTCCCAGTGCACCAGCCCCAGGCATCCGTTATCAGGCATTGTACCTGGACTGGCGACCGGTTTCAGATATGATATTATACATATTTCAATGCTATTCTCCCAAATCATCCCACCCTCTCCCTCTCCCAGAGTCCATAAGACTGTTCTATTCATCAGTGTCTCTTTTGCTGTCTCGTAAACAGGGTTATTGTTACCATCTTTCTAAATTCCATATATATGTGTTAGTATACTGTATTTGTGTTTATCTTTCTGGCTTACTTCACTCTGTATAATAGGCTCCAGTTCCATCCACCTCCTTAAAACTGATTCAAATGTATTCTTTTTAATGGCTGAGTAATACTCCATTGTGTATATGTACCACAGCTTTCTTATCCATTCATCTGTGGATGGACATCTAGGTTGCTTCCAAGTCCTGGCTATTGTAAACAGTGCTGCTATGAACACTGGGGTACACGTGTCTCTTTCAATTCTGGTTTTCTCACTGTGTATGCCCAGCAGTGGGATTGCTGGATCATAAGGCAGTTCTATTCCCAGTTTTTTGAGGAATCTCCATACTGTTCTCCATAGTGGCTGTACTAGTCTGCATTCCCACCAACAATGTAAGAGGGTTCCCTTTTCTCCACATCCTCTCCAGCATTTATTGCTTGTGGACTTTTGGATCGCAGCCATTCTGACTGGCGTGAAATGGTACCTCATAGTGGTTTTGATTTGCATTTCTCTGATAATGAGTGATGTTGAGCATCTTTTCATGTGTTTGTTAGCCATCTGTAGGTCTTCTTTGGAGAAATGTCTACTTAGCTCTTTGGCCCATTTTTTGATTGGGTCATTTATTTTTCTGGAATTGAGTTGTAGGAGTTGCTTGTATATTTTTGAGATTAGTTGTTTGTCTGTTGCTTCATTTGCTATTATTTTCTCCCATTCTGAAGGCTGTCTTTTCACCTTGCTTATAGTTTCCTTTGTTGTGCAGAAGCTTTTTAAGTTTAATTAGGTCCCATTTGTTTATTTTGTATTTTATTTCCAGTATTCTGGGAGGTGGGTCATAGAGGATCCTGCTGTGATGTATGTCAGAGAGTGTTTTGCCTATGTTTTCCTCCAGGAGTTTTATGGTTTCTGGCCTTACATCTAGATCTTTAATCCATTTTGAGTTTATTTTTGTGTATGCTGTTAGAAAGTGTTCTAGTTTCATTCTTTTACAAGTGTTTGACCAGTTTTCCCAGCACCACTTGTTAAAGAGATTGTCTTTAATCCATTGTATATTCTTGCCTCCTTTGTCAAAGATAAGGTGTCCATATGTGCTTGGATTTCTCTCTGGGCTTTCTATTTTGTTCCATTGATCTACATTTCTGTCTTTGTGCCAGTACCATACTGTCTTGATGACTGTGGCTTTGTAGTAGAGTCTGAAGTCAGGCAGGTTGATTCCTCCAGTTCCATTCTTCTTTCTCAAGATAGCTTTGGCTATTCGAGGTTTTTTGTATTTCCATACAAATTGAGAAATTATTTGTTCTAGCTCTGTGAAGAATACTGTTGGTAGCTTGATGGGGATTGCATTGAATCTATAAATTGCTTTGGGTAGTATACTCATTTTCACTATATTGATTCTACCAATCCATGAACATGGTATATTTCTCCATCTATTAGTGTCTTCTTTGATTTCTTTCACCAGTGTTTTATAGTTTTATATATATAGGTCTTTAGTTTCTTTAGGAAGATATATTCCTAAGTATTTTATTCTTTTCATTGCAATGGTGAATGGAATTGTTTCCTTAATTTCTCTATTTTCTCATTATTAGTGTACAGGAATGCAAGGGATTTCTGTGTGTTGATTTTATATCCTGCAACTTTACTATATTCATTGATTAGTTCCAGTAATTTTCTGGTGGAGTCTTTGGGGTTTTCTACGTAGAGGATCATGTCATCTGCAAACAGTGAGAGTCTTACTTCTTCTTTTCCAATTTGGATTCCTTTTATTTCTTTTTCAGCTCTGATTGCTGTAGCCAAAACTTCCAAAACTATGTTGAATAGTAATGGTGAAAGTGGGCATCCTTGTCTTGTTCCTGACTTTAGAGGAAATGCTTTCAATTTTTCACCATTGAGGATAATGTTTGCTGTGGGTTTGCCATATATAGCTTTTATTATGTTGAGGTATGTTCCTTCTATTCCTGCTTTCTGGAGAGTTTTTCTCATAAATGGATGTTGAACTTTGTCAAAGGCTTTCTCTGCATCTATTGAGATAATCATATGGTTTTTATTCTTCAGTTTGTTAATGTGGTGTATTACGTTGATTGATTTGCGGATATTGAAGAATCCTTGCATTCCTGGGATAAAGCCCACTTGGTCATGGTGTATGATCTTTTTAATGTGTTGTTGGATTCTGATTGCTAGAATTTTGTTAAGGATTTTTGCATCTATGTTCATCAGTGATATTGGCCTATAGTTTTATTTTTTTGTGGCATCTTTGTCAGGTTTTGGTATTAGGGTGATGGTAGCCTCATAGAATGAGTTTGGAAGTTTGCCTTCCTCTGCAATTTTCTGGAACAGTTTGAGTAGGATAGGTGTTAGCTCTTCTCTAAATTTTTGGTAGAATTCAGCTGTGAAGCTGTCTGGACCTGGGCTTTTGTTTGCTGGAAGATTTCTGATTACAGTTTCAATTTCCATGCTTGTGATGGGTCTGTTAAGATTTTCTATTTCTTTCTGATCCAGTTTTGGAAAGTTGTACTTTTCTAAGAATTTGTCCATTTCTTCCATGTTGTCCATTTTATCGCCATATAATTGCTGATAGTAGTCTCTTATGATCCTTTGTATTTCTGTGTTGTCTGTTGTGATCTCTCCATTTTCATTTCTAATTTTATTGATTGATTTTTCTCCCTTTGTTTCTTGATTTTGAGTCTGGCTAATGGTTTGTGAATTTTATTTACCCTTTCAAAGAACCAGCTTTTGGCTTTGTTGATTTTTGCTGTGGTCTCTTTTGTTTCTTTTGCATTTATTTCTGCCCTAATTTTTAAGATTTCTTTCCTTCTACTAACTTTGGGGTTCTTCATTTCTTCCTTTTCCAGTTGCTTTAGGTGTAGAGTTAGGTTATTTATTTGACTTTGTTCTTGTTTCTTGAGGTATGCCTGTATTGCTATGAACTCTCCCCTTAGGACTGCTTTTACGGTGTCCCACAGGTTTTGGGTTGTTGTGTTTTCATTTTCATTCGTTTCTATGCAGATTTTTGATTTCTTTTTTGATTTCTTCTGTGATTTGTTGGTTATTCAGCAGTGTGTTGTTCAGCCTCCATATGTTGGAATTTTTAATAGTTTTTCTCCTGTTACTGAGATCTAATCTTACTGCATTGTGGTCAGAAAAGATGCTTGGAATGATTTCAACTTTTCTGAACTTACCAAGGCTAGATTTATGGCCCAGGATGTGATCTATCCTGGAGAAGGTTCCGTGTGCGCTTGAGAAAAAGGTGAAATTCATTGTTTGGGGATGAAATGTCCTATAGATATCAATTAGGTCTAACTGGTCTATTGTATCGTTTAAATTTTGTGTTTCCTTGTTAATTTTCTGTTTAGTTGATCTATCCGTTGGTGTGAGTGGGGTATTAAAATCTCCCACTCTTATTGTGTTATTGTTGATTTCTCCTTTCATACTTGTTAGTATTTGTCTTACATATTGCGGTGCTCCTATGTTGGGCGCATATATATTTATAATTGTTATATCTTCTTCTTGGATTGATCCTTTGATCATTATGTAGTGACCTTCTTTGTCTCTTTTCACAGCCTTTGTTTTAAAGTCTATTTTATCTGATATGAGTATTGCTACTCCTGCTTTCTTTTGGTCCCTATTTGCATGGTAAATCTTTTTCCAGCCCTTCACTTTCAGTCTGTATGTGTCCCCTGTTTTGAGGTGGGTCTCTTGTAGACAACATATGTAGGGGTCTTGTTTTTGTATCCATTTGGCCAGTCTCTGTCTTTTGGTTGGGGCATTCAACCCATTTACCTTTAAGGTAATTATTGATAAGTATGATCCCGTTGCCATTTACTTTATTGTTTTGGGTTCGAATTTATATACCCTTTTGTGTTTCCTGTCTAGAGAATGTCCTTTAGTATTTGTTGGAGAGCTGGTTTGGTGGTGCTGAATTCTCTCAGCTTTTGCTTGTCTGTAAAGCTTTTGATTTCTCCTTCATATTTGAATGATATCCTTGCTGGGTACAATAATCTGGGCTGTAGGTTATTTTATTTCATCACTTTAAGTATGTCTTGCCATTCCCTCCTGGCTTGGAGAGTTTCTATTGAAAGATCAGCTGTTAGCCTTATGGGAATTCCCTTGTGTGTTATTTGTTGTTTTTCCCTTGCTGCTTTTAATATTTGTTCTTTGTGTTTGATCTTTGTTAATTTGATTAATATGTGTCTTGGGGTGTTTTGCCTTGGGTTTATTCTGTTTGGGACTCTCTAGGTTTCTTGGACTTGAGTGATTATTTCCTTCCCCACTTTAGGGAAGTTTTCAACTATTATCTCCTCTAGTATTTTCTCATGGTCTTTCTTTTTGTCTTCTTCTTCTGGGACTCCTATGATTCGAATGTTGTAACGTTTAATATTGTCCTGGAGAGTCTCTGAGATTGTCCTCATTTCTTTTAATTCGTTTTTCTTTTTTCTCCTCTGATTCATTTAATTCTACCATTCTATCTTCTAATTCACTAATTCTATCTTCTGCCTCTGTTATTCTACTATTTGTTGCCTCCAGAGTGTTTTGGATCTCATTTATTGCATTATTCATTATATATTGACTCTTTTTTATTTCTTCTAGGTCCTTGTTAAATCTTTCTTGCATCTTCTCAATGTTTTTCTCCAGGCTATTTATCTGTGATTCCATTTTGTTTTCCAGATTTTGGATTAATTTCACTATCATTATTTGGAATTCTTTATCAGGTAGATTCGCTATTTCTTCCTCTTTTGTTTGGTTTGGTGGGCATTTATCCTGTTCCTTTACCTGCTGGATATTCTTCTGTCTCTTCATCTTGTTTAAATTGCTGAGTTTGGGGTGTCCTTATTGTATTCTGGCAGTTTGTGGAGTTCTCTTTATTGTGGCGTTTCCTCACTGTATGTGGGTTTGTACTGGTGGCTTGTCAAGGTTTCTTGGTTATGGAGGCTTGTGTCGGTGTTCTGGTGGATGGAGCTGGATTTCTTCTCTCTGGAGTGCAATGGAGTGTCTAGTAATGAGTTATGAGATGTCTATGATTTTGGGGTGACTTGGGGTAGCCTGTATATTGGAGCTCAGGGCTGTGTTCCTGTGTTTCTGGAGAATTTGCTTGGTATGTCTTGCTGTGGAACTTATTGGCCCTTGTGTGATGCTTGGTTTCATTGTAGGTATGTGGGCATTTGATGAGCTTCTGTCAATTAATGTTCCGTGAAATCAGGGTTTGGACTTAAGCCTCCTGCTTCCAGTTATCAGATCTTATTTTTACAGTAGTCTCAAAACTTCTCCTTCTATACTGCACTCCACAACTGGACCGGTCAGAGAGGTTCACGGAGTTAATAGCAGAGAAGAGGGAGGAAGGAGACAGAGGTGGTCAGGAGGATAAAAGGAGGGAATGAAAAGGAGAGAGACAGATCCAGTCTGTAATCAGTTCCCTAAGTGTTTTCCTTTATTTGGTACTCTCAGAAATTTACAGAGTTGGATAGAGTAGAGAGGGGTGAGGGAGGAAACACAGGCGAACTGGAGGAGAAAAAGGAGAATCTGGAGGTGGAGAGAACAGCCAAGCCAGTAATCTTGCTCCCTAGTACAAAGTGGGTACTAAAGATTAGGTTCTTAAAGGTACAGAATTGGTAACATATACCTAAAAGCAAAAATTAAAAATCTAGAGTTTGGAGTTTCAAAAAAACAGTGTTAAAGAAAAGAAGAAGGAAAAGAAAGAGAGAAAAAGAAAAAAGAAAAAAAAAAGAGTCACAAAAGTTATAAAGAAAATATAGGTACAAAATGATAACCAATATTAAAAAGCAAAAGTTAAAAATCTAGAGTAGAGTTTGGAGTTTCAAAAATACAATGTTAAAGAAAAGAAGAAGAAAAGGAAAGAAAAAGAGAAAGAAAGAAAGAAAGAAAAAACAAAACCAAAAACCAAAAACAAACAAAGTCACAAAAATTATAAAGAAGATATACGCACAAATTGATTACATATACCAGAAAGCTAAATTCTCTGTTGGGTTTGGGTTGACAATGTAAAGAAAAGATAAAAGATAGAAAGAGGGAGGAGAAAAAAAAAGTCACAAAAGTTAAAAAAAAAAAAACAGGTACAAAATTGATAAGAATTACCAATAAGCTAAACTTATGAATCTAGAGCAGAGTTTAGAGTTTCAAAAATACAATGTTAAAAGAAAAAAAAAGAGAAAAAAAAAAGGGGGTCACAAAAGTTATAAAAATATATATATATGAAGTTTAGTTTTTTTTTTTTTTTTTAAAAAGAAGGGTCTTTTATTTATTTATCTTTATTTATTTATTTTTTTTACAAAGTAATAGTAGGTTCTAAAAGTGAAAATTAAAGGAGTACTAGAGGATAAAAAAATTAAAAAATAAAAAAAATTTTTTTTCTTCCTTTAAAACAAACAAAGAAACAAAAATGATGGTAAAAATAGTAAAATTATATGTAAAACTTTCTCTGTTATTGTTGTGGGTATTGTGGGTTCAGTTCATTTTCGGCTAGTTCCTTGTTCCGGCTTAAATTTCTCAAGGTCTATAGGCCCCTTTCTCTGTAGTTGGTACTAACCACGGGGTTTTAGTTTATTGCCTGTCACTTCCACAGTGGTTCCCTCTGTTATGGTTTCTTCTGTTTGCTGGTCTCTTCAGTGTCTGATTTCCACCCTGATACAAAGGGGGCGGTGGTGGACACCTTTTTTTTTTTTTTTAGGCTCACTTGTTCAGTCGCACTGTGGGGAGGGAGGGACGCTGCAAATAAATAACACTGGCGTGTGCTCGCAGTGGCTCAGCCACACTGGGCCTGCCCCCGCTCACGGCATGTGTAGCCTCCCTGCCCACTCTGCTCAAGCTCTCTGTTTCCCCACCGGAACCCTCCGCGACCGGCCCTGGGCTGCTTGCCCCTCCCAGGTCTAAGCCACTCAAGTTCAGGCACTCGGGTAGTCCTCAGAGGCCCAGGCTCGGTTGGGCCTGCGTTTTGTGCCCTTCGCAGATTCCAGCTGCGCCAGTAATGAGGTGTTTAGCAAGCTCGGCTTCTGCGACTTATCGCCTCCCCACCACTCGGTTTTCTAGGTGTACAACCGGCGCACTTTCTTAGGCAGGTGTTGGCCAACCAGAGCCCCAAGAAGTCTTAGTTGGCAAAGAAGCCTCTTACAGTTTTGTGGATAATGTCTCTCTGGGGCTGTGATTGCCTCCCTCCAGCTCTGGCTGCCTGTCACCGGAGGGGAACGGTCTGCAGCCGGCTATCTCTGTACAGTCCTTTGTTCTGTGCGAGGGCCTGGCGGTGTCTTAGGTTAGGGCTGGCTTTTCATGTGGTAGGTATCCCACAGTCTGGTTTGCTAGCCCAAATTATTTCGCTCAGGTAGCGCTCGGGATATTCCGGCCAGTCCTTACTCTAGCAATGCAGCCCACGATGCAGCCAGCTCCGCACCTCCCTGCCCAGCCCCTGCTTGCTAATGGTGGACGCAGGCGCTTGCGCTGCTTCTCCACTGGGGAAGTTATCGTAGGGCTCATAGTCTGTGGGTTTTATTTATTTATTTATTTATTCTCCTCCCTGTTATGTCGGCCTCCGTGCTTCCCAGGCTCAGCACAGACTCGGCAGTGAGAATGTTTCCTGGTGTTTGGAAACTTCTCTCTTTTTAAGACTCCCTTCCCCGGACAGAGGTCCGTCCCTCCCTCTTTGTCTCTTTTTTGTCTTTTATATTTTTTTCCTACCTCCTTTAGAAGGCAATGAGTTGCTTTTCTGGGTGTCTGATGTCCTCTGCCGGCTTTCAGAAGTTGTTTTGTGGAATTTACTCGGCGTTTAAATGTTCTTTTGATGAATTTGTGAAGGAGAAAGTGTTCTCCCCGTCCTATTCCTCCGCCATCTTAGCTCCTCCCCCTATTATGTAGAATTTAAGTGACCAAATTCTCAAGATAATCGTCCTTGATTCCTCAAGTTGCATAGTGAAAGGCTGTTGCTGAGCCATGAAAGATGCCAGAATTCTTGGCCTCTGAGGAGAGAAATTCAATCTGGGGCCCTTGATGAGGCTTGATAGTTCAAAGCTTTTGTGTGATAAAGTTAAAGTATGAAAGAGATAGAGAAAGCTTCTGACATAGACATCAGAAGGAGCCAGAAAGAAGCCCCCCACCCCAACTAGTCTAAGCAAGGGAGTTGTATACTTTTTTAATTAGTTATTACAACAAATCAAAAGAATGTTTCAAAGTTGTAAAATTTTTACCAGACCCACTCCCACCATTTACATTTTGAGGTAACAGGATTAGAACTTAACAACAGAAAGATCTTGCCAGACCCATAATATACATTTCTCATAATATATACTCTAAGATAACAGGATTAGTCAGAAGGCTTTCAGGAAGGAGGAGCTGTCCACAGCAGGGTGCGCGTTGTTGTGGAATCCTTAGTACAGAGCCAGAACTGGGTTGCTTGTGTAATCGTCAGTTCTGGGCTTAAAGATGAAAATGTTTTATGTGACTAAGACTAAGGAATATAGGGAAAAAAGTTTGTCCTTTCCTCCTCCTTGAGAATTCCATATCCCTGTCTCCTCCTTGAGAGCCCCAGACCCCTTTCTCCTCCTCGGGAACCCTGGACTTACCAACCTGCCTAGGGATTGACTCTCTCAATAGCAGGCATCATACTAGTAAACAATGAAAAAAAAAAAGGATGGTTTACAAAGTTACTGCATATAAATTCATCCTGTCATTAAGCAACCTCAAGAAATGGGTCAGATACAGTGTTATTTTGTGGTGAGAAACAGTCTCCGAGAACTTAAGTGAGCTGCCCAAGGCTCTGATGTCAGAGGGATGAGGGAAAGGTTCCAGTATAATTCTCTGGACTCCAAACTCAGTCCTGCCTCTAGAGAAGAAATAACTAGACTATATTTTTGATTTGTTATTTTTCTAACAGTTCTACTTTACTATGAAGTACTGACTGCACAGACACAATTCCTTAGAGTTTGTCACTTTTTAGAACAGGAATACATAAACCTTTTCTATTAAGAACCAGATACTAAATACTCTGGGCTTTGTGGGCACATACGGTCTCTGTCAGAGCTACTGACTGTGCCCTCACAGCATGGAAGTAACCATAGACATTATGTAAATGAAAGGTCTTGCTGTGTTCCAACAAAACTTTATTTGCAAAGATGGGTGGAGAGCTGTAGTTTGCTGATGTGTGTTTTAGAACTTGAGTTCATTATGAAATGAATAAAACCTCGTGACACAGAAAGGTTGGGTTCATTTGTGGAAGTGGTTATGCTGAGAAAATCGATGCTGGGGGAAAAAAAATCGATGCTTTGGTACTTTAAATCACTATGGTTTGAAACTGTAAGAAGCCAGAAAAGACCTCTTTTCTTCCACCCCCTCAAAAAAAAAAAAAAATGACGACAGTGCTCCCTTCTCCCCATGACTGCTGCGGCTGCTGCTGCTAAGTCACTTCAGTCGTGTCCGACTCTGTGCTACCCCATAGACAGCAGCCCACCAGGCTCCGCCCTCCCTGGGATTCTCCAGGCAAGAACACTGGAGTGGGTTGCCATTGCCTTCTCCTCTCATGACTACCCACACTTAATACCAAGGTTGACCACAGCCCAGCTAACATGGACAAAACTGGTGCTCAGCTTCATTAGGATATATTTGACCCTGAATTATTCCAATTTATGTATGAGGCTCAAATTGTACTGCCTTTCTGGGCCCTGTATATAATTCTCTCAGATAATAGATAAGAACTGAGCTGTTGACCCCTTTGGGTGTTAGAACCAATATGAAGAACACAAAAACCCAGAACAAATAAATAAAAATGTCTAATTCTAATGTTTAACTGCCTTACTTTATGGAGGAAATGTTAAAAGGCACTTAGAGTTAGTTCATCAGCTTCTCAAAAGTAGTAACAATGGATTAAGTATACCCTAATCATTTAAATATGCCTCCTGACTCCTATGGTTTTATTTATCATGCGAGATAAGTTTATCTCAGAACTCAAGATTTTATGGGCTCTGAGAGTTCCTTGATGGGCCAGTGGTTAGGACTCCACATTCACTGCCAAGGGTGTAGATTCAATCCCTGGTCAGGGAACTGGGATACCACAAACCACATGGCCAAAAAAAAAAAAAAATTTTATGGGTTCGAGGTTATGTAGTCATCTTTAAAAACAACCAGGTGTATCAAAGAGGAAGCCTGTAAGGGGCACAAGGACATGTGGAATTTGAAAAAGCTTATTTACCAGTATTTAATACAAAATAGTTTTGTATTTCAAAAATGGCAAACACTTGCTATAAAAGTAAAGCTTGACAGAAATCTCAGTCTGGTATAACATGATTTAAAAGAAGCTGAAAGTTGTGATTATCTGTCTATGTGGTTTTTAAAGCATATTTGACAATATAAACTTTGAGGCAATAAGAATTTTTCATTTTAGTTTCAAAAATGATAAATGGACATTTAGAGGTTTTAAGGAACCAGAAAATACAATCAGATTCATCCAGGGGTTGGGTGGCCAGGATGTTCTGATTTTGTGATCAGTTGATAAGCTTTGTGTTTGCTATCTATTGCTGCATACCGAAATCCCCCCAAGCTTAGCAGCCTAAGACGATGCATGTTTATTAAATTTGTTTTTGTTGGTGAGTAATGCCGGCTGGAACCTTTTTTGAGTTTCTTACAGCCTATAATCAAATGTTGGCTGGACTATGGTCTTTCACATTTCAACTGAGTGAGAGTTTCTCAATCACGTGGCTATTTTGTCTCTCTTTACGTGAAGCATTGATTTTTTTTTTCCCCCCAAGTTGTCACATGTAGCACCCCGAGTCTACTAGTTCCCGTATTTCAGCACACTTGCCCTTTTGAAAATCTTAGTATTATAAGCCATGTAAGAAGATATATGTCTGTATACGTATCCTATGTTTATAAGATAGCCAAGAAAAAATGTGTGATTTATAGAGAGAAGGCAGGAGTGGGAGCTTTGAGATTCTGCTGATGTATTTGTTTTTATTCCATTGGAAAGTATCTCAATAGATACAGACATATTTATGATTATGTTTAATGGAGCTAAGTTCTGTGGAATAATGGTTTCACTGGAGACCTTTAGGGATGGAAATTAAGAGAAAACACCTGTGCATGTAGACTTTGAAAACTGAAGGTGGACATGTCTTTGAAGTTCTTTGAAGTTTGGGAAGTATCTGAAATTTAGTGTGGACTTTTGAGAATGAGCTCATCTGTTTCACGGCTTTTACATGAGCTAGTCTTATAATATATTGTAATTGCAGGTAGTACCCTTGACATCCTTAGTATAAGAGACTGTAAATCTTCAGATGTATTATCTATTGGACATGTTGAATGACAAGCAAGATGTTCAGTATTGCCTTGTCTTGCCAATGGAGCTTATTTATAGCTGTACTCGCTTAGAAACACTTAACACACTTACTGTGTTCCAGGAATTTGTCAAGGTATTTAAAATAACTCATTTAGTCCCCAGAATACCCTCATGAACCAAGCCCTCTTAGTATCTCTGTTTGACAGATGTGAGCAGTGAGGTAGAGGAGATTAAATGATTTGCCCAATGACGCAGCTAGGAGGGGTGGAGAGCGCGGAGTCAGATTCTTTGAGGTGCCTCATGTAGTGCAACATCAAGTTTGATGGATGAGATGAAAAATGGATTAAAAATAGAGGGATTAGCTAAGTTCCTTTTGAGTAAACCTGCGGAATGCTGTATTCTTTATTTGCTTGCTAAATGAAGAAGCATGGCAGCTGCATTCTCAGTATATGTCATCTTGGTTTAGCTAGCGTCGTATCACCATGGTTTAGCTGGCACTATATCACCAATTTATATTACATAAATATAGATCACTTGAGCTTGAAGAGTCTGAGCTTGAAGTTTAGAGCAAGATGAGAAAGTGGCAGCCTTGATAATGGATCGGAGCTCGTACTATCAGATGGATGAGATTAACTGTGAAAAACCCCAGCCCAAAAGGTAGTTCTTTTAAAGTTTTAGCTCCTGAGGTCAGAAGTCTCCCAGATACACCCAGGAGCTATGCTCTAAGAATTAGTTTGCTTTTTCCAGTTTATAAGTTAGCAAAAGACAAAAGCGTCCTTTTATTTCCTTGATTTAGTGTCAAGAGATGAGGCTGCCCGTCAGACACAGTTTTGCTCCGTGAGTTTGTGTCCATTGTTCTTAATTGTTTCGGTACCAAGTTGTGGTTCCCTGCTTTGTTATTCTCACCTCCACTTTTCTCAGAACTTGGTGTCTCCTCAGTCCAAGGCAGCCTTTGCTTCCTTTGTACCCAGAATTCTTCAATTTCAGATGAGACAGCCAAGACTCACGGAGCTTAGTCTGACGAAGGTCTCACTGCTAAGTAAGGGCTAGAGTTGATATTCTTAATCTCTTGAGATTCAAAACCCATTAAAAAAAATATTTTAAATCTTTGCAAGTGTTCTAGAATATCATCAAAACACTTTGTATTTACCTGAAAAAAAAATTGCAAACACAAATGAAGGTCTCTGTGTATCCTTTTCCCCAGAAAAAACACACAGTGTCTCATATGTGAATTGTATTATATCTCAGAAATGTTCTTTTACTGATATATGTGTCTATTCCTTCTCATAAATACCATAATTTTTCAAGTATTTAAGCGTTGACATTAATGGTGTCATGAATGTACCTATACTTTCACAGCGTACTTTTAATATCTTACATTATCAAAATGTGATGTTTTTCTGTGTGAGTGAGCATCAGCTTTTACTGTCTCTTGTTGATAGATGTTTGGGTTATTTCCCAAGCTTTTAGCTGTTAAGAACGGTCCTGAAACAACTGCTGTCTCTCTTGTGTGTGTGCCCTTGAACTCATATATTTGAATTTCTCAGTGTTCAAGTCCTCCATGTTCTTAGGATTGGAGCTGCTGGGATAATATCCATGTTTTCAGGCACGGTGATGGTGGCTTAATCACTCGGTCATATCCAACTCTCGTGACCCCATGAGAGCTGGCCAGGCCCCTCTGTCCATGGGAATGGGTTGCCATTTCCTTCTCCAGGTTTTTTGCATTCTGCTCTCAAATTATTATGCTAATTTTCATTTACAGTAGTAGCATAGGAGAGTTTCTGTTGCTCTCTCTGCTCATCAACACTTTGTTATATCAGGCCTTTAGGTTGCTGCCAGACTGATAGGTCTAGTAAAATGAATCTGAGTTTCTCTAATTACTTCAGAGGAAGAAGTTATTTTTTATGAAAGAGAGTTAATGTGTATTGAGTATCATCTTCTGGTGAGACTTCAGCACAGTCTCCACTCATCAACTTGGACACTCTCAGCATTGCTTAGGTTTCCAGCGTCAAGATTCAATCAGGCTGCTGATTTCATTTACTACTGAAGGCAAAACTAAAGCATTCTGAATTGCATGCTGTAAGATCAAAGAAAGAGTAAGTACAGTTTTTTCTTATAGTCTTGCTATTACATGGATATTAGAAATCATATGGAGAACTTGTAGAAATTGCACTATGGAGAAAGTATGACAAAACACTTCATTTACCTCTCAAAATTGGGAATAATCTTTTAGTTGGGAATAACAATGGATAAAAAGGGAGTTTCTATCTTCTAAACCTTAGCGATTACTGAAGACTTTTCTGCTTCTCACCAGTGAGTGCTTGTTGGCTGCGTTTACAATTAACTTGGTGACTTGCGAGAAGATGTGCGGACTGAACTACAGGTCTGAATTCTGCACCCGAAGTTCTACTGGGAGGCGTTTCCAAGGGGCTTCTGGGAGGTTTCTGGAACTGAACCGAATCTGGGTAGAGCCTCATTGGTTAGAGCAGTGGTTCTCAGGTGTAGATGAACATCAGAACCACCTGGAAAGGGAAAGTGAAAGTCGCTCAGTTGTGTCCAACTCTTTGCGACCCCATAGACTATGCAGTGCATGGAATTCTCCAGGCCAGAGCACTGGAGTGAGTAGCCGTGCCCTTCTCCACCTGGAGGGCTTGTTAAAACACGGATCGCCTGGCCCCATCTCCAGAGATCATGGTTCAGTGGGCCTGGGGTGAAGCCATAAAGTTTACTTTTTTAGTAAGGTTATGGTTGATGCTAATGATAGGGACCACTCTTGGACCACTTGGGAGAAATTTGCCCTCCAGTAGAGGAGGTACTGGGCCAAGAGGGGGCTCTCAGATCGAGGGTCCAATCCAGATGGAGTGTCATTACATAATATTACTGTGTGAAAGTATGGCTGGAAGATGTATGGATAATTTCTCCTTTCTTCTTTGTGCTTTTTGGCATATCTCACTTATTTTAAGGCAAGCATGCATTTTTAAATGTTAAGGACAAAATTAAAAGTACGACTAAGTGAAGCCTCAGGGCCTCACAGATTAAGAACCATCTGCTATTTATTGAATCCCTGTTTTGAATTTGAATTTTTAAAATTCTGGCAAGCCATGATACCAGTGTTACAGGTATGTTATTTTTAGGTCAGTAGACTTTGAGGCAATGGCACCCCACTCCGGTACCCTTGCCTGGAAAATCCCATGGATGGAGAGGCCTGGTGGGCTGCAGTCCATGGGGTTGCTGAGGGTTGGACACGACTTGAGCGACTTCACTTTTCATGCATAAGAGAAGGAAATGGCAACCCACTCCAGTGTTCTTGCCTGGAGAATCCCAGGGACGGGGGGAGCCTGGTGGGCTGCCGTCCGTGGGGTCACACAGAGTCGGACACGACTGAAGTGACTGAGCAGCAGCAGCAGCAGACTTTGAGGAATGTGTGGCTGGGCACACTGTGTCTAAGGTGGCTATAATCATGTGCTTATTTGTCATGAGCCAGCATTTATAATCTCCACGTGCCAGGTTATGAACAGTGAAGCAGTTTTAAAAAGGCACGAGGTGGCTATGACAGTCTACACAGTTTTTCAGCTACTGGGGATCTCTCAATGAAACCAGGGTCAGCCAAGGTTCACGGAATTCCAGAGCCTGTGACAGCAGGAATATCTGGTGACTCCTTTACGAAGTGCAGTTATGACGGGGGTAAGTGGAGAAAGTTCCTTTCGCTGTATGTGTGCACATGGACACACACATATACAACCCATAATATGGACCTCTTGAGTAACTTGGACATTATAACCAATGTGATCTAATCTTTCTGTGATGGAAAAGCAAAATACTTTTGTTTAAAAAAAATAATTTGAGTAGACACAGGGCATGTAGGATGAGTTTTAGATTGCTGGTAAAGACCTGTGTTTTAACCTGGCTGCTGTTTTTTACAGGTCTTTCTTGATAAGCAGTCTTTGCACTTAATATATAACTTTTGTGTTGGTTTCTGTATATATTTTATGTGTCACAATACAGTGCTTTGAATGTGAATAAAATGAGAACCAAATTGTTTTCCTTCCATATTGCTTACATTGCTTTGGGAGGGTTATGCATACTCAATAAGGTTAGTATATTTATCTACGTCCATGTGTGAATATAAAAGTTGAAACGTATGGACTAAAAGCAACATGATAATGCTACTCTCTTTGTAGTCCGTTTTTACAAATAACTGGGCTCGTATGGGAGCGTTTATTTAAAATTTCCTACAAAGTTTGCTTTGGTTTAAGTTTCCATTTTTCTTTTTCATTTCAAAATACAGATCTAGATTCATAATCTGAAGTAATGGGAAATCGTATGCATGTCCGTCTGATGTCACTAGCATTTCCTTTTAACCTAATGATTCTCTGAGTCATTTTCTTTTGAACCTAACTGCTGAGAATAAAAC
Source organism: Tragelaphus eurycerus (assembly GCA_935064755.1). NCBI lineage: Eukaryota > Metazoa > Chordata > Mammalia > Artiodactyla > Bovidae > Tragelaphus > Tragelaphus eurycerus. Next base: position 3,950,495 of record CAKXYN010000023.1, read on the forward strand.
GTATTTTCTTGTTGGAATCTGCTTTCTGTTTTCTTGTCTGTAAAGATTTTGTTTGAACATATATTAAACATGATGGAATGAAAACCAAGAACAACTTAGGAAAAAAATTAAAAAAGCACCAGGCTCAAGGTTTCAAAATATTATGAAAAGGAAATAATCCAATGCAATGCTTCCCTTTATGTTGACCTCCTGTCTCTGGCTCACCACTTTGCGCCCACACTGAAGTGCTCTGAAGCCCACAGACTCTGGGGACTTGCCCGACAGGAGGTTGCAATTACCAGGCAGAGGCAGTGGGCCTGTGAGCCACTGATGTGATTTGGTGAAAATGAACAAAGCCTAGATATGCTCAAGAGGAATTTTTTATTTTGTATACTTGTTCTCACAGAAAGAAGGTTTAATCTGATATCTCTGCGTTCGGAGTCCTGAAAGTAGCTTCACAGGGGAGAAAGAAATTGAACTCTAGGGTTGCATATATACCCTCCCCTCCTATTCCAGGCTGCTGCTGCTACTGCTGCTACTGCTAAGTCGCTTCAGTCGTGTCCAACTCTGTGCGACCCCATAGACAGCAGCCCACCAGGCTCCCCCGTCCCTGGGATTCTCCAGGCAAGAACACTGGAGTGGGTTGCCATTTCCTTCTCCAATGGATGAAAGTGAAAAGTGACAGTGAAGTCACTCAGTCGTGTCTGACTCTTAGTGAACCCATGGACTGCAGCCTACCAGGCTCCTCTGTCCATGGGATTTTCCAGGCAAGAGTACTGGAGTGGGGTGCCATTGCCTTCTCCTATTCCAGGCTACGTTATAATTAATCCCAGTTAACTCCCCAGCTTGTCTGAATGGTTCAGGCTGTGGAGTGGCTCTCATCACGTCCCGGAGTTTTGAGGAGGGTGTGAGACAATGTGTGAGAAGAGGCGGGGTGGGTTATGGACGTGGAGGAAACGTCAGTTCCCGTTTCTTCCTGCCCCATCTGGTCAGCGCAGCAGCAGACCAGGCAGCTTTGCAGGTTTCGCACGCTCTTGGTCAAGGTCCACGTTGCTTGGCCCTCACTGTTAAAAGGAATGAACTTAATATGCCTCAAACCGTGTTTCTCCCGTCCTTTCTTTTTCTTTTTTTGGCTGCATCTCCAGGCTTTCAGAATCTTAGTTCCCTGACCAGGGATCAGACCTGGGCCCTCAGCAGTGAAAGCGTGGAGGTCCAACCACTGAGCCCTCGGGGAATTCCCCAAACCGTGTTTCTTGGCATACATCCTGCTTTCCAGACATTCCCCACGTAAAAAGACAGCACCCTGAGAATACTAAAGGAGGCGCTGTATAGACGGTCATGTGTGTATTTATTCTGTGTCCAGTAGATGAAGGTGACACAGAAACGGTTTCAAAGCACACGCAGCTGACGCGGCCCATGCTCCTACTGGGGCTAAGGGGGAAGTGGCACTGGGTCCCCGTCAGAGGAAACGCCGAGCTGCTTGCTGGGTAACTGACAGGTCTGCTTTTCCTTCTTTGGGTGCCCTTCCCCCACGCCCGATCCTTAGAGCCCACAGCTCGCTCATTCTCAGCGCTCCCAGCGCTGGGCACCATGCCTGGCAGCTGGATGAACGAAATGCTTGTGTTGAGCGAGTGAATGACCTGTGTAGGTCTGTCCTGACATACACGTGCATGTTCCTAGGGCATTTTTTAAGCTTTATTTTTATTTCTTTTTACAGTCCTTATTGATTATTTCAAGTATAGAAGTGTGTGCCTGTCAGTCCCAACATCTCAGTTATCCTTCCTTCCCACCCTTGCCCTGGGAACCATAGTTCATCCCCTAAGTCTGTGTACAGAGATACACATAACATTTCTGTTATGTAGATAAGTTCATTTGTATCATTTTTTAAATGATTTAAAAAATCATTCCTTGTATAAGTGCTATCATATGATATTTGTCTTTCTCTGTCTGACTTCACTTAGTATGATAATCTCCAAGTTCGTGTTGCTGCAAATGGCATTCTTTCTTTCTTTTTAATGGCCGTGTGATGTTCCATTGTATATCCATCCCGCATCTTTGTCCATTCATCTGCTCGTGGGCATTTCAGTTGCTTCTGTGTCTTGTCTATTGTAAACAGTGCTGCAGTGAACACTGGGATGCGTGTATCTTTTTGAACTAGAGTTCTCTTCAGGTCTACGTCCACGAGTGGTATTGCTGGACCTTTCAATAGCTCTCTTTTTAGGTTTTTGAAAGAAATTCTGTTTTCAGCAGTGGCCGTACCGCCCTTGCTTGCTTCTTCAGCTTCTTCTCAATTCATCACTGAAGTGTCTGTTCTTTGCTTTCAGTCTGTCAGGACCCAAGGGCCCATCATCATCCTCCCTGTGTCGGGAGCTCAGAGCCTCAGCCCCTGGAGCGCTGGGGAAGCCCCTCGAATGGCTCCTTTTTATCTCGTGCTTATGCGTCTCAGTCCCTGCGTGGGTTGCTGTTGGAGGCATCGCTTTCTTGTCTTACACACAGTCCTGTACACACACAGTAGGTGCTTAATAACTGTTTTGCTCCTGGAGACAAAATATTTTTTTGCTCCTCTTATTTTTCTTGTATTCTCTCTAATATGAGATCTGATTTGCTGGCTCATGAGACTCTTGGACAAAAGAGGGGGGAAAGATCACATGTGGCTGAAAGTCAATGTGGTTTTTATTTTTATCTTGAATGTGTCTCTTCTTGTCTTCCACTCTGGCAGGGGCAGTGATGAGACAGTATTTCCAGTGTCTGGGTCATTTCTTTTTTAGCGTTGGGAGTTCTTTTTGTTCAGTAATTTTGTGGCCAGCTCACTAGTTTGAGGGATATCAAATCATTTAGCTCACCCTGGGATCCTTTATTCTGCTGGAAGAACATTGAGTGCTCGGATGTATTTAACAAGACGGTCTTTTCTAGAGGAAGTTCTCAGTGGGATTTTGGTATTTTACTTTAACAATTTTGAACTTGTCAATTCATAGCCCTTACTTAGAATGGAAGAGTTCGCTCATTGTGATAAAGCATCAGATTAAAATATTGTGCTTAAGAAAAATATTACAGATAAGAAATAATTAGATCCAGTACTGGCTGCATCATAATTTGGAAAGCTATATCTAGAATAACAAGAGTAAGAATACCTAGTGCTATTGATGAGCAAGGAATTGAAGAAGAAAACTATCTTAGAACAACGGGAAAGCGGTGCTTTAGGGAAACTGTTCTCTGTGTGTGTTCATCACTCTGTTCATCCTCTGTTCCTTTGTTTTGTGCTGTAAGCCATAGTTTAAGCCAGGTTTTCCAGAGAATTCCAGAAGCCATGTCACTTCTATGAATGCCAGCGGATGAAAAAGACAGGAAAGAAATGGAAAATTATCATCAAAAAATGGGATGTCCACCTTTCTATTCAAGATGAACCCTGACCTTGACCCCATTCCTTCCTGCTTCCTCAAAGACTTTGCTAAATTAGTCATCTTCACTCAGCTATTTTCTATTATTGTTTAGCCACTAACTCATGTTGGACTCTTTTGTGACTCCACTGACTGTAGCCTGCCAGGCTCCTCTGTCCGTGGAATTCTCCAGGCAAGAATACTGGTGTGGGTAACCTTTCCCTTCTCCAGGGGATCTTCCCAACCCAGGAATCCAACTCAAGTCTCCTGCATTGCAGGTGGATTTTTTACCATGTGAGCCACCTGGGAAGAATACTCCACAGCTTCTGCTTGCTCTCAACAATCTCTGTCCCCACTTAGCATCTAAATTTCTTAAAAGAATCGTCCAGTTTACCATCTCCATGGTTTCATGTTCACCGTCCCCCACTGATGCCGTAGTGATAAGGCTTTTGCCTCAGTGCTCTTCTGAAATTGTTCTTCTCGAGATCGGTGGAAGATTGTCTTACTGCGTGCAGTGTCCACTTTTCAGCGCTGATGTGATAAGGCCCTTGCTTCCCTTCGAGCTGTCTCCCCTTGCAGCTGCCCTGAACGTCCTCTCTCCAGCTCCGATCTCTTTGACTCTTTCCCCAGAGCACACTCACTGATGTTTCTCCAGGCTTCCACTGCCCGTCTCTCTCTGCCCCCTTGGGGGGCACGTCTCTTACGATTGCACTGTTCACTTTCCCTCTGTGGCTTTCCCTCCACTCAGACTCACTGACGGCTGAACTCATCTCCTTGATATTCCCGGAGAACTTCAGCTTCCGGATTTTGCCCCCAAGCACCACTTGCTCATCTTTCATTTCCCGTGTTAGCAGCACCGCCCACCCACACTTGCTAAGTCTCTTCAGTCGTGTCTGACTCTTTGCAAACCTATGGACTATAGTCTCCCAGGCTCCTCTGTCCATGGGGTTCTCCAGGCAAGAATACAGGAGTGGGTTGCCACTTCTTTCTCCACGGGATCTTCCCAACCCAGGGACTGAATCCGTGTCTCTTATGTCGCCTGCACTGGCATTGACAGGTAGGTTCTTTACCACTAGAGCACCTGGGAAACTAGAGACATAAAAGTTACCCTTGATCCTTTGTCATCTTCTTTGTCGTCCTTTGTCGTCTGATCCATCAGCGTGTCTCTGGGTTAAGTTTCTAAGTAATTACTTCTTGAATCCACCCCCTGATGATGTTTATCCCTTGTCTTTTCTTTCTGGACCTCAATAACAGCCTCTCCTCCTACCTGGTCCCTCTGACTTCAGTCTTGTCCCCCTAAGATTCTCCTGTTTTCTTTCCAGAAAGTTCTATCTGTTGGAACCCAGCTAGACTGACCATGTATACCAGTTTGACAGCCATAGTCCTTGGAGTGTAAACCTATTGGTGCCTTGGTTATTTTTTTCTGCTAAGGGAGGATTACATCAGAGGAGACCCTCTCTGGCTTGGAAACCTCAGCCCAGACCTAGTAAGTTTGGACACAGCAGGAACCTGAGACCTCTGAAACCAAATGATGGACTTGAACTAATTGAATCTTCTTAGTTCAGTAACCAGGTGATGGGGACATAGACATTTTGGGGTTCAGAGTTTTTTGGTTGCTTTGGGTTCTTTTTGTTGGGGAGGGAGGTATTTTTGGTAATAGAGATGATTTTAAGGAGGGTTTAATAGCCTACCACCCACTTAGTGCATAGCCGTCCAAATGTGAAGGAGAAAAATTGACTTTTGGTTCCTGGATTCAAAAAATAGTTCAGATGGAGACTGACTCTAAGGACCCTGCTGCTGTTTAAGACCTGAAAGGCACATTCTTAGTCCAGGGGCTGGGTTTGGTTTGGCCTCTCTGCCCCTATGGCTAACACACAAAAGCAGAAGCTAAAGCTAGCCTTTGATCATCCCCCTAACAGATTTCTGTCTGTAAACGACTCACCTAGATAAGGGGAAGCGGGCATTTAGGGGACATGAGCCAACAGTACAAGGCCGTCCAGGGGACACGGCCCAGGGAGGCACACAGTGCTCTGTGGGGGACACACTCCAGGCCTGGCCAGGCTTCAGGGACTTAGCCTTGGGCCGCCCTCTCCTGGACTTCCCAGGTAGCTCAGATGAGAAAAAATCTGCCCACAACACAGTAGACCTGTGTTCAGTCCCTGGGTGGGGAAGATCCCCTGGAGGAAGGCATGGCAACACTCCAGTATTCTTGCCTAGAGGATCCTGCGGACAGAGGAGCCTGGCGGGCTACAGTCTATGGGATTGCAAAGAGTTGGACACGACTGAGCAACTTTCATGTTCACTTCTAAGACCCCCCAGCTGGTATATAACCAACCCAGAATGTCTGACTTTCAGACCTGGGCACTTTATTGGTACACACACTGCCTTGTTACTGAAGTACTTCCCGCCGTGGTCTCTGCCCGAGCAGTGTCTCTAAGCTGGGAATGGAATGTGTCTTAATTCCAACTATTGTTCCTGCACCAAGATGAACACGTGCACGAGTGCTAAGCTGCATCTGACTCTTTGCAACCCTATGGACTGTAGCCTGCCAGGCTCCTCTGTCAATGGGATTTCCCAGGCAAGGAGTGGGTTGCCATGCCCTCCTCTAGAGGATTTTCCGGATCCAGGGATCAAACCCATGTCTCAGGTCTCCTGCATTGGCAGGTGGGTCCTTTACCACTAGCACCACCTAGGAAGCAAGATGAACACATATGTCTTCAACCGGCAGACAAGTTTTTAAACTCAGTGGACAGGGAGGCCTGGCGTGCTGCAGTTCATGGGGTCGCAAAGAGTTGGACACGACTGAGCGACTGAACTGAACTCAATGCCTGTGGTGGTGAAGGAGGTGGACGTATTTACCTCTTGGTGACAGGAGTGTTGGAACTTCCTGGTCAGTGATTTGCTAATTAGGCTTTCAGTCTTGTTTAGGAACATAAAATAAGGAAATAACCAGGATTCATGTAAAAGATGTCTATTAAAGGATTGTGTGTCTTAGCATAGAATCTCAGATGATACAAATACACACTAAAAGGAGAAAAGTTAAACGTGGTCTAATCCTCTGATAGAATGATGTATCCAAAGTCAAGTGTTCACACAATGTTTAATTACAAAAGATACAAGACTTTCAAATTAAAGCCAAGAATAAAATACTATGAAGAGTTCAGTCCTAAGTTTGTAGGGTATGTATATATGCATTGTACAATATAATGTAAACAGGATTTATACGAAGTGGGATTATGAGCCATTTGTCATTTACTCATGGTTTGCATTTTCCAAATTTATATAACCACCGGATAATGTTTTAGTATCAAGGAAAAGTAAGCATGACTTTAAATTTTTTTTTTCCTCAAAAAGATGTTCCCGAAGTCCAATGAATTTGGCCTTTTAAAAGTAAAACTTCTCCAAATTCCTCCCTCTGCGAAGCCTACAGGTTTCCAGCAGCACTTACTCCATGTTAAAAGACAAGATAAAACAAAACCTGGTCAGGTGGCACAACAGCTTGGTTTGTGAGAAGCCAATGGTGTATCCGATCTCTTCTTACATCAGCTGAGCCTGGAGTGAAGCGAGCACAGGAGGAGGAAACCTTGAAAGGCCGCAGTTCTCGGACACCAGGGTGGAAAATAGGAACAGGCTCCCTGGAGGAGCTTGGAGTCCACTGCTAGTTATCAGGGCCATGTGCTGTTCCCAAAACCCTCCGGAAATTCCCTCTCGACCCCTCAGATTTTTGGGAAATGCTTCTCAAAAAAAAAAAAGTGATTTCTTTTTCCCCTGGGAAGGATGCCTCCCACCAGGCTCATCTGTGGTCCCTGTAACTCATGCATACTTTTCCGTGTTGTCACCACAATCAGGAACCAGGGAAGTCTATATTGTGTTGAAATCATGAAATGGGATCCAAAATCTGATGCATGTCAGAATTGGGGGGTTTTTTAGGTGCGTAATGCTTTTTAGAATTTGGCTCTTAATTTTCAACTCAGCAAACATTCTTGTTTGCTTAAAATAGTCATGTCAGCTCTTATGGAGCAATATTCGAATGTGAGTATAGTGCATGGAATTAGAGGATGTTGGCAGAGAAGTTGAAGGATTCCACTTTGGGGCTATAAACTCTGCACTCTGGTGAGGGATGGAGACAGATGGATTGAGGACCGGGAGACATTCAGCATCAGGGGAATATCACGGAAAAACTGCTCTGTGATCCTTTTGTGACTGAAAACCAGCAACAGTCCATTATTTTTTAAAAATCACTATTTCAACAAAGCACCCAGCTGTGTACACTGTGGTAATTGTAAGAGACTTTGTGGCAAATTGGGTTAATTTACATTTGGGTTGATTCTGTCAGGGTCTTAAGGCTTTAAATGAACAGTTTTCAGAGACGAAAGGGGTGGTAAACTTGGTGCTCATTTTGACAATGAGCCAAATCCCGTCCAACTCAGAATCTGTATAGGAATCGCCGCCGTAGGGCAGTGTCTGCCAGAACCACATTCAGATCATATCAGATCAGTCACTCAGTCGTGTCCAACTCTTTGCGACCCCATGAATCGCAGCATGCCAGGCCTCCCTGTCCATCACCAACTCCTGGAGTTCACTCAGACTCACGTCCATCGAGTCAGTGATGCCATCCAGCCATTTCATCCTCTGTCGTCCCCTTCTCCTGCCCCCAATCCTTCCCAGCATCAGAGTCTTTTCCAATGAGTCAGCTCTTCACATGAGGTGGCCAAAGTACTGGAGTTTCAGCTTTAGCATCATTCCTTCCAAAGAAATCCCAGGGCTGATCTTCAGAATGGACTGGTTGGATCTCCTTGCAGTCCAAGGGACTCTCAAGAGTCTTCTCCAACACCACAGTTCAAAAGCATCAATTCTTCGGCGCTCAGCCTTCTTCACAGTCCAACTCTCACATCCATACATGATCACGGGAAAAACCATAGCCTTGACTAGACGGACCTTTGTTGGCAAAGTAATATCTCTGCTTTTGAATATGCTATCTAGATTGGTCATAACTTTCCTTCCAAGGAGTAAGTGTCTTTTAATTTCATGGCTGCAGTCACCATCTGCAGTGATTTTGGAGCCCGGAAAAAGAAAGTCTGACACTGTTTCCACTGTTTCCCCATCTATTTCCCCTGAAGTGATGGGACCAGATGCCATGATCTTCGTTTTCTGAATGTTGAGCTTTAAGCTAACTTTTTCACTCTCCTCTTTCACTTTCATCAAGAGGCTTTTGAGTTCCTCTTCTTTTTTCTGCCATAAGGGTGGTGTCATCTGCATATCTGAGGTTATTGATATTTCTCCCGGCAATCTTGATTCCAACTTGTGTTTCTTCCAATCCAGTGTTTCTCATGATGTACTCTGTGTATAACTTAAATAAGCAGGGTGACAATATACAGCCTTGACGTACTCCTTTTCCTATTTGGAACCAGTCTGTTGTTCCGTGTCCAGTTCTAACTGTTGCTTCCTGACCTGCATACAGATTTCTCAAGAGGCAGGTCAGGTGGTCTGGTATTCCCATCTCTTTCAGAATTTCTCACAGTTTATTGTGATCCACACAGGCAAAGAACTGCATTAGGAAACAGGAATTCAAATATTCTGAATCTTAGGATCAACCTTGTTTCCTTCTGTGGGATTTTAGCTCTGTGTGTGTGTATGTGTGCATGTGTGTGTGCTACATATTTGTGTATAATATTACAACATGTTGCCCCTCCCTGTGTGGATTTTTTTTTTTTGACAAATTCTCTGAAAAGTCCAGGAATCCCCTGGCAGTCCAGTGGTCAGGAGGTCAGGACTCCTCACTTCCCCTAGAGGTGGTATGGGTTGTATCCCTGGTCAGGGAACTAAAAGTCCACACACCAGGGGAAAATAAATTTCCTTGGAGAACGTGTGACGTGTGTTCTCACTCCGAAACCGAGTTTGAGTCATTGTCAAACCAAGCAGGTAAACAGGCCTGTGCCGAGTTCCGCTTCATCCAAAACTCCTCCCGCTGGCGGCCAAAGCTTGTATTAATATTTGACACCTGAATTTCACTAACAGCACGGATTAGTTCTGCATAACAGGCGAGTTTCGCTTGGAAGAGGTGAGATCTTCCCCGTAGAAGCTGCTGCTTCTAGATACTTAGTAAAAGTCATTCATTTTAGATAAAAGTTGACCAAACTCAGGTATTACTTTTAAATTAAAGCATGGGAGAATAAACTGTTTTTCTGATATTAAAAAATTTGCTATGATTTGAAAAGCTTCAAAATATCCCAGAACTTGGACCAAGTAATTGAGTTTAAGGAAATCTTAAAGATGAGGCCGAACGTTATGAAAACAGAACGTAGTAAAATTGGGTCTAAAAATAGCAAAACCTGGTGCAACCATCATAAACGAAAGATTGTGAGAATCAGTGCGTATGCTGTGAATCAGGTGAAAGGCGCAGCCTCCGTGGTAGTGTATGGGCTTGACTATTTAAACACATCAAATGCACGCAAGAGAGTAAGTAGATAACTGCCAGAAGCTTCGTATCCTGGGTTGTGGATTTATGGGTGATTCTTTTCAACCAGTGTAGTATGAGAAAGCTTGTTTTTTCAGACACACACTCACTGTGGCTATTATCACTTGAATAAAATGCCTTTCACACTTGCAGTTCTGTGTGTGTGAGATTTGATAGCATACTTCCACACTGGGCTCTAAACTCTGAGGAGGGGCTCACATCTTTTCTGCCAGCACCTCCCACGATGCCTGTCACAGTCTGTGAATCGTTCTTTGAATGGACAGATTGGAAAATATACAAATATATGCGTGTGTATTTATCACTTTGAACTTGCATTTTAATGAGCCTTCAAACTTTGTGTTAGGTTCTTGATAAGCTCCAAAAGCTTCAGAGTGCTGACTCCGTAAACTAAAAGTAATCCCGTCTCACTCACAGACGCTGCCGCTCCTAAGTGGTGGTGGTATGTCACTGTCCCCACAGCGTCCTCTGGGATGAAGCCAGATCCAGTTACAACGAGGGCTTCCCTGGTGGCTCAGACGGTAAAGAATCTGCCTGTAATGCAGGAAATCCAGGTTCGATCCCCAGATCAAAGAACTGAGTCTGTTCACTTTTGTTCCCTCCCCTCCCTACCACACCATTCTAACAGTCCTACAACTGAAGGGAACTGCTTAATTTCAAACCGAGGCTCTGGAAGCCATACGTTTTCTCGCTCGTGTGGACTAGCTCGCAGAGACGGTCTTGCATCCAGAGGACTCATTCTCATACTTAATGTAAGATCAGCCTGCAACCTCAGGGTATCTCTATTTTTTTCTCCTCCACTTTTTATGAGTTCCCTTAGTGAGTTCCCTTTATGAGTTCATCTTAGTGAGTTCCCTTCCAAGTAAGTCTGAGGACCTCGGAGCTGGTGTTGCTCTGTGATGAGCCCCTTGGTGAGGGGCTGTAGAGCTGGCCAGGGTCCGCGACCCCGGGGAAGCCTCTCTCAGCGCCCGGGCAGAGCAGCCTGCCCGAGCCAAGTTTGTTGCCGTCTGGCTCTGACGGGTGTCGTCTAACATAGGAGGTGTTCTTGTTAATGGGTTTAGTTTGGGTTCCCCCAGAAGCTGTTCCAGGTGATGCAGTGGTAAAGAATCTGCCTGCCAATGCAGGACGTGCCAGAAATGTGAGTTCCATCCCTGGGTTGGAAAGATCCCCTGGAGTAGGAAATGGCAACCCACTCCAGTATTCTTGCCTTGAAAATTCCGTGGACGGGGATCCTGGCTGGCTGTAGTCCATGGGCTCACAGAGTTGGGCACGACTGAGCACTCAGGAGCTGACCGTGCTACCAGGTTTTTGATCATGTGTGGTATTTCTGGGAGATGATCCCAATGAACACTCGGGAGGAAATGAACAGGGCAGGGAAGATGGCTAATAGGGGGTGTGCTTGAAGCAAGTTACCACTCTGTGGGCCGGGAGCTCACCCTGCCAGGAACTGTGGCAGTTGTCTACAGTTTAGAGCCAGGCCAGGAGCTGCCAGCTTGGCTGAGGGCTGCTCTCAGGGAAGTGTTAATTTCCTGGCACTTCCGCACTGTGGGTGGCGGGGCCAGCAGGCCGGCAGGCTCTCACAGCCACAGAAGGCCCTCGGTAAAGTGGTGCAGATGCTGGCTGCTGCAGGTTGGCATCGAAAACTTGGGGTGGAAGCACAGCAGTCTCTGTGCTTCCCAGGTGGCACTAGTGGTAAAGAACCCGCCCGCCAGTGCAGGAGATGCCAGAGACGTGGATTCAATCCTGCAGTGGGGAAGATGTCCTGGAGGAGGAAATGGCAACCCACTCCAGTATTCCTGCCTGGAAAAATTTCGTGAATAGAGGAGCCTGGAGGGCTAGAGTCCGTGGGGTTGCAGAGAGTCAAACACGCCTGAGCGACTGAACACACATTTCCAGGAATATGGGCTTCAGCACTTCTCCCTGTAGCTGGGCGGCCACACCCTCCATGTGGCCCCAGTGTTCCTTTGTTTCTGTGCTGTTTGAGGGGAGGGCACCTTCTCCTGGTCTACACATGATCAGCAAATAGGCAAGTTTAACATACAGGCCTTGAACGAGAGACGCAGATACAGAGAACAGACTTATGGACACGGGCAAGGTGGGGAGGAAGGAGAGGGCGAGAGGAACGGAGAGAGAAGCGTGGAAACACACGTTACCACGTGTGAAATAGACAGCAAGGGAATTTGCTGTGTGACTCTGCACTCAAACCGGAGCTCTGTAACAACCCAGAGGGGTGGGCTGGGGAGGGAGGTGGGCGGGAGGCTCCAGAGGTGGGGACGCAGGGGTCAACCTGTGGCTGATGCATGTTGATGTTTGACAGAAGTGAGACCAGTGTTGTAAAGCAGTTATCCTTCAATTAAAGATGTGTTTTCTCAAGTGAGCATGAGGCCAGACAGGGAAGACCCATGAGCAAACACGTGATGGAGAATTGTTCATAGTTGTTCTGTGAATGGTTTGGTTTTTTTCATCATGACCTTTTAGCAAAATGTGCATAAGCGCTCTCATGATACTGTGCCTGCTACTGGGTGGGAGCTAAAGAAGCAGCTAAATGCACAGAGGGGCGGAGGGACTCCCAGTGGGACTCCGGGCGGCCGCTCTCAGATCCCAGCTGTCGGCAGCTCGGAGCGGAGTTTCGTTTTCCTACTCTGAATTTGTAGGACTCGGCTAGCTGGCCACAGAGGCACCGTTAGTGTGCCTGCCCCCTCCAGATTTTGACCTGCTGATAATTCGTGGATTTCTTGTCTTCCTCCCAGTCGGTGTAACATTTGAACTGCTGCTGCTAAGTCACTTCAGTCGTGTCCGACTCTGTGCGACCCCATAGACAGCAGCCCACCAGGCTCCCCCGTCCCTGGGATTCTCCAGGCAAGAACACTGGAGTGGGTTGCCATTTCCTTCTCCAGTGACATTTGAACATATTCTCTCAAATATGAAAGCACATAAAGGAATCAGAAGATTCCCACCAGAGACCTGGTGATGGTTCTGCAGAAAGAATCTTTTTAAAGATATCTCTATATTTTGAAATCTGATTCTCCAAGAAGGTAACTTACTCATGTCAAGGAAGGAATAGACATTAAAAACTCTTAAGTTCTTAACACAGATGTGTGTGTCTACATACATATGTAAGCACATATTTGTGTATGTGTGTGTATATATAAATACACATATTCACACATTTGTGTGTTTCTGTATATATAAACAACAGATACACCCATCTGTGTATGTATGTATACATACATATTTGCAAGTGAGAGATGAACAGTGACTGAAACATTAAGTTGCTTGCTCAGTTGTGTCCAACTCTTTGCGACCCTGTGGACTGTAGCCCACCAAGCTCCTCCATCCATGGGATTCTCCAGGCAAGAATACTGGAGGGGATTGCCATTTTCTTCTCCAGGGGAGCTTCCCGACCCAGGGATCAAACCCAGGTCTCTCGCACTGCAGGCAGACACTTTAACCTCTGAGACTAAATAGGTTGGATGTTGTGGTTTTATTGCTTAGTGACTCCCATCCAGCAAAGATCTGAGAGCGCCCCTGAGGGGAAGCCTGAAGAATTGGTTTGTTGTTCGTTTCTTATTTTAGAGCTACCATGAGTGTGTCTTCTGGGCTTCCCAGGTGCCTCAGTGATAAAGAATCTGCCTGCCCATGCAGTTGCTGCTGCTTTGATCCTTGGGTCAGGAATATCCCCTGGAGGAGGAAATGGCAACTCATTCCAGTGTTGCCTGGAAAATCCCATGGACAGAGGAGCCTGGCGGGTCACAGTCCATGGGGTCACAAAGGGTGAATGGACACGCACGAGTGTATCTTCAGAAAAATGTCAAATCACCACCGAGGTCCCAGCACTCCTTTGATCCCCCTGTTTTATGGCTAGACCCACAGAACATCATCTCCTTTCTCACGAGGCTGATCACAGGTCAGGCAACAAGGGTACACATGTCCTCCACCCCGACTTCCCAGAGAAGTGCCCTGCTGGGTTCAGAACCACGGACAGTGTCATGGGAGGTGCCGGGCCCCTGCCAACCAACAATCTTGGATGTGCTGAGCGGTCCTGCATCCATTTTAATCTTTGAAGTGCCCTCATCTCTTTGATCACGTGTGTTGTGTGGTCAAGAGAGTGTTTATTATTTTTTCAAAACTCTGTGGCTATGGCTCTAACCCCCTGCTAGTTAAATGGCTCAAGGTGAGGTAGAAAAACTAAGCGCCCAGAGAGCTCATTTCTGTGCTTGCATGCTGTTAGGAGCATCTATTTGTAAGTGTAGCTTATAAAGGACTTTAGGAAGAGAGACCAGAACTTACTGGATGGTCTCACTTAATCAGTGCACACACACTTATCTTAAAATGAGGATTCCACATGACCCAGGGCTTTGGGGTCCGATGATACTTGATGGATCAAAACTAAGATAATGGTGCACATACAGCATAAGCAGTAAGCTTTAGTTTAGGGTTATGTGGGTCTATGTAGTGCCTCCATGGCACAATATCCTTTATAAGTGAACAAGCGACTTCTTACCTGAAAGTGAAAGTGTTAGTCACTCAGTTGTGTCTATAGCCCACCAGGCTCCTCTGTCCATGGAATTCTCCAGGCAGGAATACTGGCGTGGATAGCCATTCCCTTCTCCAGGGGATCTTCCTGACCCAGGAATCAAATCTAGGTCTCCTCCTTTGCAGGCAGATTCTTTAACATCTGAGCCACCAGGGAAGCCACTGAGGCAAAGTCAAAATAGCTAGTCATTATGAACACACGTTCAGTTCAGTTCAGTCACGCAGTCGTGTCCGACTCTTTGTGACCCCATGGACTGCAGCACACCAGGCCTCCCTGTCCATCTCCAACTCCCACAGTTTACTCAAACTCATATCCATTGAGTCAGTGATGCCATCCAACCATCTCATCCTCTGTCGTCCCCTTCTCCTCCTACCCTCAATCTTTCTCAGCATTGGGGTCTTTTCTAATGAGTCAGTTATTTGCATCAGGCGGCCAAAGTGTTGGAGCATCAGTCCTTCCAGTGAATATTCAGGACTGATTTCCTTTAGGATGGACTGGTTGGATCTCCTTGCAGTCCAAGGGACTCTCAAGAGTCTTCTCCAACACCACAGTTCAAAAGCATCAATTCTTCAGTGCTCAGCCTTCTTTATAGTCCAGCTCTCACATCCATACATGACCACTGGAAAAACCATAGCCTTGACTAGAAGAACACACATTAAAAACAGGGGGAAATTCCTCCTGCCCTAACAAAAGGAACCTTGCCCCCGAGGGAGCCAAACTGAATAATCCAAGGATGCCATATGTCCAGGATTCCTCAACATTAGTCAACAACAGTGTGAAAGAACAGCATGTTTAAGGGAGCCGACGAGCTAATCCGCAGTTATACAGTTCACTCGGATGCCCTGTTCTCTCAGCATCCTCTGCTCAAAAGGGCTTTAGCCATCTCACCTATTCCCCTTCTTGCAGAAATGAAGAAATAGAAGCTTAAATGTTGCATGACTAGTATAGTGTGAAGTCCCCATCTCCAGTGACTTGTCCTATCTGCCATGAGGAAAATGAGAAATTCTTGGTTTAGACGTTTCTGTTCATGAGGTTAAAATTTTAGGTATTGGTAAAAATACCAGGCAAAAATGTGGTATTCGAGTAATCTGGCTGGAAATAGGAAGTTTAATCAGTATTTGGTTTATTTCAAGGTGACCTCATATATGAGATATTGTTAGGAAAGATGGTTTTCTAAGGAAAACACAAGGCAAGTGGTTGAGTTCGGACAAAGACTCTATCCCGGCACACAGTGGCGTGGGTAGCCATCACAGACGTTCCCGTACTTTCTTAGCATTTGCTATGATGTTCTGGCAGCAACTTGGCATGTAATCATCCACTTTTACCAGTTGCACTGTGGCCCTGCCCATGGGGACTGAGGCTGGACTCTGAAGCAAGCATCTGGAGTCTAAGGGACCAGGTCACAGCGTGGAAGCCAATTAAATAGAAATTTGGTTCGCCCAGCCAGGAAGGTCTCTGGCAAGGAGCCAAATCATCTCCCAAGAGGAGAAACAGACCCTGAAGCTGAGTCATCACAGAAGAATAAACAAAGATAAACCCTGGCGACCCCCTCTGCAGCTTTCCTCTTCAGCACAGATTGTTTTACCCCCTATCAGTGGAATGTTAATGACTCGCAGGAGCCCACGAGGTACCATTGCAACAACAAACACTGACCGCTGATCGGCCACTTGACATGCACGCTGGCCCTTCTCATTTTCACTGGCTCTTTCTTACTCTTCAGTCTTAATGAACAGTTGGAGATATTTGCATTCCTAACCAGAGAGAGAAATTAGAGGAAAATCTTTGTCCTTGGTCCCTTTCTTCGGAAACATGGCTTCTTTGTATGAGCGCAATTGTGCTCTGCAAAGTTAATTAGGAGATAAAAACACGAATCCCAGGGGCAGGAGAGCCTGGTGGGCTGACGTCTATGGGGTCACGCGGAGTCGGACACGACTGAAGTGACTTAGCAGCAGCAGCAGCAAGGCAAGTGCCATACTTACATGTGACTTGCATTATCCCCCCAACCTCCCCTCAAAGCTTATAAAGTCGATCTTCCTGTTGTGCCCATTTTGCAGGTGAGAAAACTGAGGCTCAGAGAGATTAGCTTGTCCAAGTCACAGCAGAGACAGGATTTGAATTTGGGCAGCCTGATACCTCAGTCACTTTCCTTCTGCCTCCCTCCAGAGTGATTTTACAAGGACTAGAGAGAAAGCAACCTAGAGCTAGCTCAGTTTTTAAGGTGATGGTGGTTTTCCCAAAGCATCATTTTTCTTACTATTAGTTTCTATCAAAGGTGAATTTTCAAAAATGACTGGCCTTCTAACCTGAAATTGTGTCCTGGATAGGCTTGCAGGAGGGTCTGTACTGACGATGCAGACGAACTGTTCAGAGATGGAATCAGAACCCCACGAGTTGCTGATCTTAGAAACTTGGAGCAGAGTGGCTTAGAAAAGATCTAGGAGAATCGTAATCACCTGATTTTGGAGATGAGACCATTTATGGGAAATTGTAGTTCAAGGCCCTTCTTGGGAGAAGCAACCACTCTTGTTTGCAGAGAAAGTGTTTCGCAACATCCCTGGCATGCAGTTAGTGCTTAATAAGTAGTTACTATTTTAATTGCAGCCTTCCCTGGTGGCTCAGATGGTATAAGAATCTGCCCGAAATCTGGGAGACTTGGGTTTGATCCCTGGGTCGAGAAGATTCCCTGGAGAAGGGAATGGCAGGTGGCACAGTAGTGAAAAGAACCTGCCTGCCAGTGTGGGAGACGCAAGAGATGCAGGTGCCATCCTGGGCTGGGAAGGTTCCCCTGGAGAAGGAAATGGCGACCTACTCCAGTATCCTTGCCTGGAGAATCCCATGGAGAGACGAGCCTGGCGAGCTACAGTCCGGGGGGCTCACAAAGAGCCGGACATGGCTGAGCACAGATTTTAATACTGAGCTCTATTGTAGTGATTCTTGAACAGTTGGTCTTTAAATAAAACATAGCTGTTATTTTGTAACTAAAACACGCGTGCAGAAAACTTCAGAACCTGTTTCGTGACTCATCCTGTCCAGCAGGCGGGCTGGGAGGACTGACCACGCTCTGCTGGGGGCTTCATTCTAGTTCCTCTTTACCTTCCTACCCTTTTCTCATGCCCTCTCACTTTCACCCTTGTTCATAGATCACTTTACTTTGTGTCATCTTTGGAGAAAGCTACAGTGTGCATGAATTCAAAAGGTAGATACTAGAACTTCCTGTTTCTCAACTTTGCAAACATAAAAGTAAAACCATATGGATGAGAACCTGGTTGGTCCCTGATTATTATAATTTCAGGTTCCTCTATAAGCACAGTTGAGTTCGAATCAGGAGGGTCAGAAATTGGAATAAGATTTATCGAGGGCCACTGAAAAATCTAAGGAACTGTGGCCAAAACAACTTAAAGTGTATCTGCTAAAATGGATGACTTTCCCCTTGTGTTTTGATGATTGAAACCAAAAGGCTTTGTGTGTCGTGGTCAAGAGTGCTCCGGGGTAAGGATTAAGTATGTGTGTGCTTTAAAGTCAGCAGATGCCACTTAGATTAAGGCTGCAGCCCTTTTATTTTATTTTTTTAAGAAAAGGGGGAAAAAAGGAAGAAAACATGCCTGAATTCCCCCAGGGAAGTCTGTATTCCATAGCAAACAAAACCCCTGCCAGAAGCTACCCTTACACGCACGAAGCTTCAGTCTCAGAGTCTGAGCCAGCTGCAGATGTCGTTCGTGCTTTCCCAAGTCGGACAAGCCCAGAGGTTGTGGTCTTGGCTGCACCGAGGGCTGAGCTCTGGGAAAACAAAGCACCAGATCAAAGCAGAGGGACCGGCCCCCTCGGCCACTCACTGGGAGGGCCGTGAGTTGATGGAGGAGCCAAGTCAAGGGAGCTCCCAAGAGTCCAGGCAAGGTAATCAGCGCTTATTAAGTGCCACTGTGTACCGTGCTACTTCACAGAAGACTGATGGGGCTGCAAAAGATTCAGAAGTGGTCCCCTCCCTTGCAGAGCTTACCGAGCTTGCAAATTTGGGAGAGACAAGCAGGGTGGTATGAATGGAAGTTCTTTAAAAAGAAGAGCGAAGCAATGAGCCCCCTGCCAGGTGGTGGTCGTACTGCTGTTTTTGTTAGGATTACTAGGGTGACAGCAGCCATGAAATTAAAAGACAGACGCTTGCTCCTTGGAAGAAAAGCTGTGACAATACTACACAGCGTATTAAAAAGCGGAAACATTACTTTGCCAACAAAGGTTCATACAGTCAAAGCTATGGATTTTCCAGTAGTCATGTACGGATGTGAGAGTTGGACCATGAAGAAGACTGAGCACCGAAGAATTGATGCTTTTGAACTGTGGTGCTGGAGAGGACTCTTCTTGAGAGTTGCTTGGACAGCAAGGAGATGAAACCAGTCCATCCTAAAGGAAATCAATGCTGAATATTCCTTGGAAGGACTGACGCTGAAGCTGAAGCTCCAATACTTGAGCCACCTGATGGGAAGAACTGACTCACTGGAAAAGACCCTGATGCTGGGAAAGATTGAAGGCAGGAGGACAAGGGGGTGACAGAGGATGAGATGGTTGGATTGTATCACCAACTCAATGCACATGAGTTTGAGCAAACCCTGGGAGACTTGAAGGACAGGGGAGCCTGGTGTGCTGCAGTCCATGGGGTCTCAAAAGAGTCGGACACAACTGAGCGACTGAAGAACAACAAACTGCAAGCTGCTGCTGTCTGATGGAGGGCAGCTGGGCCACTCAAGCCCCCCATCCCCTCAGCAGCCAGCCCCTGGTGGCCTGAGCACAGCGTACAGCATGCCCCAGAGCGGGAAGGGGCCTGCCCTCCACCTGCTTCCTAGGAAACAGTATGGACCTCAGAAGGCGCAGTCAGACACGAGTCTGAGTTTCTGGTCTGAGTCTGTTTTCTTATCTCTCCTTCAGCGCTCAGTTGGAGATGAAGCTCCATCACCTGAAGGTCACATGGCCCCTCCCCTCCTCCTGGGCGAGCGTTGGCCAGTTTGCGGGGTAGCTGGGGGCATCTTCTGTGTCCCTTCCAGGGCCACGCACTTTCTTCCGCCCCGCCCACAGCCCCCGGGAGCCCCCACGCTCGTCTCCCCCGGAGCCCCACGCTCGTCCCCCCGGAGCCCCACGCTCGTCTCCCCGGGAGCCCCACGCTCGTCCCCCCGGAGCCCCACGCTCGTCCCCCGGAGCCCGCCCCTGCCGTGTCCTTGATGGAGCCTCGAGCCGCCTGCTTGTCCTGCCGGCTCCACACCTGCCCGGCGACGGGAAGTCGTGGCTTCAGTTAGGGCCGCCGGGCCGTCTCCGAATGAGCTCGGGGGAGCAAACACGACCGCGACAGCCTTTCCCGGGGAGTCGGACGGGAAGGTCGCTGCTCCCCTCCTGACCGAACTGCCTCCGCTCAGACTCGCCCTCACACCTGCCTCTTTTGGTCCCGCAGACCGAGCACCCTCACCCCCAGCTTCAAGGAAACTCTGCCTTCTCTGACGTCGGAAGTCTCGTTTCTTTGTTTGTTAAATCCTCGAGTCCTCGAGTCCTCCCACAGAGGGCCCTGGGCAGCCGCGTGGGGCCCCGAGCCGTCTGGGGGGAGGGCCCACTGGGCACAAAGCTCCGCCCTCACCGTCCCCTCTGCGGGAGGCCGTGCGCCTGCCCTGGTTCAAAGCCTGCTCCCCGACACACCTCTCAGTGACACTGACTTTTTGCCCCTTCTTTGGCAGCCCAGCTGAACCTTGCCCAGCAGAACGCACGCAGTTCCTATGAGCTGAATTGTGGGAAGGCCCCCGAGATAGGGGGTCTCCACCGCCGGCTGCAGAGCCTGGGAGCCGGCTACAACCCCACAAGGATGCCCGGCTGCTCACAGCTGCTAGGTCTGAGGGCAGAGTTCCCAGCTCCTCCATCGCAGCCCTTCCGGTTGCTAGAAGCCGAAATCTACCTCCACTGAAAACCGGGTTACTGGTGAGGCTATTGTGTTGTTCAGTCGCTCAGTCGTGTCCGACTCTCTGCGACCCCATGGACTGCAGCACGCCAGGCTTCCCTGTCCTTCACCAATTCCTGGAGCTTACTCAAACTCATGTCCATCAAGTCAGTGATGCCGTTCAACCATCTCATCTTCTTTTATGCCTTTCTCCTCCCGCCCTCAATCTTGCCCAGCATCAGGGTCTTTTCCAATGAGTCAACTCTTCGCATGAGCTGGCCAAAGTACTGGAGTTTCAGCTTTAGCATCATTCCTTCCAAAGAAATCCCAGGGCCGATCTCCTTCAGAATGGACTGGTTGGATCTCCTTGCAGCCCAAGGGACTCTCAAGAGTCTTCTCCAACACCACAGTTCAAAAGCATCAATTCTTCAGCGCTCAGCCTTCTTCACAGTCCAACTGTCACATCAATACATGACCACTGGAGAAGCCATAGCCTTGACTACATGGACCTTTGTTGACAAAGTGATGTCTTTGCTCTTTAATATGGAGGGACCACCAAACCCAGGAACAGACAGTGAAGTATGCCTGTGCCTCATGTGGTCAAGAGCTGGAAAGCCAAAGCCTAAAGCTACTTTTTTCTGAGTCAGTGAGCACCTGTTTGCTCTTGTTACAGCTTCTCTTGCGTTTTCTCATTCCACCTCTTCCATTTACCATCTTCCCGTGCTTACACACACACACACAGGGCTTCCCAGCTTTCAAGGCAATTGATGATCATCCGCACCCTGTTTCCCACAGCTAACTGACGCCATCAAGCTCTGTCTGTTAAAACTCTGGAGCAGATGTGATTGGCTTAGCCTGGCATATAGGCGGGACCCTTCATACTGATGGTTGGGAGGGACATGTTTTGAACTATGGAGAGTCATTCAGGAGCTGTGAGAAGGTCAAATTCTCTATACTAGACTACAATAATATTTAATATTTGGTTCATGATTAAGATACCTATTTTTCTGTGTATTTTTAAAGTATCTGAAATTGGCATGTGTCTTTCGTTCACTGTACCCAGGCAGCAGTTACAGTGTATTTGTCAGTACCTGGTGGTGATATTACTTGCTCAGCCATGTCCAACTGTTTGCAGTCCTGTGGACTGTAGCCCACCAGGCTCCTCTGTCCTTGGAATTCTCTAGGCAAGAATACTGGAGTGGGTTGCCATTCCCTTCTCCATGGGATCTTCCCAACTCAGGGATTGAACCCAGGTCTCCCACATTGCAAGCAGATTCTTTACCATCTGCACCATCAGGGAAGCCTCTTGTCAGTACGTACAGGTGCATAAACGGCAAACATGCCAGCCTCAAAATGGACATCGAGAGTTTCAGCTACTTGGAGAAAAGTCTTGAAAACACAGTAAAGCATTATTCACAGTTGACTTTAAACTCCTAAGAACCAAAAGCTGGTGGGGTGGTGGTGAATCCGATGTCTTAGGGAATTATTCCCAGAGCAGAAGTTTCAAGAGCAGGCTCTAGATATTCAGAGAGTCAGCTGCAGGGCTGGTACTAATTATTTCTAACTTTTATGGCTTGTTCTTTAAAATGCTGCATCACCAGTGCTCCGAAAGGCTCAGTGTCTTTAGGTTAGAAGTTGGACACCTTCAACCAAAATGCTTTTTAAAATGGACAATTTGTGGTAAAGTGCAGAAATTGACTCTCAGAAGAGTGATTTCCAAGAGACAGATTCCGTATATGAAGACATTTTAAGAACATTTTAACCAATCACTTGTTTTCTGTTATGTGTATCCATGTATCACTATATGACAGTCTGTCTAAGTAGGATTAAAAGAGGTATTTTTGTAAATGGAAAAGAATTTCAGTGATAAAGCATTGAGTCAGAGTTCAACTGACAACTTAAAAATTATTACATGAAATAATGGCGCATCTTACAGTTGACAGTGTCTCAGAGTCCATGAAATATAATAGTGTCATCCCCTGGTGGCTCGGACGGTAAAGAGTCTGCCTGCAATGCAGGAGACCCAGGTTCAGTCCCTGGGTTGGGACGATCCTCTGGAGAAGGAAATGATTACCCACTCTAGTGTTCTTGCGTGGAGAGTTTCACAGACAGAGGAGCCTGGCGGGCTACAGTCCATGGAGTTGCAAAGAGTTGGACACGACTGAAGTGACTCCGCATGTGTTTCAGGCATCAACAGTAGAGGCTGCAGAATTTGAAACAGCAGACACTTTGGGGTGAGGTCTGGTTTGGTGGGGAGGAATGATGGGCACTTGTCTAGATTTGCGCAGTAAGCATGTCTGTCTATAAATTATGATGGGTCTGTAGATAGAGCAACATTCCTTTTAAGAATTAACTCATACTCAACATAAGAATGCCGGGACTTCAGCCATTCATGTGTCAGAGGAAGAATACGAGGCGTGATGGGTGCGGTTATGAGATGAGAGGGACAGAGACAGGCCCATGGAGCTGGGCACCAGGGAGGACTCCCGTTTGGGAAGAACCCAGGGACTTGACCCCATAGGACCCGATAGGCCCTCACAGGGAGCTTGAATGTTGTGTTTTTTAATTTATTTATTTGGCTGCGCCGGGTCCTAGTCGTGGCACGTAGGCTCTTCTGTCTTCACTGTGGCATGCAGGATCTTTTATTCGTGGCATGGGGGATCTAGTTTCCTGACCAGGGATCGAACTCAGGGCCTACTGCATTGGGAGCCTGAAGTCTTAGCCACTGGACCACCAGGGAAGTCCCTTGAACATTGCTTTGTGTACAGTGGGATGTCACTGGGGGAGTCTGAGCAGAGGAGCCATTGACACTTTTTAAAAGATTATCTTACTAGGAAAACAGTCTCATATGTGGAGTAAGAAAAGAAAGCAGAGAGATCGGAGGTTGATAAGAGTTGGGACCTAAAGACAAGGGGAAGGTTAAAAGAGAGATGAAGAAATATAATTAAATCCTGATAAATAGGTCACCATATTGCCTCCATCAGAACTGATGCACACAGCCAGGTAGGGCAAATGGCCCCCGCCTTGGCTGTTATTCCCCTGGCAGGGAGACTCAGTGGTCATCGCTCGGAGAGACAAAAGCCACTGCTCCCTAAGTTCCCCTGTTGTTCACAGTCAGATAAGAGGGTGTTTCCAGGCTGGCCTTCCCGTGTTGGAAGCCTGTGGGCTCATGGTGACCATCATAGCCTGAACCCACAGCATCCCTGTGGCCTGACATCTGGGTTCACGTGTTTTTCTTGTTGGCTTCCAGTTCTCTTGGCACTGAAATTTAAGCAGTCACTCTCTTCCCCAGCCTTCCCCCAGGACAGTCGCCATTCCATCACTTTTTGTTTGTTTGTTTTTTATGATGACTCATATTTGCTTTATGAGATACTTCCTTTTTTCTATTTCCAAATAGTACCTTAAAGAGTTTGGCCAGGTTGGGGAGAGGCTGGTTGATTTCTCTTTATCATTGTCAAAAGTTATGCCCTTGATTGTTGACATATGGAGGAAGCTTGTCATTAGGTTGGAGATGCGAACCTTCCAACTAAGATGCTTTTGTTATGCATCATAATTTTGCTTCCTCAGAATTGTTATCCTAAAGATAAGTTTGTAACTAATTCCAAAGCCAGGTTTAAGCAGGAAACATACTGTGCCATAAGATAGCAAGTAATGTTTAAAATATTAGTCATGAACTTTATAGTAAGAAAACAAAACACACAAAAACTTGCTTTGGAAGCTGCCTTAACTATACTACAAGCAAACCACGACAAAGTTCAGCTAATGAAGTTTTTATATTCATGTCCTCAACCACAAACAGGAATGGAATGCAATTTGCAGCTAACAAACTGTTTCATCGCTTTGAAAACACATTGGGTCACTGGAACAATTATTCCGTTTCTCACCCAGCTCATTAATAATGACAGTCCATAAATCAGCTCTATCTAAAATACTTTCAGAACAAATAAACCATCTGGATTTCAAGAAGGTCATTAGAAAGCACACGTGAAATAATTGTTTCCTGATTCCCTCCTGTATGATTCTGGCCTGTTTCCATGAGGCTCTGAAGTTCCTCTTTGGTGTGGTGTGTTCTGCAAGCTTAAGAAACGTGCTTGATTCCAACTGTATCCAAAATTCTCATGCTTTTAGTGTGTGTCCATGAGGGATTCTGGTTAAGGACCAAATTCTTTGTTGTTTTTCCTTTTCTTTCCCCTTGCATTAATTACATTCAGAATAAAAATGTTAGCATTTTCTCAGTATGTGTCATGCATCAGTGAATGCATGTCAAAATAAAATTGCCAGAATTTTCCTTTATATATTAAACAGTAGCCAATAATTTATAGAAAGTACCATGAAAGGTTTTTTTTTTACTATCTAGTAAAACACGCATATAATTTTTTATTCATGTTTGCATCTTTACATTGATAACCTTTCAGTTAGCCTTTGATTTTGACTGTTAAGCAGTGCCCAGGAAGGAGCTATCAATGTTGATAAATATGGAAATAACGTGACAGTCGCCACCCACTGTGGTCAGTTTCTCAGAGTCTGTTTTATCGAGGATACAGGACAGCCTGGGATCCACAGAAGCACTGACTCCCACCTTTGGTTGTTTGGAATAATCATGACCTAGAAGCTTGCTTCTGCTGGTTCCCGGATCCAGCGTGACTGAGCGGAAACACTGGTGCTTAGAGAAGACAGGAAATGGGAATGGGGACCTCATGACAGAACCCAGCAGCCAGGGTCCGTATCTAGCTGCATCTGATGAAAAACTGATTTCACCTATTGGCCTTTCATGTACATTATGTGCCTTTGTTGTTCATTATTTATGCTATTAAAAACCTAACTTTATGCCTGCCCTGTGCTGTTTTACATAAATTAACAATTCTTGCCTTCGTAATAATACTGAGGCAAGCTTCAGATTGCCTTTTCAAAAATAAGAAAACTGAAGCTTGGGGAGGAGAGCAAGTCAGTAATTCACAAGGTCACACAGATAGCCTGTGGATGGGCTGAAATTTTAACTCTGGTCTGACTCCAAAGCCCAAATGCTTAATCTGTGCTATACTGTCTTCCTTAGTCCAGAGAAATGCAAACTGCCATAACACATAGCGTGTACGTTCATCTAAAACATAAGGAGATAGGGAAAGATGTAAAGGGCTGTGACTGGGTATGTATTTACTGATGACGGCATAGAAAACGCTGGCCGTGTGCATTGTGAGGTTGTTGAGAAATGCTTTCAGTTCCACTGGGTTTGCAGCAGATCCTGACGTACAAAGTGTGGGTAACTGGGCTCGTGGGTGGTACAGGGGCTGGGCCTGAGCACAGAGTTGGGGCAAGACCCCAGAGGCAGCAGCTTGGCCTCACCAAGGTTCTCTTGACCGATGATGGGAGATGAGGCTGGAAAAGGAGCACGAAGTTGGAATGTGAGGCTTGTCAGAAGCCAAGGAGAGGGTTATGGATCCGCCAGGGTAGGACAGCAAGGTCACTGGAGGATTCGGGTATAGGCTTGGCATGGGAAGGGCGGCAGTATTGCCATGGCCATGGTGAGACTGAAGACCTGGGAAGCTGGAGTTGGGAACAGCAGCTCAGAGCTTCTTTGCCATTATCTGGGTGAAGGTGGATGTGACTCGTGCAGGTGACGGGAACTGTAGAAACGAGACGGGGTGAGTGGGAGCCCAGTGTCCTTATGAAAACCTATAGAACCTGGATGTCTGGGGAAGGGGAATGAACAGGAGGGTGAAAGCCAAGACGGTTTAGAGAATGAGGTGGGAGATTTCACAGACGGTGCTGGTTTTGGGAGGAAGATGGCATGCTTGACTTTTTCAGACATTCATGAGAAATCTTGTGAAGTTTTCCCAGGGTCTTTGGAAACTGACTCAAGCTGGAGGGAGAGGTTGGTGGATGTCAGGGTCGTAAGTTACGTTGAAGATCATGAGGAAGGCTGAGTGTGGAGCTGAAAGAAAAGCACAAAGCGGCCAGACAGATCTTGAGTTACAGTTCAGTTCAGTCTCTCAGTTGTGTCCGACTCTGCGACCCCGTGAATCGCAGCACACCAGGCCTCCCTGTCCATCACCAACTCCTGGAGTTCACTCAGACTCATGTCCATTGAGTCGGTGATGCCATCCAGCCATCTCATCCTCTGTCGTCCCCTTCTCCTCCTGTCCCCAATTCCTCCCAGCATCAGAGTCTTTTCCAATGAGTCAACTCTTCGCATGAGGTGGCCAAAATATTGGAGTTTCAGCTTTAGCATCATTCCTTCCAAAGAAGACCCAGGGCTGATCTCCTTTAGAATTGACTGGTTGGATCTCCTTGCAGTCCAAGGGACTCTCAAGAGTCTTCTCCAACACCACAGTTCAAAATCAATTCTTCGGCACTCAGCTTTCTTAACAGTCCAACTCTCACATCCATACATGACCACAGGAAAAACCATAGCCTTGACTAGACGGACCTTGTTGGCAAAGTAATGTCTCTGCTTTTGAATATGCTATCTAGGTTGGTCATAACTTTCCTTCCAAGGAGTAAGCGTCTTTTAATTTCATGGCTGCAGTCACCATCTGCAGTGATTTTGGAGCCCAGAAAAAGAAAGTCTGACACTGTTTCCACTGTTTCCCCATCTATTTCCCCTGAAGTGATGGGACCAGATGCCATGATCTTCATTTTCTGAATGTTGAGCTTTAAGCCAACCTTTTCACTCTCCACTTTCACTTTCATCAAGAGGCTTTTGAGTTCCTCTTCACTTTCTGCCATAAGGGTGGTGTCATCTGCATATCTGAGGTGATTGATATTTCTCCCAGCAGTCTTGATTCCAGCTTGTGCTTCTTCCAGCCCAGCGTTTCTCATGATATACTCTGCATATAAGTTAAATAAGCAGGGTGACAATATACAGCCTTGACGAACTCCTTTTCCTATTCGGAACCAGTCTGTTGTTCCATGTCCAGTTCTAACTGTTGCTTTCTGACCTGCATATAGGTTTCTCAAGAAGTAGGTCAGGTGGTCTGGTATTCCCATCTCTTTCAGAATTTTCCACAGTTTATTGTGATCCACACAGTCAAAGGCTTTGGCATAGTCAATAAAGCAGAAATAGATGTTTTTCTGGAACTCTCTTGCTTTTTCCATGATCCAGCGGATGTTGGCAATTTGATCTCTGGTTCCTCTGCCTTTTCTAAAACCAGCTTGAACATCTGGAAGTTCATGGTTCACGTATTGCTGAAGCCTGGCTTCGAGAATTTTGAGCATTACTTCCTTGGCTAAAGAGGTTTGAAGGAGAGGAAGACCCAGTACATGAGTTTTATTGTTGTTTAGTTGCTTAATCATGTCCGACTCGTTTCGACCTCATGGACTGTAGCCCTCCAGGCTCCTCTGTCTGTGGGATTTCCCAGGCAAGCATACTGGAGTGGGTAGCCATTTCCTTCTCCAGGGGATCTTCCGGACCCAGGGTCGAACCCGCGTCTCCTTGATTGGCAGGAGGTTTCTTCACCACTGAGCCACCTTGAAGCCACAGGAGAGAGACTGGAGTCTTTTTCTGGGGAAAGTAACAGTCACTTTACAGGAAGGAAGGGTTTGGGTTGACCGTTTCCAGCTTTGTCATCCCGTGAGTGATCACCGTGAGATTTCAGCTCGCACTCGTTGCTTTCACCTGCCTTTTCAGGATGGGCTCTCTGTCTTTGAGCTCCTGCTCTCTGCGCGGGGAGCTGGTCTGTGTGGACTGTGTCAGCAGGGCCCCCACGTCCGCTGGCTTCCAGGTGGGGGTGACCAGCGGGGACCCCCCAGGTGCAGATTTGAGGGAGGAAGAAGAGCCCCAGGCTGGGGCGTGTGTTTATCGGGCTCCTGCCTGCACGGTTGCCTCTGGTTGGCTCCACCCTTGGCTGTAGGCCTCTGCTGTGCTTCACCTGATCTGCTCCATGGTTTCTCCCTTGGGGCTCAGTCACTCTCCCCCCTTTTGACCTTTCAGGGAATGAGGGGGTGTGTTAGTTTACGGGGGCTGCCATAACAAATCACCACACGCTAACTGGTTTAAAGCAACAGATTTATTCTCTTCCAGTTCAGAAGTCTGAAATCAGGGTTGGTTCCTCCTGCAGGTCCTGAAGGAGACTATCCCATGCTTTCTCATAGCTTCTAACAGTCCTTGGTACTCCTTGCTTTAAAAGCACATCACTCCAGTCTCTGCCTCCATCTTAAATGCTTGTCTTCTCTGCATCTCTTACATGAACTTTTCTGCTTTTCTCTCTCTTACATGGATGGTCCTATTGGATTGAGGTCCTGACCTAGTCTGGTATGAATTCATTTTGGTCCTTTGCAGATTCCCAAATGACATCCCATGTAGACAGACACGAGTTTTCAAGGGAGGGGAGATGGTACCTAATCCACCGCAGGCAGCAGCACCTCCTCTGGGGTCAAGTTCAGGTGAGCAGCACACGCTGGCCGTGGGCCCTTGCACCCTGCCCACACATCTGTCCTTTAGCTCCTTCATGAACAATCTCTCCTTCAGTTCATTCGTTCAGTGTGTCCGACTCTTTGCTACCCCATGAATCGCAGCACGCCAGGCCTCCCTGTCCATCACCAACTCCCGGAGGTCACTCAGACTCACGTCCATCGAGTCAGTGATGCCATCCAGCCATCTCATCCTCTGTCGTCCCCTTCTCCTCCTGCCCCCAATCCCTCCCAGCATCAGAGTCTTCTCCAATGAGTCAACTCTTCACATGAGGTGGCCAAAGTACCGGAGTTTCAGCTTTAGCATTATCCCTTTAAAAGAAATCCCAGGGCTGATCTCCTTCAGAATGGACTGGTTGGATCTCCTTGTAGTCCAAGGGACTCTCAAGGGTCTTCTCCAACACCACAGTTCAAAAGCATCAATTCTTCGGCACTCAGCTTTCTTCACAGTTCAACTCTCACATCCATACATGACCACAGGAAAGACCATAGCCTTGACTAGATGGACCTTTGTTGGCAAAGTAATGTCTCTGCTTGGATTATCCTAATTTCAGTGTGACTTCTGTTTCCAGTTGGGACCCAGTGAACGTCTCCTTGGTAAATTTCTTACGTCTTGTAAAAACCTGTATCAGAACTAACTCCTCATAGCTCCCCCTTTGGGCTCAACGGCCAGGAAACTAACCCTAAAACATAGTGTTCAACCATAGAAACTCTCTGGAGCCTAAATTCTGCTGCATCTGTCTTTTGTCTTGAATGACTGCTATTTTGTTCTCATTTTAACCTGTCTTTATAAATTATTTGACAAGATAAGAAATTGTGTGATTTAGGAAGAAGAATGCTGGTTCTCTCAATCTCTTTCCTCTGCCAAATTGCTTACAATTTAAAGCTCATCTGCAGAGGAATAAAATTTGAGCATCTATTTTTCACATTTTGGGAGATATGTATTTGTCTAAAGCAGTATGTCAGGACATATGTATACCTATGGCTGATTCATGTTGAAGTATGGCAGAAACCAATACAATATTGTAAAGCAATTATCTTTCAATTAAAAATAAAAATTTTTTTTAAGACATAGCCTTTTAGAAAAAGAATAATAAAGCATTTATGTTTTGAATGCACGCTGGTGGATCATGCTTTATTGAACATCGAAAGGAATGTTAAGTAGATTTTCCTGTGTGTGTCGTTTGGAGTTCGTGTATAATTGTGAGAAGCCGGCTTTATCGTGGTGAGCGTTTCGAAGCATAGTTAGCACAGCCTGTGGCATGGGTCCCGGTGACGGGAACTCCTGCCCTGCTGGGCCAGCTCTGGCTTGCGTGTTTAGTTAGATGGTGTCATCACGTGCTCCTTTGGAAAATGTAGAGGACCGTAACGTCCAAATCACGGTTTTCAACTCTTAATGGTTTGAATGTGGCCCAAAGGTCTGTCCTTCTGCATTTCACCTTCTACCCATCTAGGGCGCTTTCAACTACGATTAAGATAGCTGGCATTTTTTGTAAGCTTTTAGACCTGGAAGGACGCATCAAAGCCATGTAACCCACTTAGCTTAGCTCCCTCATTTTGTGATGAGAAATTGAAGGCCCAGGGAGGGGGAGTCGGCCACCTGGAGCCCTGTGATGCCTTCCTGATACAGTAGGATGGCGCTCCCAGGGCAGAGTCCATGCCACCATGAACAGGGTCGCAGCTGGCACAGCAAGCAAGTTCTGTGAAAGCTTGACTGGGATGAGGAGGGTGTCACTTCCTGCTTGGCCTGAAGAGCCAGCGCCGCATCCAAGAGGAGGAAATGGAGATAAATCTTGACGTGTGGACAGAGGTCAGCTAAGATTCAGCTCACGTGGGGAGTGCAGGAAGACAGAGTCCATTCTAGCAAGTTACCATTTGAGTATATTTGCCACGGAGCCTGCCTAGCCCTGAAACACAAGAAGTAAAGTGCAACTGTCTAATATATCTAAAGCACACCCAATGCACTATGCTGGTCCGTTTAATTCAGGCACCAGCTCTTTATGTAAACAAGGAATTAAACCAGAATCCTCAGTCAAAAAAACTCTACTTGGGCTAAGAAAGGAAAAGGCTAGACATTCTAGGATCAGACACCACTGCTAATAGTGAACCTTTAGTGATGAAAATACTTCTGAGTGGAAGAAAGCTAGACTAAAATGTCAAGGAAACATGTTTTAAGCTAGAATTTAATTTTTTAAAGACAACTTTCTTGTAGTTATTTCAGAGATAAGTAAAAATCTGTGAAACTCGAGGAACTGTCAACCATGATTGTACTGAGACTGCATGTATAATGAGTCATCAAAACTCAGTGATTTTTGCTAATTTTTTTCCAATCTTGAGATTCTGTTCTTTCAATCAGTGAGTCAGCTGGGCAACATACATTAGCTCTACTTACTGCCAAATCTGGGGAGAATCACAAGAATGAACAAAATAAGCCTCTCTAGGAGCTCACGGTCTGGGTGGAAAGACAAACGTGTAAGGAAGTGAGTGGGGAAGGAGGAGACAGGATGTTTTAGGGGAGGGACCTTCTGAGATGCACACTTGATGAGACCAGGTCACGGTGGGGAATGATCGAAAGGTAAGGTGTGTGGCCACCTGTGCTTTGCGAAGGACTGAACTGGACTTGGAGACGGTGGGAGCCAAGAGACAATATTACATAGGTTCAGTTCAGTTCAGTCGCTCAGTTAGATCCAACTCTTTGCAACCCCATGGACTGCAGCACTCCAGGCCTCCCTGTCCATCACCAACTCCTGCAGTTTACTCAGACTCATGTCCATTAAGTCAGTGTTGCCATCTAACCATCTCATCCTCTGTTTTCCCCTTCTCCTCCCGCTTTCAATCTTTCCCAGCATCAGGGTCTTTTCCAATGAGTCAGTTCTTTGTATCAGGTGGCCAAAGTATTGGAAATTCAGCATATTACTTAGGATAATAGGTGTATATTTCAATATTTGCACTTGATGGACTTAGGGGTGGATTGGAGGCAGGAAGATGAACTTAAAAGGCTATAAAGATGATAAGGCTAAGAGATTTTAAGGTCTGAACTAAGGTAGTCTGGATCAAGTATAAAGAGAGGTGGGTCCCCAAAACATTTTTAAGTGTCTGTCCTGGGACTAGGAAGGTTGTATAACAGTAAGATTAGGAACTCTGGCTTTTGAGTTGGGCAGATCTGGGTACAGATTCCAGCCCTGTCACTTATGGGTCACGTGACCCAGTAAATTGCTTAATCTCTCTGGACCCTTGTATGGTAATGATAATGCCTCTTGGTGGTACAATAGTACAGAGCATTCAGCTCATAGTATGTACTCCTACGATAGCTGCTGTTGCTGCTCTTAAGACCCAGATGCCCTGACGTTTGGTGGATTTATCGTTACCAAATCACCTTCCCTGCAGCTGACACCGACGGTAAGTGAAGGGTACTTGATTTCCATAGGAGTCATTCCCTTTGCTCACTGATTGCTGTCAGCTGTACCCATGGCATGGCACAGCCGGCTAGGCCATCTGCCCACCACAGGCTGGTCCTTACAGGGAAGAGGCACAGATCCATCCCCAAGGAGAGCCCTTGTCTTGCTGACAGCAAGACAAAAGCCTGTCCTCCCTTCCAAGAGGGTGGCTTTTTCTCTGCTTATATTTGCAGATCGCTGTTGGTCCTGTGTTCCTTTTTGAGCAGGTTTATTGTTCACTGGTGACATAGAACGTTATGCAGCCTTTGATGGGGGAGACAGTGCAAGATTGGAAGGGATTCAGCAGTCCGCCTCCTCGCTAGTGAGTTATGACTGTTTGATTTCAGCAGCCTAGCAACAGGATCACCACCAGCCACAAAGCCCAGCATCCCTGTGGCTCATTTCTGCAATGGAATTTATGGCCTCCTATCTTTTTTTCTTTTCTTTTTTTTTTTTCCAAGGAAATTGGATCCACAAAACCAAGGTCATGTAAGCTTGGGAATTCCAAGGGCCCAGAGTTGGGCTCAAGTTCATCAGGCAAGTGTTCAGAACTGCCCTCTGGCTCACCTTTGTTTAGATAAATAATTGAAAGTGTGCCATTTACAAGGCTCGGGCCTCAGAGACACACAAAGGAATCTGGCTGAAGGCTCCTTAATTGAAAGCAGGAGATAACCAACAACATAGCCTTTTCCTCCCTTGGGATGTTAACATCAGGAGAAATTATTTTCTTTGGAATCTGTATCCTCCGGTTGCCCAAATCAGGACAACACACACACACATGACTCTCACCTCGCCAAAAAAAAGGCAAAAATTGTCCCGTATCCTGCCCAGGGTTTGTTTGAATTTTCAGGCGAGGATGCAGCACAATCAATGAGTGCCATCGACATGCAAGGCCTGGACTCAGAGTTGAGGGCCTTGCCCCAAGGAGCTCCCGTCTGGGTGGAAACAGAGGACATGTTCAGATTTCAAGGCCTTAGATCCCTGGTTCTCAGTCCTGGCTGATGTTTCAAAATGCTGATTCCCTGACTCCAGCCCCAGAGGTGTAATTATTTAAAGATTGAGCCTGGGCATAAGTATTTTTTCATCTTTTTTTTGTTTTGTTTTTCAGAAACAGTTCTCTAGGGGATTCTAGCACACAGCCAGGACTGAGAGCCACTGTTGGGTCGGTTTGGTTTGGTCTTTTTGATAGTGGGAATGTGGGTTTTCAGAGGACCTGGAAATCCCTTCATGGTGGGTAGAAATTTAGAGAAGGCTTCTCAGAGGAGGAGGAGAAAGTTGAGTTGGCATGGGTAAGATGATCAGGGGTCAAGCAGGGGAGGGCTTGTCCACTTCAGTTCAGCAAGGAAAGATTTCAGGGGTTTCCTGCATGCTCAGCAGGTTTTCTAGAAACTCAGCTGTCTCACTTTCAACCCGGCTCCCCCTCTGTGTTGCTAACCACCCACCATCCCGGCCTCTGTCTTCGAAGGATAAATTGGCTCTGTCTACTTTTGTCCCTTATGGCAGAAAGTGAAGAAGAACTAAAAAGCCTCTTGATGAAAGTGAAAGAGGAGAGTGAAAAAGTTGGCTTAAAGCTCAACATTCAGAAAACGAAGATCATGGCATCTGGTCCCATCATTTCATGGGAAATAGATGGGGAAACAGTGTCAGACTTTATTTTCTTGGGCTCCAAAATCACTGCAGATGGTGATTGCAGCCATGAAATTAAAAGATGCTTTGCTCCTTGGAAGAAAAGTTATGACCAACCTAGACAGCATATTCAAAAGCAGAGACATTACTTTGCCAACAAAGGTCCGTCTAGTCAAGGCTATGGTTTTTCCAGTAGTCATGTATGGATGTGAGAGTTGGACTATAAAGAAAGCTGAGCACTGAAGAGCTGATGCTTTTGAACTGTGGTGTTGAGAGTCCCTTGGACTGCAAGGAGATCAAACCAGTCCACCCTAAAGGAAATCAACCCTGAATATTCCCTTGGAAGGACTGATGCTGAAGCTGAAACTCCAATACTTTGGCCATCTGATGCAAAGACTCATTTGAAAAGACCCTGATGCTGGGAGAGATTGAAGGCAGGAGGAGAAGGGAACGACAGAGGATGAGATGGTTGGATGGCATCACTGATGCAATGGACATGAGTTTGAGTGAACTCCGGGAGTTGGTGATGGACAGGGAGGCCTGGCGTGCTGCATGCAGTCCATGGGGTCACAAAAAGTCAGACACGACTGAGCAACTGAACTGAACTTTTGCTCCAGTGCAGTAACCATGGATCCAGAGCTACCCCAGAGCTGGCGGGTGGGAGGAGAGTGCTGGCCCAGGGAAGGAGGGCAGCCCCAGCACAGAGTCCCCAGTGTGGAGGCAGGCCGGTGTTCGGGCTGAGGGGCTGGCACTCCTGGGCTCAGAACTCAGCTCTACTGATGGCGACAAGAGTACATCCACATCTGGATTTTTTTTTTTTTTTTTGGTATCCAGATCTTTTTCATGAGCAGCTGTTCTGAGCCAGGCACTATGCCTCCTGCTTTGGGGACTAAAGTGCTGGCTCCAGCCCTTCTTTGCAGGATGACCTTGGGCTGGATTCTTAAGCCCTGGCAGTCGGTTTCTTCCTGTGATAGGGGGTCATCAGGGACTGTCTTGTGGCTCTTCCTGAGGGTTTGGTGAATGTCCATGGGAGGTGGCGGTTTCTTGGCCATGACTCACCCCAGGGGACATCACAGCAGCACACTTCCCTCCCCTTGCCTTGTCTCTGCCATCTCGGGGAGGGGCCCCTGGCTGCAGTGGGGGCGCAGCCGGTGGAGGAGGTGGGCAGGGCCATGGCTTGTTGGCCTCTGCCAGAGGGCACGGGGGCCAGGCCATGTCAGCTCTGCTCTCGCTGTTTCCACCTCCGCTGCCTCCCAGAATTTATCAGGTGGTGGGCCCAGGCAGAGCCCCCTTTTAGGATGGGATGAGGTCTCAGAAGGGTGTCGTTGGCAGCCTGTGGGTGGAGCCAGCTGTGGTCCCCGGTCTTCCACCTGCAGGGATGCTCCGCCAAGGAGACTGTGGCCCACTAGAGTCAGGGTCTCTTTCCACAGAAGGAAGGCAACCAACCAGAGGGGAATCACTGCCCTGAGACCTGCCTGACCTTCTCTGGAAGGTCTCTGCTGCTGTCAGAGCTGTCTTCTCTGCAACTGGAGGTACAGAAAGGTGGGAGGGTGTTGCTGGCCTCTCTCAGGGTAAGTCAGGAGGTGAGAACCTGGCCCTTTGGTGGGCTCCCAGGATCTGTGGGAAAGCATTGTGCTGGCAGTCTAGCTTGTTAACACGGAGCCCATCAGTATGATCGTGGAGGAAGGCAGCACCGAGTGGACATCCGTGGACCTGGAGGCAGGGTTTGGAGAGGACAGCGTTCCTCCATTCTCCAGGGACCTCTCTCTGCTGTGAAAGCTAGGCCCTACCTTGTAGAACTGGGGTGCCTAGAACTGGATCCTAATTCCATAATTTCCACCTCCTGGTAGCCTTCTGCACGGCTGTCTGTAGTTTCCAGAGCGTCAGGAGACTGCTGGACCAGGAGGGGAGTGCCCAGGGCAGCCATGGTGGCTCCTCGGGGAGGCCTTCTGGTCTACCCCCCACTCCCAGCATGCATAAACACACTTCAGTCCCCAGTGAGATTGGCAAATCTCCTCATTGCTGAAGCCGTACCTCAGGTCTGGTGTGGAAAAGAGGTGCCTCCCTGGTATCATTTATTAAACATCAGAAAGCACTGCCCCTCCCCCCCATCACAAAAGCATCCCTCTCAGCCCAGTGTTTGGGATTCTTTGTCGTTGTGCCCGACATTCCTGAAGAGTTACTCCTCTGAGTTGAACGCCATCCCTTTTTACAGTCAAAGCCCTAAAGGAATAGTATCTTCTCTGGGTGCCGAGTTCTCCTCATGGACTCTTGCTGCCTCTGCCCTAGCATTACATGAAAAGAATCCTCTGTCACTAGACTATCTGGCAGGGCGTGGGCCGTACAAGAACACAGCACTAACGCTGCTGTGGCATGTTTTCAAACCCACGTACATCCCTTTATCACGGAGCTACTGGCTCTTCATCTTAAATGCCATCCGTGGGATCGGGAAGAAAAACAGCGCTCTCCAGCTTCTTCTGAGAGCCCGTTGGCCTGAGGTTACATCAGGAGAGCTGCTTAGAAAGTATCTCAAAGAGCTGGAGGAGGGGGGTCTGTCAGTAATACGACAGCAAGAAGCGGTCAGCTGTGTGAAACTTCGCTGTATCTGCGCATTAGTCTTATCTCTTCTCTCTAATGGAGCCCACAGAAGGATTTCTTTTGGTGGAGGAAGGAGCCAGACCCAGGGAAAGGTGCACAGAACACAGAGCCTGGGGCATCGCCTGTGAATTACACGCACGTGCCCAGAGACACTCAAACATCCCTGTTACTTAAAGAGAGCTCTCATTTGAAAAACACACTTTCTCACTCCTCTTTGCTCTGCCTGGTACAGCTAATTTCTCATTGTTTAAGCTACCTCTCAACCTACAACTCCTTCTCAAGTTTACCAGTAAATAACTCACTAATGCTCAGAACACCTGGAGGTTCCACTGTTACCAACAGAATCCAGTTCTCGTGTGTGATCAGGCTCTGTCTATGGGTCAATGAACACATTCATGTCTGCCGCTGTCCGGGGTGACGTCTGTCTGTGAAACAGAAGTGTGTTCTTTTGATAAAACACACAGCCGTGGTGGAAACCCTACCTGGAATTAACCCCCAAAACAAAAGCCCCCTTTTTTTTCCTTTTTAAAAAAATACTTATTTTCAATTGGAGGATAGTTGCTTCACAATATTGTGTTGAGTTTCTGCCATACATCAACAAGAATAAGCCGTAGGTATACATATGTCCCCTCCCTCTTGAACCTGCGTGTGTGCATGCTAAGTCGCTTCAGTCGTGTCCGGCTCTTTGCAGCCCATGGACCATAGCCCACCCAGCTCCTCTGTCCATGGAATTCTCCAGGCAGGAATACTGGAGTGGGTTGCCATGCCCTCCTCCAGGGGATCTTCCCAACCCAGGGATCAAACCCGCGTCTCTTACATCTCCTGCATTGGCAGGCGGGTTCTTTACCACTAGTGCCACCTGGGAGGCCCCTATCTTGAACCTTCCTCCTATCAAAAACCTTTAATAGTATGACTTGCAAAAATTAGATCTTTGCTGTGTTGCTGGGACAACTGGGAAAGAAGATGATCTTGCTTACAAAGAACAGAAATGCCACTTGAATCTGGAAATCCAAGGCGTTGTGCTTGGGATACCTGGCCTTAGGATAAAAGAGGTGTCAGAAAACGGGCTGGACCTGGGGTGGCTTCCCCTCATCTCCCTCCTGAGGTCTCTGCTGCTCTCAGAAGTCTGGCTGGCACCCAGTTTCCTCTGCTTACTCGGGTTTCAGCTCACAGGGGTCTCTCCATCTCTCTCTCTACAGCCAGAGGCTCAGCTGTGTGGCCATGGCTAACCAGCCTGGTCACCAGGGTTTGTTGGTGGAGAGCCCTGAACCAGAGCGTGTGACCGTCCAGCTTGCTGTTGTGTCCTGGGAGGGGTGACTGTGTTACCAACCACGGCTCTTGGCCTTCCCCAGCAACAGAAACTGACTAGAGGCCAGACAAGATACTCAGGCAAGGCTCTGCTGAGGCCACTGCTGCGCTGGGGAGAGCAGGGACAAGCAGCGGGTTCCCTTGCCTGCTCACTCGCCAGGGTTGGGGGTGAGTTTGTTCCTTATATGGGGTGAAGGTGGGGGTGTGTCCAGGGCTCTGGCCGGCAGGGTGGCTTAGGTGGATTGCTCACCCCTCAGGTGGTGGTGTGTGCAGAGGGTATGGGCAGTACCCTGCTTTTGCTCCCAACTTCCCATTTTCACTCCAGGCTCCTCAAAAGTGGCCGCTGGGTTTTTTTCGTCTCTATATCTTCTGGTCCAGAACTGCCCCTACTGCACATGCACACAGGGATTTTTAGCCCCAGACAGTCTCTTTGTATTTCGAAGCTCGATAAGAGGTGTGCCCAGGTGCAAGCATTGCAGCAAAGGGTCCCAGATCCCAGCCTGGCTCCGCTGGATTGACCACCCATGGGTCGGGGGCCCCCTTCCCAGTCTTCCCCACTTAGAGGGGTAAGAGCATTGGCTCTTGGTGCAAAGTAGGACCAACCATCTAGGCTCCCTGTCCAGAAGCCAGTGCAGATGAAGTGGTTTTCCCTAAGAAGGAGCTGGACAGCCAGGCAGTGCCTGTCATCTCTGGCCTGAGGGTGTGTGTGTATTAGTTGCTCAGTCATGTCCAACTCTTTGCAACCCCGTAGACTGTAACCCCCCAGACTCTTCTGTCCATGGAATTCCTCAGGCAAGAATACTGGAGTGGCTTGCCATTCCCTTCTCCACAGGATCTTCCTGACTCCGGGATTGAACCCGGTTCTCCCTCATTGCAGGCAGATACTTTACTGTCTGAGCCACCAGGCTTGAGGGTATTGAATAATTCAGGAGTCTTGCTAGTAAGGCATGGCCTTCTACTACCGTGTGACAAAGATCTCTCGGCGCTTCATCCCTAAGGCCAAGAAAACCAACACCTCTGGGTGCCCTGCCTCTGCCCTGAGTGGCCTTCCATTCCTCTGCTGGGATACAGCTTAATCATCCTGTTAGATTCCAATCCCAGTCCACAAAAAATTCCCAGACCACACCAGGCTGGACCTGGCCTGTCCTGTGATAATCTGGGATGGACTTGAGTGCCTTTTCACATCCTGAGCATTTTATTATTTTCAGAGGTAATGTTGTCGTTTAACATTTCTTATGTTCCATGTCTTTGCACAAATGATTGTGGAAGCTCTTTTTAGGATTCCTTCTACTTCAAGGACGTGCATCTGTGACTTCCCTGGGTCATATTCAATTAATTGTTGATTCAGTGTAAACTAACATACTGTTTAATCTTCCAGTCTTTCCAGAGCTTCACAGTGTTTCATCATAACTTACATTCATTTAATATATACTTTAACCTCCAATGTTGAAGGAACACAGAAGAGTAACAACAATAATAATCACCACTGCTGTTACTATTTCTACTGCTGTTGTTATCCATGTCCCTTTATTGGCCATTTCCTATATAACAGGTCGTATACCAAGTACTTTGTCCATCTCAGTTAATATTAAAAATAACCCTAAAGAAGTATATACTGATACTGCCTTTTTCAGAAGAAACTGAAGTCTGTATATAAACTTGTATCAATTCGTGTAAAAGTAATTGGTAGAATCAGGTTTCAAACTCAGTTCTGCCTGACTTCAAAACAGTTGTCCATAACTGTGATACCACTCAGTGTCTCCATGTTTTTCTCTTTCCTAATAGTTTTGATTCATTTAGGCCTCCGATACTCCAAGGCCAATACTTCCACTCAGGATCCAAAATTAATGTCCTGGGACAGTTTAGTCTGGACCGGGGGCCAAGTTGCCGAGCATCTCCGGGATTCTGGTTCCAGCAGCACCACCGAGCGGTCTTAGACAACTCGCCTAGACTATCTGAGTCTCCCAACTCTCCATCACAAACAGCAGAGCATGTGTTATTTACTCCAAATAAAGTTGAATAACCTCGGCCCCTGGAGGCAATTGATTTGTCATTATTTCATGCAAGAGACATTACTGGGGTCAAACGCTTCTCAGTCTTTTCTCATTGCTCCTGGTGGTATTTTAGTTGCTAAGTCGTGTCTGACTCTTGTGACCCCATGGACTGTAGCCTGCCAGGCTCCTCTGTCCGTGGGATTTTCCAGGCAAGAAGACTGGGATTTCTCCTCCCAGTCCCTAATTTCTTCTCCACCTCTTAATACAGAAAGGGAGGAGGGAAGGAAGCATGAGAGCACACAGGAGGCCAGGAAAGACTTTTTTAAAAAGAAAAGGGAAGATAAAACCATAACTCGTAACTTGTAAATAGCTTCTTGGATAGTTTTTTTCCCCAAGGGAAGGGTTCTAGCCAAGTTCAGTTCAGCCAAAATGTGCGGACCATCTGATCTTTCTGTCACTGGACTAAGTGCTCAGGATAAATAAGACTTGATTTCTGCCCTGGAGGAGTTCATGGACAGTCAAGGAGGCAGACTGTATTGTGTATGATGATAGAGACATACACGTCCTCCCATGATTCCGAAGACAGTCTCTGCAGAGCGACTTGTCTTGTAGAATCCCAAACGATACCTTGTTGTCATGGATCGTACTTGTTTTTCTGAGGCACAGCCTCTTAAAACTTGCGCACACACACACAAAGGAAAGCATAATAAATGGCAGGCTCCATAATAGACTCAACATAGGGAAGTGGGCGGGCAGCCTCTCCTTTCTGGTTACATGATGCTTCAGGTATCAAGGAGCTTAAGTGTTTTAAAAATGGGTACACCCTTTAGAGGAGAATGGATACATGTATTTGTATGGCTGAGTCCCTTTGCTGTCGACCTGAAACTATCACAGCATTGTTAATCGGCTATGCTCCAATATAAAATAAAAAATAAAAAACAAAAAAAAAGTTCTAAACAGTGTGACAAGACAAGAAAGAAGATAAAAGGCAAAATAAATAAAATGGTTTCCTTCTCCAGAGGATCTTCCTGACCCAGGAATCAAACCCAGTCTCCTGCATTGCAGGCAGATTCTTTACCAGTTGAGTTATGAGGGAAGTCCTGTACCTTGCACCAGGAATATCCATCCCTGCACCTTAGAAATCCTTATCAAGTTGAGCCATGTGTTGGCCCACACATGTTAAAGTGCTGAGGACCACCACTTGAGAATTTGTCTAGAGGTCCTTACTGAGCTCTAGGTCCTAAGAGAGCCACATTGCTTCCCTGAGGCTCCTGGACGGTCCTGTAAAACCAACCAACCACTCATGCCATGTCTGAGAGGCCACCGGAAGTTCTCATTACTTTCGCATGTGTTTGCAAAACATTTCAAGATGCCAGCTCGCTCACACCAATGTCTGGAATGATTGGGGACTGATTTCATAAAACAAGTTCTCCTAATTCGTGGTGGTTTTATTTTTCCCATGGGGATTAAGGGTATGCAGTCTTTTGACCCCTATTTTTCTCTGATGAAGAAGTGCTCAGAAATGGACTATTTCATACTGTCATTCATAATTTTGCCTAAAATGGATTATTCCTTAGAGACAGGATTTTTTTTTTTAATCATCCTCAATGAAGTATAAGTTACGTTTGGTAAAAAGACTGCAGTTTTCAGTGGACAGTTCAGTGAGTTTTGACAGAGTAGACACCCATGTGACCACAGTGAAGATACAGGCATTGTCAGTACCCTGAGAACTAGGGAGGACATCAAAGATCACCCCAGTCCAACGCCCTTTATTTCCTGGAATGGGAGGCAGAGACCCAGAGCCGGGACAGTAGTTTACTTGAGCTCATTTATCTAGTTTGTCAGCTTCCCCGATATCATTTCTCTGACTAGTCCTTCTCTTTACCTCTCTGGCTTGCTTACTCAGCCCAGTTCTTACAAGAGACCTCCCCAGATCATGTCCTTATCATCAACTTGTTTTTATCCAATGCTGTGTTGCACCTGTCCCTGTAAAGGCCATCACCAGCACACTACCACTCTCCCCTCGTCCTTGAGCTGTTAGACCTCACATTCTGAGCAGTTATATCTAAACTGAATGTCATTAATACCCTCTAGTCTTCCCAAAATTCATGCTATAAAAATCTTCCATATCTAGCTTTTCTGATTTAACCTACTTTAGTTAATGATGCAGAGAAGGCGATGGCACCCCACTCCAGTACTCTTGCCTGGATGGAGGAGCCTGGTGGGCTGCAGTCCATGGGGTCACGAAGAGTCGGACACAACTGAGCGACTTCGCTTTCCCTTTTCACTTTCATGCATTGGAGAAGGAATTGGCAACCCACTCCAGTGTTCTTGCCTGGAGAATCCCAGGGACGGGGGAGCCTGGTGGGCTGCCATCTATGGGGTCGCACAGAGTCGAACATGACTGAAGTGACTTAGCAGCAACAGCAGCAGCAGCAGCAGCAGTTAATGATGATCTCATTTTCCAGGCAGCTACACTACAGTCGGTCCCTAGTCTCGGACATCTCAGTTTTTCTTATTCCCCCACATCCAGTGTGTTAGGCAATCCTATAGATTTTTACCTCAGATATTTCTTTAAAATCTGTTCTCATTTTTCAATTCCCATTTCCCTGTTTTAAACCCTCTTGATCTTTTGCCTCAACTATTTCATTAGCCTTTTTAACTACTCTGTCACAAT
Source organism: Tragelaphus eurycerus (assembly GCA_935064755.1). Lineage (NCBI taxonomy): Eukaryota > Metazoa > Chordata > Mammalia > Artiodactyla > Bovidae > Tragelaphus > Tragelaphus eurycerus. The sequence continues at coordinate 3,992,817 of CAKXYN010000023.1, forward strand.
CTCTCTCTTTTTTAATTTATAAAATTGTATGTATGTATTCTTTGGCAGCATTGGGTCTTCACTGCTGTCTGTGGGCCTTCTCTAGTTGCAGTGAGGGGGGAACTAATAGATAATCTATGGTGATTGCTTGGCTTGGTATATCATAAGCACTCAACTAAGTGTTAGTTGAATGAAATCAAGCTTAGTGCTTCCAGATCAGAACTAAACTGAAATTTCTGGTGGGACATTGGATCATTATGTAGTTTGGTATCTTAAATACAGGATCCCTGCTCTCACCTGTAAATGATCTGGAGGCAGCAATCCCGCTTTTGCTGTTGTGAGTTTCTCCCTCCAGGGTCTTAGACCTGAAGTAATGTCAGTTGTACTTTGTTTTCCTTAAGGGTTTATATGTGTAGGGTATGGAATATATCATATCATGATTAACCTAAGAAAGGATCTCATATCAGGTCCCTTCTGTCTTTCAAAGTCATTACAAGTAAGATCTCTAAGACTTCCTCATTTAATTCATGAATGACTGACCCCAGGCAGAAATCTGAATCAGCGAAATTGTGTTTACATGTTCATGCACTGAGCTCTGTCTGGAAATGCTTCATTTATATGAAGTGCAGGAAAGGGGGCTGAGCACCCAGGAAACTCTGTGGAAACTAGGATGGTAGCCCTGTCAAAGTAGAGAGCTCTTTAGCTTTGGGTAATTTGCAAGGAAGGTTCAGACCTTTGCATTTCATAAGGCTCAAGGGCTCCATCCACAGTTGTTACTGGAGCAGAATGAATGGCTGCATCTTCTCCAGGCACCTCTTAGCTGACTAACCTTGCCTTTTAGTAGCCTTTCTTCCATGGCTTGATTTCCTTCAGTTATTTTAGCTTTCAGTGAGGGAGGGATGTCCTATGCTCCTATAGTGAAACAAAAAATAATAGCTTAAACAAGATGGAAGTGTGTTTCTCTTGCACAAAACTGTTCAGTCATCCTTAGCTCATGGTGGCTGGGTGGCACCATGCACTCACCTCCTTGTATATTGATCCTCTCATTGCTGAGGTGTGCATTTCATTGTCCAAGATGGCGCACCACAACTGGTCACGCTCCAACTTGTGAGAAAGCAAAAGGAGAGGGTGTGTGCCCCTTCCACCTAAGGGTGACACCTGAAAGCTGGACACAGCATGGCTGCTCACATCCCATTGGCCAGGCTTATTCACAAGGCCGTGCCTGGGGGATGAGAAGGTGGGAAATGCCTCCTTTATTCTGGGGGATGAGAAGGTGGGAAATGCCTCTTTTATTCTAGGGGATGAGAAGGTGGGAAATGCCTCCTTCATTCAGGGGGATGAGAAGGTGGGAAATGTCTCCTTTATTCTGGGTGGTTATGTGCCTAGTTATAATTTGGGCATTTGTAACAACAGGGGGAAAAAAAAGAGAAAAAATAGATAAGGAGGAACAGCTAGCTGTCTCTGCCTCTGTAATGACTTTCTGAAAATTCAGGGGTTGTGGGTAATACAGTCCTTTTACTAGGGGAAAAAAATAAAGGCAATATTTAGAAACAATCTTATGGGTTATTGGTCTTTGAGCTCTGGCTCCATCCAGGTTGCTGTTCTATTCCACATTAGCAGTAAGAAGTTAATTTTTCTCTTCATTTGAAAATATAACTTGTTGTTGTTGCTATGAAAAGTAACACCTGATAATTATGGACAACTTAGAAAATACAAGCAAGCAAAATGAAGGCAAGGAAGATGCCTGCAGGTTTGCAGTTGAGGTTTCAGAGAGGTGAGAATTTAAATCCTCACACCGAAGTCACCCTTTGAAGAAACAGAGGAGTGTGCTTCTGTTTTGTTATAGTCATTCAGGAATAAGGTCAATATTTTATAATAACTTTAAATGGTATATAATCTATAAAAATATTGAATCACTGTGTTCTGCATCTGAAACTAGTGTGACATGGTAAAACAACTATACTTCGATAAATAAGTCTGAAATGCAGGGAAACCGTGGGGTGGGAGGAAAAGGCAGAGGAGAGGTCCGGAAACCTCAGGAGAGCCGTGGTAACAGATGATTTGAGTTGCTCCATTTATCATGAATGTTTCAGTGCCTGAAGATAGGATTTTCTTGATGAATGCCACCATAGAATATTACTAATAACCATGTAGGTGTTCCTAGAATGCTTAGAGAGTTAAGAATAGAGTAAAGATGAAATCAATGACTAGGGCTTTGGGTCCTACAGTGTCCCTGCGTACAATGAGCGATGTTGCTGTCAGGAATTATCTCCACTTTGCATGCTTTGTCCATGGACAGTGACCCACACAGTAGGACACAGTTCACAGCCTTCAGTGCCTCTGAAAATTAGCAACCATAGGAAAAAGTGTGAGCACAGATGCACTGGTTTAAACACATCCTACGAATCCAGAGAATCGGTCCATTAAAATCCTCTCTGAGGCAAGCCTATTAAACCAGTTATTTGAGGTGGAAAACATAAGAGTGAACATCCTATTAAATAATACACTAAATTCCTGAAGCACTTTCTTAATAAATACTGTATATTGATTCCAGGAGACTTGATCAAAAGCAGTTGGGTTGAAACCTAATTGTTTCAGTTTGTCCAAAATATAACTGCTCGGTTTCTGGGGTAAGCAAGTCCTGCCAGGTGCCTATCTGCTCAAGCACGCTCCTGAACGTGACTCCTTACCCATCTTTCAAAACCACAAGTCTCTGAAAATTCCGTGATATTATTCTGTTTGCCTGGGAGGAGCACTTTCTAGTTAAAAGGCTCAGATCAAGCATGTCTAGTTGGGAGGTGAGTCATTTTATGGACTCTGTTCTCAAGTCATCAGGTGTGAAAGGAATTCTACTAGCTCCCACAAAGTCGTACAAAGTTCAATAAAAGCTTCCACAAAGAAAGAAAGTTAAAAGGAAGAGAGGAATGCTTCCTCACTCTAAGGTTTACTAAATAATCCAGGATGACTTTCAGATGTTCAGTTCAGTTCAGTCAGTTGTGTCTGACTCTTTCTGACCCCATGGACTGCAGCATGCCAGGCTTCCCTGTCCATCTCCAACTCCTGGAGCCTGCTCAAACTCACGTCCATCAAGTTGGTGATGCCATCCCACCATCTCATCCTCTGTCATCCCCTTCTCCTCCTGCCTTCAATCTTTCCCAGCATCAGAGTCTTTTCCAGTGAGTCAGTTCTTCCCATCAGGTGGCCAAAGTACTGGAGCTTCAGCATCAGTCCTTCCAATGAATATTCAGGTCTGATTTCCTTTAGGATGGACTGGTTTGATCTCCTTGCAGACCAAGGGATTCTCAAGAGTCTTCTCCAACACCACAGTTCAAAAGCATCAATTCTTTGGTGCTCAGCTTTCTTTATAGTCCAACTCTCATATCTATACGTGACTACTAGAAAAACCATAGCTTTGACTAGTTGGACCTTTGTTGGCAAAGTAATGTCTCTGCTTTTTAATATGCTGTCTAGGTTGCTCATAGCTTTTCTTCCAAAGAGCAAGTGTCTTTTAATTTCAAGGCTACAGTCACCATCTTCAGTGATTTTGGAGCCCAAGAAAATAAAGTCTGTCAGTGTTTCCATTGTTTTAGATGCTCAGGCCTTTAATACTGTCCCAAGGGCTTCATGTTCTGTGTTCTTCCTGGCAGAAGTTTCTCGTGAACTCCCTGCTCAGGCATACCACAGTACGGTTGGGCTGGTAAGAATAAATGATGCACACTGGCTCTACACTGTCTCTGCCTCATCTGTCTTCACTTAGGACTGACTAGTTGAAGACGTGAGGAAGCCACTATCCATCTGCCTCTAGACAACATTACCAAGAGAGCTTCATTGTCTTGGAATGAAATATTAAATTGAAAGTCATCACTTTTTAAAATTTGTAATTGATTTACAATGTTGTATTAGTTTCAAGTGTACAGCAAAGTGATTCAGTTATACATATATCTGTTGTTTTACAAATTCTTTCCCCTAAGTTATTACAGAACATTGAGCAGATTTCGCTGTGCTGTGCAGTAGGTCCTTATTGGTTATCTATTTTAAATATGGTAGTGTGTATCTGTCAATCCCAGACTCTCACTTTAGCCCTCTCTTCCCACCCCACCTTTCTCCTTTGGTAACCATAAGTTTGTTGTCTATGTCTGTGAGTCTGTTTCTGTTTTGTAAATAAATTCATTTGTATAATTTTTTTTTTTAGATTCCACACATAAGCAATATCATATGATATTTGTCTTTGATTTACTTCAATATACTTATTCAGTATAACAATCTCCAGGTCCATGCATGTTGTTGCAAATGGCATTATTTCATCCTTTTTTTAGTGGCTGAGTAACATTCCATTGTATATATATACCATATCTTCTTTGTTCATCTATCAGCAGAGATTTAAGTTGCTTCCATGCCTTGGCTATTGTAAATAGTGCTGCAGTGAACACTGGACTGCATGTATCCAAAAGGGCTCTTTGAAAAACATTTGAGACCTGTGTGTGCCTGGGCAGGGTTATCTACCCATGAGTGGATTAGATGCTGCTTGGTCTCTGATTTTGTGTCCTAGTCTTGAACTTCTTGGATATAGTTTTCCAAAAGAATATACCTTCTCCCTCTTGCCCAGTAGGCAAGGGTATCGGGCTAACTTCTTGTGTCTGGGGTAGGAACAGGAAGTCTAACTTCTCACCAGACTTTCAGGTCATCTTGCTGTCTTCTGGCCTCCGCTTTTCCCGGTAACTGGGATCTCCAGCTTTGATGGCTTACTGCAGCCATCAAAGGTTTTGAGGTTCTGCAGCGTAGGCTGGCTGCCTCTCCATGATCACCTCCTCTGGAGACACTTAGGTTTCATGTTACTTCACTCTGCAAAATTACTTCCCATCCTTCCATCCAAGGGCCATGTTTACGTTCAGTTGACCCTTGAACAACATGAGCCTGAGTTATACAGATCCACTCAATACACAGATTTTTTTTTTTTTTTCAGTAAGTATATAGTCGACACTCCGTATCTATGGATGGATATAGAGTGCCAGCTGTATTCATTGTACTCTGCCATTTTATGTAAGGGACTAGAGCCTCTGGGGACGTTGGTATGTGAAGGCTCCTGGAACCAACCCCCTGCAGTTACCAAGTGATGACTAGATTCTGTTCTGAAGTTAGACAGTTCTCCTAAATCCATAGGACATGCATTTGCATTTTATTTCTTGTTCTCAGGGTTATTTGGGGCTAACTTGTAAAAGAAGATGACCAAAATGTTACTTTTCTATCATCTTGAAATCAGAAATTTCTCTCCCTCCCTGCTCTTCCCCTTCTCTCTTGGTTTTGGTAGCAATAGCATCTGCCATTGATTAAGAAGTGGAAGAAAGTGATGAGTTAAAAGAGGAAGGCATCTGGGAAGAACTGCCTTTGCTGTTTTCCTGCTGTGTTCATAAAGCTGTGACTTAGAACACCTTTCTGACCCCAAACCAGGCCCTGTGGTAGGCACCTTTCTTATCTGTAATCCTTGCATTAATCCCATAAAGCAGATTTTATTGTTCTTGTTTTATCTGTGAAGAATCTGAAGCTCAGGGAGTTTAAGAAATGAGCCCTAAGGTCACACCCTTGCTCTTTCAAGGTCAGAACCAGAATTGTAAACCAGGCTTGCTTGACTCCCAAGTTATGTCTCCATCCAGCTCAGGACCACAGACTCCAAATACTCTAAAAAGTACAGTTCTTTTATGTTTTAAAAATCCTGATATATCTGGTCTAAGCCCTTTTGTAAAGAAAACCTCTAGTAAATCTTAGAAAGATTTACTGTTTCACTGGAGCAAGTATTGAAATAAATCTTGCCTACTAGCCCTGTAATTCTGCAGGAGTGGCTTTTAAAAAATTTCTTTTCTGGACTCTGGTAACACACAGCAGACAGCTGGATGATGAGGTCTCTGTTATCTTCATTTTCCTGATTTAGTTTTTCCTTCCAAAAGCTTTCACACACACTTGGTTGGTGGAATATATTTCTGACTGCACTATTTTTATTTATGAATTTTTTATGTGTGTTAATACTCAGGGGTACCCAGGGGAAGCCTCCACAGACTTTCCTGATTACCAGATGTCGCCCTTTCTATATAACAACCATCTAATCACCACTTCCTCTTGCCAAGAAATGAGAAAAGCATTTTTGCATTTGGGAAACCACACTAGGACACGTGAAGCATATGAAGAAGGACTGTTCCTGACTCCATGTGCACTTTTCCTGTCTGGGTTTGTTTTTCTAAAAGATAAAAACCACACAGCCATGTATGCAGTAGAGTTAGATCTAAGAGGTGTCCGTGCTTGCATAACAAGGAGATTTCAGTTTGGCCAGCGCAACTTCATCATTACCTGAGTTGTGTTGTAAGTAATCTCTGAAACGGTATAACATGTGTGGCCAGTGTTTATTTTTTAATGCTTTGGACTCTTTCATTGTTTAAGTGGTCATTCATGATTGATGGCTGTTTAACATGCAAAATAATTCTGTATTCCCAGAAGCTCTGGGAAAACAGGGGGGTACAGTGGATTCTCAGAGCGCTTTCCCTCCAGCAGGAAGAGGGTGTTAGTTAGGCAGTTAAGAAAAAGCAGCCAAGGGGAACTTAGCTCTTCATTGAGCAGGTATTTAAATGAAGCAGTCCATCCTGAAGCTCAGATTTTCTGACAGAGCTCCGTAGCCTTTGGAAAGCATATCAAATCCCTATGTTATCATTTAATTTCACAAAAAAAGCAAATGACAGATGACCTTGGGCTCCACTGTGTGGATGATCCCAAGCCCTTGAAGTGCTCAGAAAGGTCAGAGGGCCCAAGTTTCATGTCTTAGATGTAGAAGAAGAGATTATAAGGATTTCATTCGTTTGTATGAATTTTAAAACACTATAGAACATCTCAGAGGCGATACCTTGGATGTGCCATTTAAGTAGAAACAGACAGACAGAACCATATGTTTAAATGTGGTGTTATACTTGACATATCAAAAACACATGCTTTGCCCCTGCATCCGATTTTCTCATGAATCACTCACGTTTGAAATCATCTAGTACACTGCTCTTCCTCCAGTGGTTTTCTATAGGGCAGCCTCAAGAAGTACAGTCAGTAATAACCATGAAATTTTCTGTTAAACCAATGTTCTTTTTGATTGTTAGGATCTTGGACTTTTTAAACCATGGAAAACTAGGTAGTTTACTTCATAGACTGTAAAGGTAGGTCTTAATACCTCTGTTACAAATAATAATAGTCATGAATTGATATCCCATGGACTTCTCTTGTCAAGTAAAGTTATAATTCCATTGGAGATATTGGGAAATTATGTCTGATGAGAAGACTCTAGACATTGCCAGAGATCATCTGTATCAGTAAATGGCATACACATATGTATTTCTTTTTAACATAAAATATGACATTACTTTGCCAACAAAGGTCCATCTAGTCAAGGCTATGGTCTTTCCTGTGGTCATGTATGGATGTGAGAGTTGGACTGTGAAGAAAGCTGAGCGCCGAAGAATTGATACTTTTGAACTGTGGTGTTGGAGAAGACTCTTCAGAGTCCCTTGGACTGCAAGGAGATCCAACCAGTCCATTCTGAAGGAGATCAGCCCTGGGATTTCTTTGGAAGGAATGATGCTAAAGCTGAAACTCCAGTACTTTGGCCACCTCATGCGAAGAGTTGACTTATTGGAGAAGACTCTGATGCTGGGAGGGATTGGGGGCAAGAGAAGAAGGGGATGGCAGAGCATGAGATGGCTGGATGGCATCACTGACTCGATGGACATAAGTCTAAGTGAACTCCGGCAGTTGGTAATGGACAGGGAGGCTTGGCATGCTGAGATTCATGGGGTCACAAAGAGTCGGACTCGACTGAGCGACTAAACTGAACTGATGTTGATGAGAGATTCAAAATAATCTTTATTGAGTGGACCAGTACAGGCAGGCAAATGTATCATTTGTTAGGAGATGGGGTTGGGCTTAGCTGTTTCACTCAAGTCTGCTTTGGGAGCATACCAGATGTCACTGCTTTTATAATGGAAGCCCATTTATTTTGCTTTTGAAATAGGATTATCTGCGAAATCTGGGCTGCATGTGAGATATTGCAAGGAGGAATGAGGTGACATTGTGACCCAGTTAGGCATCAGAATGTTCTCTTAGTAGGTATGATGTTTATAAATTGTATAAAATAGTTAATAAAAATCTTGTAAACTTTTAAAGCTTGAGGAAGAGATTGCCTAAGCTTCTCCTATGAGTGGTCATTCCCCTAGCAGACCAGTTCACAAAAATGGATTTTACCAGTAAGATTACACTGACTTGTAAAAGTGGAAAATAATGCTGTTATTTTTCACTAAGATGGGATGGAAAAGAATACATTTGAGTCTGTCACATTCTTCTAAAGAGACACAGGGCCTTGTCTGACCTGGTTGAAGGTTTTGACCACTTGATGAAAATGAGAACTTGCTTTGGAATCTAGGTAATGCCTAATTTTCCAAATCAGTGGTTTGCGCCCCTGGTTCATACGTACAGATGACATGTCAGCACAGGTGCCATGATAAGTTGCAGGTGATATCCAACTCCTAGCTGGTGAAGCGTCTGTAATGTTTTCCCTTTTGTTCCACCTGGAAGGCATGCTATGCTATGCCAAGTCACTTGAGTCATGTTCGACTCTGTGTGACCCCACAGACGGCAGCCCACCAGGCTCCCCTGTCCCTGGGATTCTCCAGGCAAGAACACTGGAGTGGGTTGCCATTGCCTTCTCCAATGCATGAAAGTGAAAAGTGAAAGTGAAGTCGCTCAGTCGTGTCCAACTCTTAGCGACCCCATGGACTACAGCCTACCAGGCTCCTCCGTCCCTGGGATTTTCCAGGCAAGAGTACTGGAGTGGGGTGCCGTTGCCTTCTCCGCTGGAAGGCATATCCAGATTCAAATGAGGGAGAAAGATATTGCAATAAGAATAACCTTGAATCTGATTTATGGCTACAAAGAGTTTTTTCATGGTAGTTTAACCATTATAGTCAACTCAAAATATCTTGGTGCATTCTTGAGATTGGCGGATTCATAGAACTCTCATTGATTCTTAGACTCTGAATTAACATACATTGAGTTGGAAGTGGTAAAGGGAAGCATACTTAGAAAGCAGTTGGGAGAGAAGGGAAGGGAAGAGATGGAGGCTGGAGACATGGAGAGCTGAGATTTCCTACTTTTTCATTCATTGCAAGTATATTTTCCTTTATGTCATTGACCATAGTTGCATGTTTGTGTCTAATAATTCCACCCTCTGGGTTGTCTTAAAACTGGCACCATTGATTGTCTTTTTCCTTGAGAATGGGTCACATTTATACATGTTATGTTATTGAGACCCTGCATCCTGATATGCTAATACAAAGAGTATTGATATTTTTCTTTTAGCAGACAGTTAACTAGAAAAAGTGAACACTCTTTGGCCTGTAGAAGCAGCAGCTCAAGTCTTCCTTCAGCCCCTTCTGTCTTCAGCTGAGATGTTCTGGGTCTGCTTCTCACGCACATGGACGGAGGAGTTACCAGAGACTTGGACAGAGTTCATACACAGAATTCAGGGCTCTCCTTTCCGGGATCCCTTCTCAAATTCTCATGACTCTGGATGCCAAGGCTTTGTCCTCTGATCAGGCCAAAAAAATACTGCAAGTTTTGTGGGTTTTTTTTTTTTTCAGACTTTTCGCTTCCACGTGGCATCTGAGATCTGCATACAGGATAAAGCCCTGAAAAGCAGGGAAATTACCCTCTGTCAGTTCCTTGTTGGAAATTTCAACTCACCTCCTAAATCTGTCTGCTTTTATTTACTCTCCAGAATCATCAGGTAGTTGTTGGCTTCTGATTGCTCCATAGTTTTCAGTTGTTATCTGCAGAGGAGGTTGGTCTTTTGGGAGGTCACAGTGCCACACCGGAGATGTGATCTCACCCCTGGAGATTTGCGTTTTGGACTGACAGCAGCACTCCTAGGGCAGAGATGTAAGTCTCAGATGTTCATGTCAGGGAATGCCTGTTAGCTGTTCTCAAAATTCACATAATTGGGGATTCTTTGGATACCTTATGTGGTCCAGGTCTTTAAAAAAGGGAGGATGGCACTCAAATAACAGAATGCTTGGGCTCCAGTCCCAGGCTTGATAGTAACTAGCTGCCTAAGTATAATAATTATCAATCATTGTGTTATGATTATTCTACGATTATAACCAGCTAATTATTAGCAAGTCATGTGAATCCTTGTCCTGTAGGATGATGTCCTATAACATACTAATCATCTAATATAAATTTCTTGAAGTCTCAGAGTTAATTCACTTCATAGGATGCAAAGGATTAATGCCATATATTAGGTGGGGAAAAGGTGTGGTCATATGGTCCTGATAAAATTTTTTCCTTTTATCTCATATTCTGTCTACTCTGATTTTCCTTTATGCCTCAGTTCATCTTAGGCACAAGTTATTTCATTCAAAGCCACTAACTGAAAAGAATATTTTTAATCTAACAGATTACATTTAAAATGTGTTTTTATTTCTGTCTTAGGAAGAAGTGCTGCAAGGGGTATAAGTTTGTCCTTGGACAATGCATTCCAGAAGGTATGTGATAAAAGTCATTATATCTTCTCACCTGATTTATGACTAATCACCAGAGGTCTGTAAAGTTCAGATGTACTACACATGACATCTATGTGTTATCTGTGCACACATGTGTAATTTCTCTCTGTTTTTTGGCTTTAAATTCTTCTAATGCCAATTTGATTGTACATGGCAGGCTCTAGCTAAAGCATTACCCAGAATATACACACATACTGAGTAATTCTTGTATTTCAGGTTTTGTGTTGTAGAGACTAATTCCCTACATGGCATTTCATGCACAGTTAGAACACACCCATTCTTCCCAACCTCTCTACCTGCTTTCCATCAGCTAAACTTGAAGCCCCTTCACATGATCATCAGCAAACCCTGCTCAGCCCAGCACTGGAGAGACACGGTGATGTCAGATGGGCCCCAAGCCCTTAAGATGCACACCCTCATGCTGGGTTGTGGATTGCGTGGAAACAGAGATGCCTGGGGTTTAGTCACGCTTCCACATTGCCATATCCATCTGGGCAGCTGTAACAAAAATACCTCAGACTATGCAGAGACTGGGAAGTCCAAGACAAGGCACTGCAAAAGCCCAGTGTCTGGTGAACCCCCAGTGCATACACAGCCATCTTCTTGGTGTGTCTTCACATGGTGGAAGGGCCAAGGGAATGCTCTCGAGTCTTTCTTCTAAGGGCACTAATCCCACTTATGAGGGCATCACCCTTCTGATATAATAATCTCCCAAAGGCCTGTACCTCTTAATATACCTTGACATCATGGAATTAGGATTTCAACATGAATTTCAAGAGGACACAAACATTCAGTCCATAATACACATCCTGCTAGCCATGACCTTGGGCATATGACTTTCTAAAACTTAAGTTTTTGCAGAAAATGCTAATTCTTGACTTGTGGTTTTAAGAGTATTACCACGTGTAAACTATTTGGAACAGAGGCTGACTTGGTGCTTGATAAACTGTGGTTGCTGCTATCCCTGATAACTAATATGCATAATAGAGACATATATATTGCGGGGGATGGGGGGCACATAGCCCCAAAGACCAGGACGGTCACAGGTGGTCTCAAGAAGGAGAAGAGATTGGAGTTAGGTTATGAGGAAGGCAGGACTTGGACAAGTAGGAGAAAGAATTGCAAAGGATTCCAGGCGGAACGCTGACACGGAGAACACTAGGAACTGTGGGGGAGCCTGCGATTAGTTTGCCAGCACTGGGCTGGGCTGGGGACGGTGACTAGGTGATGCGAAATGGTTTTCTTCATTGTCGGCCAAGAATCCAGGTCACTTTAGAGGACTTGGAGCCAGCCAAGCTAGTTACATTGCATTATCTCATAGGGAGCAATTTCTTTATCAGTTAGAGTTAAATGAATCCTTCTTGTTTATTGCCCTGTATTGCAGAAGAGTTCATTAAACCATGGCTGCTGACTCTGAGAAAGCTGCTTTGGGAAGGTTTGTTAGGAAATTTCTTCATTATTTTGGTTTATGTAGGTCTCTCCAAGACAGAATTTCTCACTGCCAGCTAGTTTTGTCAGAGCTTGGTGGGGGTAAAAAACCACAAAAGTCAAAATAATTGAGTTCTTTTATAAGCAGCTTCTCTCTGTCACCAGCTGAGTCCTTTATATTTCAATTTGGTAGATATGGAAAGAAAATTAAGTCTTGGCCCATCCGTTTGAGATCTCAGTTAGAGACCTTGCCCAACCTGATGAAAAACACATTACATGGATACCACACGCTCCGAGTTTCTTTAAAGAATAGGTGTCGTGGTTTCTAACATCTAAGCCTAAAACCAGTCTCCCTCACTCTACAGTAAGACATTAGCAGCACCCAGGATTAATTTAATTTAGAATGAGTATTTCCAGGAAAAGTGGTCCAAGTGCTGAAAGTTGCTTTGCCACAACTAGCTCTCCATTCCATCGCTTTTCACTGGAACATTTTTTAAAGTTGATTTGTTTTCCTCTGTGAGAATAAGTCAGTGTGTGTGTGTTTGTGTTTATCACTAAAGAAATCTTTAATCATAAAGGTTTCTGTTTCCAAAGAATGCAAAGTGTAGGATTTCAGAAGAGATGGTGTATTAGTCACGATTCTCCAAAGAAACAGAGAGATTTATTTTAAGGAATTGGCTCATGAGATTACAGGGGCATGCAAGTCCAAAATCTGCAGACTAGACCAGCAGGCTGGAGGTCTAGGCAAGAGTTACAGTTTGAGTCTGAAGGCCATCTGCTGGCAGAAGTCCCTCTCTATCAATGGAGGGCCATCTTTTTTTAATTTAGGCCTTCAATTGATTGGATGAGATCCACCCACAGTAGGGGCAGTCTGCTTTACTCAACATCTACTAATTTAAATGTTAATCTCATTAAAAAAAACAAAAAACTCCACAGAAACTTATAGAAAAATTACCAGATATTTGGGCACTGTGGCCTAGCCAGATTAACACTTAAAATTAGCCATCACAGATAGTAAAAGCAGACTAGAATTTCTAAACAAATATTCTAGGCAGTAGAAGCTGCAATTTTAAAAGTGCCGTTGCCTCATATTTGTTTAAGTTTCAGCAGCTTATGTCTGTGGGCCAAATGTGGCCCACTACTTGTGTTTGTCAATAAAGCTTTATTGAAACACAGACATACCCGTGCACTTAAATATTGCCTATGGCTACCTTTGCCCTACAACAGCAGAGTTGAGTAGTTGCAACAAGGGCCTGCCTGCAAAACCAAAAGTATTATCTGGCCCCTTTACAGAAAAAGTTTGCCAACCCCTGCTGTAAGTGTTTTCTACACTGGCCAGACGATAGGCTAATCAAACTTGTTCTGGTTCATCAATTACTAATTGAGCACAAACTGGAGGAAGAAAATAGTGCTGGTTACTCCAAGGAAAACAGTCCCTGTCAGATATCCAGACAGTCAATCATAATAGTAGGAAAAGAAGCTAAAGAACAGGTAAAGCTTTACTTACTGCATCACCCAATTTAATCTTCCTTAAAGCAGCATGAAGCTGGTCTTACCATCATCCCTGTTTTGCAGGTAAGGAAGTTGAGGCTTAAAGACCTCAGGATCACAGAGAGGGTGGCAGGTGGGGAGGGTTGGCTCCAGACCTTGTGCTTCTCACCCTGCACCGTGCCTCCTAAAACAGAGCGCAGCACACAGTGGGCCCAGCAGATAAGACAGAGCAGATCCAGTCTGGTGTGATCGGTGGGATACAGACACTACACCCTGTGGAGGACTTCAGGAAGTCGTCTTAAAGAAGTGACATTTGAACTCGAGATAGGGAAGGCACAGTAATGAAATGCTGAGAGGGCTGATTGGACATGATAGAGGCTGAAAACAGAATACACAAAAGTGTCAGGGTAAGAGGACTAGTCAATCTAATCACACTAGGACCACAGCCTTGTCTAACTCAATGAAACTAAGCCATGTCCTGTGGGGCCACCCAAGACAGGCGGGTCATGGTGGAGAGGTCTGACAGAATGTGGTCCACTGGAGAAGGGAATGGCAAACCACTTCAGTATTCTTGCCTTGAGAACCCCATGAACAGTATGAAAAGGCAAAATGATAGGATACTGAAAGAGGAACTCCCTGGGTTGGTAGGTGCCCAATATGCTACTGGAGATCAGTGGAGAAATAACTCCAGAAAGAAAAAAGGGATGGAGCCAAAGCAAAAACAATACCCAGCTGTGGATGTGACTGGGGATATAAGCAACGTCTGATGCTGTAAAGAGCAATATTGCTTAGGAACCTGGAATGTCAGGTCCATGAATCAAGGCAAATTGGAAGTGGTCAAACAGGAGATGGCAAGAGTGAACATCGACATTCTAGGAACCAATAAGCTAAAATGGACTGGAATGGGTGAATTTAACTCAGATGACCATTATATCTACTACTGTGGGCAGGAATCCCGTAGAAGAAATGGAGTAGCCATCATGGTCAACAAAAGAGTCCAAAATGAAGTACTTGAATACAATCTCAAAAACGATGGAATGATCTCTGTTCATTTCTAAGGCAAACCATTCAATATCACAGTAATCCAAGTCTATGCCCCAACCATTAATGCTGAAGAAGCTGAAGTTGAAAGGTTCTATGAAGACCTACAAGACCTTTTAGAACTAACACCCCAAAAAGATGTCCTTGCCAATTCCGGCTGAGCCACTGTTCTTAAGCAAAAAGAGCACAGAACATGGGCCACCTCGAGGTGATGCTTTGTTGAAGAAAACGTTTGATCAGGGACACACACAGGCAAAGCAACTCTGGAAGCACGTCTGTGGAGAGGAGCAATGAGCAAGGGCCACCTTCCACGCCATCAGGAGTTTGCCGTGATTCTGGTCTCGCTGACCCCGCCCGCATCAGGGCCTGACAGCCCCCCAACTCCAGCTCCCAATGTTGCCAAGCACAGCCAGGCTCCCTCCATGTCCAGGGCTGGTGTGTCTGTCAGCACCTGGGGAAGATAGTGCACTGATTAATGAGATGCTGGGTCTAGTCTGAAATAAATGCAGTCTGAGCTCCGGACTTAGAGCCAAGTCCCTTCAGAGGATCATTAAATGTCACTTTGTTTGTAAGGACTGAGAAAGATGGAGACGCCTTGATTCTTGATGAAATAGAGCATCCGCCCCAGTTTGCACGGTGTTAGGGCTGGAAGGACATCCCCAGCATTCGACCTCACCCAGCCGCCTCCCAGCATGCAGATGCACTGCTCCCTCGCCTGCCGCCGCCTCCAGGCCACCCAGACGTCAACCTCCTCACGCTCCTCCTGGGAGCCTGCCTGACTTTCAGCACCTCCACCCCTCACATGGTGACACCAGTGCCCATCATCAGGGCTGGCTGTTCTTCAGTGTTCAGCTGGAAGGAATCCCCCTCTCTACAGCAGCTGGTGGAAAAGAGGAAACAGGCCCCAGGTAATTCAGCAGAACCTGGCCGTCTAAGGCACCTTTGTTCTCTGGATGAGCGACAGAGACCAACTTCTGCAGCAGAAAGGAACACAGTGTGGTAGAGAACTGGTGGCCAATTAAAAAAAAAAAAAGGTCAGCTCAGAGGATGCACACTCAGAGGATGTGTGCAATTCAGAGGATGTATTTTGTGCTACATGAATTATATTTTAAGAAAGCTACTCTATTAGAAAAGAAAAAGGGGAAGGCAACAAAAGAGAAATAAAACAACTCTTGACAATTGAGTCAACAAATCTTGACTACAATTTCTCTTGTAGTGGAAATTCTCAGATCAATTTTTAGCAAGAATAAACATGAAAAAAATTTTAAATAAACATTAAATTTTAATATCTATATATTGGCCTTTTGAAAGTTATATGTGTCCAAGTACCCAAAGGAAAATCTCCTTTTACCCCAGGACCTGTGTATTTAGATTTGAAGATCTTTGAGCTAGATGAATGTGAGGTTACTTTTACGTAGTAAGCACATTCTACATAGATTGTTTGTGCCAATTAATAAGCTATTACAGTTTGTAATGATGCTCTTATAGAAAATAATAATAATGGCGAGGTGATGCAGGGGAAAATTGCAAGTGATATTTCCTTGAACCTTTGAGATGCTGAACACTTGGTTACCCGGTGCAGCACTGCTGGAAGGTTCCTTGTCACCTAAAGAACTCATTCCCCCTGCACGTAGCAGGCCACATCACTGTTCACCCTGAGCCGAGAGTTTGCTGGAAAGTCTATTCCCAGCCAGGGCTGGTGGCCCCCGCCTCCGCCTAGTGCATGACTGTGGTTGATGTGAGCTCACACTCTTCTCTTTCAGATTATGATGTGTGTGCCGAGGCTCCCTGCGAACAGCAGTGCACAGACAACTTTGGCCGAGTGCTGTGTACGTGTTACCCAGGATACCGCTATGACCGGGAGAGGCACCGGAGACGGGAGAAGCCATACTGCCTGGGTGCGTGTTACTTACCAGCTCCGAGGACGTGCCTTTTTCTGGTGACCCTACTGGACATTCTTCGTCAGTAGGGACCCCTGGGGCCACTTTGATCCCTCCTGTTACATCCTGGTACTTGTATGGATGGAGTTGGGGTGGTACTTACATCCTGGTACGTGTTGGATGGAGTTGGGGTGGTACTTACATCCTGGTACATGCTGGATGAAGTTGGGGTGGTACTTATATCCTGGTACGTGTTGGATGGAGTTGGGGGGGTACTTACATCCTGGTACTTGTTGGATGGAATTGGGGGGGTACTTACATCCTGATACTTGTTGGGTGGAGTTGGAGTGGTATTTACATCCTGGTACGTGTTGGATGGAGTTGGGATGGTACTGTTCTAGGGGTCACTGCCTCTACCATGATTATGAAAACTGAGGGATCCTTGAGGGATGGGGTACCACTCAGATCCCCACTGGCAGTGAGATGTAAGAACACGAGAAGGAAAATATTATCAAATGAAAACTAGAATAAGGTTAACAAAAAGAATATTAGTGAGCAGAAATGGGACAATGCAGGAGTGAAACGAGAAGCAGCCTCTCTCAGAAGACAGCTGGCAAGAGAGACTGGGGAAGAGGAGGGGTCCGTACGGCAGGCAGGCTGGAGGTGGGTCGGGGGGAGCTGAAGCCTGCCCGGGCCCACTGGACAAAGCCAGCACATCCATCCCCACCGGCTCGCTCCCACCACCCTCTCTCACTGGCCTTCCCAGCCCTCTTCTCCTTGGGTGTCTGAGGCAGGTTCATAGTCCTTCATCCCTGGAGCTGCTTGTATCTTAGTGTGGTCCTTCCATGGCTAAACTGTCTCAGAAACACCTGGGCTTATTGCTTTAAAAAAAAAAAAAAAGTTTCCTAGTCTCCCCTCAGCTCCCGAGAGTAGATGCAGAAATCTACATCTGCACAAATGCACAGTGAAGTTTGAGTTTCAGCTCGAGGATGGACTGGGGAGACGGAAGGGAGAAATGAGTAGAAAATACAGCAGCCCCCTTCTCTGCCCCAGTGGGGGAGGGGGACCTCTGGAGAGCCTCATTTTAAGAAATGTTCCAGATGGTAGGTCTCCTGGCCTCTCCCCTACAGCACCTGGGATGGCACCTCCCACTGACCAGGAATGGAGTGGAAACCACCCAGCGAAGAAAGGGGGACCCGTGGGCTCTCCTCTGGAGGCGAGGCACCCCTGTCAGTCAGCATCTGAGGTCCCAGGTGTCGTGTCTGATTGCACTTGCAGTAGCTCCGATACCCAGTTCTTTTCACCTGGGGCCAGCAGCGCTGGCCTGCGGCTAAGAGTTCCACCTCTTTCTCTCCCCTGGCAACCTTGTCCTCCCTGCTGTGGACAGTAGAGGCAGCCTCATCCTTGGGCTCAGGGCACATGGACAGAGGCAGTCAGCCCTAGGAACTGCAGGGGAGGCGTCAGCTGTGACATCTCAGTCCTCAAGTGACACGGCATGAACTGCCATGTGGGGAGCACCCAGGCGACCACGTGCCCCTCGTGGGCACACAGGGTCTGCCAGAGGTGAGTCCCAGACAGCTGGTCCAGGGAGTGGCTGGGTCGCGGCCGGCATTCTGGAGCGTGGGGTGGGGCCCTCTCCTCTGGATGCATGCGCAGTCTGGGGCTCTGTGTCCTGGCCCCGGCCCAGTGTCCACCGCCAATGAGCAGGAGATGGGGTCTGGGCCTCTCCCTCTCCTCCTGCAGGGAGATGGTGTGGTTTCCACCGGTTCAGTAGGGGAGCAGGTCTGAGACCTACACGGTTCATTCGGACTCTCACCAGCTCCTTGTTTGATGGTGTCATGGCTAATTTCCGCCTCACAGGAGGGGTCTGTTTGGGTCATCGACGGGGCCGAACTTTTCTGGGAAAACTCTGTCCATTAGACCCACTGTGACTATTTTCCTTTATCAGAAGCGGCTCTAACTGGGAAGGAGCCAGGGGCCTTAGGTCACCACCACGCTGTTAGGAGCCTGTGGTCAGAAACAGATCGTACAAACCCTCTGCACACTACAGTCTTGGTAGGAAGTGATTTCTATGAAAGTGATTTTCCAAAACATGTTGCCAACCCTTATCTCATTTCCTTTTCCCAGGAGCCCTGAGGGTGTTTAGGGTGGACTTCACTGCCGAGTCCTCCTGTGAGACCTTCAGGGTCTAGCGGTGCCTGCCCCCCGAGCCATGTGACCTGGTGGCGGCATAGCCCCACCCAGATCAGATCAGATCAGATCAGTCGCTCAGTCATGTCCGACTCTTTGCGACCCCATGAATTCACGCAGCACGCCAGGCCTCCCTGTCTATCACCAACTCCCGGAGGTCACTGAGACTCACATCCATCGAGTCAGTGATGCCATCCAGCCATCTCATCCTCTGTCATCCCCTTCTCCTCTTGCCCCCAATCCCTCCCAGCATCAGAGTCTTCTCCAATGAGTCAACTCTTCGCATGAGGTGGCCAAAGTACTGGAGTTTCAGCTTTAGCATCATTCTCTCCAAAGAAATCCCAGGGCTGATCTCCTTCAGAATGGACTGGTTGGATCTCCTTGCAGTCCAAGGGACTCTCAAGAGTCTTTTCCAAGATCACAATTCAAAAGCATCAAAAGCCCCACCC
This sequence comes from Tragelaphus eurycerus, assembly GCA_935064755.1. Taxonomy (NCBI): domain Eukaryota; kingdom Metazoa; phylum Chordata; class Mammalia; order Artiodactyla; family Bovidae; genus Tragelaphus; species Tragelaphus eurycerus. The sequence continues at coordinate 4,011,858 of CAKXYN010000023.1, forward strand.
AGGAAGCCCATAACCATCCGTTTGTTACCATGGTGACCTTGCCGGAAGTGCTCTTGTCTGGTCGGCCAGCGTCTCTAGCTTCCCACATTCTCCCAGGCTCTGGCGACAAGTCTGGCAGAGTGTCCTTTGCCGACATTAGCAGAGGGGCCAGGCCTCTTGCGGAGAAGGCAATGGCACCCCACTCCAGTACTCTTGCCTGGAAAATCCCATGGATGGAGGAGCCTGGTGGGCTGCAGTCCATGGGGTCGCTAAGAGTCGGACATGACTGAGCAACTTCACTTTCACTTTTTCGCTTTCATGCATTGGAGAAGGAAATGGCAACCCACTCCAGTTTTCTTGCCTGGAGAATCCCAGGGGCAGGAGAGCCTGGTGGGCTGACGTCTATGGGGTCACGCGGAGTCGGACACGACTGAAGTGACTTAGCAGCAGCAGCAGCAGGCCTCTTGTGTCAGAAATGGTCTCTTTGAGACCGAGCGTTCTCTGCATTTGGTTCAAACCCAGATATCGACGAGTGCGCCATGAGCAACGAGACACTGTGCGCGCACATCTGCGTCAACACCCTGGGGAGCTACCGCTGTGAGTGCCGGGAGGGCTACATCCAGGAGGAAGACGGCAGGACGTGCACCAAGGAAGACAAGTACCCCAACGACACTGGTGAGTAGGGCAAGAGGAGCATCCCGCTAATGATGGACGGGTGGATGGATGGATGGACGGACGGACGGACGGACAGATGGTTGGGTGGATGGATGGATGGACAGATGGATGGGTGGATGAGTGGGTGGATGGATGGATGGACGGATGGATGGGTGGATGGGTGGGTGGATGGATGGATGGACGGATGGATAGAAGGATGGACGGATGGATGGATGGAGGGATGGATGGATGGGTGGGTGGATGGATGTGTGGGTGGGTGGGTGGGTGGATGGATGGGCAGGCAGCACTTGGGAACCCACAGGTTTCTCCGGAAGCTACAGACAGGAGGTGGCGTGTGTGAATGGCAGGTGGGATCTGGGTGAGAGAAAGGACAGAAGGCCACACCCCTGGGGACCCAGTGAACCGAGGTGCCTGTTGGCCACAAGGCTCACAAGCTGCTCATGTACTGGGAGAAGCTCAGCACCCAGCACAGAGGGGGCATGCTCGTGGACGGATGGGCAGGACTCAGGGACCAGCTGAGACCAAACCAGGAGGGACAAGGATGAGGCCAGATGCACTGGGTTCCCCCAAGGAAAACGAACGGGCTGAATAAAAACACAAAACGCTTGTGGGTGAGGCCGCAGTCCACCTCGGTGCTGCCGAAAGCAGAGCCTGGGGCCCCATGCCTGCGCGTGCGCGGTTACTTGGTTCACGATCAGGTGAAAAATAGAAATGGAGAGCGTGGAGAAGCGTTTTCTAGTCGCTCATTTTTATTGCCTTTAGTATGCCCAGCGGAGGCCTTTTGGGCACTGGCCTTTCTTCAGAGAGTTTGAGCAACTCATTTTTATTCTTTTGACTGGATTCAGCTGAGACGTCTGATGGCTTAGGGATGTGATCCACCTGAGTGTCGGTCACTGCCTACTGTAAGCGGTGGGAGAGGCCTTTGAGGCCCGTATCCAACCCTGGTAGGCCCCGAAGCTGCTGGCATCTCCCTGAGCTCAGGGCCCAGCTCCGTCCCCTCAGGTGGGGAAAGAGGCAGGAACACTCCTCTCTTAGGAGAGATCAGCTGGACCTGGGCAGCCTCCGGACGGGGAGGGGGCTCCCAGGGCAAATCATCCTATCCGAGAACTGCAGGGACAGGAAGGGACCGGGGCTGCTGGGAGCTCAGCAGGTAGCACTTCTCCCATGTAACCTGATATTCTAAAAAGGGTGGACACTGTGGGCATCAGCCAGGGACAGCCAACAGCTGGGGACCAGCTGCCGGGCACAGAAAAACTACAAAGCCAACCTTGAGAGCAGCCGGGGTGAGTCATGAGCAAGCTGCCGTCTATCAGGAATAACGTGAAGTGTCTGCATGGAGTCAGCGCAGGGGTGGGCAGTGGGGATTTGGACTCGATCAGAGGGCTTGGTGCGACGCTTGCTAAAGCCTGAAGCGCGGGGGCCAAGGTGCCCAGAGGTGCGGAAAAACAGGGGCTCACAGTCCTCTGAGCATCAGGGTTGAGAAAAGATTTTAGCCCCCACAAAGAATCTGCCTGCAGTGCGGGAGACCTGGGTTCAGTCCCTGGGTTTGGAAGATCCCCTGGAGAAGGGAAAGGCTCCCCACTCCGGTATTCTGGCTTGGAGAATCCCATGGACTCTACAGTCCATGGGGTCGCAAAGAGTCAGACACGACTGAGCATCTTTACTTACTTACTTTTTTAAAATTAGCATTTGGAATTAAAATCCTTTTTGTCCCATGGTGGAGAAGGGTTGGGGGAGGAAAACCGTCCACTTACCTCATAGGTTATGTCCTTCATTGAAAGAAAGGATCTCATTGGAAAAAGAGCAATCTAAACACGAGGTACACTTTGCCACTGGCGTGGTGTGTAGGCTAACTTGAGAGTCAGCGAGAAGAAAGCGACTTTCTAAATTTTCGTCTTGGAATTGGATTTCTAGCTGTGCTCTGAGCCAGGGAGCCCACAGGCTTGGGCTGTTGCTGTTCAGTTGCTAAGTCATGTCCGACTCTTTGCGACCCCATGGACTGCAGCACGCCAGGCCTCCGTGTCCATCATCAACTCCCGGAGCCGGCTCAAACTCATGTCCATTGAGTGGGTGATGCCATCCAACCATCTCATCCTCTGTCACCCCTTCTCCTCCTGCCTTCAATCTTTGCCAGCATCAGGGTCTTTTCCAGTGAGTTGGCTCTTTGCATCAGGTGGCCAAAGTATTGGAGCTTCAGTCCTTCCAGTGAGTATTCAGGGTTGAGGGGTCCTCAACCAGGTAACCCTGTTGTGTCTTTATCTCCCATTTCTATTCAAGTGAAGTCTTGTTTACCTGGGTGTAAGGGCAGCATTGAGCAATCCAGTCTAGAGAGAACCAGCAGAGGGGGCAGCGACAACCGCTGAGTGGTTAGAGGCTAAGGATCTCCAAACAGCAGGACCTGAGCAGTCAGTGAGCGCTGCCCAGCTGAGGGTGGAGTGGGGTAGCGTGGTCTGCCCAGAGACCCGACCTTACCTAGCAGAGACCAGAGGAGTCGGATGGAATTTCCGGAGCCTAGGGCAAGATTTTAGACTCTGAATGGACTTGTTCTTTGGTCTCGGGTGGCCCCCGCCTCTTGCACTAATTCTTAGCTTCCTCGTTCTCATCCCTCTAAAGCCACCCTGTCCAGGGATGGGTCTGAGCCAGAGGCAGTGACAGGCTGGACTGTGATGGGAGGCCCTCACCTCCAGCCTGCTTGTGGGCAGGGCGGACTCTGAGAGGGGCCCAGCCAAGGGCCAGGGGATGGGAAGGCCTCACTGCAGCTTTGAAATTAAGTCTCTTGTGCTGAGTTGGTCCTGTGACCACACTGCTGTTTCCTTTCTTGAAAGATGAATTGCACTTTTTTAAAAATATTCAAACACACATGAAGTTTCGGTACAAGAGATCAAGAATTTAAGTGATGACCAGTCTGACTAATGGCACCCCACTCCAGTGTTCTTGCCTGGAGAATCCCAGGGACGGGGGAGCCTGTTGAGCTTCCTTCTATGGGGTTACACAAAGTCGGACACGACTGACGCAACTTAGCAGCAGCAGCAGTCTGACGTCTAAAGCTGAGACTTCAATTTAAAAAAAAAAAAAAATCGGAGTGGTCTTAAGTATTGATTGATTTTGCACCTTCTCTACTGTTACTTTCATTTAAAGACTATTTTACCAACCATTTATTACAGCATTTTTCCACATTGTCTTCCATAGGGCTTTGTGGTCCTGGAAGATGTCAATAAGCCTTTCTTTGTTTAAAAGGTTCTGTGTTCAGATGTTCAGGGAGAATGTATTTACTGCACTTGCTTCTGCAGGATTCATGATATGAGTGTATTAAACACTCAGAGCTTGCCATTAAACAGGTTCCCTGGTGGCTCAGACAGTAAAGAATCCTCCTGAAATGCAGGAGACCTGGGTTCGATCCCTGGGTGGGGAAGATCCCCTGTAGAAGAGCATGGCTACCCTCTCCAGTATTCTTGCCTGGAGAATCCCATGGACAGAGGAACCTGGTGGGCTATGTCCACAGTGTTGAAAAGTCAGACGTGACTGAGAGACCAGCACACGGGTGCCATTAAAAAATGTTAATTTTGATTAAACCTGCACTTCCTACAATTATTTTCTGAAGACACTCATAAGCATCTCACAAATGGCAGTGTCCTGAAAGATCGAAGAGCTGCGCCCTGGGGACCAAAGTTGACAGGTCATCTGGTCGACTTTCAGGCAGGGACACTGTCATGACCAGGTGAAGCAGCCGCAGTCCAAGGGTGGGCGGCGGGAGGCTGTGGGCTGCAGATCGCAGGGCCTGTCCTGGGTGAGAGCAGGCTGACGCGCGTCCTCCCTGCCCTGCAGAGAGGCAGTCATTTCTGCTCACGGTGACTTCAGCAAACGGGGCCCGTCCATTTCATCAGGAAGAATGGGCTTGTGCTGGAACAGCCCAGCTCCCTGCACAGCTGAGCCTGGGCTTTGAATTCCCTCTGTCCTCCCTCCTCCGCTTCCTCCAAGCATCACAGCTACAAAGAACCGGACCGTTCCAGTTTTTAAAACTACCTGTGGTATCCCACTGCCTGCCCCCAGCAGCCGCATTCTGGAAGGATCTCTCTATGTTTCATTTTCAGTGACTTTTCTCTACTGAATTCACTACATAGTCACAGAGGACTCACAGTTGGTTTTCATGTTTTACTGAGAAAAACGTTTCAACACCAGTAACCAAGGACATCAGGGGTAGGAGCTGAGGGGAGTAATTCGTCCCCATAATTAAAATTATGGGAAAGGACAGGCACATTCTATGCATTGAACGTTAGAATCATTACTTAAATGTGGGCCCCTGAGAAGGTGGGAAGCTTTGATGATTCAGACAACAAGAAGTTAAGTGTTCTGGATTCACCTTTATAGCGTCTGTGATGCAGCGGCAAGTTCTTTGGCTTGGGAGTCAGGAGAGCTGGTAGTCAGAGCATCTCCAGTGTCTACAGGCTGGATGTCACTGCACAGGCAGCTCTCCCAACCTCAGTTTCCTCCTCTGTAGACACAAGGGGGTTGGGCTAGGTAAACACTGAAGACCCTTTTACCATCACAAATCTTTTTTACAATTTGATATGATTTTGACAAAGATCCATATACTCAAAGCTATGGTTTTTCCAGTAGTCATGTACCGATGAGAGAGTTGGACTGTAAAAAAGGCTGAGCACTGCAGAATTGATGCTTTCAAACTGTGATGCTAGACAAGACCCTTGAGAGTCCCTTGGACTGCAAGGAGATCCAACTAGTCCATCCTAAAGGAGATCAGTCCTGAATATTCATTGGAAGGACTGATGCTGAAGCTGAAGCTCTACTACTGACTTGTTGGAAAAGACCCTGATGCCGGGAAAGATTGAGGGCAAGAGGAAAGGGGGACAACAGAGGATGAGATGGTTGGATGGCATCACTGACCCAACAGACACGAGTTCAAGCAAACTCCAGGAGCTAGTGAAGGACAGGGCAGCCTGGCATGCTGCAGTCCATGGGCACAAAGAGGGTTGGGTACAACTGAGCGACTAAACAAGTTACTCAGTAGGAGTAACTTAAGCCCTGCCAGCCCCGTGAGGCCCTGAGCGGCTTTTGTTTATGCTTTTATCTAAGCAAGTTCGAAAGGCGTGCCTGGCCTCTGCTGCTGCTAAGTCACTTCAGTCGTGTCCGACTCTGTGCGACCCCATAGACGGCAGCCCACCAGGCTCCCCCGTCCCTGGGATTCTCCAGGCAAGAACACTGGAGTGGGTTGCCATTTCCTTCTCCAATGCATGAAAGTGAAAAGTGAAAGTGAGGTCGCTCAGTCGCGTCCGACTCTTATCGACCCCATGGACCACAGCCCACCAGGCTCCGCTGTCCATGGGATTTTCCAGGCAAGAGTACTGGAGTGGGGTGCCATTGCCTTCTCCGATGCCTGGCCTCAGCACCTTATAAACCCAGAACTTTGTCCTACAGTATCTAAAAGAAGAAGAATTATCATCCAGATATTTAGCTGTAAGGAAAGTTAGGAGCCAGACCAGCCCCACATCTGGGACACCAAAGACTGCTACGCAGTTTCATCCGTTTTGGACTAATTCTTAAGCCCCATATTTCATCACAGTCATTTTTCTTTTGAAGAAGAGATAATGATGGAGTGTAAACACGTGTGATCTAAATCCCTCTTCCAAAATCCACCCCCCCCCTTTTTCTTTCAACTTTGCATTGTCTACCATCTGTAATGTTAGAGGAGTTTTAAATCGACCACAGCCTCAGGTCATTCTTCAGGAAGTGCGTAGACAGCAGAAGGGCTGGCATTCGAACAGCCTCTGCTCACGGCAGGGTGGTCGTGTGCCCATGGGCGTCAGGACGCCAGCATCTGGCCAGTAGGCAGGAAGAGCACACTCTGCCTCTTTGATCTTTGTCTCTTTTCAAATATGCGTCTGGAGCCAGTGACATCACCACCAGGACATCTGTGGTCCCGATGCAGAGACAAGGACATGCTGGCTCCGTCGTAATTAGCTTGCTGGTCTCTCTTTTTCAACTTGTTTTGTTTTTGTTTTTTTTCTGACCTTGACCCCCAACATCACTTATTACAGGGACAGCCAGGTGTTTCATATAACTTTCAGGCTCCACTAATCCTTAGATCAGCCATTCTCAGCCTGAGGAGCTTTCAAAGGCTGATACCGTTCCCTTTCTGTGACCCCCTTATGGGTGTGGTGCAATATGGTCTTCAGGAATTTTAAACAGCCCCCCACCACCACCCTAGATGGTTGCAATGTGCCACCAGAATTGAATACTACCCACCAGGCACAAATCTGCAGTCAACTTTTAAAACCATATGTATTTGGTGACTCTGCCTGTATGAAACATTTTGAGACCATCCTTTAGTTTTTCCAAATTTGTTAAATATTACTAATATGGTATCTCAGGAATTCTGTTTATAATGCTTGCAATGTACAGCTCCCTCAGCTTCAGTAAAAATTAGAGGTACACGCCCCCCTGTGGCTTGTCGATGATACGGCACCTTTGAAATCTGAAGGCGTTGGAGCAGGGTAAGGGATGGCTCTCTTAACGTGGTCGTGGTCAGACGCATGACCCCATCATTAATGGAGAGTCAGAGATGTCTACCCACATTTCTAAAAGAATTACTAGTGTACCCTGTGCGGGATTTTCTTAGTTCCGCATCTTACTGTATCTTGCATTAGAACAGGATACATGAGCTCCAATTCAGGATAGACTGCATGTTCTGCGTCTGCACACACCAATATTATCTTCAGACCCTCTGGAATCTTTCCAAAGGATGATGCAAAGAGCCCTCCCTTGATCTGTACTTTTGCAGGATTAATAAACGACGATAGCCAACCATGCTGCGGCTGCTGCTGAGTCGCTTCAGTCGTGTCCGACTCTGTGTGACCCCATAGACAGCAGCCCACCAGGCTCCTCCGTCCATGGGATTCTCCAGGCAAGAACACAGGACTGGGTTGCCATTTCCTTCTCCAGTGCATGAAAGTGAAAAGTGAAAGGGAAGTCGCTCAGTCGTATCCGACTCTGTGCGACCCCATAGACGGCAGCCCACCAAGCTCCCCCGTCCCTGGGATTCTCCAGGCAAGAACACAGGACTGGGTTGCCATTTCCTTCTCCAGTGCATGAAAGTGAAAAGTGAAAGGGAAGTCGCTCAGTCGTATCCGACTCTGTGCGACCCCATAGACGGCAGCCCACCAGGCTCCTCCGTCCATGGGATTTTCCAAGCAAGAATACTGGAGTGGGGTGCCATTGCCTTCTCCGAGCCAACCATGACAAGGATACTAGCGTTTCTCGGGTGCTTGCCGTTTACCAGGCACTGCTCTGGTGTCTTACAGGAGTTGTCTCAGTGCCTCGTGGCACCCACAGGTGATGGCGGTTACAGTCATTTTTACCGGTCCAGGAAGGCATGGTCACAGAAGCTATGACTTAGAGTCAGCAGCAGGATTCAAACCCTGGTCGTCCGACTCTGCCAAAGCCTCGGCTCCTTACTCTGCTCCTCTGTGACTGTGGGAGCTTCCAGAGGCTTTGGGACAAAGTTGCCCTTGTTCTCTGAGTTTTGATAACTCCACAAAGGGACAGGGAACAGGCCGGGGATTTCCAGGGGAGCCATCGTTCGGTAGAGCTGTTTCCCTGTGGCAGCGATGCTGAATTCGCAGGTGCTTCAGGGTCACTTGGAGACTTGGGTGGAAAGGCTGCACCACCAGGCCACACTCCCAGGATCCGGGCTCTCTCGGAACCCGTATGCTTCTGCTGTCACTGGCCTAGTGGTCACACGTGAGCCCACCTGGCAGGCTGCCCTCGGTGTCCTGGGCAGAACCCCCAGGAGCGCCCGCGGCAGACCCTGAAAGTGCTCGCCCTCTGCACACGGCTTCCTGGGAAACCTAACCCAGATGGCAGCCCTTCTGTGCGTCTTACCTTCCTCATCTGTAAAGGAGGTTGAACTAAAGATGCATCGATTCTAACATTCCACGATCTGAACAAAATAGTGTCCAGAACCTGGTAAAGAGGTTTATTATGGAGAAAATATCAAATGGCCTTAATCACACCAATACTCGATAAGTTTAGCTGAGTGTGTAAAAGCAGAAAGGGACAGATGTGCTTTTAACCCTTGTTTGTGATGGACCGGTTCTGCCAGCAGGGCTGCTTCCTTAAAAGGAAGGTTGATCTCAAATTGTTGAACGGTATCCTCATTTATTTTACATTGCCCCACCTCATATGGGGCTTGGTAAATAGCAGATTTTCCATAACTGATAAGAGGGAGAGAGAGATGGATGGATGGATGGATGCACGGATAAATGGATGAGAGATAAGTGAGTGGGGAGGTGGGATGGATGAGACTGATAGACGTGTTATCGGATGGGACAGCATATACTGACCCGTAGATGGGTTGAAAGGGATGCATGCTAACTTGGGAGAGCTGCATGTCCTCCAGCTGTCCTTAAACCTAACAAATCTGGATCCACGGTCACCTTCCTGTGCAGAAGTCCACCATCCTCTGCCGTCGGCGCAACTGAAGGTGGGTGAGGCTTCGGTCCTTTACCACCAAGCATCTTCTCGCATGAAAATTCCATCACATCCCTATTATGCTGGAGATGGATCTAAACTAGTTCTCCTCCACGTTCAAGCTATGTGTGTTCAAGCTCCATAGGCAAGTGGACTTGTAAATGGTACATTAAAAGGGAATAAAGAGTCTAAAGGGAATTGCCTGATTGGGCGCAGATTCAGGAAATCGATTCTAACATTCCACGATCTGAACAAAATAGTGTCCAGAGTTCTAAACCCACATCAGTTAATGACTTGCTGGATTACTTTCCTGACATCACCAAACCTCAGTTTTCCCTCATTCTGTTATTCGTGTTAATCCCAGAATCCTTGACAGTTTTATCAGGCAAAGGGAATTCAGAAGAGCTTGGTGGGCCTGAGGCCTCTGCCAGACACCCTCCCCTGTTTACTACAGCCCAGCCTGTGCCAAGGATTTAATAGGCGTCACCCCAGTTCGTCCTCACAATAGGCCTAGGTCATAGGAATTCCAGTGTCACGGTTGAAGAGATTGGGGCTCATAGTGGTGAGATCACTTCCGTGAGGTCCCTGAGCCAGTGACGGCACTGGGGTGCGCACCCCTGTGCTGACTGAGGAGGTCGTGCCCTTAACCGGCATTTCACCAGCTCCACTTCACCTCCTCCAGGCGAAGACTTTTCCACAGCTCGTTGTGACACAGCTGTGACGTGAATGGAACCAGTCTCTCGTGGGTATCAACTGAGCAGGGGTGGGGCAGGGGAAGCTCCTGGTGGGACAGAATTAGCCTGGAAGATGGGGATGAGCAAGCAGCCCGGTTATATCGCACACACGAAGGATTTAGAAACAGGCTGCTTTGGTAAAGAACCTGCCTGCAATGCAGGGGACCCCGGTTTAGTCCCTGGGTCGGGAAGATCCGCTGGAGAAGGGATAGGCTACCCACTCCAGTATTCTTGGGCTTCCCTGGTGGCTCAGCTGGTAAAGAATCCGCCTGCAATGCGGGAGACCTGGGTTCGATCCCTGGCTTGGGAAGATCCCCTGGAGAAGGGAAAGGCTGCCCACTCCAGTATTCTGGCCTGGAGAATTCTGTGGACTGTATAGTCCATGGGATCTCAAAGAGTCGGACACAACTGAGCGACTTTCACTTTCTTGCCTTTCTCCCAGAGGTTCAAGTGCCTTACACAGTCAACGCTGAGAATAGAGCTTCAGGCTGTGTATTCAGGCATCATGGTGTTGCTTGTGGCCGCTCAGCAAGACCGAGAGCCGCTTCCCCCGCCTCCGCCTGCTGGCTTGAGAAGTGGGTTCCCAGCGTGTGTCCTCCAAGCCTCAGGCCTCCCACGCAGCACGAGGGGTGCATTTGGCCAATGAGCTCTGAACATGCTCTACCTTCCACCCCGCGCTGCTGCGGTGGGTCTGAGAACTCAGCTGCCAAGTTGCCCTCAGGCATCCTCCCCTCCCAGAGAGTGTCTCCCAGACGAGCTGTCTCGGTTGTGGAGGCTACGTGTCTGGGATCACGGTGTCTGTGGGGTTGCCCCCTTATGAGGGCTCTGATGGAGAATGTTCCAGGTCTCTCTTCCAGCTACTGGTGGGTTTCCAGAAGTTTTTTTCCCCAGAAGGAAAAGGCTTTATTTTTATCTCTAACCATAGCTTTACAAGCAAGTCTTGTTTTTTCTTTGGTTGGAGTGTAGCTTGGGTTTCCCGGGTGGCACTAGTGTGTAAGGAGGTCTCCTGCCAATGCAGGAGACGTAAGAGACGCAAGTTCGATCCCTGATTTGGGAAGAGCCCCCGGAGGAGGGCATGGCTACCCACTCCAGTATTCTTGCCTGGAGAATCCCCATGGACAGAGAAGCCTGGCGGGCTACAGTCCACGAGGTCACAAAGAGTCGGAGACGACTGAGTGACTAAGCCACGCAGCATGAAGGCTGTGCAGATACTGGGTCGTGTCACCATTTAGCATTTCCTTAGAGAAATGTGATTTTTCAGAAAGCACGGTGCTCCCGATGCTTTATGGAACAGCACTGGGACCTGCCCGGGGCCTGTCCCGTTTGGCCCTGGATTGGTGTGCCCAGGGCGCCTGGCGCTTCTTCCACTGATGTTCCATCTCAGTGCCCAGCCCTGGTCTGGGACCCCGCCTAGCCTGGCCGCGCTCCCTTTGAACAGCTGGATCGTCAGAGGTGATCCAGTCCAGCTTTGTGAGCACTGCCCCAAGTCCCATCACCTGGGTTTGGGGATGATTGATGGCTTGTGACTGTCAGCTCTGAGAGGGGAGTGTAAGTCGTGTTGGGCTGCTAGAGCCTGCCTCGTGGTAAAAGGGCCGTGGCTCACTTTTTCACACGTGGAAGAGGAAGGTGCTAGGGTGACTAAGTGGAAACAGCTGAGCCTAGAGTGTAAGGGGGTGCCCTCCGCTGACCCCATGACTCAGGCGTGCCATTGGCGATCCAAGAGCCATAAAATCGCCGGCCTCCATCCCTTGCAGATTTTGGCATCAGCCAGCCCTGGGACCGCCCAGCCTGACGTGGTCTCCTGGGGGCTGGATGCCTGCAGCCTTGCAGGCAGACTCGAGTCCGTCTCTTCCCTCAGGGCACGACGACGAGAAGGCGGAGAACGCGGTCCGAGCGGCCACCTGCTGTTCCACGTGCAAGGAGCTCCACCAGGTGAAGCAGACGGTGCTGCAGCTGAAGCAGAAGGTGCGTGCCGGGCACGGGAGAAACCAGCGCGTAAGAGAAAGGGAAGTGGCGGGACATCTGGAAGCAAGAAGACAGTATCCACCAATGGCTTGGTTGGATATTCCCTGAGATTGGTGCCAACTAGGTTTGGACTCGAACGCTTTGCCCAACCACCCTCGGAGCTCAGTACAGTTCAACAGAACAACGAAGGCAGGCGGTGGTGGTGGTGGTGGTTCAGTCGCTCACTCGTGTCCGACTCTTGGCGAACCACAGACTGCAGCACACCAGGCCTCTCTGTCCTTCACTGCCTGCCAGAGTTTGCTCAAACTCAGGTCCATTGAGTCGGTGATGCCGTCCAACCATCTCATCCTCTCTCATCCCCTTCTCCTCCTGCCTTCAATCTTTACCAGCATCAGGGTCTTTTCCACTGAGTCAGCCCTTTTGCATCATGTAGCCAAAGTTTTGAGAGCTTCAGCATCAGTCCTTCCAGGGAATATTGAGTTAATTTCCTTTAGGATTGACTGGCTTGATCTCCTTGCTGTCCAAGGGACTCTCACGCATCTTTTCCAACATCACACTTCAAACGCAGTGACTAGTAAAATAGACTGCTAGGTAAGGGGCGCAGGAGAATCAGAGAGAATGAACTATGATTCGTGGAGCTTTTTGTGAAATGAACATCCCGACGCGTGGCCCTTTCATGATTCTAAATAGGATACTGTACAGTCACCATTTGCCTGTGTTTTACCAATAGAAAACATCTTTATAAACTTCCACAGCTGGTGATGAATTTCTGTAGCAGCTTTATTTTTCATGTTTAAAAGTTACAGCCTGTGCATTGGGCTCCATGCACCTGGGAGAGCAGTGCCTTGGGTACGTCGCGTCACCAAGCGGGAGGACTGACTCCCTTTGTCTGAGGCTCCCACGCATGCCTGATGGACCAGATTTCTAATAAAGGAATGCCCCTGGGGGGATTTAGAAATCCTGTTGCAAGCCCAGGTCGATGGTGTTTATTATACCTGAGGTCAGTGAATTCACCAGTCTGTCAGCAGCTCAGAAATTGCTCTTCTGCTGGTAAAACATAAACTTGCTAGTTTGTTTAATTGCTCCCCCTGAAGGCTCTTAGTACATCAAAGAGGTGCATGTGATCTGTTTAACTTTGGCATCTAGCTTAGCATAGCATAGCATTGTAAAGGGCGAAAGGGTAAAATTAGACAGTATTGCTTTTCTGTGTTCAACAAATATGCAGGCCTGTGAGATCCATAGCTTCCCGTGAAACAGGCAGGTCAGTAGGCTGAGATCAATGGCTGTGCCGGCTTGTGGTACACTGGTGGTGAAGATCTCGCAGCTTTAACAGAAGCATGTATGTGTGTGATGTTCCAATTCCCAAAGAGCTTGTAATCTGATCGACCAGGCAGAAAACCTTGTAAGTGCATCAGTGTAAATTCAAAGTTCTAAATAATACTCCCCACAGATATCCTCAGGTTGCAACTTGGATTGATATCAGTGTTTACAGATTTGAGTCTAAAAAAGAGTTCATGGACGAAGTTTGCGTTTCATAGGCCAGAGGATTTCAGGCCTGAGGGAGGCAGTTGATAAATGATGGGTGTCTCAAGGCATAGTGCTCCCCTCCGTTTTCTTCTCTGGAGAATTAATAATCCAAAAGCTACGGAGAAGCTCTTTCTAGCCTGAGTGATTTTGAGAGTCCCTGCTGCCAAGTCTCGCTAGTTCAGAGATTGAGTTGCTAATTCACCATCTGGCTTTCCTCTCACCTCCCTGCAGTGCTATGATCCACGAGAGAAGAAATGTTATGTTCCCCTAAGGCCCTTGCAGGTGAGCTGCTCACAGATCCAGCGACAATGCTTGTAGCCCTGCAGTGACTCTCAGGCACGGGATTTGGCCTGGAATTGGTCTGCCTTATACCGAGTTCTCCTAAAGGCGGCTTGGTGGTGAAGACTCCGCCTGCCAATGCAGGAGAACCCGGGCTCGATCCCTGGGCTGGGATGATCCCCTGGAGGTGGAAATAGCAACCCACTCCAGTATCCTTGCCTGGAGAATCCCATGGACAGAGGAGCCTGGTGGGCTGTGGTCCATGGGGTCTCAGAGTCGGACACGACTGAGCACGCACATGCATGCCAGGTTCTCCTGCAAGCCCACTGTGGCAAGTGGGCTAAAGCTGACGTTAAAGGAACTTCACAAGGAACAATCCTTTTTACATTTTTTACCTGTTTCCTTCATTTTTGGCTGCGCTGGGTCTTCGTCGCTGTGCAGAGCTTTCTTTGGCTGCGGCGTGTGGGTCTCTCACTGCAGGGGCTTCTCTTGTTGTGGAGCACGGGCTCCAGGAAACGGGCTTCAGTAGTTACAGCCCAGGCTCTTAGTTGCTCCACCCACTGTGGGATCTGCCCTGAGCAGGGATCGAACCCATGTCCATTGCATTGGCAGGTGGATTCTTACCCACTGTACCACCGGGGGGCCTCCAGAGCAAGCATCATTAAAGGTGCCTAGTAGGATGTGTTGGATTCTGCAGTTGATGAAGCAGTTTCACAGCCAGGATCCATTTAATTCTCACCGTGATACCCATGTCGTCAGAGAGCTGCAGTCACTGCCTGGGAGGCAGAGCAGACACTCATTCTAGGTCTCCTGACCCCTCTTCCTGCGCTGCTGCAGGGCTTGTCGGTTGCGTGTCAGTCTCCACTCACTGCTGCTGATGCCAGCTGTTCTGTTCGAGACAGAGTGTGGGACAGCTGCCCACATACACTTCAGCTCAGAAGTACGTTACCGGGCGTCCTGGACCATGGCCAACCCCACCACGTAAAACCGTGCGCAGATGTGTTGAATGACACCGTGAGGGTGCAGTCAGCGAAATCCTGACTGTGGGAAGCTCTGCAGGGCTGACGCCCTGGGCTCCTAATGGGTAGAGGCTAAGGACAGGAAAGGTGGAGCAGCCCCCTATAGGTTAAAGCAGCTTAAAAGGTGTCCTGTTTTTTTTTTTTTAAGTGGGCAAGACTAAACTGAAGCATCTAGGCCTGCATGCTGCTGCTGCTGCTAAGTCGCTTCAGTCGTGTCCGACTCTGTGCGACCCCATAGACGGCAGCCCACCAGGCTCCCCTGTCCCTGGGATTCTCCAGGCAAGAACACTGGAGTGGGTTGCCATTTCCTTCTCCAATGCGGGAAAGTGAAAAGTGAAAGTGAAGTCGCTCAGTTGTGTCCAGCTCTTGGCGACCCCATGGACGGCAGCCCACCAGGCTCCGCTATCCCTGGGATTTTCCAGGCCAGAGCACTGGGGTGGGTGCCGTCGCCTTCTCTGCTAGGCCTGCATAGTTGGGTCATAAGTTATTTTTTAAAACACAGGAAGTTATTAAAACCAGGATAGTAGTTACTTTGGGGGGAAGGAGGGGTGATTGGGTCAGGGCCTGTGGACAAAGTTCTGATGTTTGACTTGGGTGTTCATTAAAAGGGTGTTTGTGTTGTAAGATTTCACTTGGATATAGATTTGTGGGGGGGGGGGGTTGTTTTGCTTTGTTTGGGTACATTTTTTAAATTTACTTGTTTTTGGCCACGCCAGCACACGTGGGATCTTAGTTTCTCAACCAGAACTTGAAACTGTGCCGGCTGCATCAGAAGCAGAGTCCCAGCCACTGGACCACCAGGGAAGTCCCCAGATTCTGTGCTTTTATTTTCCAATTGAAAAAAATTTTTTTTTAAAATGGTGTAAAGATGCCATCATTTAACTTGCAGGGAGGGGTCATGGTCCCATCAGAACACTGAGGAAAAATCTGAGCCAAGGGACCAGTTTTTCAATTTATTATGTTTTTTAATGATATGAAGAAATTACTATTTTTTCAGGTTTGACTTTTTAATTGAAATATAGTTGATTTACAGTGTTATATTGGTTTCAAGTGTTCAGCGTCGTCAGTATTTTTATAGGTCATATTCCATTTTAAATTATTATGAAATACTGCCTCTGTCCCCTGCGCTGCACAATGTACTGTTGCAGTTTATTTGTTTTATACACAGTGGTTGCTACTTGTTAATCCTCTCCCCTGTGGCAACCGCCACTTTGTGCAATGTATCCGGTAGTTTTCCGTTCTGTTATATTCATTCATTTGCTTTATGCTTTGATTCCGCCTGCAAGTGACCACAGAGCGTGTTTGGCCTTCTCTCACTTAGTTTACTTAGTACAGAGCTCTCCTAGTCCATCCACGTTGCTGCAGATGGAAATTTTCATTCTTTTTTGTATATCCAAAGAAAGCAAAAGCTTAGATGGTAAAAGCTCTTCCTGCAATGCAGGAGACCCGGGCTCAGTCCCTGGGTCGGTAAGATCCCCTGGAGAAGGGAATGGCTACCACTCCAGTACTCTTGCCTGAGAAACCGCATGGACAGAGGAGCCTGGTGGGCTACAGTCCATGGGGTTGCAAAGAGGCAGACATGACTGACCGACTAACACTGTCAAAACAAAAATGCTAATTCAAAAAGACACATGCCACCCAGTGTTCATAGCAGCATGATTTACAACAGCCAACAGAGGCAACCTAAGTGTCAGTCAGCAGACGAATGGATAAGGCAGCTGTGGCATGTATACACACACACGTAGACACCGTGGAAGGAGCAGGTTTTTAACAAGACCCTCGTGTCCCTGTAGCAGAAACGACCTGAGGTGAGGCTACATGGCTGCAGAGCAGTCACGGGAAGCGTGAGAGTTTGGTGAACCCCTGCTGTGGCCTGTGGCGTGCTGGGAGATGATGAACGACGAGAAGGCACAGAATGAAGATTTGCCTTAAATAAGCTTCCTGTCTGAGCTGAGAAACCAAGCCCACCGTGGAAGTCAGCCCACATGGCCAAGTGGGGTGGTGCCGGCAGCGGAAGCTTCAGAAGCGAGAGACCAGCGAGCTTTCCCAAGCGTGAGCAGCTTTGCAGGCTGGCGGCTGCTCCTTTGCTCTAGCGCAGCCTTTCTTGCCAGCAGACTGTGGCTTCTCAACGTTCCTCTGAGACCTCAGTCTAGCTGCTCTGTACAATGGGTCTTCTCAGGAGGCCTGGGAAGACTAATCCGTATGAAAGTGACTGCAGGTTGCTTTGCCCAGTATCATGAGTAACATTGAGAGGCAGCTGGGTGTTGTGGTGAGGACCACAGATTCCAGAAACAGATGGGCTTGGTTTAAGCCCTAGCCCCACTACTTTCTGGCTGTGTGACCCTGGGTAAGTGACTTAACCTCTCTGTGTCACAGTTTTGGAAAAAGAAGATAACAGGGATACGTACTACATAGGACTTCATAATCGTCAAGTGAGTAAATCATTATAAAGGGCTTAGAATAGTCCCTGCCACCTAGAAGGAGCTCTGTGAATGTTCTCCAGAATATAAGAAACGTGATTATAAGTGCTAATAAAGTGCTTTACAGGCCTCACCTCATTTGTCCCAATAGCCCTGCGAGGTAGGTGCTTTATTATGAAGGCTAGCATGAGATACTGATATCCATAATCACACTGACTGATTGGAACCCACAAGAAATGCAGACTCTTCTTACAAACTTCTCCCCAAGCACCTGTGCCCCCTCAAGCCCGCCGTCTGTGCTGTTTGTGAAGAATGTCAAGCCAGGATTTCCGGCCGACTGCCTCCCAGACCCAGCACATTTACTCTGTGCTCTTCCTGCGGACACTTAGAGGTCTGACTGGCGGAGCCAGGAGGTAATTACCCAGCAGGAGGCCAGCCAGGAAGCTGAGGTCGGTGTTGATGGGGTCACCTCATGAACTTTACAAGGAAGCAAAGAAAGCTGGACAGGGCATGGAGTGGACTGGGCTTGGTTATAACGTTTTCATCCAAAGACTTGCTCGTCTGGTCCGAACCTCTAGTTTTATAGACATGAAGATGAGAACCTGGAAAGGCGAAGGGACCCAGCCAGAGTCACACGGCCACCTACAAACAGCCAGGAGCAACCCCCGCCCCACACCCCAGCCCACAGAGCGTCTGCACTGTGTCTGCAGTTGGAGTCACTAGGGATTATTAGTCTGGGCGCTGAGCCAGGCACATTTAAGACTTTCGCCACTTTCGTCCTCCCAGCAGCCCTTCTTAGGTGCATATTATGATCCTTGTTTTATAGACGAGAAAATCAGGTTCGGTGGCTTGCCAGGGTCCCACAGGCAGATCGCAGCAATTTGTTGTTTAGTCGCTCGGTCGTTTGCAACTCTTTGCAACCCCATGGACTGCAGCACGCCAGGCTCCCCTGTCCTCCACTGTCTCCCAGAGCTTGCTCAACCCTGTCCACTGAGTCTGTGATGGTCTCTAACCATCTCATCTGCTGCTGCCCCTCCTCCTCCCACCGTCAGTCTTTCACAGCATCAGGGTCTTTTCCAATGAGTCAGCTCTTCATATCAGGTGGCCAGAGTATTGGAGCTCCAGCATCAGTCCTTCCAGTGAATATTCAGGACTGATTTCCATTAGGATGGACTGGTTGGATCTCCTTGCAGTCCAAGGGATCCTCAAGAGTCTTCTCCAACACCACAGCTCGAAAGTTATCTGTTCTTTGGTACTCAGCTTTCTTTATAGTCCAACTTTCACATCCATACATGACTATTGGAAAAACCATAGCTTTGACTAGATGGACGTTTGTCGGCAAAGTGATGGCTCTGCTTTTTAGTATGCTGTCTAGATTTAACATAGCTTTCCTTCCAGAGAAGGAAGGACTGAGACTTAAACATAGATCTGCCTGATGCTGAAGCCCATACGTGAGATTCACATTTCAGTTTTCCTCTTGGAAGCAGATAATATTGGACCAGCCTTCAGGGGCCAGTGCTGCCTCCTCTGTCCTCTGACTACAGTACTTTTGCTTATAAATCCCCTTCACTCAGGGGTTCTGACCCTCAGAAACACAATCTCCTTTGGATTTTACATCCCTGAATCAGCTTTCTGGAAGAAAGAGACGAGCTGCCATCTACTGAACACTTAGTATGGCTTCCCTGGTGGCTCAGACAGTAAAGAGTCTGCCTGCAGTGCGGGAGACCCGGGTGGAGAGAATCTGCCTGCAGTGCGGGAGACCCAGGTTCAGTCCCCAGGTGGAGAGAATCTGCCTACAGTGCGGGAGACCCGGGTGCAGTCCCCGGGTGGAGAGAATCTGCCTGCAGTGCGGGAGACCCAGGTTCAGTCCCCGGGTGGAGAGGATCTGCCTGCAGTGCGGGAGACCCGGGTTCAGTCCCCGGGTGGAGAGGATCTGCCTGCAGTGCGGGAGACCCGGGTTCAGTCCCCGGGTGGAGAGGATCTGCCTACAGTGCGGGAGACCCGGGTTCAGTCCCCGGGTGGAGAGGATCTGCCTGCAGTGCGGGAGACCGGGGTTCAGTCCCCGGGTGGAGAGGATCTGCCTGCAGTGCGGGAGACCCGGGTTCAGTCCCCGGGTGGAGAGGATCTGCCTGCAGTGCGGGAGACCCGGGTTCAGTCCCCGGGTGGAGAGGATCTGCCTGCAGTGCGGGAGACCCGGGTTCAGTCCCCGGGTGGAGAGGATCTGCCTGCAGTGCGGGAGACCCGGGTGCAGTCCCCGAGTGGAGAAGATCCCCTGGAGGAGGAAATGGCAGTCCACTCCAGTATTCTTCCCTGGAGACTCCCGTGGACAGAGGAGCCTGGTGGGCTACGGTCCATGGGGTCGCACAGACAGTCAGACACGACTGAGCGACTGACGCTTTCACTCCCACTTATATGTTCCAGCTCCTCTCCTGGGCCCCTGACACACACTGGTGTAATCCTCCCAGTTCTAATGGTGGGCATTTTCTGTGAGGAAATGGACATTCAAAGCATTTGGTTCTTAGCAAAGGTCTCACTGATTCCTGGCCTTGAGGAATGCAAAAATCATTCATGTCTGAGGTTCCTCTGGCTTCTCATAGAATGAGCCCCTGAAATCTGAGAGAGAGGGAGAGAGCAGGAGATCCAACCAGTCCATCCTGAAGAAGATCAGTCCTGAATATTCACTGGAAGGACTGATGTTGAAGCTGAAGCTCCAATACTTTGGCCACCTGATGTGAAGAACTGACTCATTGGAAAAGACCCTGATGCTGGGAAAGATTGAGGGCAGGAGGAGAAGGGAACGACAGAGGATGAGACGGTTGGATGGCATCACCGACTCAATGGACATGAGTTTGAGTAAACTCTAGGTGATGGACAGGGAGGCCTAGCGTGCTGCGGTCCATGGGGTCGCAAAGACTTGGACACGACTGAGCGACTGAACTGAACTGAAAGGGTGGGGTGGAGGGAGGCAGAAAGTCTTTTAAGACGTTGTCTCAGAAGGTTCACACTGTCGGTTATATCTTTTCCTGTTCATTAGGTACTTAAGCACAGTGAGTGAAAATTTAGCCTCCATCTTTTAAAAGGCTTCCCTGGTGACTCAGACAGTAAAAACCCACCTGCAATGCAGGAGACCCGCATTCGGGAAGATCCCTTGGATAAGGGAAGGGCTACACACTCCAGTACTCTTGCCTGGAGAATCCCATAGATGGAGGAGCCTGGCAGGCCACAGTCTATGGGGTCGCAAAGAGTCGGACACTTTCAAAGGGGGAGTGCCCCGACATCTGTGGACATATTGTGGAGCTGTCACAGCCACTGTTTCCGACCACCTGAGCGCGCAGGTGACCTGTGAGCCATGTTTTCCTGGCTCCCAAGGCTGAGATCTTTCAGAGCTGAGACCACATCTTGGTCACCGTGGTCGCCTTAGAACCAAGCACGGTGCCTGGCATGTAGTAGTTTCTCAAACATTTGATACATAAAGAGCTTAACTCAAAGCCTGAGGCAGATCGACTGTGTTAATTACGCCATTCACGAGTCTAATGATATTCAGGCAGACTGCAGCCGATCCAAGGTTGCCCACCAGGCAGCTGAGTGATCTCAGGCAAGTTGTGTTGACTGGAAGGCCGCCAAGGCAGGCTGTGAAGCCTCTGCCGCGCGCCACCTGCGGTGGGGGCCACCTGCAGTGGCAGTGGGGCCCGCCTGCAGTGGGGCTGCCTGCAGTGGGGGCCGTCTGCAGTGGCAGTGGGGCCCGCCTGCAGTGGGGCCACCTGCAATGAGGGCTGCCTGTGGTGGGGCCGCCTGCAGTGGCAGTGGGGACCGCCTGCAGTGGCAGTGGGGACCGCCTGCGGTGGCAGTGGGGCTGCCTGCAGTGGTTCTGGCGCCGTCTCCTGACCCAGGTCCCTCTTCTCTTTGCAGGTTGCCCTGCTCCCCAACACTGCTGCCGACCTGGGCAAGTACATCACTGGTCACAAGGCGCTGGCCTCAAACGCCTACCTTCCAGGTCCTCCTGGCCTGCCTGGGGGCCAGGGCCCCCCTGGTGAGTATGAACGTGAACGTGAGCGTCACTCAGCCATGTCCAACTCTTTGCAAGTCCATGGATAGTCCATGGGATTCTCCGGGCAAGAATACGGGAGTGGGGAGCCTTTCCCTTCTCTGGGGGATCGAAGCCAGGTCTCCCGCATCGCAGGCAGATAATTTACCAGCTGAGCCACCAGGGAAGTGAGTGTGAAGAGGAGCGTGAAAGGGCGGTAGGTTCACCAGCCAGAGCCTGCCAGGAGCTCACGTTTAGTGGGGACGGGACGGAGTTCTTTAGCTTCCATGGGTGGGAGCATAAGCCAGGGTCCAGGGAACCCCCACGCCAGTGTGCCAAGAAATGGACAGACCTGAGAAACCCCCATGACCAGCAGTCCTCAGGGGAGAAAGTCACCGTCCTGGACCGGACCGGAGTCTTGAAGGTCATTGTTAGGTTACAAAGAAAGAAAATGAAAACTTTTTAACACTAGCATGAGTGAACGTCGGATGATGTGCTGAACACCTCTGGGCTCATCAGCTGCTCTCACGATTCATGGCCAGCCTCGTGCCACTGTTTTCCAGTCGTCTCTCCTCCTCCTCCTGTTATCTGTCAACACACTTACATTGATGTTTATTTTTATATCTGTGTCTACATTTCACTGTATTGTCACCCTCACTGAGATACAATTGTATACAATAAAATGTACACACTCAAGTTACAGTTGGACGAGTTTTCACACGTGCCTGCGCTCTATGTGTGCTCAGTCACTTCAGTCGTGTCCGACTCTGCCATCCTATGAACTGTAGCTGTCCAGACTCCTCAGTCCATGGCTTCTCCAGGCAAGAACACTGGAGTGCGTTGCCATGCCCTCCTCCAGGGCATCTTCCCAACCCAGGGATCGACCCTGCGTGTCCTGCATCATCTTTGTCTCGGGCCGATTCTTTACTGCTGAGCCCGTGGGGAAGCCCTGCGTGCAACCTGTATCAAGCCTTTACTAAGCACCACCTTATATCTGGTCTACATCCAGGTATAGAAACTTTCCATCACCCCCAGAAAGTGCCCTTGTGCCCCCTGGCAGTCTACATCCTCAGCTCCAGGTAACCACCAACCTGCTTTCTGTCGCTGCAGTTTTGTCTGTTCCAGAACTTTGTGAAAATGAATCTCTTCTTTTGTCTGGCTTCTTCAGCATACCGTTTTGGAGATTCCCTCTGCACTCTGAACAAAATCCCAAACATCCTGTCTTTGCATCGGGAAATACGCAACAAGAACTCAAAACAGTGACGGGACGTTTTCTCTTTTATTATGAGTCTCTCCACAAGTAGATCAGTATTTTTTTTTTCCATACTAGTGAAGGAAATATTATTAGGGTTAGCAAATGTTCTGAAACCTGGACATCTTATCCCCCCTGCTCATCGTCCAGCAGTGAGCTGGGTGTCGTGACTCCTGACATTTTAATGGGGATAGCAAAGCACTCGGAATGAAAGCAAGTGGAGTGAGACAGTACCTGTCTCCCCCAAGTAAAGAATTCAGGTGCTTCCAGCTGTGGAAGCTTAAAGAAGGGAGAGATCAGTGTAGCCCGTGGTGACCAGGGACTTGGGGCTCAAGCTGGACATGGACAGACGTGAAAGGACCAGTACAAGCTGCAAGGACATCGGCAGGTTTTACGATGGAAAGTCAGCAACAACAAAGGCTCAAAACGCTTTCTAAACTGTGTATTTTCTTCTCCACTAACATCTTCATCTCCCGGTTTCCATCAAAACCCAGATTCCTGGGTCTAAGTCTGTAGAGAGACCAAGACCAAAAGCTGGTCCAAGACTTTGGTTTCCCCCTCGTTCATTCCCTTGACTTCTTTTCTCCAGCAGACACCATACACAGGCAGCCTCTCGCTGCTTCTGAGTAAGCTTGGGTCCCTATTATACATTGATTCTTAGCACAGTGTTCTCCATCCTTCTCTAAGAAAATGTTCTTGCTCTGCTTCCCTGGAGAAAATGCATCCCCAGGCCAGTCTGCATATCACTCCAACAAGGACATTCGAGGAACAGGGGAGCCATTGGCCTCTTTCTTAATGAATGACCTGCAGGCTTTCCATGCCAGTCTCGACATCTGGTTTCCAGCGTAGCGTGAGCCGCCCAGCGGCCTTGCTGGGCAGAGTCACCGAGGATGAGCTCTGGCAGTGCCCTTGCTTTCTCCTCCAGTCCCGTTTCCTGCCCCCTCCTGGCTTTTAGCATCGTGGTGTGTGATGCTCTCCCCCGAGATGTGTTAGGGAAGCTAGAGGGAGAACTGGATTCCCTTCCCCTTAACTCCCATTCCAGTCCGGAAGGCTGGTGAGTCCCAGCCTGGGGCAGCAAGCCAGGACCTCTGCCAGGTTGGAGTCCTTTGGCTTTGGTGTGGAGAGGTGGCTGTTCTCTGCCCCACACTGTCAGATGAAAGGTGCTGACATTTGCTCATCAGAGCCCCGCAGTTTAAAGGCACTTGACACGCGATCTCTAAAGCTCATTACCTAAATGAAGGTAAGATATGATCTCCGGCCTGTCCTTGTGTTTTAGAGGTAGAGTATTTTGTTATGAGAGGGAGCTGGTCCCCTTCCTAGGTAAACTCTTTCAAGGATGTACCTGGAACCAGCATTTAGAGGAGGGGGAGTGAGACATACTTGGATGGAATAATTAAGCCTTTAATGTTGGCTTAATTATTTTGTGAGCTAGAAAAGACTTCCCCAAATATGATAAGTCTGAAGTCTTTGGGGGTTTTTTTGTTTTGTTTTCCAGTGCCTGAAAGTCATTCCAGTCTATCCATTCTATCTATTGTATCATTCTACAATTCTGCCAATTGTAGGAGCCATGTACCACCAAAAAGGAACTCCTGTGTGCGTTTGAAAGCGAGGAATCTGTATAGCATTAAGGAATACATCGCTGAGACATAGTGACAGCTCAGCCATCAGCCCAGTCGCTTCGTTAAAGTCATTTGACGTGAAGCATCTACTGAACAGCCTTTTCTGTACCTGGGCTTCTCTGAGAGCTTGCTGACAACTGAAATACAACCATGCCCACATAAAGTTGACGATCTAAAAAGGGTTAGAACACAGCATCCTTCCCCTGTGCTAAGGAATGAAGTTGAACCCTTGCTTTCTACCACATACAAAGTGGATTAAAAACCTAAATCTAAGACCTGAGACTATAAAACTCCTAGGAGAAAACATAGGTGAGAACCTTCACGACATGGGCAATGATTTCGTGCTTATGACACCAGAAGCACAGATGACAAAACTAGAGCTGAGACTCTCCCATCTGTTCAGGCAAACTGTCTTCCTCTCGCACCTTTAACATGTGTTGTTATCGTTAAGTCTCTGTATGATAACCCTAACGTCTGGTTGCCTCTGAGTCTGTTTCTGTTGACTGCTGAATTTCTTGAATGGGAGTTGTTTAATTTTGAGGAGAGTAGTTTTCTCTGGGTGTTGGTTTGAGTTTTTTATAATGTGCCTTAAAATTTTGATTTGAATGCCAGATACTGTTTGCAGAGGAACAGTGGAGAGTGGGTACATGGTAACTGCTCCCAGAGATGGGTGGGTGCACAGGCTGCTCGCCCGAAGAACCGGGTCAGTTTAATGAGTAACTGAGCCAGGTTTGGGTGTGTTGGCACTGACTCTACCTCTCGTGTCCGTGGCTCCACGTTTTCAGATTCCTTTGATGGGAGGATTCTGTTACTTTGGTGGTGGGGGGTGGTGGGAGGGGGGTGGGTGAGCAGTGGGTACATAGTTGTTTTACGGGCTTCCCTGGTGGCTCAGATGGTGAAGAATCTGCCTGCAGTGCTGGAGACGCAGGTTCAACCCCTGGGGTGGGAAGATCCCCTGGAGAAGGAAATGGCAACCCACTCCAGTATTCTCGCCTGGGAAATCCCATGGACTGAGGAGCCTTGCTGGCTACTCAAGATTCGGACACGACTTGGCGACTAAACAACAGCCAAACTGCTCTGTGAGGCAGATTCTTATTAGCCCTGCTTTACAGATGAGGATCAAAGTTTCACAGAGGTCAGGAAGCTTGTCCACGATTCAGGGGCAGGTCCCCCTGCTGTTGAAACCTGTACCCCAGCCACTCCCCAGCTGCACTGACCACTGCCCTGCAGTGATGGGGGGATGCTGAGAGCAGATGGTCTCGAGACTGGTGAAATTAAAGAGCTTAAAGGAGGTGAAAGATGTGGAAGAGGTGAAATGGTCACTGATTGGATGAGGAGCTTATGGAAATAGAGGTATTTATAGGAAGACTCCCAAGTTTCTGGCTTGAATGGGTGGGGAGTTCCGTGAAAGGAGTGTGAAGTCTGAATCAGTTGGCTGAACGCCTGAGACAAGCACATTGTCAGTCAACAGTATTTCAATACAAGAAATGTTTTAGAAAAAGAATGGGGATGGACGGCAATTTTTGGTCTGATCAAAATGCCTATGGGACATCTCAGTGGAGAGGTCAGAAGACAAAGGTCAGAGTTGCAAAGAGAAGCAGCTGCAAGGGGCGCCTGGACTGTCAGCCAGCCAGAGTCCTCGTCCTCCTCCTGGGCTGTGGACTAACGAGATGCTCTTTGATTGCAGGCTCACCAGGACCGAAGGGGAGCCCCGGCTTCCCAGGGATCCCAGGCCCCCCCGGGCAGCCCGGCCCGCGGGGCTCGATGGGACCCGTGGGACCATCTCCTGACCTGTCCCACATTAAGCAAGGCCGGAGGGGCCCTGTGGTCAGTATTTCACCAGCGCTCCCATCCGTGGTTGGGGAACGCGTGTCCCTTCTGCTAAATGAGGTCCCTTTGCCTTGTAGGGTCCACCAGGCGCCCCAGGAAGAGATGGCTCTAAGGTAAGTCTTCTGAGTGGTCCTTACATGCCGTGGTTCCTTAGTCTCCACCTCCTTGCAGGCATTACCTGGAGCTCAAGCATGATTCACTGACCCACTTTGCCAAGTTGAGACATAGACATACTTTTTGTCCCCAAAGCTGGGGGGAAAATCTAAAAAGCCATTTTCTTAAGATATAGAACAATTGTAATAACAAAAACAGCCGCTAAAACCACTTGGAAGAAAAAATGACCCCTATAAACATTAAGCCTGCTGGTTGTCATGGTAGCATGTTTTTCTGTTTAGCCAGGCTTCTCTGTGGGGCTGTTTTACGTGTGTTCCTAATTTCTTTGCTGTGTTTAAGTCAAGAACAGGAGAAGTTCCAGTCTGTGCAAGTGGGTGGTTTCACTCTGGGGGGCTGCCTGCCCCACTGGCCTCATAAAAAAGTCAGTGTGAGTTACTTTAGAAGCTTCTAAGCCATTCCACTCGCTGCCTGGAAACACCAGCTTCCCTCCTTTTGGATCTGGTTGGAAAACACACAGCCTCGGGGCAAATGGAAACCGGAGGCACTTAACTCAAGCCTTTCGGTACAGAGCAGCAGCCCCAAAAGTGCAACGGGAAGTTGACGTTTGCTTCCCGTAGGAGATACTGGCTGTCTTGTGCGGGGAGATGGTAGTGGTGGTGTCTGAATGGAGGCGGGGCTGCTGGCACCCATGTGGCCCAGACGCTAACCCTGACCCTTCTGTTTTCAGGGGGAAAGAGGCGCACCGGGCCCCAGGGGGTCTCCAGTAAGTAGCCCCACCCGTCTTGCTTCCCCAGGGCAGCACGCTCGGGGCTCCCTCTCGGGGGAGCCTTCCTAGCTACCAACAGCCGGGCCTGCAGCTGTGGCTCAGCCGCGGCCACAGAGAGCTCCGTGGTCACAGGAAGGGTCGCGAGAGCCTTTTGCACCTGGTTGGTGCAAAATCCACGTCCTGGTTTTGTTTGTGTTGTCATGGCTAATCTGTATTTGAGCTTCCCTGCTGGCTCATCGGGAAAGAATCCACCTGCCAGTGCAGGAGACGTGGGTTCGATCCCTTGGTTTGGAAGACCCCCTGGAGAAAGGGAATGGCTCCTGTGTTCTTGCCTGGCGAATTCCATGGACAGCGGAACCTAGCAGGCTACAGCCCATGGGGTCGCCAAAGACTTGGACGTGACTTGGCGACTAAACAGCAACGACGACCATCTTTATTTGGAATGTCTTCTCTTAAGACTCCAAACCCTAGCTGTCCTAAGTCTGTGTCCAGGTGTGTCTTACAATATGGGAAGTGGCAGAGCTGAGGTTCAAATCCAAGAGAAGCCCAGCCTCTTAACCACTGCCCTCCGCCTCCCAGGGTTCTTTGGAAGGTAACTAGGAGAGGCATTCTCAGATTCCATCATTCTACCAGATTTGACGGAGCCTGAGAGCTAGGAGAGGTCCGTGTGCCACCACAGTGCATCTGGGAGGTGAAGGGGCACAGGGCGGCATCCGCCAGCTGTTGTTTATGGGCCTGACGTTTCCCCCGTTTGAGACACAGAGTTGACGAGGCGGTCACCATCAGACGGCAGGGCAGCCGGCCACGGCGCCTCCGGGAGCCCTGCGTCAGCCAAGGGGCGGGTCTCTGGTCATCTGGTTTGACTCTTCTCTCCTGTGCAGGGACCCCCTGGTTCTTTCGATTTCCTGCTGATTGTGCTGGCCGAAATCCGTAATGACATCACCGAACTGCAGGAACAGGTGTTCGGGCGTCGGACTCACTCTTCAGCAGAGGAGTCCCCGTCACCGCACGAACTTTCCAGCTATCCGGAGACCCTGGACGTGGGCTCTGGAGATGACTCCCCGGGAAGAACTGAGACAAGAGCCTCGGGAGCCGCCAGAGACTTCTATCCTTAGCACATCCCACATCTTCATGCCAAAGGAAGAGTGTTTTCCCCTGCAGTGAAATCCTCCAAAGAACAAAAACAAAACATCACTAGAGACCTAAAAAAAGATACGTTTTTATTTTCTTTACTCTTTCTCTTTCTTCTTCCTACTTCTCCTCTTCCAGACACTGTTTACAGAGTCTCCTGCTAGACATCCTAAAGACCCCAGGAACGAAATGATTGATTTCAGTGCTTCCCCCAGAGAATATACAGGGCAGCTCTTCTTTGAATTCCTTATTTTCCAGGAACTTCTAATTTATGAATTAGGTACTCACATTATCTTAACATTTGGCAGACTATCAAAAAAGGGGAAAGAGTTCTAGGAAAATGTGTGTTTCAGTTCAGTTCACTCACTCAGTTGTGTCCAACTCTTTGTGACCCCATGGACTGCAGCACACCAGGCCTCCCTGTCCATCACCAACTCCCAGAGCTTACTCAAACTCATGTCCAT
This sequence comes from Tragelaphus eurycerus, assembly GCA_935064755.1. Classification (NCBI taxonomy): domain Eukaryota; kingdom Metazoa; phylum Chordata; class Mammalia; order Artiodactyla; family Bovidae; genus Tragelaphus; species Tragelaphus eurycerus. The sequence goes on from CAKXYN010000023.1 coordinate 4,040,140, forward strand.
GGAGTCGGTGATGCCATCCAGCCATCTCATCCTCTGTCATCCCCTTCTCCTCCTGCCCTCAATCTTTTCACAGTCTTTTCAAATGAGTCAGTTCTTCCCATCAGGTGGCCAAAGTATTGGCATTTCAGCTTCAGCATCAGTCCTTCTAATGAATATTCTGAACTGATTTCCTTTAGGATTGACTGGTTGGATCTCTTTGCTGTTCAAGGGACTCTCAAGAGTCTTCTCCAACACCACAGTTCAAAAGCATCAATTCTTCAGCGCTCAGCTTTCTTTATGGTCCAACTCTCACATCCATACATGACTACTGGAAAAACCATAGCCTTGACTAGACGGACCTTTGTGAGCAAAGTAATGTCTCTGCTTTTTAATATGCTGTCTAGGTTGGTCATAACTTTTCTTCCAAGGAGCAAGCATCTTTTATTTATGTGGCTGCAGTCACCATCTACAGAGATTTTGGAGTCCCAAAAAATAAAGTCTGTCACTGTTTCCACTGTTTCCCCATCTATTTGCCATGAAGTGATGGGACCAGATTCCATGATCTTTGTTTTCTGAATGTTGGGTTTTAAGCCAACTTTTTCACTCTCCTCTTTCACTTTCATCAAGAGGCTCTTTAGTTCTTCACTTTCTGCCATAAATGTGGTGTCACCTGCATATCTGAGGTTATGGATATGTCTCCCAGCAGTCTTGAATCCAGCTTGTGCTTCATCCAGTCCAGCATTTCTCTTGATATACTCTGCATATAAGTTAAATAAGCAGGGTGACAGTATACAGCCTTGACATACTCCTTTCCCAAATTGGAACCAGTGTATCGTTCCATGTCCAGTCCTAACTGTTGCTTCTTGATCCACATACAGATTTCTCAGGAGGCAGGTAAGGTGGTCTGGTATTCCCATCTCATTAAGAATTTTCCACAGTTTGTTGTGATCCACAGTCAAAGGCTTTGGCATAGTCAATAAAGCAGAAGTAGATGTTTTTCTGGAACTCTCTTGCTTTTTCAATGATCCAACGGATGTTGGCAATTTGATCTCTGGTTCCTCTGCCTTTTCTAAATTCATCTTGAACATCGGGAAGTTCACGGTTCATGTACTGCTGAAGCCTGGCTTGGAGAATTTTGAGCATTACTTTACTAGCGTGTGAGATGAGTGCAATTGTGCAGTAGTTTGAGCATTCTTTGGCATTGCCTTTCTTTGGGATTGGAATGAAAACTGACCTTTTCCAGTCCTGTGGCCACTGCTGAGTTTTACAAATTTGCTGGCATGTTGAGTGCAGCACTTTCACAGCATCATCTATTAGAATTTGAAATAGCTCAACTGGAGTTTCATCACCTCCACTAGCTTTGTTTGTGGTGATGTTTCCTAAGGCCCACTTGACTTAAATTCCAGGATGTCTGGCTCTAGGTGAGTGATCACACTATCATAGTTATCTGCATTGTGAAGATCTTTTTTGTATAGTTCTTCTGTGTATTCTTGCCATCTCTTCTTAATATCTTCTTCTTCTGTTAGGTCCATACCATTTCTGTCCTTTATTGAGCCCATCTTTGCATGAAAAGTTCCCTTGGTATTTCTAATTTTCTTGAAGAGATCTCTAGTCTTTCCCATTCTGTTGTTTTCCTCTATTTCTTTGCACTGATCATTGAGGAAGGCTTTCTTATCTCTCCTTGCTATTCTTTGGAACTCTGCATTCACATGCGTATATCTTTCCTCTTCTCCTTTGCCTTTCACTTCTTTTCATAGCTATTTGTAAGGTCTTCTCAGACAACCATTTTGCCTTTTTGCATTTCTTTTTCTTGGGGATGGTCTTGATCACTGCCTCCTATACAGTGTCATGAACCTCTGTGCATAGTTCATCAGGCACTCTATCTATCAGATCTAAGCCCTTGAATCTATTTCTCACTTCCACTGTATAATCATTAGGGGTTTGGTTTAGGTCATACCTGAATGAGCTAGTGGTTTTCCCTACTTTCTTTAAGTCAAGTCTGAATTTGGCAATAAGGAGGTCATGATCTGAGCCACAGTCAGCTCCCGGTCTTGTTTTTGCTGACTATATAGAGCTTCTCCATCTTTGGCTGCAAAGAATATAATCAATCTGATTTCAGTGTTGACCATCTGGTGATGTCCATGTGTAGAGTCGTCTCTTGTGTTGTTGGAAGAGAGCATTTGCTATGACCAGTGCGTCTTCTTGGCAAAACTCTGTTAGCCTTTGCCCTACTTCATTCAGTATTCCAAGGCCAAATTTGCCTGTTACTCCAGGTGTTTCTTGACTTCCTACTTTTGTATTCCAGTCCCCTGTAATGAAAAGGACATTTTTTGGGGGTGTTAGTTCTAGAAGGTCTGATAGGTCTTTAAAGAACCATTCAACTTCAGCTTCTTCAGCATTACTGGTTGGGGCATAGATTTGGATTACAGTGATATTGAATGATTTGCCTTGGAAATGAACAGAGATCATACTGTCATTTTTGAGATTGCATTCAGGTACTGCATTTCAGACTCTTTTGTTGACTATGAGGGCTACTCCATTTCTTCTAAGGGATTCTTGCCCACAGTAGTAGATATAATGATCATCTGAGTTAAATTCACCCATTCCAGTCCATTTGAGTTCACTGATGCCTAAAAATGTCTTGCCAACTCCTGTTTGACCACTTCCAACTTGCCTTGATTCATGGTCCTAACATTCAAGGTTCCTATGCAATATTGCTCTTTATAGCATTGGACTTTACTTCCATCACCAGTCACATCCACAGTTGGGTGTTGTTTTTGCTTTGGCTCCATCCCTTCATTCTTTCTGGAGTTATTTCTCCACTGATCTCCAGTAGCATATTGGACACCTACTGACCTGAGGAGTTCATCTTTCAGAGTCCCATCTTTTTGCCTTTTCATCCTGTTGATCAGATTCTCAAGGCAAGAAAACTGAAGTGGTTTGCCATTCCCTTCTCCAGTGGACCATGTTTTGTCAGAACTCCACCATGACCCATCTGTCTTGGGTGGCCCTACATGGCATGGCTCATAGATTCATTGAGTTAGACAAGGCTGTGGTGCATGTAATCAGATTGATTAGTTTTCTGTGATTGTGGTTTTCAGTCTGTCTGCCCTCTGATGGAGAAGGATAAGAGGCTCATGGAAGCTTCCTGATAGGAGAGACTGACTGAGGGGGAAACTGGGTCTTGTTCTGATGGGCGGGGCCATGCTCAGTAAATCTTTAGTCCTATTTTCTGTTGATGGGCAGGGCTGTGTTCCCTCCCTGTTATTTGACCTGGGGCCAAACTAAGGTGGAGAAAAGAAGATAATGGCGACCTCCTTCAAAAGTTCCCATGCAGGCACCGCTACACTCAGTGCCCCCAGCCCTGCAGCAGGCCACCGCCGACCCACGCCTCTGCCGGAGACTCCTGGACACTCCTAAGCAAGTCTGGGTTAGTCTCCTGTGGGGTCACTGCTCCTTTCTCCTGGGTCCTGGTGCACAAAGTTCTGTTGTGCCCTCCAAGAGTCTGTTTCCCAGTCCTGTGTAAGTTCTGGCAGCTCTATGATGGGTTAATGGTGACCTCCTCCAAGAGGGGTTATGCCATGCCCAGGTCTGCTGCACCCAGAGCCCCTGCGGGAGTCCACTGCTGACCCGGACCTCCTCAGGAGATGCTCACACACACTTCTGTCTCAGTCTCTGTGGGGTCTCTGGGTCCTGGTGCCCTTGTTTGAGCACTTTGAGCATCTCTGGCAGGAATGGGGTTTGATTCTAAACGCAAATTCATCCCTCCTACCATCTTGCTGGGGCTTCTCCTTTGCCCTTGGACATGGGGTATCTCCTCACAGTCACTCCAAAATTAGTTTATTTATTAAAAAAATATGTAGATACATGTCCCAAAATAGACTGCTATACCTCCATATCAAAATTACCCGTTTTCAGTGAAAAGGGGAAGACGGCAATCTATATTTGCCTCAGTGGGTAATTCTTTTTCCTTGTCAATCTGACAGATTTAAAATATTCTATCCTCCTACCCAACCTTGTTTACCCGTGTTCCATCCCTGGGTCAGGAAGATCCCCTGGAGAAGAGAATGGCAGCCCACTCCAGTATTCTTGCCTGGAGAATCCATGGACAGAGGAACTTGGCAGGCTACAGTTCACGGGATTGCAAAGAGTTGCACGTAACTGAGCAACTAATACTTTAGTAATTTTGATTAAAGACAGAAGAAGAGGAGTGGAGATCAGAATAGATGGAGAAAAACCACAGTCCCGTATAGACTGCCCTGTAAGTGGCCTCATAGTAACACTCAGATATGACTGTTAAGGGCTTCCCAGGTGGCGCTAGTGGTAAAGAACCCGCCTGCCAATGCAGGAGATGTAAGAGGCGCAGGTTTGATCCCTGGGTTGGGAAGATCCCCTAGAGATGGGCAAGGCAACCCACTCCAGTATTCTCACCTGGAAAATCCCATGGACAGATAAGCCTGGTAGGCTACTGTCCTTGGGGTCGCACAGAGTCAGACATGACTGAAGCAGTTTATCACCCACGCACGTGATTATTAAGGGTTCATGCCACACTTATCTATAAGTATCCTATTCAAAGAAGAAAATTACTCTCGCTGTGGGAATATATGCTGTTTTCAAGACAAAAAGTGAGTGAGTGCAGTGCCCTGGCTCACATAAGAACAGTGAGCTTCTGGTTTGCCAGGACATTTAAAAGCTATTAGGCTGGCCAAAAAGTTCCCGAATGTTGGAGAAATTTCTGGCCAACCCGGTATTTGATTGAATGAGTGGGACTGCTTAGTAAACCACAAGATTATTTGTTAAATAAAGGTACCTGACCCTTGGGGAGAGGTGCAGGGTTTCCTGGCTGTGACCAGGTGCCCACCAGATGCCTTTAGGCTGTGATCCAGGTTGACTCAATGGACAGCAGAGCTCAGGGCTGGAAGGAGGTTGCTTGGCTTCAGTTGTTGGCAGGGGAGTGGGGTGATGGTGAGGGGTAAACAGGAGAACCTTGGGCAGGGGCACCTCTGCATCACAGAAGCAGGTAAACTGAGGGCTTCCCTGGTGGCTCAGCTGGTAAAGAATCCGCCTGCAATGTAGGACACCCCAGTTCAATTCCTGGGTCAGGAAGTGCCCCTGGAGAAGGGAGAGCCTACCCACTCCACTTTTCCTGGGCTTCCCTGGTGGCTCTGATGGAAAAGAATCTGCCTGCATGCAGGAGACCCAGGTTTGACCCCTGGGTTGTGAAGATCCCCTGGAGAAGGGCATGGCAACCCGCTGCAGTATTTTTGCCTGGAGAATCCCCATGGACAGAGTGGGCTGGCGGGCTACAGTCCATGGGGTCACAAAGAGTCAGACACAACGAGCAACGAAGCCCAGGCATTAGAAGCCCTTGTCTGGGGCCAGCCAAGCTTGCCAGCACATTGAAAATAATACATAATTGAAAGATCTCTTGAATGGGGAGTGGAAAAACAACAGTGTTCCTTGTTTGCCAAAAATTTCCTTCCCACCCTTCCCATTTTTCCTTAATTTTCCACAATGTAGTCCAAGTTCCAGTTCTTGTAGGTCTTCTTGATTTCCCTTCCCCAGCAACACAGGAGGCAGTTGGAAACTATATTCCCAAACCTCCCCTGGAGTCAGGTTTGCTCTCACACCTCTGGGTCCACATTCCAGAAAAAGGCTTTCTCTGGATCCCCAGGAGCAAGTGCTCCAGGGACCTGTAGGGGCATCTGCTCCTCTGGAATGTTGTTGGGGGAGCGCGTGGTCTTAACGGGCAGCTTACAGGCTCTTCACGTCTGCTTTGTCATTTGACACCCAGGGTGGTGTTTCATGGACCCACTCAGGAGGCCTCTGCCCGTGTGTTGAGCATCATACGAGACCACTGTCACAGCTTCTCTTTGCTCGTGTCCCCATCTCTTACCCTGCAGTGTCCCCCTGAATTTCCCGGTGGTTTGTGTTTAATTCTCTTTCTCCATCTCCTTTAATGCCGCCATCATTTCACAGCATGTTTAAAGACAATCACGGTGGCTGTTCTATGGCCACTTCTGTCTTCCTTCAGAACGGCAGGAAGGGCTACGTGCGCAAATTTGAAGGGACACCAGCCTTTCTTCCCTCGTCCCCATCCTGTTAGAAACAGGGCTGCGTCAGCCAGCCGGTGGCCGAGTTTTTCACCAACACTTGACTCCACTGTTTCTTTCCTGCACCAAGTCCCTGGCTGCTGTCCACCCCGATGCTACAGCTGAACGCAGACGCCTCCTCAGAGCTCCCTTCCTGGGGTCCCTCCTGCCCCTACAGTCTCTCCAGAACCTAACCTTCACAGCAGGAGCCCTCACCCACCACGGGTTCCCAGAGATGAATTCAGCAGATGTTGATTCCCATCTGGAATGTATTTAATGTTTGCCTGCTTGTGGAATGCATTATTTAAAGTGTGTGGATGGATGAATGCTAAAAAAAAAAAAAAAAATTATGCATAGGCTCTATGAGAAATGAGCTTTATCTTTGATTTTTTAAATGAGGAATTTTATTAACTTTTAAACAGTGAACTGTATGTAGAAATATTGGGGTTTTTTTCTTCCATATTATTGAGTACTCATAAAATGCAGCTAAACTGTGTGTTTGGCCGGAAGCTAGGTAACGGAATGAATGGAAGGTGGTAATATCTGGGATTTATGAGACGATTGTGGATAGTATCTTCTAGCAAAATATACAATAACCTGTATGTTATCATCTCAATCTGCTGGATTGGACAACTTGTAAAATAATTATTTATCCTCATATTTTCAAAACTTGGACTACTACCATAGGATAAAATATATACTCTGTATACCCAAATTATATTTTTCAAAGATAAGGTATAATAATGCATTGTTATTCCTAATATATCTTTTAGCTATGGATGGAAAACCAAAGCTTCACTGTCTAAACAGGACTTCTGCTTAGAACCTAATAGACTAGGCTTTCGGGGGGAAGGGGGTATAAAACTTGTTAGTCTGAGGGATCTGCTTTGTGTTTCATGGAGGGAAAGGTCTTTCCCAGAAATGTTGATTTCTGTCTTTTGCACTCTGATAACTAGAACCTAGAAAAGGACTTTATAGATTGGCTCTGTTTCAGAAAGCAATGGATATAAAATTCTCCTATCCAAAATAGGAGGGGATACATTTTAGTTTAAGAAAATCCTTCTCCCTTTCCAATTGCAAAGGGAGACATTACAAGCTTTAGAATGCCAAAGCCTGGGGGCAGTGCTAAAGGAAGGCTGTCTTGTCTCTCCTTCTTTATTTTCTGACACCTGCCATGGAATGAACTGGCCAACTAAAGTCATTTCTAGTATAAACTCGGACAAGTGTGTCTCACAGCCAAGCAGGTGAAGAACAAGTGCACGCCGGCGTTTGGTATGGGCAGGGGGCATGTCCTCCCTGACGGGGCAGGGGGCGTGTCCTCCCCAACATGCCAGGCGGAGGGCCCCCGACCATGGCCCTCCTCCCTGTCCGGGGTGGGGTTCGTGCAGCTGTCGGCTCACGAAGCCTGCCCCCAGGCACGCGGGGGACGGTATCCTTGGTGACCAGGTGCCGGCATCTCCCTGGGTTGACAGAAGACCCCTCTTCACTTTCCCCCTCCCGCCACTCCAGCCTGTCACAGAGCAGCCTCAGTATGTAACCTTAACATCTTTCAGATAACCTTCCCTGAAAAGGAAATTTATCCACAGGAATCCAGGCCAAACAACTAGTAGAATAGAGCCATCTAAAGTTTTTAATAATGAGTTCAGGGAAACAGTTGAAAATTTTCCTGGCACAGTTAGCATGTATGTTTCACAAGAAATCAAAAAATAATTTTCCATTTGAGAAAAAAAAAAAATGACTGTAATTGTTAAAGCATAAAACTTTGGACTTCACATGCTCCTGCAACAAATACCGCCTTAGAGATATCCTAGAAAAGAAAGACCCTTTTACACATTCCCCCAGGGACCTCACATTCTTTATGTGAGATCCTCAAAGCAAGCACCCTGGGGAATTCCATTTTTATTTCCAGCGCCTAGCCATATCCTTCAATAGCTGTGTTCATTATTTATAACAGGTCCATATGACAATTGAACTAGTATTCAGTTATGGATGTGATACTATGAAGTGCTTTTGATAAGATGATATATGCCTAATAACAAAGTTATTTTTCTTACGTGGTTGTGCTGTGTTTTGTCCCGACACCCAGTCCTAAAGAAGTCTGTATACAAGGTGATGGAGAAAGAAGTTTCTCTTAGGAGCCAGAACCTGCATTCTGGGTAGGCTCCCCCCTGGGGGGCTGGCTGTGTTCCCAGCATTTGAGTCTGAGCCAAGGTCTTAGGACCCAGCTTCCACTGAATCTGAGTCTGAGGGTCACCTCCCCAGTTAGGGCAATCCCCTGGGACCCCCATGGTGGGCTTTTCAACCCGGAACTCTCTGAAGACCTTTGCAGATGCTTTAGGGGGAAACTTGTGAGGGCCCCCCCACCCCCGCAACCCCAGCCCCTGCAACTCCCCCTGCACCATGAACAAGTCAGCCTTCAATTGGTTTGGGATTAGAATTCCATGTAAAGTTTCCTTTGGAGGGGGAAAAAAAGCTGAATACCTAGAAAAGAGGTTAAAATAGTTTGGGGAAAAAGCCCCATGCATGGTAGCTGAAATTCCCTTGTGTGAAGATAAGAAAGGGATTCTCATCAGTTGGGCCACATGGGAGGTGGAGGTACATAATGAAAGGCTATTTCTAAGCAATATGTAGCAGTCTTTATCAGGGTGCCTTAAACACCCCCCAAATTATGTTTATACATCTCACTTTTCTTTAGCAAATATTTATCAAATGTTTGTCATCTGCCACACACTGCCCTGTGCAACCAAACATGAGGGAGCAGTCATAATCCCCATCCTCCTAGAGATTTTTGGCAAAACAGACAGATCCTTCCAGGCAAAATGAATTAATTACAGAAGTATGCAGTTACAAGCTGTGATAAGTGCTATGAATGAAAAGCGTTGGGTAAGAGTTTGTGCCCACGGGGCCTGCATCTCAGCCCCTGAGCACGCCGAGCAGCTCACACACACACCACTCGACAGCGTCCACGCCAGGGCCACAGGAGACCACGAGCCCTCGCAGAGAAAAGCTTCATGAACCCTCTGAATGGAACAGCAACCAATGGAAATCTCCAAGACCCCTTCCCTATAGGATGTTTCCAGCCTTCCTAATGGAAAAATCAGCTTAGTGAACCAAAAGCTGGGTGGATTGCCTGTGGATATTCCATGCATGCAGGGTGGCTGGTAACCTCAGGTGCCCCCGTCCTGGTTCCCAGCAGAGTCTGAGCTTCATTTCCTCCCAGCCAGGCCACTACAGCTGTGAAAAGGCTGCCTGTGCTTTTGGACCGCCCCCCAGCTTGGGTGCGGATTCTCACCACCTGCCCACATCTGGATAACGAGGTTACCGGCTGGGCTACGTGGGAGCTTGCGCTCAGTTGCTGGGCTCTCCACACACACAACAGTCGACTCGGCCAGGGCAGGTGGGGCAGTTGCTGGTGAGCCGCAAGGTTCTGGGGGACTGATAGAGATGCGTGTTTGTTTCCTGGGGCTGCTGGAACAAAGTCCCACGACCAGGGGGATTAAACAACAGAAATATGTTTTCTTACAGTTCCGGGAGCTGGAAGTGCAGTGGGGGTCACCGGGGCGGGAGGCTTCTGGAGGCCCTGCGGGAGAGGCCGTCACACGCGTCTCGCCAGTTCCTGGGGGTTGCGGCAGTCCTGGGCCCTGCGTGTGTCTGACGTCATGTGTCGTTCTGACGTCACGTGTCGTTCTGACGTCACGTGTCGTTCTACCTCGGTGTCTGTGTGTCCCGGGCCCTCACGCGGTGTTCTGTGTCTCTATCTTCCCTTCTTTTAAAGGCACTACTTATTGGATAAGGACCTGTCCTAATCCATGATGGCCTCATCTCAGTTACATATGCAAAGACCCTATTTCCACATAAGGTCACATCGAGAGGTTCTAGGCAGATGTGAATTTTGAGGGGGACCCTATTCCACCCAGTACAAGAAGAAACTGTTCTCCCTACCCATTGACCCCTGTCACCCTGCCTATTTCCTTTAACAGCTTTTTTTTTTTTTTCCAATCTGAAATTTTTAACTGGCTCCCTTCATGCAAAACAAGTTTACTGAGGGCCAAAGATAGAACAGGGATGGCACAAAGACCTGATGTCACAGAGGCTGCCTTTTGGTCTAGGAAGACAAACAGATGTGTTTTGGGGTTCTGCAGGGAAACATAACCAACAGATACATACATGTGGGTGGATGGGTAGGTAAATATAGATGTGTGTATATATGTACACACAGAGATTTAATGGATTGCCTCGTAGTGATTGTAGAAGCTGGTAAGTCTTAAAACTGTAGGGTAGGCTGGCATCATGGAGACCCAGGGAAGAGCAGATATTGCAGTTTGATTCTAAAGATAGATCCTGGCAGAATTCCTTCTTCAGGGTCGGTGTTTTTCTGTTAAGATATTTGAGTCAATGGGGCCCATCCACATTACAGAAGCTTTACACAAAATCTGATTTAAATGTTCATCTCATCTTTAAAAAGTGCCTTCCCAGAAACATCTAGAATTATGTTTGCTCACATATCTAGATGCTGGTACCAAATACTAGCCAAGTTGACACATGAAATAGGCCATCACAGTATGTATAAGGTATTAAAAAGAGCTATGGGGGGAAATTAAGTAGGGTAGAGGAGTATGGCAGCCCACTTCAGGGTTCTTGCCTGGAGAATCCCAGGGATGGGGGAGCCTGGTGGGCTGCTGTCTATGGGGTCGCACAGAGTCGGACACGACTGAAGCGACTTAGCAGCAGCAGCAGAGGAGTATAGCAGTGGAGGGTGGAGAAGAGAGCCACAGCGATGCCGGCCGGGAACAACCCGTGGAGATGCACCTTGAGGAGACCTGCTTGGTCTCAAACGCTGGTGCGGGCTCAGTGTGACCAGGACAGAGTAAACCCGTAGGAGATGCCCTGGGAGGCAGCTGGGGCCCACGGAGAGCCTCCAGGGCCTCTGTTAGGACTGCACGTTTCCTTCTGGCCCTGAGGAAGGTCTTGAAGGGGCAGGAGCAGGAGCAGGGAAACCCACTGGAAACTGTTGAAGGAAGTTCCTTATTTCCTGACTGTCTCCCTCCGTGAGAACTTGCTGCTTGTCTGGTGTCTGCTTCCTCATTAGACTAGAGACTCGGGGGAAGGAACTTTCTGTTTTTCTCTGCTCTGTTCCCAGCATCTGCTCTCACGCCCAGGACGCGGTAGGATTCTGATCAATGTTTCATAGTGAATTTGACAGAATTACACGTTTAGTCTTCCCCAAACCCTGTAAGGCAGGTACTTTATCATCTTCGATGTAGTCATACACTGAGAGGTAAAGGAGCTTGCCCAAGGTCACACAGCTAAAACATTTGTAATGGGTATATTCAAAGCACGTTAATTTACCATCACATTCATCCTGTAGCATACATACAGCTCAGCCAGTCAGCCCGCATTCTCCCCACACATTGGACTCAAACATGACTTCAGAGAATGGGCCTCCATGATACAGAAGGCCAAGGTCACCCACTTGCTTCCACCATGTAATTTCCTAATGTATGTGGAATTGACAACTTTTCTGACCTTCTGATACAAGGTGACCGGCAAATGCACACAGACTATCACCATATATTCTCAAGGAAATGAAAGAATTACAAACCTCTTATAAGTTACTATTACATGGTTTTGGTTATGGCCCAAAAATAACTGGGAATCAAGCCTCAAAGAGAAATACAATAGATTAAATAACACATTCTCTAACAGAAAGAAACATGTTATTCTTCAGGGAAGGCTTTTTTTTTTCTAATAGGAGTATATCAAATGATTATTAGTCACTGACCAACATACAAAACCATTTCTTAGGAAGCCTCATGGAGACAGTGAGCAGAAGAAAGCATGTTTTCACTCACCTATCTCTGCAGGGGGTTAATTTCCTGAGCTTTGGGTATGTGTCTGATGGCTGAACTTAAGGAAAGGATAAAGCCTTGAGCAAACAGCCAACCAGATCACTAAGATCAGCAGCTTTCAAATGTTTTTGACATGGACTCAGTGGAAAAACACACACATTTTACACACTGACCCAACACTTACAGTAACTGGAACAGGTCTCATAAGACTCACCCTCACTATGTAACGATGCAGGCATGTGCTCTCTGTATGATTCATTTTTTAAAAGATAAAGTCCTCACAAACACTGAGTTGATTTTATGACTTAGAAGGAGTGCCAGCCCACTTGCTCAGGCCACCTGCTTCTCACACTTTATTGTGTCCCTGGATCAGAATCACAGAGTGCGAGGGGGGTGGGGGTGGAAAGGGGGGAGCTCTACGATGGTGAGAATGCTGTTTCCGCAGCTGTGGTGAGGGTGCAGTCTTAGATTTGCACTCTAATAAGCTCCAGGTGACCCCACCACTGCTGCTCTGTGGGCACACTGAGCAGGAGGGACCCATCTGTCGTGCGGGAGTGTCACTCTGCGCTGTAGATAGCATCAGGAGAGGATGCAATTAATTTAGGATTCTGACAGGAGTCAGGGATGCACATATGGCTATTATATTCCAATTACACAATCCCTTGTGCCTACTACTTGCTCAAGAAAATATGGTTTCCTTGGAAAATGGCACATCCAAAGACACCTTCAAATAAAACTTATCTCACCATTAGCATTCGATGAGGAATCAATTTGAAAGCCAGCGAAAGGGGAAAAGAAGTGTCTAGAGGGAGAATGGAGACCCCGCTGGGGACGTGGGAGGACGGTGAATGCCAGCTTTGTGCAGGCTGCTAATATTGGGGAGGCCTGGCTCCCAGAGGGGACAGAGAGGAGGTCCCGGCAGCTGGTCGGCTCAGCCAGCGCTGCCTCTTGCCTCCCGCGGGGCACCAGCGTCCCCACCCCGGCAAGTCAGAGGCTCGGGATTCTTGGCCGTCTCTGGCGGGATGACAGCTTGGGTTTTGAATTCTAACTTCTCCAGTCTCTCTTCTGTGGCTTCTTATCCCCTTCTGTCTGACCTGCCAGCCACACCGGGAGTGGAAGGTGGGTGGAGAAATGATTAAGCCAGAAGGAAGGTTGTATCTATGGAGTCCTGTTTTGTTGTATAAATAGTTTTTATGATATGTGAGAGTGGAACTGTTTCCAAAGGCAAGTTTTGTTCGGTGTTTTCTCTTTTTTTCTTTAGCTGTAACCCATGGGCATTTGGGGCACTTTCTGCTTTGCCTCCCCCGTCCCCCCACAAACACAGTAATATCCTGGATCAGCCCTGAGTTGGATCGGAGACGCCGTTGACCTTCCTCCCCCAGAATCCTGGAGATAACGCGCAGCGTCTCACTAGCCTGCCATCATGCCATGTGATTGAAAGCCCGTGTCATGCAGAATGCTTCTCTTCTGTACCAGTGGGATCATTCATTTACAATTCAGTTAAAAGTCTCAGCCAAGACCTTCTATACAGACTGTAGAGAACCACGTACGTTGCCTTTGGAAAAAAAAATCTGGAGAGGAGAAAGGTGCCACAAATTGAATTAGGCTCAGATCGTTCAGAAAGGAAGTAACAGCTGGAAAACATTTCCGAGATCCCTCGGAGGCGCCTTCCAAGGATAGCGGCCAAACGCATTTCATTACGGGCTCATTCTACGCAACGCTGGCTCTGCTGTCCTTGCCACCAGCCAGCTTGACACACACTGAGCGTATAAATATTCACACGGTGTGGGGTGAGAGCCTTTAGACCGACAGGATATGACTTGGGTGTTCCAAATAAGTGAGAGCAGCCCCAGGGGACTGGCTCTTCCAGCTCACGGGGCACCCGTCCGCCGAGGATCAAATCCGCGGCTGGCGCAGCGCAGCACCTTCTCAGGGCCAGTCTGTCAACCCTCACTCCATTCACTGCACCCGAGTCTTCCTTGAGGGGCCTGATTACTGGACTTGAAGTTCCACTCGGCGGCCTGCAAGGCTGCGGCTGCATGCCCCCCCAGCACCCACGTGGGCATCCTCTCCTCGGGGAGGTCAGTCTCTCTCCCACCTTTCACTTGATTCTGGAGGTCCCCAGTGAGACCGGGGATCTGGTTACTGTTCTCACGGGAGAGTTGCCTTGGGGTCCCTCAGGGCCAGTGGGTGCTGGTAGGCATCTGGGGTGCATGGAGGGGCCTCAGAGGAGTGAAGGACTGCCCTCCGAAGGATGGGGAATCTGCAACCGACACCCCAAAATACCAGGCCTCCCCACCCTCACCCCTCGCCGTGAGTCTGCCCAGGTCTGAAATCCTCACCACTAACTTCCCCTCTTAGGGGCCATCCGCTCTGGCTACTGCTCTCAAAAGCTGGTTCATCCACTAGCCAGCAGGTACATGGAAAACTTAGTCATCTGACTCTAAATTGAGACCCAAGTTCAGTTCAGTTCAGTCGCTCAGTCGTGTCCGACTCTTTGCCACCCCATGAACCACAGCACACCAGGCCTCCCTGTCCATCACCAACTCCCGGACTCCACCCAAACCCATGTTCATCGAGTTGGTGATGCCATCGAACCATCTCATCCTCTGTCATCCCCTTCTCCTCCTGCCCTCAATCTTTCCCAGAATCAGGGTCTTTTCAAATGAGTCAGCTCTTCGCATCAGGTGGCCAAAGTATTGGAGTTGCAGCTTCAACATCAGTCCTTCCAATGAACACCCAGGACTGATCTGCTTTAGGATGGACTGGTTGGATCTCCTTGCAGTCCAAGGGACTCTCAAGAGTCTTCTCCAACACCACAGTTCAAAAGCATCAATTCTTTGGCATGCAGCCTTCTTCACAGTCCAACTCTCATATCCATACATGACCACTGGAAAAACCATAGCCTTGACTAGATGGACCTTTGTGGACAAAGTAATTGAGACCCAAAGAGAAAGCAATTTGGAGGGAGTTTATGATCTATAATCAGGAGGGGAAAACAAAACTAATTTCAAAGCTACATTCCAGCAGGGCTGGTGTCAGGAAAGGAAGGTAGATTATAAGAGAATCCAAGACAGTGACCCATGGGCTCTGTCGTCTCAAAGCACCTCTCCTCTCGTTCAGTGAATATTCTCTCACCACCATCATCGGGAACTGGAAGGCTTCTGAGACGCTCCCAGTGCTAGCTGGGTGCCAGCGCGCCCGCCCACGTCATACTAGGGGAACGTGAAGGAATGAGTTCAGCCTCACAGGCAACAATTCGGATCAGGGCTGTGTCTGGGTCAGAGTTGTGCCAGGGGCTTCTCCACCTCCCACTCTTGCTGCCTTCAGAGACCACCTCCTTTCTTTCTCCCAGATGGAAGCTGGAATCAGTGATGGTAGTTGTTCCAATCTGCCTCCTACCCTTCATCATAAACTGCTTGAGGACAGCCATTAACATCTTCATCACTTCTGGGGAACCTAGAAGAGTTTGATGCACACACATTAACAGTTCAGAAAATGTTTGCAGGGAGCAGCCAGTTGCTGAGGATACAATCATGAGTGCCCCCCAGTTACTTACATTCACTCAACTATTCAGCAAAGGATGCATCAGCTGACCGCTCTGTGACACGTGAGCACTGGATGTGTGATAAATATCAAGGCCAGCTCTGGCCCCCGTCTTCATGGGCTTGTGAATGGAATCACAGGCCTATAAGGACACATACTGAAGCCCCATCACCTTTTAAATTTTTGTGCAAAAATTTTCCCAGGGATCTTTCATTTTACAGTTCGAAACTGGATGCTTTCTAGGCAACACCCCAAACAACACCGGCCAACAGGACAGAGCCTGTCACAAAGCCTGTGCCTCTTTCTGCTGCCTCTTCTGCAACGTGTGTCTACACTTGGGTTTAGCAAGCTGCAAAAGCCTGCTCGGGACATAGAATTTTCCCATTGAAGCAAAATTGTGCCTTAAGCCGGAGCTGAGGTCAAAATGCACTAGGAACGCCAACAATGTACCTTCCCCACAGGACTTGCAGCTCCTATGCAGGATTGTGCTCCCCACCAGCTCTCACTCAAGACAGGAGGGCTGGCAGAGGGAGATGGAGACCGGCTGGGAAAGAAGACAGTGTTCTTGGGGCTGAGTTAGTCCCTACCCCCGGGGGTCACGGCAGGGAGTTTCCCATCCTAACACGGTGCCTCTGGGAAGGTTTGAGGGCAGCTTGCTCTCCGGCTGGCCGTGTGCTGAGCTGCTGAGCTCACCAGCCTGTGCGGCTCTTGCCACTCAAGCAAAGCCCAGCACAGGCATCCCTGAGAAAACGCTCTTGGAGGCAAGGAGCTGCGTTTGCTTTCCTCTTCATTATCTCAATTACAGGCCGAGATCTGTGAATCATTGCAGGTAAATCCGCACCTGTGTGTGTTTCTCCCTCCCACTCCGGAACCAAATGACCTCAGCGCTGGGTTTGTCACACATGTCTTCCAATTGTTACTTCCCCCTGGCGTTAAGAAGAAATCTCTGGATTTCCTTACAGGCATCCCTCAGACACCGGGGCTTCCCCAGTGGCTCAGAGGTGAAGAGTCTGCCTGCAAGGCAGGAGCCACAGGAGACATGGGTTCAATCCCTGAGTGGGGAAGATCCCCTAGAAGAGGACACGGCAACCCAGTCCAGTGTTCTTCCCTGGAGAATCCCGTGGGGCAGAGGAGCCTGGCAGGCTAGAGTCCATGGGGTTGCAAAGAGTCAGACATGACTAAAGGAACTTGAGCACGTCTCCCCCGGACATTAGCTGTGAGATACCAGGATGGTCACACCTCAGACTTCTCTCTTCTATACCTCCAACCACCAAGGGCAAAAGAGAGGGGTGCTTGGGCATGGGTACCCTGAAGAGAGAGAATGTGGTAACACACACACACAGAGGACTCACCTGCCTTGGTGAAGTCAGAGGCCGGGCACGTGTAGCCTCTCCCTCAGAGCCTGAAGGCACCTGCTTTCTTATCCCTGGGAAGAAGATAGGGATGCCCCCTCCCGGGGCTGTGTGCAAGGGGTCCCGGCTGGCATGTGAAAGAGCGAGGAGGTGAGAAGACAGGAGGGAGCCCAGCCCAGGGCCCCTCCTCGCTTTGACCCCAACAGTGACCAGCGCCCGCCTCACACATCCTGCCTGGCTCCCACCCTCCAGGAGCGTGAATTAGCAAAGAAGGGGGTGGAGGCATCTCAGAATAGACCCCTGCTCCCTTCCAAATGGACAGGCTCACAGCCCTGGCCTCTGCTGGCAGTGGGGAGCACGGAAGAGCCAAGCTTGAGGTCAAGTTCAAGTTTAAAGAGTTTGTTTTTTTTTTTTTTTAAATTGCTTATAATCCTGTAATTCGGTCATCAGATCACCTTACGGGAATAAATGTTGACTTGAATTTTTTTTTTAACTCTTTATATTGGAGAATAGCTGACTAACAGTGTTGTGATAATTTCAGGTGGACAAATGGACTCAGCTGTACATAAATACGTGTCCATTCTCCCCCAAACTCCCCTCCCATCCAGGCTGCCATGTAAGAGTGAGCAGAGTTCCATGTGCGCTACAGTGGATCCTTGTTCGTTATCCATCGTAAATACAGCAGTGTTTAAACGTCTGTCCAAACTCTCTAATTATCCCTTCCCTCTGTCCTTTACCCCAAGTTTAAAGTGTTTTAAATGAACAGACTTTGGTCTTAGATCCCAAAGGTGACTAGAGAGTTAGAATTTGATCATGATTTTGTGAAAAGAGCCACAACCAAAAAAGGGGCAGGGGAGATTAAACAGAAGTTTTAAAAACATTTTGTATCCCTATTAAACTTAGACTTTTCAATAAACCAGTTACAGATGTGATGCATTTTTTAATTAGTACTTTCAAGTTCACGTTATAGTTACTTCCTTGGGGATCTATTCAGATATCATGCACAGGAATCGTCTGTTTTTTAAGTCTACCTGGGTCCAATCACCATCCAAAGCAAGTGCCTAAGAAACTGTGGATCCAAAAAAAATAGACATGTTCCTTTATCTTCATGAGATACAGCATCCCACTGCCGTCAGCACCATCCATCAGAACTCTGGGCTCTGTTTGCAGAAGAGAGAAGTCTTTGCTGTAACCATCCTGGTATTTCACAACTCACGTTGCTGGGGGATGCATGTGAGGAAGTCCAGACACAGCAGGGATCTCTTTTGAATGCCAAGGGGAGCAAAGAATGGAAGACATGCATGACAAACCCAACGTTGAGGTCATTTGATTTCAAAACGGGCGGGAGAAACTCATGCTAGTGTGGACTGGCCTGCAAAGACTCATGATTCTTGGATCTCAGGCCCATAGTTGAGATTATGCTGTTGACATTGAGGATGTCCACATACATCTCTCTGTAATTATTCTTGATTGAGATTGACTGACTCAGGGGAAAGGGTGATGTGAGATGGGAAGGAAAACAATTATTTTCTGGCCAGGTTTATCTAATTCTAACATGTGAATTGTGGAGGTCAGTCAGTAACACTGTTAAAATATTTAATATGTGTTTCATGATTCTTTTAATCTTTTTTTAAATACTTAAAAATATTACAGTGTCTATTATATGTCTGTAAATAATCTCATGGGGTAGAAAAAATATAGATTAAAGAAGATTGTCCTTCTCTGGTGGTCCAACGACTAAGACTCTGCCCTCCCAATGTGAGGGGCCCAGGTTCAATCCCTGGTCAGGGAACTAAATCCCACATGCTTTAACTGAGGATCTCACATGTAGCTATTAAGACCAAGTGCACAAATAAATACATATTAAAAAAAAAAAAAAAAAAGACTGTCCATGAGTCGATAACTGTGAAAGCTGAGTGGTAGGTACATTGGTGTTCGCTCTAACAGCCCCTCTACTTCTGTATGTTCAAAAATAAAACTGTCTATAATGAAAAGTCTTTCAAAACTGCATGAAGATTTAGTGGCTTAGAAATATCATTTGCTGGTTATCCAACAGAAGGAGAGTGGAGGACAGGGAGCCTGGCGTGCTGCAGTCCATGGGGTCACAGAGTCAGACGTGACTGAGCGGCTGAATAATGGCGAATGGACTCTTACGGTGGAGACCACAGTCCAGCGAGCACCAGGGAGGCTGGTGCCTGTCATTTGAGAGGACGCTCTGAGCCTCGTTTCTAGAAGGTCCTCACTTTACAGAGTCATGTCTGTCCTGGAGAAGTCAGGGGCATACGCTCTGGGTGAAATGAAATCCCATCTCTGTGGTTTTTATTCTGTGTTTCTTTTTTCTTCCTTGCATAATGGGTTCAGTGTCTGTGGAGGAGGCAGACACTACGGGGCAAGGGTTTTCCTCTAAACACTTCCAGTGGACTCATCTGTTTATTTGGGGATGTGCCACAAGCATTTCCTGACCCATTTCATTCCCCATGGCCAGCGGCAAAAAGGCCAGGACTAGGTTCAGTCCCCAGTGAAAAGAATTTCAACCCCCAGCAAGCTAGGAATCTTTACAGGGAATTTGCTTCAGGCCTCTTTCCACACCTCCAGGCCCCACAGGTTTGTCCCAGCTTCTCTCTACTCCCTTTGGTCTCAAACGAGAGACAAGGGTAGAGAGGGATTCTGAGTCTCATGGGGAAAGAGGCTAAAGATTTTTCTTTTTTCCCAAGTCCCATTGGCCAACTTAGCAAATTCTAATTCTAAATGAAATAGAAACTTTGGTTTTCTGTAAAATAAATAAATACAGCACCTGCCATGGTGCAAACATCTCTACTATTAATGGGAACCCAGCCATTCTTCCTCTTTCTGGTAGTAATGTCTGTCTTTCCTCTGGAGAACCCACTTGATACAGCTGGGGTATGGTAGACCCCACTGTTATCACAGAGGTGGATGCATATATAATCCCTGCCTTTCCAGGCGTCATGTACAGATGCTTTACTGTTCTGAGCCACCAGAGGGAGTTGGACCTAAAGAAGGCCGAGCAACAAAGAGCTGATGCTTTCAAACTGTGGTGCTGCAGAAGACTCTTGAGAGTCCCTTGGACTGCAAGGAGATCCAACCAGTCCATCCTAAAGGAGATCAGTCTTAAATATTCACTGGAAGGACTGATGCTGAAGCTGAAGCTCCAATACTTTGGCCACCTGATGTGAAGAGCTGACTTGTTGGAAAAGACCCTGATGATGGGAAAGATTGAAGGCAGGAGGAAAAGAGGATGACAGAGGATGAGATGGTTGGGTGATATCACCGACTCAATGGACGTGAGTTTGGGCAAACTCCAGGAGATGGTGAAGGACAGGGAAGCCTGGCAGGCTGCAGTCCATGCGGTTGCAAAGAGTCAGACAGGACTTAGCGACTGAACAAGAGTTAAACAGTGTCTAGAACCCATATGTAACATGTATGAGACGTAATGGTCTAGTGCGGTGCTGTGCTTAGTGGCTCAGTCATGTCTGACACTTGGCCACCCCATGGACTGTAGCCCGCCAGGCTCCTCTGTCCATGGGGATACTCCAGGCAAGAATACTGCAGTGGGTTGCCATGCCCTCCCCAGGGGATCTTCCCAACCCAGGGATCGAACCCAGGTCTCCCACATTGCAGGTGGATTCTTTACTGTCTGAGCCACCAGGAAGCCCATTGGTCCAGGGCACCTGCTTTAATAGTGGTTAGAATACACCTTCGTGGTGTTTAATGATGGACAGGCTTGGGGACAGAGTGATGCTGCTAATCCACGTGGACGTCCACAAGGCCTCGACGTCGAGAGTTGTTTGGGGACCTAAAAGCCCAAAGATGGGAGCTTTTGAGCAGCTCAGGACCGATTTCCTAGAATGACCTTAGTAGTGGCTGGAACCCATGCCAAATTCACGACCACATCCGTGACCCAGCAAAGGCAGCTTCGCTTCCATGTTGACAGAGCCATGACAGTGTGCTCTCTCCCAGAGAATCAGAAAATGACTCTTGCAACCTCAGAGAAGTCTCCAAAGTGAGTTGCATGGTCTAATGTAAAGAATTGGTAAGCCAATTTTGAACCTCTTCACCACCTGAAAAGACCCATGTGATTTCCTGCAGTTGGTGAATCTAGTTAGCGGTGAGAAAGACAGAGAGGTAGGTCTGTTGGTAGAACTGGCCCAAAAAACTCAGGTAAGAGACTCAAGGATAGACCCGGGAAGCCAGGAGTGATGTAGATGTGTCCTACAGCCCTTTAAATTAGATCTGTGAGGCAGAGACTGCTAACTGTCCTTAACCTTCTCCATTAGTAATAAAACTGGTCTTGTAGTAGATAACCGACAGTCTGGTTATTTTGCTCAGATGGCGCCCGAGATAGCCAGGCCAAATCCTTTCTCAAAGCAATACAGGCCTCGCCGCTCCTCCTAGCCCAGCCCCCGCTTGCCAATAGCAAATGCTGGTGTCCGCGCCACTTCTCCACAAAAGGAGTTACCACAGGGCTCGTTTTCTCGTTTTGAAGACAATGAGTTGTCTTTCTAAGTGCCTGATGTCCTCTGCCGGCATTCAGAAGTTGTTTTATCGAATTTATTCAGCATTCAAATGTTCTTTTAATGGATTTGTGGAGGAGAAAGTATTCTCCCGGTCTGACTACCTACGGAACAAAGGGCTGCACAGAGTTGGCCGGCTGCAGGCCGTCCCACTCCGGTGACAGGCAGCCAGGGCCGGAGGCGGGCAATTACAGCCCTAGAGAGACACTGTCTAACGGAACTGTGAGTAGGTTTCTGTGCTGACTCACGCTTCTTGGGGCTCTGGATGGTCAACATCTGCCTGAGAAAGTGCGCTGTTTGTATACCCAGAAAACTGAGTGGCGGAGAGGCGATAAGTCGCAGCAGCTGCGCTCGCTGAACATTTCATCACCTGCGCTACTCGGATCTGGGAAGGGCATAAAACGCAGACTCAACCAAGTCTGTGCTTCTGAGGATTATCCGAGTGCCTGAACCTGGCCGGTTTAGATTTGGGTATTCATCTCCGCCCCCTCTGTAACAAGGCAGAGATCAGATATTGAAAAGACCTGTAAACCGCCTCAATAAAGAGAATTCAACAAACTACCAGAATATAGTAAGGACACTCTAAATTTGGCAATTTTAACAAAATGAAGAGACAAAAGAATATCCAGCAGCTAAAGGAACAGGATAGATGCCCACCAAACCAAACCAAAGAGGAAGAGATAGGGAATCTACCTGATAAAGAATTCCGAATAATGATAGTGAAATTAATTCAAAATCTCGAAATCAAAATAGAATCACAGTTAAAGAGTCTGGAGACAAGGATTGAGAAGATGCAAGAAAGGTTTAACAAGGACCTAGAAGAAATAAAAAAGAGTCAACACATAATGAATAATGCAATAAATGAGATCCAAAACACCCTGGAGGCAACAAATAGTAGACTAACAGAGGCAGAAGATAGGATTAGTGAATTAGAAGATAGAATCCTAGATATAAATGAATCAGACGAGAAAAAAGAAAAACGCATCAAAAGAAATGAGGACAATTTCAGAAACCTCCAGGATAACATCAAACGCTACAACATTCGAATCATAGGAGTTCCAGAAGAAGAAGATAAAAAGAAAGATCATGAGGAAATACTTGAGGAGATAATAGTTGAAAACTTCCCTAAAATGGAGAAGGAAATTACCACTCAAGTTCAAGAAATCCAGAGAGTCCCTAACAGGATAAACCCAAGGCGAAACACCCCAAGACACATATTAATCAAATTAACAAAGATTAAATATAAAGAACAAATATTAAAAGCAGCAAGGGAAAAACATCAAATAACTCACAAGGGAATTCCCATAAGGATAACAGCTGATCTTTCAATAGAAACTCTCCAAGCCAGGAGGGAATGGCAAGATGTAATTAAAGTGATGAAAGAAAATAACTTACAGCCTAGATTATTGTATCCAGCAAGGATCTCATTCAAATATGAAGGAGAAATCAAAAGCTTCACAGATAAGCAAAAGTTGAGAGAATTTTGCACCACTAAACCATTTCTCCAACAAAAACTAAAGGACATTCTCTAGATAGGAATCACTAAAAGGGTGTATAAATTCGAACCCAAAACAATAAAGTAAATCTTATCTATCAATAATTGCTTTAAACGTCTATGGGCTGAATGCCCTAATCAACGGACAAAGACTGGCCCCTACAAAAACAAGACCCCTACATACCTTGTCTACAAGAGACAACCAAAAGACTAAAATGGGTCAAATGGATACAAAAACTAGACCCCTATATATGTTGTCTACAAGAGAACCACCTTAAAATACGGGATATATACTGACTGAAAATGAAGGCCTGGAAAAATATTTTCTATGCAAATATGGACCATAAGAAAACAGGAGTAGCAATACTTATATCAGATAAAATTGACTTTAAAGATCTTGAAAAGGAGACAATGAAGGTTACACATAACGACTTAAAGGAACAATCCAGAAAGAAGTTATAACAATTATAAATATATATGCACCCAACATTGGAGCATTGATATATCTAAGACAAACATTAATTAATAAGATAGAAGAAATATGCAGCAATACAATAATAGTGGGAGACTTTAATACCCCACTCATATAATCTGGCTGTAATAGACAAAGTAAAGAGCAAAACATATTTACTTATGAACCTCAAAAAATTCAGTTCACTCAGGAGAGTTTAAAAAAAAAGAAAAGACTTATTTGTTCACTCTGTAAAGGTTTATTGACTATTTTATGGGTTTGGTACCACTTTGGGTAGTAGGGAGGAAGAGGTGACAAATGTGATCCTGTCCTAAATAATATATTGTGGTAAAGATAGACCTACCAATACAAAATACCAAGATGTGCCTAAAGATGAGGACACCCAAACTAGACTTTTTGTTTCCTGAACTTTTCATTTCGAGAACAAACCTCCTAATATAGGATGAATTCAACATGATTTTTTTTTAAGTGTTCTTTGTGATTAAAAACAGAAAGCCATTGGTTAAGAAATTACATATACTCTTCCTCACCATCACTCCCCTTCTTTCTTCCCATTTCCCTCCCACCCTCATTGATCCTTTCCTTTGTCCATTTTCCCCTGCAAAAAAAAAAAAAAAAAAAAAAAAAAAAAAAAAAACAACTGGTCTTTAGCTGGGACTTTGTGATGAAAATCAAGACTACATTTCCCAGCCTCCCAGGCAACTAGAGATGTCATGTGACAAGGTACCAGTCAGAGAATGTGAGCAAAATTTTATGTTTAAGTTCCAGAATTTGTCCTTAAAGGAAGAATACATTCTCTTTTCCTCTCTCTTGCTGGCTGGGATTTAGATGTAATGTTGAGAAGTTAAGCAGCCATTCTTACATCATGAATTGGACCATTGTTCTTTGGTCACTAAATCATGTCCAGCTCTTTGCAATCCCATGGACTGAAGCACACCAAGCTTCCCCGCCCTTCACTACATGCCAGAGTCTGCTCAAACTCATGTCCATTGATTCAGTGGTGCCATCCAACCATCCCATCCTCTGTCACCCCCTTCTCCTCCTGCCCTCAATCCCTCCCTGCATCACAGTCTTTTCCAATGAGTTGGCTCTTTGCATCAAGTGGCCAAAGTATTGGAGCTTCAGCATCAGTCCTTCCAGTGAATAGTCAGGACCGATCTCCTTTACTAGGGACTGACTGAATCTCCTTGCAGTCCAAGGGACTCTCAAGAGTCTTCTCCAGCACCACAGTTTGAAAGCATCAGTTCTTCGGTGCTCAGTCTTCTTTATGGTGAACTCCCACATTCCTACATGGATTGTACTATAAAGGAGGGTAAAGTAGAAAGAAAATGGAGCCAGGGTCCCTGGTGATCATGGAGCCAATATAAACCTTGGCACCCCAACTCTGGACTTGTATGCAAGGGAAAAATGAACTGCCATCTCCTGTACCCACTGGAATTACTGACATTTATTAGTTTTTTTGTAATAATATGGTCAAACAGTCTGATACAATTAAAAACCCTCAACAGACAAATTCTCTGCCAGTGAACATTAGTGAAAACATCCAATTAGGAGACCCTCCAAAACTGTGCTAATTGACAACAGCCTTCCAGCACCTCACCCCAGGATGGGTGACATGGATTCTGAAAGGACCGGAGTTATTTGACTTTCTCTGGCCCTGGCACTGGGCAGCTTTGAATGGCTGCTTGCTCTCATTCTCACTTTTCTTCCCATTTCAAGGCTCTAATCTTAGGGACTTCCCTGGGGTCCAGCAGTTACAACTCGGAGCTTCCAATGCAGCGGTCGTAGGTTTGATCCCTGGTCAGGGAATGAAAATACCACATGCCGCCTGGTGCAGTCAAATAGAAAAAAGAAAAAGAAAGGAAAAAGTCTTTAAGAAAAATGGGCTCTAATCTTAGAAGGGAAGTGGTCAGATGCTACAACTTATGTGTTTGCCCACTTGCTCTTAGGGAACCTGCCTTCCCCTCCCCGTGTATGTAAGAGGCTCCAACACTTGCCAGCACCCAGAGAGGGACTGCACGCCCACCCAGGAGGAGAAAACAGGTAGGAGAGGGAGATGTTAGCCCTGTGGCTGTTAGACTTGAGTGGGGATCAGATTCACCCAGAGGGCTTGTTAAACCAGACCAGCAGACTGACCCCACACCCAGAGCTTGTGATTCAGTATGTCTGGGGAAGGGCCAAAAAATTTGCATTTCTAACAAGTACTATGAGCCAGGTTTTCAGAATCCTTCCTGTCGACTAGAAATAGAAATAATGCATAGGTGTCTTATTTCCATATTGGTCTTCTCTTTAACCAACGGAAGTGTAACCAGGCAAAAATAAAGAACATGTGTCAAAGTGCTCTTCACCAACGCAGAACTGAGAGAGGGCTGAATGACCAACGGAAAAAACCCTTCAGAATGCATCCCATTTTTACAAGCGATGAGACTGGTAGGAAAGGGGTCCTTTCAAGGAATCTCTGCAGAGACATGTCCCCAGGGACCAAGGCAATTCTGGTGAAGGCGAGGACTTAACCTCGGGAGGGAAGGTTTGTAGAAAGAAGCTGAGGTTTAGCTGTGCTATTGAGAAAGAGGTGGGTGGAAATGAAATCAATTTAAAAAAAAAAAAAAACAGAGTTACTGTGGAACTATGTGCTGGCAGGAACAAGCACAAATCTTCTCTAGAATATATACCACTTGGAAAATTAGCACGTGCAACAAGACTTTATAAGTACCAAACTACTTAAAAGTTTCTGGTTATAGTCGGATCTGAAGTGTGGTTACATGGTCTTTATTCTGGAGCAGTGAAGTTTGCTAATGGGATAAAAAGTTAGTGAAGGATGACTTCAAACTTTCAAAAAATGTGTCAGAGCAAAGAAAACTAACTTGAATAGTTCCAGATTTATATCAGCATTCTACCAGTTGAGGCAGAAGAGACCCCATGCTAAATATTTTCCTTTTTCTAAATGCAGAATTCCTGCCAGAATTATATTTTGTTTAGTTTTCATGTCTTTCCTATCTTGAGCTATTTTATGATGAGGAGTTATTGGGAGATGTATTCAAAAATGTTGATCACATTAAGCCAATCATTTGAAAATTTTACTTCTTTCCAAGAGGAAATCATGTAGAACTTCTGAATTCATTTTACACCAAAAGGAATTCCTACTTCCAGGAATATTTTGGAGTAGATATTGTGACAAAATACTCCTTTTGTGAACCTTAAGATGATGGATAAAAATGTTAAAAAAAAAAAAAAAAAAAAAAACACGTTTTTAAATTCTTTGACCTGATGGGAAACTATGAGAATTATTTGGAAGTCAAAAATGACAAATCCAGAGAGGCAAGTAGGAATTTGGGTTGGCATTTACCCAGGGTATCTGCTAGTCCCCAGTCACCTGGAAAGTCCGTTTTCATGGGCCATGCACGTGTGCACTGGAAGTAAAGTCTGGAGCAAAAGAAAGAGATTATCATTTTGTGTCCCCCTGCAAAATTCGTACATTGCAGTCCTAACCCCTGGTATACCAGAATGTAACCTTTTCAGACATGGGGTCACTGCAGATGTAATTAGGGTTTTTTTGTTGTTGTTTTTTATTCTTATTTTATTAAGTGTTTAGTGCTAATGCCAAGAAGATTTCTGTTCTTTTTTAATGAATATTTATCTTTTATTTTTTATTGTAGTATAGTTAATCTACAATGCTGTGTCGTTAAGTTTTAAAATGGAGTCCCTCGGGTGAGCCCTACTCCGATATGACTGGTGTCATGAAAAAGGAGAAGGGAACCTGGACACAGGCCCGCAGGGAGAGCGCGGCACGCTGAGCGGAGGCAGAGGCCAGGGTGACGCGCCTACCAGCCGAGGAGGCCGAAGACTGCCGGCGAGTTGCCAGAAGTCCGGAAGCGGGTGGGGTAGTTTCTCCACCGCAGGCTTTGCAAAGAGTCAATCCTGGGGGGCCTTCATTTCAGTCCTCTGGCCTCCAAAATTACGAGAGACTAAACCCGGTCTGCGGTGTTGGGCTTCCCTGGTGGCTCAGCTGGTAAAGAATCCGCCCGCAATGCGGGAGACCCAGGTTCGGTCCCTGGGTGGGGAAGATTCCCTGGAGAAGGAAAAGGCTACCCACTCCAGGTCCGTGGTATTAGTTCTGGCAGCTGGAGCAGGCCAGTGGGGTGGGGGAGGGTGACTGGATCAGGGGCCCCCAGCCAAAGGCTGGACACAGTGTGACCCGCTCAGCGGGTGAATGAAGGGGGAGCAAACACCCGCAGAGGAAGCAGTCACGATGCGGGCAGCACAAGCCTGACTTCAGACTGCCACTGTGACGAGAAATACTCTGAGATGAAAATTTTGTTTAAAATGGCCCCAGGTGCGGACTTCCAGTGGTTAAGTCTCTGCGTTCTCAACGCAGGGGGTACGGGTTCCATCCCTGGGTGGGAGCTCAGATCCTGCACGCCACTGGGTGTAGCCAGAACAGAGCCCAGATGGACAGTGTTCCCAGGCAAACAGAGATCCCTCCAGACTGAACATAGTCTTAACTCCGTTCTCAAAGAAAAATCCCACGGGTAACTTTCCAAGAAATACGAAACCCTGGTCAAAAATCATTAAACACACATAAGGGAACAAGAGTGAGGGTTGATGGAAGCAATGAGGGGCTGAAGGAGAGCCACGAGGATCACAGATACGGAAACTTTAGATGCGGAGTGTGATTTTAGGAAAAAGGCATTGAAATTATGAAGAGGAACATGAGATTATCAAATGTGATCAAGGAAGTTTGGGGAAGAACCGCAAAAGTTCCATAATTGAAAAATATAACCATTATTTTAAAAAATAAAATGGATGCTCTAAACCAAAGGTGAGATATAGGAGAACTGATTAACTAGAAAAGAGATCTAAGAAATTATGCAGACTACAGACAAAGAGAGAAAAAATGAAAAATGTGAACGAAAAGACGTCTGGGGCAACATGACTAAAATGAGCTGATCAGAATTCTAGATGGAAGTATTAGAAAGAAAATGACAAGGCAATAACCAAAGAGAAAATGGCTGAGAAGTTTTCCTGAATTGTTGAAGACAGCATTTCTCAGATTCAGGAACCAAAAAAAAAAAAAAATGCAGTTAAATGGAAAACCCGCCCACATATACACCATAGTAAAACTGAAGAAAAGCAGGAGATCCAAAGACACAGATACAGGAAAGACTAGAGAAAACTCTCATTATTTGCAGAATATATAATCTATTTTTACGAGATCATAACAAACAAGACTAACTGGGGGTTTCAGGGAAGTGAGCAGATACAAGATCAAAATACAGGCGTCAGTGGCTTTGTCGTGTGCCAGGCAGAAACAGTCAGAACATCATTTTTAAAAGGTTCGGTTCACCATGACAACAAACACTGTAAAGGATCCAGAAATAAACCTAACAAGAAAGGTATGTGATCTATTCATAGAAAGTATAAAGCTTTCCTAACAAACGTTTAAAAACAAACTGGACAAATGGTGGTAAATACCATGCTCTTGAATAGAAGGACCCAGGATTGTAAAGTTTTCTATTTCCCCAAAATTAGTACACACTTTCAGAACAATCCCAAACAACATCCCAACAGGATTTTCATTGACAAACTCATCCCAAAATTTTAAAAGAAAAGTAAAAGCACAAAATGAGCCACACCGATTTTGAAAACAAAACAAAAGAGAAAGATTTGCCCAATTAAATACTAAAACATATTATAAAGCCAGCATAAGTAAAAGGGCAAGGATTTTTATATTAATAAGGGGATAAATAGAAAAATAAATCAAGGATAAACTAAGTATCAGAGACGGACTTGTGTATATATATCAAAATTTATTACGTAATAAAATTGGCACGTCAAATCATTGAATAGATCATCAATACATGTTAGAATGTAAGCTTTCCATTTGGAAAACTAAGCCTGGGCCTTCACATCACAGTTCAGTTCAGTCACTCAGTCGTGTCCGACTCTTTGCGACCCCATGAATCACAGCACGCCAGGCCTCCCTGTCCATCACCAACTCCCGGAGTTCACTCAAACTCACGTCCATCGAGTCGGTGATGCCATCCAGCCATCTCATCCTCTGGCGTCCCCTTCTCCTCCTGCCCCCAATACCTCCCAGCATCAGGTCTTTTCCAATGAGTCAAATCTTCACATGAGGTGGCCAAAGTATTAGAGTTTCAGCTTCAACATCAGTCCTTCCAATGAACACCTAGGACTGATCTCCTTCAGAATGGACTGGTTGGATCTTCTTGCAGTCCAAGGGACTCCCAAGAGTCTTCTATAACACCACAGTTCAAAAGCATCAATTCTTTGGCACTCAGCTTTCTTCACAGTCCAACTCTCACATCCATACATAATCACTGGAAAAACCATAGCCTTGACTAGATGGGCATCACAAGCACAAGTTAAATCCAATTAGATTAAATATAAATACAAAAACCTCATAGGATTTTTTTTAATGTACATAAGAACCTATATGGATGCCCTTACTATATGTGAAAATTTTTTAATCAATCTCTAAAAAATGTAAAAGCATAAAGGAAAAATGTAAATTTGACAACATCAAAATGTAATGCTTTTATTTAAATGAAAAGATTAATATACAACAACAAAAAAGAAGACAAACGCTTTTATAGAAAATAAGTCATAATGGGAAATTCAGGGCAGGATGATGCATAAACATGAGATGCTCAGATTCACTAAAAATCCAAGAAATGCAAATGTTTTTAAAAATTGAGATAATTTCACCCAAAAGAATGCCAAAGTTTAAAAATGATTATAACAAGAGTTGGCAAAGATAACGGGAAAGGCAGATGTTGCTGGTAAGTATATCCATTTTGGAAGAGCTGCTGCTGCTGCTGCTGCTAAGTCACTTTAGTCGTGTCTGACTCTGTGCGACCCCATAGACGGCAGCCCACTAGGCTCCTCTGTCCCTGGGATTCTCCAGGCAAGAACACTGGAGTGGGTTGCCATTTCCTTGGCTCTATTAATATGTCTGATATACACCCCCTCCCACCTGCCAATCTGAAGTCCTAGTATCTACCCTCAAGACCCTACCCGAGTGCACTAAGAGGTGTGAACAAGGATTCTCAGAGCAGCATTGTTCATAATAGGAAAAAACCCAAACCTGAGAGCAAACCAAACATCCATCAGTAGGGAAAAAACTGTATAAACTGTGAGTATATCCGTTCCATAAAGTACTTTTAAAACACTAGGATGGGTGTTGGTAGCTGAGCTCTATACTACGTTGGGAAAGCCTGAACATCGTTGACTGTTCTTGGCACGTGGTCTCATGTCCCTTGAGAAATGTTCCAAAGTTCTGTGGGACACGTGGGTTCAGCTCTGGGTCTTCAAGGCCCCCTGCCTCTTACACCTCCAGTGTAGAGTGTTTCAAAATAAGAAAGCAACTCTTGGGGCAAACCATCATCATCTGTCAGGCATCAATTCTGTAGTTTTTTTTTTTTTTTTTTTAATGTCGATAACTGAAAGAAAAGCTAAGGCATTTCAATCAGTTGAAAACTGTCAACTAGTTATTCCATCTTTCAGGACAAAATTGCCTTACAGTCAATTCCTTGCACAACAAGTCTGAGGCAGAAGTGCTTGAAGCAAAGATATCTAAGGCAAAGAAGCCTCTGGAGAAAATCCCACACATCCGGTCCAGCAACATTCACCCCCCTACTTTACTCAGTGGAAGACCTCAAAAAGTCAAGTGCACCGCTCAACAGCTGTGTGATTTTAAGCCAAGAATTCAAACTCCCCGAGTTTCAGTTTCCTCACCTGCAAAACGGGTATGACAGTGTCTTCCGGGTGTGGGTTTCCTGTATCACACATGCGTGTGTGGGTTCCCTGTCTCACACATGCGTGTGTGGGTTCCCTGTCTCACACATGTGATGAACGACTCGGTATGGACCGTCACTGTTAGCACGTCCGGCTGTGTTTCCCTTTCTTCCTTTCTCCCTCTTCCCTTGAGCGCTTTTTGCATTTCCTAGTTGACTCGGCAGATGGAGCAATTGAATCGCACAGGGAGCCTCTGGGCAGCTGGCCTGTGTCACTTCCCACCAAGCTGCTGCCTCTGGGCTGCTTTCATGGGGGACAAACCTGCATTCCTGCTGGAACATTTGCCAGATCGGGGCAGCGGTGCCGGCAGGAGGCAACGACAAGCAGGCTGGAGATAAAGTCCATTTCACTTAAGCACCAAGCCCCCTGGAGGCCCCACAGAGTCGTTGTTCATGTCTTTTGCAGTTAAACCAAATATCTCCTTTTTTTAAGATTTTTTGATGTGGGCCATTTTTAATGTCCTTATTGAATTTGTTACAACATTGCTTCTGTTTTTTCATGTTTTGGTCTTTTGGCCGCTAGGCATGTGGGATCCTAGCCCTGCAGCAGGAATTGAACCCGCCCCTTTCCCCACTGCATTGGAAGGCAAAGTCTTAACCACTAGACCACCAAGGAAGTCCCTAAACCAAGTATCCATTGCTTTTCCGAAGGCTCTTGAGCACGCTTCAAAGGTGCTTAATCAGGGGACAACTTACAAGTAACATTCTGTCTGTAGGGAAAACTTTGCCAATGACCTCAACTTAATGAATTTTTCTTTCTTCTTTTTCTTTTTTGCTTTTGGAATCAAGGAGAATATGTTCGCTCTCCATTTTTCCATCTGCTTGGGTGAAGAGACTTTGCTATCCTAGGCGGGATTCAAGACTGGAATAGGATCTTCAGAGGCAGCTTCCCAAATAGAACCACTTTCCCTAATGCCGGATCTCAGAACTGTGTGAGCTTGAATCCATAAACCACCTTTCCGACATCCAACAAGCATCACCTGGGGTGTCCTGCTTCAAGAGGCTGGGTGAGCCCCGGAGCAACACAGAGAATGGGAGGTTGCGGGGGGCTCTGTGTTGCACCCGCAGAGGGCCAGCCCCAGAGCAGTCTCCAGCAGGTGCCCCGGCAGAGCCCACAGCAGGGAAAGCCCCGAGAATAAACCCGTTCCAAGTGACTCCCCCACAATTGAATTGCCAGGGGCTGCAAGTTCAGTTTGAACAGCATTTCTCAACTTGATCAGACCTAAAGTCCCCTTTTGCTAACAAATAGTGTATAAATCCCCCCAAAACAAAACCAAATGTTCAGATACAACTTACCTACACAGATAATATTTTAATCACTCTAATGTCCTAATAGTGATATGAAGATTCGGTCGCTCAGTGGTGCTGGACTCTTTGGGACCCCCTGGACTGCACACGCCGGGCTTCCCTGTCCTTCACCATCTCCTGGAGTTTACCCAAACTCATGTCCATCGAGTTGGTGATGCCATCCAACCATGTCATCCCCTTCTCCTCCTGCCCTCAATCTTTCCCAGCATCAGGGTCTTTTCCAATGAGTCGGCTCTTCCATGAAGAATAAATATAAGCCAAGTCATTAAAATAAATTAACATGTATCAAATATGTAAATGATACAGTCACAGCTAGAAGACAGAGGGAACTAGTTGGATGCTTGTGCTTGTATACACATACTTACCCAAATGTGACAGCCGCAGAGTAAGCACCGGTGACTCAGATACCATGAACTGTGCTGTGCTGGTTAGTAACTCTCAGCAAAATTCCAGCCACATGTAAGTAGAATCTTTCCTGAATTTACCCAGAATACTTTTGCCTGGAAAATCCCATGGACGGAGGAGCCTGGTAGGCTCCAGTCCGTGGGGTCGCTAAGAGTCGGACACGACTGAGCGACTTCACTTTGACTTTTCACTTTCATGCATTGGAGAAGGAAATGGCAACCCACTCCAGTGTTCTTGCCTGGAGAATCCCAGGGACAGGGGAGCCTGGTGAGCTTCCGTCTATGGGGTCGCACAGAGTCGGACACGACTGAAGCGACTTAGCAGCAGCAGCAGCATGTTGTAAAGTCATAAGAGACCAGTTGTGTTTATATGTAAAACAGGGTTAGTTTCCCGTCTCTTCATCAGTTGTGACAACAATCCCTCTCTCTCTCTCTCTCTCTCTCTTTTTCTCTCTCTCTCTCTCACACACACACACACACACACACAGCACTCACAAGTTCCTAAACAACCTCTAGGAGGCAGTATCGCCACTATGAAGCCCAAAAAGTGAAAGTCACTTAGTGATGTCCGACTCTTTGTGACCCCATAGACTACACAGTCCATGAAATTCTCCAGGCCAGAACACTGGAGTTGGTAGCCATTCCCTTTTCCAGGGGATCTTCCCAACCCAGGGATCGGACCAGAATCTCCTGCATTGCAGGTGGATTCTTTACCAACTGAGCCACCAGGGAAGCCCCAGGAGTGCCTCAAAGCATGGGGAGTGCCCTTAGCTGCCTTCCAGAACTCCTAGAAAGCAGGAGGTTCTCCGAGTAATTACTTAACACCTGTCCAAACTGCAAAATTCATGACTTTTGCACACCAGTTCCAGATTCAACTGTAGCACAGAGTACAGACCTGTCGTGGGTGGCTCTGGACTGGATTCCTGTGAGATGACGAAGCTATTATCTTAGACCTGGGTGGGACAGCCCTGCAGCCCATGCAAACAGCCTGAGAAATGCAGACGAGAAAGGACACCTGCTTCATTCCCTGGGCCACCTTCTGCCTCACCCTCCCCTTCCAGGCTACCGGGGACAGGCCTGGAAGCCAGGCCCACCGCGTGTGCTAAGTGGCTTCAGTCGTGTCCTAGTCTTTGCGACCCCGTGGACTGTAGTCCGCCAGGCTCCTCGCTCCGTGGGATTCCCCAGGCAAGAATACTGGAGCAGGTTGCCGTGCCCTCCTGTCAGGGAACTTCCTGACCCACGGATCACACCCAAGTCTCTTACATCTCCCACACTGGCATCGGGTCCTTTACCACAAGCACCAGCTGCCCACAGGTGACACCTACAGAGCAGGGCTGGCCATGCCCTGCACTACCCTCTGCCGTTATCTGACCATCTGGGACTCAAGAAGCTCCTGGCTTGGGTTCTAGTTAACTGAACAGTCTGGTGACTAGACTGTTAATTAACAATCCTATGTGCTCCGATCCTTGTAAAACTTTTCTAAATTCATGAGCTCACTCTTCACCAAAGCAGCGATGGTTTAGTTGGTAGGCAAGATTCTTTTTTCATTCCTCCCTTTTTCTAATTTTCCATAGTGAGGTTATATGTCTATATGAATAGAAACGTGTTTAGTAAACACACAAGTCTAGTTTCCTGGCTTAACAAACAGTGCCCACTAGAGAAGTGAACCTTTGTCACAATTAAGAACACTGCAGATTCCAGGCATCTCTTCCTGAATAGTTCTCACCACTGGAAGTGCCCGTGTAGATTGTGTTTAATGTAGACTCGATTTAAAGAGATGTCCTGAAAGCGTCATTGATTTTTTTTTCTTTCAGTTATTATGCATTTTTCTACTACAGTCATTTCTTTTTCCCACAATAAATGCAGTGTGCATCGCAACAGCTGGGGGTCTGCTGAGAAGCAGGTGCAGAGATGGAATTCGATGGCCCAGCTTCCACTAGAGGAAAGGCTGTGAGCGGGGGTGGGGCAGGAGCCGGGACCGGCTGAGAGCAATCAAGTGGGGTAGCAAGGATGATCCCAAGTACCTGCTGGTGTAACCATGCAGCTGATTAAATATTGACTAAATCTACAAACAAAGGAGCGTGCCAAACCCTAATGGGACTCCATCACCAGGGAGTGTCCTACAAACAAATGAATACACGAAAAAGACAACAAACGTAAAAACTTTGAGAGACCTGGTAAAAACAAGTAGTTGCTAAAACATTTTTGATCAAATCAGATATGGATAAGATTGCTAGGAAAGTTTAGGGGAAATTTATTAATATTTAGTATAATTCTATGCTTTTATTATGTTTGCAATGTCTCTGCATTTTAAAGAAACCAAAACTAGCCATCATCATCCATGCATTAAGGATGTGACTTATACAACACAAGTGATAAAGAGCTCTAATCAATGGCGCCTTTGCAAAGAAAAGACAACAGGCTTACATCATAAGATTGAGGTGAATATATGTGTTTCTGCTTTAAGCTAAATGAAAACATTTGCTTTTTTAAAAGTCTGTGATTTGAGGGACTTTCTCAATGAACCAACCAAGTACTCCTGACCAGGAAAGGCTTCTACATTTGTTCCATACAGTACAACTGCACTTGCCATGGATTTTTACATGTGGGGTAATAATGGGAAAAAGGTGTTCCTGGGATGGAGAGAGTATGTGAAGGTCCATTTAGGGTCCTGGTTAGGTCTTTTCATTCCAAAAATTGGTTTTGGTTTATGTCAAAATCATAGATGGCCTACATTGATTTCACATCTATATTTTCCAAAGTTGTATATGTGTGTGTGTGTGTGTGGAGAAGGCAATGGCACCCCACTCCAGTGTTCTTGCCTGGAAACTCCCATGGATGGAGGAGCCTGGTAGGCTGCCATCCATGGGGTCACTTAGAGTCAGACAGGACTGAGCGACTTCACTTTCACTTTTTACTTTCATGCATTGGAAAAGAAAATGGCAACCCACACCAGTGTTCTTGCCTGGAGAATCCCAGGGACAGGGGAGCCTGGTGGGCTGCCGTCTATGGGGTCACACAGAGTTGGACACGACTGATGTAACTTAGCAGCAGCAGCAGCAGTGTGTGTGTGTGTGTGTGTGTGTGTGGCTCAGAAGGTAAAGAATCCACCTGCAATGCAGGAGATCTGGGTTTGATCCCTGGGTTGGGAAGATCCGCTGAGGAGGGCATGGCAACCCACTGCAGTCTTCTTGCCTGGAGAATCCCATGGACACAGGAGCCTGGCAGGCTACAGTCCATGGGGTCGCAAAGAGCTGGACGCAACTGAGAGACTAAGCACAGCACATATGTATATATAGGCACAAACTTCTAGACCCCAAAGACAGAGATCAACCAAAGAGTTTCCTTCTATCTCATTGTCTGGCCAAGACATGGCTAGGGAATATACACCTACCAGCTACATCGATTCCAGCTCTCTGCTGAATGAAGGAAGCATTGGCTTTAAAATCGAACCTGTCTGGGCCTCCCCCAACCCCCTTCCACGTGGCTCACTCCTTCACGCAGGATGGCCGGCCTACCATAACCCACCCTGAACACACCACCGGGTGGTGTGGGAAAGCGCCAGGCTCCGCAGCTCACAGATCCAAGCTCCCCCTCTCCTGCCACCACAGGCAGGTGCGATCTGGGCAGCCTCTCGTCCCTGCGGGAGGGCACCCCCTTTTTCTCAGGGCTGTCTGCAGGGGTGCAGGCTGGAGGCAGGTGGATCCTGGATGTCGGAGTCTCTGCACCGCCCCAGTTCAGTCGAGCTCTCAGTGCCAGGGGCACACGCTGTTGTCCCATCTTCCTGCTGTCCCCTGCAGTTTCACGGGCAGGGGAACCAACCAGTAGGGATGGTAGAGGGCTCTTTGCCTAATCACCACTCCCTGGAGGTTTTCAAGGACGAGCTTGGGGAGTGTCGGGCTGGACTTCAGGGAGTCTGGAGGGAGATGCAAAGAAAGCTGAGTACTCTGGAGAAGTTGGAGGCTGGGGTCTCTGACCCTTTTAGGAGGAAGAGGGTATGGCTGAGTGTGGCACTGGGGCATATTAATGCCCACATGCCGAGGGGACATTTGAGAATTAAACCACCCATAAAGCAAGGCATTATACGTGGGCCGTGAGTGTGGCGAACATTTACTTTGGGCCACAGAGGTCTGGATTGCCGAGCATCACGGGTGAGTGGACGACGAGGGTTGGAGCCAAGGAGGTGACCAGGGGCGCCTCCATGCTCTGGAGGGTTTTCAAGTCAAGAAAACCTAGCCAAGTGCAATCTGATGGCTGAATAGGACAATATAAAAAAACCCACAAAGCGACTCCAGTCTAATTCTCTTAATAAAGTTCTGGGGACTCGGGCAGCAGGAGTGGGGTTCCTATTAGAAAGCTTCATAATACTTTCATAGAAAATTATGAATTCCACTTTAGGACCACACAAAGCAGTTTGAACTACCGCTTTCTGAAACTAGAACAGACTGTCAGTGCTGGCTTTGCTAACCCCCTGAGCCAAGCCACCCACCAAACTGCAGAGAGAAATTGCCCCTGTGGTCCTGTTGCCCTGGCTCATCCCTTAAGGACCTCCTTTTTCTCTTTCCTTTTCTTCTTTCTTTTATGTGCATTTAGTTCCCACAGGCTTCCTTTATCAATATTTCAATTGGTTGCTGCTGACCTATACTTGAATCCAAATATTTGCCCTATTCAGTGTGAATTGTGCATTCAGCCAAATGCTTGATTACGCCTGTGCCCTTTTGAGCAAACTGAATGGGCTACTTGACTGGGTAATGCCGATATAGCCCGGTCATTAGGAATGTTTGTTAGAACTGACCAGATGCAACAAGGCGGGCAGGGAAGGCAGCGGAGCAGGGGTCTGTGTTCACTGTTCCTTCCAGGACAGCCGTGGTGCAGAGGGTGAGGAGGTGTGCTTTCCAGGGCATAATTACACGCTGTCTCCATGTTCTTCAAAACAGACCCTTGGTCCAGGATGAATCAAAGGAGCCCGTTTCAATCAGAGAAAATGGATACCTACCCCTGAAGGCTCACAGTTTTGTTTACTCCCTGGAAAATTATCCTCTGTAAAAGAAATACAGTATTTTCCATGGCGGCTAGCATTTTTATTTCCAGCGTTTAGATGAGGACATAAGAAATATATACCGTATATACGGTACATAAAGCCATATATACCACTTGCCCTCAATTCCTCTCAGTCTCTGGTCAGCCTAACGACCACAGCCGTGCTCTGCATTATACAAACTGGTCTTTTATGAAAATCAGACGTCACAGGACCGCACAACATGCAGCTCTAATGTGCTAAACCGTAATTCACGCACTCACGTACTGGTCTAAAGCACACCCAGTGCTGCGTCATGTTGTGGAAAAACGTCACGTGCAGTAAAATCACGGAGTTAGCAGCCCTGGCCCTGACCCAAGGGAGGAGGTCAGCACAGGTCCAGATGGAGCACTCAGGGGGCACTGACTTATACACACGACCATGTGCAAAAGAGACGGCTGGTGGGAAGCTGCTGCGTCACACAGGGAGCTCGGCCCGGTGCTCCGTGATGGCCTCGAGGGGTGGGGCAGGGAGGGGGCCCAAGAGAGAAGGGATGTGTGCGTACTTACGGCTGATTCAGGCTGCCGTACAGCAGAGACCAACACAACCTTGTAAGGAAATTCAACTCCAACAATAAGAATAAAAACAAGAGTGGCTTTGAAATGGATATAAATTTGGCCAGCACTGCAGAGCAGAAAGAACTGATGCTTTTGAACTGTGGTGTTGGAGAAGACTCTTGAGAGCCCCTTGGACTGCAAGGAGATCCAACCAGTCCATTCTGAAGGAGATCAGCCCTGGGATTTCTTTGGAAGGAATGATGCTAAAGCTGAAACTCCAGTACTTTGGCCACCTCATGCGAAGAGTTGACTCATTGAAAAAGATCCTGATGTTGACAAAGATTGAAGGCGAAAGGAGAAGGGGACAGCACATGAGGTGGTTGGATGGCATTACCAACTCGCTGGGCGTAAGTCTGAGTGACTCTGGGAGTTGGTGATGGACAGGGAGGCCTGGCGTGCTGCAGTCCATGGGGTCACAAAGAGTCAGACACGACTGAGTGACTGAACTAACCACAGAGCAAGATGTAGTAATCAAAAGGCACCTGTGTGTTTACAGCCACCCTTCATGGAGAAGGTAGTCACATAAACAGTATAGAAGAGGTCGGTGCGAGAGTGTTGGGGCACAACACAAAGGGAGGTCGTTACAGCCCCAGACAAAATCGGAATAAAACGACTCTTCCCCTCTGGGAGCTTACAGTCTGTTAGAGGAGATTGTTCACAGACATAAACGAGCAGTCACCAAAGCAGACTGTGTTCAAAGGAACGACATGGTGACATGGTATTCAGAACTGGAGGTGGCCACGTCCTAATGCACTGGATATGTCTCACCTATGTTTTTAAAAGTCTTGCTTGAAGTTCATGGTTCTGATGTACTCACAGGCTCACACCACCAGTACTTTAAATCTGTCTAAAGAATTTACAAGAACGTGTGAGAACCTCCTACATAGCTCCTTGGGTGGCTTGGTGGTAAAGGATCTGCCTGCCCATGCAGGAGAGCCACCTTCGATCCTTGGGTCGGGAAGATCCCCTGGAGGAGGAAATGGCAACACAGTCCAGTATTCTTGCCTGGGAATTCCATGGACAGAGGAACCTGGTGGGCTACAGTCTATGGAGTCGCAAGAGTGGGCCACGACTTAGCAACCAAACAACACAGCTCTTGGATTCCGAGCAGAGGTGCTGCCTGACTTCTGTCCCCACTATACTGATCACGGAGCCCCCTTGTATAAAAGAGGAGGAGGACGGCCACTCTGCTGGTACCTTCCTCTTAACTTTTACTGGACGCAGTTGGTCCACAAGGTCACGTCAGTTTCAGGCGTACAGCAAAGTGGCCCAGCTCACACGCACACACGTCCACTCCTTTTTAGACCGTTCTCCCATTTAGGCTGAGGTGAGTACAGGGCGCTGAGTAGCGTTCCCTGTGCTGTGTACAGTAGTTATCAGTTGTCTGTTGTATACGCACAGCTCTGCCAATTGAAGTGGAAAGACAAAAACTCAGCAGTTAACATGGACGAAACTTGCCCTGAGAAGTCAGCCTGAAAGATCTGCTGTTTGTTTCCTAGCTATTCCGAAACCTGAGTGTTTCATGTTTGTGAATCAAGACAGTAGGGTCTTAGGAATTCCCTGCTTGTCCAGGTGTTAGGACTCCATGCTCTCACTGCTAAGGGCCTGGGTTTAATCCCAGGTCAGGGAACTAAGATCCTTCAAGCCATATGGTGTGGCCAAAATAAGGAAAAGGAGTATTAATGAAGAACACACAGAGGCTGTTTCAACAACGACCGAGCCCAGTGAATTATCACTGAAGGCCAGAAAAATATTGGTTCTCACATTGCTATGATGCATTATTCCATTAAAACAACAAATATTATATTAACTCCAGGAAATATTTATTTCACTTTGCTGATGTTTTTTTAAACAAATAATATGCTTGGCTATGACAGCAAAGAAGCAGTTAACTATGCAAATTATTCTGAGAGGGGTTCATAGACGTGTAGAAAATAAATTTTCCCCCATCCTTGGTATTTACTTTCTACAATATCAGAACTACTTGCATTCAATGTTTGTTGTCCCCAAACTGTATAATCTGAAAGGTTCAGAAAAATGCCAAGTGTTGTAACGGCATGCTTCATATTTGATGGTTTTAAAATGAAAGTAAAGTGAAAAGTGTGAGTCACTCAATCGTGTCCAACTCTCTGCAACCCCATGGACTGCAGCCGGCCAGGCTACTCTGTCCATGGAATTCTTCAGCAAAAATACTGGAATGGGTTGCCATTTCCTGTTCCAGGGGATCTCCCAACCCAGGGATCGAA
The DNA here is from genome assembly GCA_935064755.1 of Tragelaphus eurycerus. Lineage (NCBI taxonomy): Eukaryota > Metazoa > Chordata > Mammalia > Artiodactyla > Bovidae > Tragelaphus > Tragelaphus eurycerus. The sequence goes on from CAKXYN010000023.1 coordinate 4,080,863, forward strand.
GCCTGGTCTCCTGCATTGCCTCTTTACGGTCTGAGCCACCAGGGAAGGCACCAAGAAGTTTTAAAATAGTTGTCACTTAAAATATCTTATAGAACATAAATATTAAATATATGAATTAATGCAAAAAATGTATGCCTTGATGCATCTTGAGGCTGTTCCAAGATATGGAAGGCATTTAGCTTGGTTCAGCAAACACTTCTTATCAATCCACCATCCTTCCCTTATTAAAGAGTCCACAAGAAACCACTATGGCATAAAAATTATTTTGAACTGAAAGCATTCAACTTTCTGAAACTCCTTATCTACCTAAAAACACTTGATTGTCATAAATTCTCTCCCCTGAATGAAATCTAATGTCTTCTTGGAGAAGAGAAGGCACCACACCCAAACAAAAATCACCACAAAACTGTCAGGCTGTTGTTCTGCTGCCTACTTGTGTGTGACTCTCTGCAGCCCCGTGGACTGCAGCCCGCCAGGCGTCCCTGTCCTTCACCATCTCCCAGAGTTTGCCCAAGCTCACGTCCATTGAGTCCTCAATGCCATCCAACCAAAACTACCACTTTTCCTATCTATTCTCCCAAGGGCCCATTTATCTTTCTAAAAAGCCATTTGCTTTTCTTAACTTCCCTTTCTCCCTCTCCCTCTGCCCTATTTCTAAGCAGTTATTTGCTTTCCCTGAAGTTCCCACTCCCACCCCTTATTAAAATGGATATAAGCCCCATGGGTTTCCCTCCTAGCTCAGTCAGTAAAGAATCCACCTGTGATGCAGAAGACCTGGGTTCAATTCCTGGATCAGGAATATCCCCTGGAGAAGGAAATGGCAACCCACTCCAGTCTTCTTGCCTGGAGAATCCCATGGACAGAGGAATGTGTCAGGCTACAGTCCACGGTGTCACAACAGTCAGACACAACTTAGTGACTAAGCTACTGCCAACCATAAGGCCAGATCCCTCCTCGAGTCCCATTTTCCTGTGCACATCTGTCTTGTCTCTTGTTAATCCAGCATTTATCACTTTTATTTGCAGGCCTCAAGCACAGAATCTAGGAGGGTAGAGAAAAAGATTTTCCTCCTGAACAGTTACTCTCTGAAACTTGCAAGCCACATATATTAATGTTTACTCTTCCATGGGCTTCTTTATCTCCACAAATGAGTTTCATTATCATCACTGAACAAATGAGTTAACTCAGATTGAGAAAATAGAAGTAGCCTCTTCATGGAAGAGGTGGGATTTTTAAGCAAACCCCAAGTCCCACACTCTTTCCATTGATCCTCTATATTGTTCTGATGGTTGTGTCACATAATTTGAGGTTTTGAAAGAATAAGATACATGGTCTTGCTTGAGTGAAAGCAAAAACAACAGCCAGTTGTGGATGTAACTGGTGATGGAAGTAAAGTCCGATGCTGTAAAGAACAATATTGCATAGGAACCCGGAATGTTAGGTCCATGAACCAAGGCAAACTGTAAGTGGTCAAACAAGAGATGGCAAGAGTGAACATCAACATTCTAGGAATCAGTGAACTAAAATGGACTGGAATGGGTGAATTTAACTCAGATGACCATTATATCTACTACTGTGGGCAGGAATCCCTTAGAAGAAATGGATTAGGCATCACAGTCAACAAAACAGTCTGAAATGCACCACCTGGATGCAATCTCAAAAACCACAGATGATCTCTGTTCGTTTCCAAGGCAAACCATTCAATGTCACAGTAATCCAAGTCTATGCCCTGACCAGTAATGCTGAAGAAGCTGAACTTGAACGGTTCTATGAAGACCTACAAGACCTTCTAGAACTAACACCCAAAAAAGATGTCCTTTTCACTATAGGGGACAGGAATGCAAAAGTAGGAACTCAAGAAATACCTGGAGTAACAGGCAAATTTGGCCTTTAATACAGAATGAAGCAGGGCAAAGGCTAACAGAGTTTTGCCAAGAGAAAAATAGCACTGGTCATAGCAAACACTCTCTCCCAACAACACAAGAGAAGACTCTATACATGGACATCATCAGATGGTCAACACCAAAATCAGATTGATTATATTCTTTGCACCCAAAGGTGGAGAAGCTCTATACAGTTAGCAAAAATAAGACTGAGAGCTGACTGTGGCTCAGATCATGACCTCCTTATTACCAAATACAGACTGAAATTGAAGAAAATAGGGAAAACCACTAGACCATTCAGGTATGCCCTAAATCAAATCCCTTACGATTATACAGTGGAAGTGACAAATAGATTCAAGGAATTAGATCTGATAGAGTGCCTGATGAACTATGGACGAAGGTTCGTGACATTGTACAGGAGGCAGTGATCAAGATCATCCCCAAGAAAAAGAAATGCAAAAAGACAAAATGGTTGTCTGAGGAGGCCTTACAAATAGCTATGAAAAGAAGAGAAGTGAAAGGCAAAGGAGAAAAGGAAAGATATACGCATGTGAATGCAGAGTTCCAAAGAATAGCAAGGAGAGATAAGAAAGCCTTCCTCAGTGATCAGTGCAAAGAAATAGGAAAAAACAATAGAATGGGAAAGACTAGAGATCTCTTCAAGAAAATTAGAGATACCCAAGAGAACATTTCATGCAAAGATGGGCTCAATAAAGGACAGAAATGGTATGGACCTAACAGAAGCAGAAGATATTAAGAAGAGGTGGCAAGAATACTCAGAACAACTATACAAAAAAGATCTTGACCCAGATAACCACAATGGTGTGATCACTCACCTAGAGTCAGACATCCTGAAATGTGAAGTCAAGTGGGCCTTAGGAAGCATCACTATGAACAAAGCTAGTGGAGGTGATGGAATTCCAGTTGAGCTATTTCAAATCCTAAAAGATGATGCTGTGAAAGTGCTTCACTCAATGTGCCAGCAAATTTGGAAAACTCAGCAGTGGCCACAGGTCTGGAAAAGGTTAGTTTTCACTCCAATCCCAAAGAAAGGCAATGCCAAAGAATGCTCAAATTACCGCACAACTGCACTCATCTCACACACTAGCAAAGAAATTTTCAAAATTCTCCAAGTCAGGCTTCAACAGGACGTGAACTGTGAACTTCCAGATGTTCAAGCTGGTTTTAGAAAAAGCAGAGGAACCAGAGATCAAATTGCTAACATTCACTGGATCATTGAAAAAGCAAGAGAATTCCAGAAAAACATCTACTTCTGCTTTATTGACTATGTCAAAGCCTTTGACTGTGTGGATCACAATAAACTGTGGAAAATTCTGAAAGAGATGGGAATACCAGACCACCTGACCTGCCTCTTGAGAAATCTGCATGCAGGTCAGGAAGCAACAGTTAGAAATGGACATGGAACAACAGACTGATTCCAAATAGGAAAAGGAGTACATCAAGGCTGTATATTGTCACCCTGCTTATTTAACTTATATGCAGAGTACATCATGAGAAACGCTGGGCTGGATGAAGCATAAGCTGGAATCAAGATTTCCAGGAGAAATATCAATAAACTCAGATACGCAGATTATACCACCCTTATGGCAGAAAGTGAAGAAGAACTAAAGAGCCTCTTGATGAAAGTGAAAGAGGAGACTGAAAAAGTTGGCTTAAAGTTCAACATTCAGAAATCTAAGATCATGGCATCTGGTCCCATCACTTCATGGCAAGTAGATAGGAAAGCAATGAAAACAGTGAGAGACTTCAGTTTTTTGGGCTCCAAAATCACTGCAGATGGTGAGTGCAGCCATGAAATTAAAAGACACTTGCTCCTTGGAAGAAAAATTATGACCAACCTAGACAGCATATTCGGAGAAGGCAATGACAACCCACTCCAGCACTCTTGCCTGGAAAATCCCTTGGACAGAGGAGCCTGGTAGGCTGGGGTCACAAAGAGTTGAACACGACTGAGTGACTTCACTTTCACTTTTCACTTCCATGTATTGGAGAAGGAAATGGCAACCCACTCCAGTGTTCTTGCCTGGAGAATCTCAGGGATGGTGGAGCCTGGTGGGCTGCCGTCTATGGGGTTGCAGAGTTGGGCACGGCTGAAGCGACTTAGCAGCAGCAGCAGCAGACTGCATATTAAAAAGCAGAGACATTGCTTTACCAACAAAGGTTCCTTTAGTCAAGGCTGTGGTTTTTGCAGTAGTCATGTATGGATGTGAGAGTTGGACCATAAAGAAAGCTGAGCACCGTAGAATTGATGCTTTTGAACTGTGGTGCTGGAGAAGACTTTTGAGAGTTCCTTGGACTGCAAGGAGATCCAACCAGTCCATCCTAAAGGAGATCAGTTCTGAATGTTCGTTGGAAGGTCTGATGTTGAAGCTGAAACTCCAATACTTTGGCCACCTGATGCAAAGAGCTTACTCATTTGAAAAGACCCTGATGCTGGGAAAGATTGAGGGGAGGAGGAGAAGGGGACGACAGAGGATGAGGTGGTTGGATGGCATCACAGACTCAATGGACATGAGTTTGAGTAAACTCCGGGAGGCCTGGTGTGCTGCAGTCCATGGGGTCGCAAAGAGTCGGACACTGAACTGAGTGACTGAACTGACTATCTGATTGCTTGAGACCCCCAGTTCCCATCTCTCTCTGAGCTTGTGCTTAACGATTGAACACCACTTTGCACCCAGAAAGACACTCTCCATCCATTCGTGATTCACTGACATCCAATGAGCCGTGTGTTTATATGATAGCTATAACATAAATATATTAGTTTCCAGCTAGGATAGTATTGCCTGGTTAGCTAAACAATCTTCTTTATATGCAAATTGAGATGCAGCCAATGTAAACATCTGTGATGCTCTGGACATTACGCGTTACCCCAAGCTTGCAGTATAGTAGCTTCTGCTCCTACATTTCTCAGACTCCCCAAACCTCTGCTTTTTCACCAGGCAGTTAATATTTAAATCTTACTTCACAGGATCGTTGCATCAACAAAGAAAACATCAAGGAAGGAGTTTTTTTAAAGGTCAAATCCCCAAAGCGCTATAACTTTTAAAGTGATTATGAAGGATATCATCGGAGTTTACGGATCTGCTGCAGCCCTAACCAAGGTGTTAGGTCAACAAGCTGCTTGCTCAGTCTGTGCATCTAAGCGTTTATTTTTCGCCCAGAAACAGGGACATGCCCCGCGCCTTCAAAACTCATGTTAGAAAGCACGGATAATAAATTATCAGGCGAACAAAGGCTGAGCTCATCGAAAAGCTATTGCTGTGTGGGTAAATACAACCCCACTGTGTATTAAACAAAAATTAAACCCCATTTTCTTTTTTATAGTTAAGTTGCCATCAATTCAAATAGCGCGAACAAGACAGTGGACACAGTTAATAGTCTGCAGACCGGCCAGGCCGGGCTTTGAAAGCATTTACGCTTCCCTGAAGTACTGCTTGTGCCCAATTATAACTTACTACTTACCATCTTCATAATTTAAATCTGTCCGCCCCTTAGGGGGGGAATTTTTTGCTAATCAAAGCCATGAATGCACCTTTTTCCTTTTGACAGCATTAAATTAAAGCTAAATGGTCGGTTTTGAATGAGTTACTGTGAAGAATAAAGGCATTAATGAGGTAATTTCATTATGGAGACTCATCCAGGCCTATGAGAATACAAGGGAAGTAAGCAGAGGGGAAAGCTGAAAGCTGCAGAGGAAATTAGGGTTCCTTCCACCCTAATTAATGTTTGGGGGCATTTAGTACAGGCACCAAATTAACTGCTCCAAAGAACTCTCATTGAAAAAAAAAATACATTGTTGCCCTCCCGTATAATTAGGAGAGAGTACAAGGCGCACCCTCAGCGAGTATAAAGCCAGCCTTTAACTGACGGCGCGGCCGCAGAGAGCTGGCCATTAGGGATGCCGAGGTCTGAGGAAGCAGCAGGCAGACAATATAGGATTGTTTAGGTCCTTGGGCTCCGCGAGTTGTAAACAGGTAGCCTCTGAATGAGGAATTATGAGACTCCTGGGAGGCCTGTCTTCCCAGCAAAACAGTCTTAAATGCATCCAAAGGGAAGAAAGAAAGGTGAATAGGCCGGCAGAGTTAGCAAAGAGAATGCTCGCTGCTTGTCTTAAGTGATTACATGCGGCTCTGCAGGCCCCTCTCATTGAGTTATCTTTACACGGCTTTTGTCTCCTCTAATTGGAGCTGATGAGGTGCTAATTGGAGGCCTTTTTTAAAAGCCCACTACTTTAATCATTGGAAAATCTGGGGAGACTGGGGGAGTGGAGTTAATGAGACCAAAAAAAAGAAAGAAAACTTATAAAGTGTAGCTTGACAAAAACTCAAGCCGGCATCTGTGTGGATCTGGGAGGGTGAAAGGCACAGGTTTGATGGGAAAGAAAGGGGGTCAACCCAGATACTTTCTGTAAAAATTCTTTCCAATGCGTCTTCCCGGGTTAGTAGCAGAGGAATAAGCTGGGTTGGATGGCTCTTCCTGGTCTTTAATTATCATCATGAGCCTGAATTCAGGCTAAACACTTTATGTTCCAACTCTGAATCCCTTTCAAAACTGTAGAGAGAGACTTGCAGAGAGACAGGCCTGCATCATGCTGACCTGGGTCCCTCCTCTCACAACGCAAGCTTTTCCTGAGCCCTTTGTTTGAGACTCGTCCTTCTGAGTGCGGAGAGGACCCTTCATCTCAGTTCTAAATCACGTCGCAGGCGCAGTGAAACGTGATGATGCCAACGAAGCATGTGTCCTTCCAGAAACCCCTTCTTGAGGGCGCCGCACCTGGCTTGCCAGCTCCTGTTCTCACAGGACCCCGTGGAAAGGAAGGATGCTGTGGAGACTCAGAGGTAAACATCAAGCGCGTGGCTTTCACGGGCTCCCACTCAACTCTCCCTTCCCCCATGCCTCGGAGGACTTATAAAGTAGGCCAGGGGATTTAGCACTTCATACATTATCTCACACTGTTGTCGGACACTTCTCAAAGGGTGATTTCCTGACACATCGTAACTGACTTTAGGGCAGTTGACCGCACAGAATGTCTTCCATTCCCAAGTACTCTTGTTTCAAAACACACTGCCTTCACGTAAAATCCAGCCACACTAAGAGCGCGTCAACCAATGACACGCCAAACCCACGCGCCTCGAGTCGACCTGTAAACACACGTGCAGACAGCACTGCGTCTTTGGGAAATGAGCTGACGCAAGAGGACTGAGAACGAGAGGAAAACCTGGCAAGAAAAGTCTCAAACGGCAGAAACGACGTGCAAGGAAGGAGATGCACGTAGCATTTGGTTTAAAAGCTAAGGAAGTGTCTGGTTTCGGGGGTGAGGGGATATTTCAAATAAACGTGAACTGTGTCATCTCTGGGCTGAGAGGGCAGTCTGCCAGCATCTTGGTTCTGGTTGGGTGAGACAGCATCCCTCATGAGAATCTGAGGGTCACAGCACCGAAAGATCCGCCTGTACCACCGTTCTGCAGGTAAAGACGTGATGTGCTCACAGTCTCCCAGGTTGCCATGAGTGGCACTAAATTCCGGACTTAAGACCTCAGTACTTCTGAGCTCAGCACTTCTTTTTCTCCATGATAACATGCAGCCCACAGGACCAGAAGCCGGCCGGCCTCCTTCTCTGAAGCTCCTCCTTTGTATTTACACACCTATGCCGACACCTGGACCTATATATCGCTGCCCTGGTGGCTCAGTGGTAAAGAATCCATCTGCCAATGCAAGAGACCCACGTTCGATCCCTGGGTCGGGAAGATCCCCTGGAGAAGGAAATGGCTATGCTGTCCAGTACGCTTGCCTGGAGAATCCCATGGACAGAGGAGCCTGGCGGGCTACAATCTGTGGGGTCACAGGAGTTGGACACAACTTAGTGACTAAACAAGAACAAAGACCCACATATCAGCCCCAATTTGGGGGGAAATTCTTTTCTCATTTTCCATGGCGGTTTGTACATTTGTGGGTCTGGGTGGCTCTCCATGAAACCGAGCTCCATATACATCAATGTCTGGGTTTGTAAAGTGTGTATTTCTTTAGAATCTTTGGAACATTTGCTGCCTTTCAGACAGAAGTCTTTTCAGAGTTTATATCAAAGATCACCAGGTAAAAACAGTTACAGTATAATTCTTTCTGAACAAGTACATTTGAGAGTTATATCTACCGAGAATACTTTTTATAAAGAGCATTCACTCTGTCAGTTTTGTTTTTTTTTTAAAGTAATGACCAATTGGTGTTACTATTTAATCTGGACAATCCTACTCCAATTGAAGAGAATTCTGCCACTATTAAAATTCCGATAATATTTAGTGTTTGTTCTCATTAATCAGATATTATCTTGAATTTTTATTCTTCTCAGGTGCCTAGATTTTGTTTCCACAATAACATGGAAGGGCATTCCAGGATTTAAAAACAAAAAGAAACAGATTTATTTGATCACCCACGCATTTGGCATCCAGCAAACGCTGAGATGATTGCAAAGCCCCCTACCCCGAGCTGAGAGCTGAGGATAGGAAGGGAAACAACGTCTGACCCAGCCTGGGCCTCCATGGAGCTCGCTGTCCAGTGCAGGAGGCCGGCGTTACACAAAGGTTTGTAAACACTGTGGAAGCAGAAGCTCTGTGTGTGATGCCAAGAAGGTGGGTGTTGAGGACAAGTTGTTCACCAGGGTCTCCAGGTGACCCTGAGGCAGGTGCCTGGGAAAGAGACCCTGAGCTGCAGACAGCAGAGCCTCCCCCAGAGCAGCTTCTAATGAGTTAATGAGCAGCCAGAGCCTGCAGGCCGCCTGGGCGGTGCGGGGCGAGGGGAGGGCACAGCAAAGCCCGAGCTGCGCCAGATGCTGCAGCAGGAGGCGGGACGAGCTATTTGCCAGTTGGCTGCAGCTTCTGAAAGAGCAAGCAGAGGGTCGATCAGTGCAGCCTCTACCAACTCTGGGACCGTATTTTTTCACGATACCTCAAGAAATCAGAACATTGATCTAACCCTTGTGTTTTTGTTTGTTTGACAAATGAATTTGGTAAAATAACTTGCCCAGACTCAGAAATCAAACTGAACTTCGTTATGTAATTACTGACTTGATTTTATTGGATAAACATCATTATGTGAATTCTGGGGCACGTGAGAGCCAGGAATTAAGATCTCAGCATTTTAGATTAAGAAGAAAATTTAAAGACTGTAGAGGCACCACCACCACCCCAATTTGATAAGGAAGAAATGACCCTAGAAGGTAAGTGAATTTCTTACGGGTCACGCCAGTGGCAAGATGAGAGAACAGGACTCCTGGTTTACAACTCAGTGTGCTCTTAAGAACACCCCCACCACTTGGCTGGCCCATCCACTGGTCCACTGCAAACTTAAAATATACCCAGTGAAGTACGTGAAAAGTTCCTGTCCATTACTACTAATAAAAGAAATGCTAATTAAGACCCAATGATTGGAAAAGTTGAAAAAGTCTTATCAGAATGTGAGAAAACTGGGACTCCCCTGGTGGTCCGCTGGTTAAGGCTCTGAGCTTCGAGCACAGTAGGCACGGTTCAATCCCTGGTCAGGGAACTAGAATCCTGCATGCTGCACAGTACAGCCCCAAAATTGTTGTTGTTGTTGTTTTAATTGTTTTTAATTAAAAAAAGAGAGAGAGAGAAAACTATCAAAGATTACTGGGATTGGATCAATAGGACTCAGGAGGCAACTTGAAGAGGCTCCCACTGAAGTGATTAGAGCATGATTAAGGATAGTAATTGAAGTGGATGAAAACACATCAAATACGCTAAAAATAAAATGAAATGCTTCAACTGTGTTAAAAGCCATGAGCTCCAAATGAGAACAGAAAAATAGTGACAGGTAATAACACAAAGATACAGATCATTTTTCAAGGACCCCTGGGAACTATGGAATTTGAAACTCGTTTGAAAACAAACGAAAGAACCAAGCATTTCTCCTGTTCCTGTAAAAGGAGAAACAACGGCTGCTGCTGCTGTTCAGTCACTATGTCGTGTTCAACTCTTTCTTAACTCCATGGACTGTAGCCCGCCAGGCTCCTCTGTCCATGGGATTCTCCAGGCAAGAAGACTGGAGTGGGTTGCCATTTCCTTCTCCAGGGGATCTTCCTGATCTAGGAATTGAACCCAGGTCTTCTGCATCACAGGTGGATTCTTTACTGACTGATCTAGGAGGGAAACCCACGGGGCTTATATCCATTTTAATAAGGGGTAGGAGGGGAAACTTCAGGGAAAACAAATGACTGCTTAGAAATAGGGCAGAGGGAGAGGGAGAAAGGGAAGTTAAGAAAAGCAAATGGCTTTTTAGAAAGATAAATGGGCCCTTGGGAGAATAGATAGGAAAAGTGGTAGTTTTGGTTGGATGGCATTGAGGACTCAATGGACGTGAGCTTGGGCAAACTCTGGGAGATGGTGAAGGACAGGGACGCCTGGCGGGCCGCAGTCCACGGGGCTGCAGAGAGTCGAACACAAGTAGGCAGCAGAACAACAGCCTGACAGTTTTGTGGTGATTTTTGTTTGGGTGTGGTGCCTTCTCTTCTCCAAGAAGACATTAGATTCCTTCAGGGGAGAGAATCCCCTGAAAAAAAAGCACAATCAAGTGCTTTTAGGTAGATAAGGAGTCTCAGGTGCAAACCCCAGAGTTGGAAGCACAGTCTGAGCACGTGTCCCAGGGATGCTGAACCGAATGGCAAGGGAGCTCAGTGGTTACTCTGTGATCTTCAGTTCCCAGATGCCCAAGTCCAGCTACTGACATGGACGTGTTGTCCAGAGAGCCCCCTCTGACTGTGCTCTCTGACCCCTCAATATTCACCTCTTGTACCATTTCTCACCTTCCTGCCTTTAGTGACAAGTCCAGTTACCCTGCTTGCTCTTGCTGCATTGCATTCTACTTGCTGCTGCTGCTAAGTCGCTTTAGTCGTGTCCGACTCTGTGCGACCCCACAGACGGCAGCCCCACCAGGCTCCCCTGTCCTTGGGATTCTCCAGGCAAGAACACTGGAGTGGGGTGCCATTGCCTTCTCCAGCGTTCTACTTGACTCTGACATAATTTAGCCAAGTTCGTGTTACGTTTAACTTTCAACAGGTCTATTATCTGGGTGTTTTCTCAAAGAGATGTTCATGCATTTTAAAGTGTTAGTATCCAGGTCATTAACAAAATATTACAAAATTAAAATACAACTAGCGACCACCCGCTAAACACAGAAGCGTCCCTTGAGGCAATCCTGTTTGGTGTGTTACGTTACCCACTCTGGATTTTAAAGTCTTTTTTTTGACTGTGGTACAATACACATAACATAAAAGTCACCATTAGTGACATTCAGTACATTTAGAATGATGTCTAGCCATCACCAGGGTTTTCCAGGTGGCGCCCGTGGTAAAGAACCCACCGGCCAACGCAGGAGACATAAGAGATGCACGTTCCATCCCCGGGTCAAGAAGATCCCCTGGAGATACCCACTGGGGTGTTCTTACCTGGAGAATCCCATTGGAATCCCATGGACAGAGAAGCCTGGCAGGCTACAGACCATGAGGTCACAAAGAGTCAGGCACGACTGAAGCAACTTTGCACTCATCCTAGCACAGCCATCACCACTATCAGTTCCTGGACATTTTCATCACCCCTAAAAGAAGCTCTGTCCCCACGAAATAGTCACTCTCTATTCACCCTCTGCCCTCCCTCTGGCAACCATGCATTTGCCTGTGTCTCTGTGGATCTGCCGACTTTGGAAATTTCATCTCAGCGGAATCACACAGTGCTGACTACAGTGTCTGACTTCTTTCCCTTAGCAGCCTTCCACGCTGCATTCGTGCTGCAGCACGCATCAGCGCTTTGCTCCTTTTATGGCTGGCTAATAGTCCATTGTATGGATAGACCACGTTCTGTTTATCTGTCATCAGTTAACGGACACTTGAGTCGTATCCCTTTTTAGCTCCTGTGACTAGTGCTGCTATGAAGATTCATGTACGAATTTTCTTCAGATTCCCAATCTCAGCTCTTTGGGGTATTTACCCAGGAGTGGAATTCCTGAGTCATACAGTAGTAACTTATGTTTAAGTTATCGAGGAATAGTCAAAATGTTTTCCAATGCGGGTGCACAATTTTGCACTCCCACCAGCAATGTCTAAGGGTTCCAATTTCTCCACATTCTCACCGACACTTTTTTTTTTTTTTTTAAGAAAATTATAACCGTCTCAGTAGGCTTTCCTTTAGAGTCTTTAAAAAACACAAATATGATTGTAGCCGTGCTTCTCAAAGTTTCACGTACTTATGCATTGCTTGGATCTTGATAAAATAAGACTCTGATTCAGTCAGTCTGGGGTGGGATCTGGGATTCTGTATTTCTAAAAAACTCCCAGATAACTCTGGGCATTCTGGTCTGTGAGATTCATTTATGGGGAAAGATTACAGAGAAAGATACAGTAGACATCTGCTGGAAACTCCAGTCACCCATCTGCGATTATCCAGTTCAGTTCAGTTGCTTAGTCGTGTCTGACTCTTTGCAACCACATGGACTGCAGCACGCCAGGCCTCCCTGCAATTATTAACAAGATGAAATTCAAAGAACTCCCCATGTTCAGAGAGCCCCCACAGTCCTTCTAGCTCTCTCCCCACCACCCTGTAACTTCTGACCATGCCCCAGTCATTCTGCGCTTCCTTTCTCGCCCCAGGGACTTTCCGCTTTCTGTTCCCTGGGACATCCCGCCCCTCCCTGATCCTCACTGGGTTGCCTCTGTGTCCCTCCGGGCTCGGATCAGATGTCTCTCCCATAGAGAGGCCCTCACAGTGCCCGCCACCTACCGCGTCGGGTCGCTGGGCCCACCAGCCACACCAGTCACACTTTCAAACTCATTTCTGCTTGTTTTGTTGTCGTTTGTTTTGCAATATTTATCGGCATCACGATTTGAAATCTTCTTTTTTAAAAAACTGTTGATCGGTTTACTGTCTCTCTCCCTGGACTAGTGTGCAAAAGATCAAGGTCTCCTCCGTCTGCTTCACTGCTCTCTCCCTAATGGTTAGAGCTGTGCTCACACATACAGCTGCACAGTAAATGTTTACTGCGTGAATGAATGGCTTGGTTACCATTTTAGGCCTTTCTTGCACAGCTCTCTGTTTTTAAAATGTGGCTTTGCACACTGGCTTCCCTGGTGGCTCAGACTGCCTAAAGCATCTGCCTGCAATGCGGGAGACCTGGGTTTGATCCTTGGGTCAGGAAGATCCCTTGGAGAAGGAAATGGCAACCCACTCCAGTACTCTTGCCTGGAAAATCCCAGGGATGGAGGAGCCTAATAGGCTACAATCCATGGGGTCGCAAAGAGTCAGACACGACTGAGCGACTTCTCTTTCTTTCTTTTCTTATGCACATTGGAAATTTAACCTAGAGCAGGTAATACAAATTATTATAGTAATTACAGGCAGAGAGCATCTTGCTACATCAGATCAGATCAGATCAGTCGCTCAGTCGTGTCCGACTCTTCGCGACCCCATGAACCGCAGCACGCCAGGCCTCCCTGTCCATCACCAGCTCCCGGAGGTCACCCAGACTCACACCCATCAAGTCAGTGATGCCATCCAGCCATCTCATCCTCTGTCGTCCCCTTCTCCTCCTGCCCCTCAATCCCTCCCAGCATCAGAGTCTTCTCCAATGAGTCAACTCTTCGCATGAGGTGGCCAAAATACTGGAGTTTCAGCTTTAGCATCATTCCTTCCAAAGAAATTCCAGGATTGATCTCCTTCAGAATGGACTGGTTGGATCTTCTTGCAGTCCAAGGGACTCTCAAGAGTCTTCTCCAACACCACAGTTCAAAATCATCAATTCTTCGGCGCTCAGCCTTCTTCACAGTCCAACTCTCACATCCATACATGACCACAGGAAAGACCATAGCCTTGACTAGGCGAACCTTTGTTGGTAAAGTAATGTCTCTGCTTTTGAATATGCTATCTAGGTTGGTCATAACCTTCCTTCCAAGGAGTAAGTGTCTTTTAATTTCATGGCTGCAGTCACCATCTGCAGTGATTTTGGAGCCCAGAAAAACAAAGTCTGACACTGTTTCCACTGTTTCCCCATCTATTTCCCATGTAGTGATGGGACCAGATGCCATGATCTTCGTTTTCTGAATGTTGAGCTTTAAGCCAACCTTTTCACTCTCCACTTTCACTTTCATCAACAGGCTTTTTAGCCTCTCTTCACTTTCTGCCATAAGAGTCGTGTCATCTGCATATCTGAGGTTATTGATATTTCTCCCAGCAATCTTGATTCCAACTTGTGTTTCTTCCAGTCCAGCATTTCTCATGATGTACTCTGCATATAAGTTAAATAAACATGGTGACAATATGCAGCCTTGACGTACTCTTGCTACATACTTGCATATTATTTAAACAGACAAATAGCTTCAATTTTTCTCTAGAGCAGCCCCTAGGAATCAGAGGGGGATTGATTCCAGGATGCCCACAGATACCAAAATCCAAGGATGCCCAAGTCATTGGTATCAAATGGCATGCACGCCCTCCTATATACTTTAAATGATCTCTGGATTACTTATAATACCTAATACAATGCAAATGCTATGTAAATAGTTGCCAGCAAGCAGCAAATCAAATTTTGCTCTCTTGGAATGTTCTGGAATTTTTTTCCCCAAACATTTTTGATCTGCAGTTGGTTGAATCGGAGGATGTGGAACGCCTGGAGGCAGAATGCCCACTGTACCTCCCAACTGGCCTGTTCATTGTCTCTGCTCTCAAGTCTGCTTCCTTCCCATCCCAGTACTTTTGTATCTGTTTATATAAATACTCAGAGAAAGGAAAACAAGCGCCCCCTTACCTCTGCCCATTCCACTTCCCTTTATGAACACACACGGCTGTGTGAACATCTCCGCTGAGTCATCTCTTTCCAGTCTGAGCTTCCTGTGCCGCTCGAATAAAGGGGCACGTTTTCTGCACCCGAGTGCCTTCACTGTATAATGAAGTGTTTTCAATTTCCCTCGGTGCAGCTGACATCTTGTTTTCTCTTCATGCCTTTGGGCCTGAAGACTCCAAATTTCTTTGGTACTTCTCTGGGGCCCTGCTTGTCTCTGAGCAATCTTACTTGAGCCTCACCTCCCCCAGAGCATTCTGAGTTTTGTTCTCAGGTAGTTTTCCTTTTTTGAGGTGGGGGGACACCTCACGAGGCTTGCAGGATCTTAGTCCCCCCACCAAGGATTGAACCTATGACCCAGCACTGAAAACACCAAGTCCTAACCTTTGGACTGCCGGGAAATTCCCATAGATTTCCTTTTTTAACTTTTTATTTTATATTGGAGTACAGCCGATTAACCAGTCTGTTGTTCCATGTGCAGTTCTAACTGTTATGCTTCCTGACCTGCGTATAGGTTTCTCAAAACGCAGGTCAGGTAGTCTGGTATTCCCATCTCTTTCAGAATTTTCCATAGTTTATTGTGATCCACACAGTCAAAGGCTTTGGCATAGTCAATAAAGCAGAAATAGATGTTTTTCTGGAACTCTCTTGCTTTTTCCATGATCCAGCGGATGTTGACAATTTGATCTCTGGTTCCTCTGCCTTTTCTAAAACCAGCTTGAACATCTGGAAGTTCATGGTTCATGTATTGCTGAAGCCTGGCTTGGAGAATTTTGAGCATTACTTTACTAGCATGTGAGATTAGAGCAGTTGTGCGGTAATTTGAGCATTCTTTGGCATTGCCTTTCTTTGGGATTGGAGTGAAAGCTAACCTTTTCCAGACCTGTGGCCACTGCTGACTTTTCCAAATTTGCTGGCATATTGAGTGCAGCACTTTCACAGCATCATCTTTCAGAATTTGAAACACTGGAATTCCATCACCTCCACTAGCTTTGTTTGTGGTGATGCTTTCTAAGGCCCACTTGACTTCACATTTCAGGATGTCTGGCTCTAGGTGAGTGATCACACCATCGTGATTATCTGGGTCGTGAAGCTCTGTTTTGTACAGTTCTTCTGTGTATTCTTGCCACCTCTTCTTAATATCTTCTGCTTCTGTTAGGTCCATACCATTTCTGTCCTTTATCAAGCCCATCTTTGCATGAAATGTTCCCTTGGTATCTCTAATTTTCTTGAAGAGATCTCCAGTCATTCCCATTGTGTTGTTTTCCTCTATTTCTTTGCATTGATTGCTGAGGAAGGCTTTCTTATCTCTCCTTGCTATTCTTTGGAACTCTGCATTCAGATGCTAATATCTTTCCTTTTCTCCTTTGCTTTTCGCTTCTCTTCTTGGAATAACAGACTGATTCCAAATAGGAAAAGGAGTACATCAAGGCTGTATATTGTCACCCTGCTTATTTAACTTATATGCAGAGTACATCTTGTGAAACGCTGAGCTGGAAGAAGCACAAGCTGGAATCAAGATTGCCGGGAGAAATCTCAATCACCTCAGATATGCAGATGACACCACCCTTATGGCAGAAAGTGAAGAGGAACTAAAAAGCCTCTTGATGAAAGTGAAAGAGGAGAGTGAAAAAGTTGGCTTAAAGCTCAACATTCAGAAAACTAAGATCATGGCATCTCGTCCCATCACTTCATGGGAAATAGATGGGGAAACAGTGGAAACAGTGTCAGACTTTACTTTTTGGGGCTCCAAAATCACTGCAGATGGTGATTGCAGCCATGAAATTAAAAGATGCTTACTCCTTGGAAAGAAAGTTATGACCAACCTAGACAGCATATTCAAAAGCAAAGACATTACTTTGCCAACAAAAGTCCGTCTAGTCAAGGCTATGGTTTTTCCTGTGGTCATGTATGGATGTGAGAGTTGGACTGTGAAGAAAGCTCAGTGCCAAAGAATTAACACTTTTGAACTGTTGTGGTGCTGGAGAAGACTCTTGAGAGTCCCTGGACTGCAAGGAGATCCAACCATTCCATCCTAAAGAAGATCAGTCCTGGGTGTTCATTGGAAGGACTGATGTTGGAGCTGAAACTCCAATACTTTGGCCACCTTATGTGAAGAGTTGACTCATTTGAAAAGACCCTGATGCTGGGAGGGATTGGGGGCAGGAGGAGAAGGAGACTACAGAGGATGAGCTGGCTGGATGGCATCACCGACTGGATGGACATGAGTTTGAGTGAACTCTGGGAGTTGGTGATGGACAGGGAGGCCTGGCGTGCTGCGATTCATGGGGTCGCAAAGAGTCAGACATGACTGAGCGACTGGACTGAACTGAACAGCCTATTAACAGTGTTGTGATAGCTTCAGGCAGACACCAAATGGACCCAGCCATACACGTGAAAATATTCATAGGTTTACTTTTGTCTTTCTCATTTTTTTGTCAAAGTTGGTCCTTCATTCTTTCATTATTAAAACAATTTCCTAAATAAACCATCCAATCTTCATAAATCCCATCAGCTTTTACATCTGTTTCAGGGAATCCTAGGGCTTCCCAGGTGGCGCTAGTGGTAAAGAACCCACCTGCCTAGGCAGGAGACATAAGAGACGCGAGTTTGATCCCTGGATCAGGAAAATTCCCTGGAGGAGGGCGTGGCAACCCACTCCAGTATTCTTGCCTGGGAAATCCCATGGACAGAGGAGCCTGGGGGTCCACAGTCCCTGGGGTCGCCAAGGAGTTGGACGTGACTGAAGCAACTTAGCACATGGAATCCTAAGACTAGCTCCCAATGATTAGGAAATCTGTCCTTTTTCAATGTAGTGTCACATTTAAAGTGAATTCTCGCCCTCCATTTCCTGTCACGTACACCTGATCAGTTTGGGTTCACTTTCTTCTCTCACACACTCAAATCTGCCCTCATGGAAGAATTAGCTCTAAAGGATGTAGCTCTCATCAGATCCCAAAAACATATCCTGCGGGTCTTATTTTCCCAGTAAGGAAGTTGGAGTAAATCTTCGCCAAAATCTCTTTCTTGCTCCTTACCCTCTTCTGCCTTAGCCCAGAAGTTCACTGCTTTCTGCTTCTCATCTCTTTCTTGACTTGGTGAGTATGAATGCAAAGCTTGCCCTGCCAATGTGTCCCCAAATCCTTTCGTCTGAGTGTTGTCACCGGCCACGCCATTGGCCTCGGTGATAAATCACCTTCCTCGTTCCTAGCTGTCCTTCTTGTGACTGAACATCCAAGGCTGCGGCAGCAGATGTGTGTCCAGCTGCGCTGACATCTCTCCCGGAGTTTGGGACCCATTTCTGCTCACTTACCTGCCTCCTTCACTCCTCTGTGGGCGTCTGCTGCCAGAAACCACATTTTACTCATCTCTGTATCACCAGCCTCTAGCACAGTGCCCACCTCACACTAGAGTCTCAATAAAGGTTTTTAGAGTATTGAATATATTCACTGGGTGGCCAAAACATTCGTTCGGGTTTTTCCATCACACGTTACGGGAAAACCTAAACGTTTTGGCCAACCCAATGTCATGACTTACAAACCAAGAGACCCAGGGCAGGTGAGGCAGTTCACAAGCCCTGAAAGAGAGTATAAAGTTGAGCGTGAAGTACGGCTCAGTGAGCTTTCAGAAAGGGAAGTAAACAAGGGCTCAAGAGTTGTAGAAAGTTTCATAGAGAGTGTAAGACCTAAACTTGGCCATTGGCGGAAAAAAGAGAGAAAGAGAGAGAAGCCCTTAAGGCAGCAGTGCCCTCCAAGCCGTCTGAGTCGGGCAGCCTTTGTCTGTCTTTCTCGTCGTACCCCAGCCTCTCTCATTAGGTCGGCTGCATGTTCTGCTTCCACCTTTCCCAACCTGGCCTGAAAATCCTCTTAGGGTGCTTATCTGCACAGCCTCATCTTATTTTTTTAGCTCAGCGTGAGATATCAAAGGCCGATGCACAATGCCATTTTTGTCTCTTCTCCCAAAGGTCTCTGGGGCCAGTCTTCCAGCCTGGTCTGGTTACTGAGGCTGCCCCTCTGGAAAAACAAGGCTGTGGGGTAATTAGGTCATAGAGAGGACTGAAACCAGAGGGTCCTGCTGGAGGCAAGGCTAAAATTCATAAACAAAGATGAGCACAGCTCGAATTCAAGACAAGCTAATTTTAGATCCGTGGGCTCGTTCCAGCAGGATGGTGACAATTACATCCTTTCTTGAAATGCTTTGCCTGGGCCAGCCTTTGAAGCGTTTATTTTCCATCACTGAATCATTCAATAGCAATATAATTGTTATTTTCATTTCCCTGGTTCGAGCGACGGGTCTAAGAGCCAGTCACCATTCCCAGTTCATTAACCGACTGGCCTTCGAATTAACAGCCCCTCCATTGGGGGTTGCCTTGGAGACAAAGCTTCCTGTGGGTAATCCAAGATTATCTAGCTCCTTATCCTGCATGTGACCCTTAATTACTTGCTAAATTAGAATGGTTTTCTGAAAATCACAAGCGGAGGTTAATACGTTCTTCCAGAGCTGGTCAAGCTAAGATGACACTGAATTCACAGGGAATTCAAGTGACATGATCCCTGAAGGCGTCTCTTTGAGCAAGAAGATGAACTCTCCCCCGGGGAGGCGCTGCCCCCCATAAAGCCCCGTCACTCACTGCTGCCCTGCCTGCTTTTAGAGCCGAGGTTTAATCTCCTTGGGACAATTCACTATGTCAATATTGAGCAGATTCATTCTGGTCCTGGAGCCTGAACCCATTTGTCTTTCATAATCAACTGCTTTCAATTTAAGTTCATTTTTTTTTTTAAATCATAATTGCAGATTTTTGCTCTATGCATTTACACAAGGTCAAGGCTTCATGGACCAATTCCGGACAAACAAGGGGATGGAAGAAATTATTTTTTTAAAAAAAGAAAGTAAACATTTTAGGGGGGGGAAACTGGGGCCCTAGAGTATCTTCCCTAACATTAGACAGGCCTCAAAGGGAGATTAGGGGGAAGGAGGAACTCTTAGGATGTACCTAATGAGATGCCCCTTCACATGGCTTTTCCCCAAGTAAAATATGAGCAAATACAGGTATTAAATGAGATTTATCATGAAAGCATACATTTAGCATTGCTAGGTTTTTATTCATTCAGGCTGTAATGAAATTTTTTTCAGGTCTGAAACATTTATTTTTTGTTTTTTCATTAAACACATATTTTCATGCCATTACATGATTAAAGTATTCTTTAGTCTTTACTTCTCATTGTCTCTGGCAAGTTAAGGATATCCACATTTTTGGCAGTCCTTCCGTCAAGACACTGGACCTATGTGTTGTACAAATTAGATACATTATGAGATATAAATAGACTTCCAGTAAGTTGAGTTAATAAAATGAAAAAGGGAAGTTGGTTAATATTATTGTCGTTCCAGAAGATTAAAAAACTGTCTTAAAACCTTAAATAGTATGAGTAATCCTCAACGTTAAAGTATCAAACTCAAAATACTATAGTCTGGAACCTCACAGGCATCCATCCAAAAAGTGTTTAGGAAATTCAACTGAATTGAATTAGAAATAAACCTCATTGATGATTTGGCACCCCAAGTAATTCATTCAGATTCCTGAAGTTGTCTGCACACTGCTAAAATCCTAGTCAATCAGAATGCTTGACTGATTACAGATAAAGCTTTGTGTGGCCACGGTTATATTCTTCAGCTGTGTACCACCTTTAAGCATATGTAAGCATCCATTGTGTATAAGACATCACCCTCATTTTGTTCAACTGTGGTAGTCAGAATAAGAATTATTATAAAGATCAAAAGAAAATCATTTTATTACATCTGCCTATAGCTTAATCACGGTAAGTCTTAAAAACCAGGAAATTGTCTTTGACTATGGTACCCTTCAGTTAGCCGTCAAGATGATTTGCTTTTAGAGAGGTCCAGTGAAGCTTGGAGCAGTTACCCGTGGATACTGAGGGTTTTTTTTTTTTTTTCCTGACAGTGTTTTTAAGTAGTTTTGCTCAAGACCTGTGGTTGCCAACGGGGAAGAGGGTGGAATATGGATGAATTGGGAGTTTGGGATTAGCAGATGCAAACTAATATATAGAGAATGGATAAACAAAGTCTTTCTGTAGAGCACAGAGAACTATATTCAATATCCTATGATAAGATTCTTGTTGATATATGACAGACAACCACAAAATTCTGTAAAGCAATTATCTTTCAATTAAAAAATTAAAAATAAGATAAAATATCCTGTGATAGACCATAATGGAAAAGAACTTTAAAAGGAACACACATGTATATGTGTATGTGTATATATACATATAACTGAATTGGTGGCCTAGTGGTAAGGAATCCAGCTGCCAATGCAGGAGACCAGGGTTCGATCCCTGGGTCAGGAAGATCCCCCTGGGGGAGGAAGTGGCAACCCACTCCAGTCTTCTTGCCTGGAGGATTTCATGGACAGGGGAGCCCGGTGGATTTCAGTCCATGGGGTCGCAAAGAGTCGGACACGACTGAGAACGCATGCACATAAGCACATAACTGAATCACTTTGCTGCACAGCAGAAATTAACACACTATTGTAAATCAATTATACTTCAAAATAATCATTTTTTAAAAGTAAGTCTTGTTCAACATTTCTTGAGATCTGTTCCAGATGATAGAAAGCCTGCAGTATATTACTACTGCTGCTGCTGCTAAATCGCTCCAGTCGTGTCCAACTCTGTACGACCCCATAGACAGCAGCCCACCAGGCTTCCCCATCCCTGGGATTCTCCAGGAAAGAACACTGGAGTGGGTTGCCATTTCCTTCTCCAATGCATGAAAGTGAAAAGTGACAGTGAAGTCGCTCGGTCGTGTCCAACTCTTAGCGACCCCATGGACTGTAGCCCACCAGGGTCCTCCATCCATGGGATTTTCCAGGCCAGAGTACTGGAGTGGGGTGCCATTGCCTTCTCTGGCAGTATATTACTAAGTGCTGTGCAAAAAGGATTCTGTAATCAAATCACCTTTGGAAATGTTTATTTAAATCAAAATTAATTGGGCTTCACCAGTAGAGAGCTTTTAGCACTTTAAAAAATTCAAGTCTCCTAAACTTATTTGCTTATATTGAATAGAATTCTTATTCTCATCACACCTAACATCATCTCCTGACACTGGTGATATTTAAGCACACTTTGGGAAAACACCTTTTTATTTTTTTTACACACTTTGGGTAACAGGTGTAAATACAACCAATTAAAAAAAAAACAGGGGATTAAGCATTCCATTATCACATCCTCACCTATAAAAAGGTACCCCCGTTAAAAGTATCCTGAGAAGAATTTAAACAAATCGCTTTGTAGCCCTGCTCTAGCAGTTATCCACTATCTGTTGGGAGAAAAGAATGATTCCATAAGCCAAGAGGAGAGGGGACCCAGAAAGGAGAGCAACTGTTCTACATAAAGACTTGATCCAACTCGATGATGACCTTCTTAGAAACCTAACATCTTGTATCACTGTTGATCAAAACCTGATTATTTCAACTACAGTCTAATCTTGAACTGAAAACTCTTTGTTCTTATAATTTCATGTCCTCCTAACTTAGATCCCTCATACACTCTGCCTCTTCAATAATCAAAAAATCTATGAGACAGTATCATGTTGTTGCTTAAACATGTGTAGGAGACACTGTTGGTTGCCTTCTGATCTTTCATGTCAACCTTCTTCCTTCTGAACTGAGCCCCCTCCCCCACTTTGGCTAGATATTCACACACACACAGCTCATGTGACTGGGGGGCTGGCCCCATCTTTATCTCCTAGGACAGATCATGACTTGTCTAAGCCAGTGGTCCTCAATGTGTAGACAAACACCATTAGCATCACCTAGAACTTGTTAGCAATGCAAATTCTTGCATCCTAACTTCAACCTACTACATTAACTAGAAATGTTGGGGTGAGGCTCCCCAGGTGATTCTGAACCCCGCTGAAGTCTGAGAACCACTGTTCTCAACTAGGGGGCTTCCCAGGTTGTGCCAGTGGTAAAGAACCCACCAGCCAACACAGGAGATGTAAGAGATGAGGGTTTGATCCCTGGAGAAGGAAATGGCAATCCACTCCAGTATTCTTGCCTGGAGAATTCCACAGGAGCCTGGCCGGCTACAGACCACAGGGTCGCACAGAGTTGGACACGACTGAAGCGACTTAGCACACATGCGCCGTCTTAACCAAACCTGGTGACCCCGTGTTCTTTACCATAGCCAAGTCAGTGCATGGTTTTTCCCTGGCCACCATTAATGTTCCAAAGATGGACATGTAACCTGACCTCCTCAAATGAAGGGCAGAAGTTTTATTCCGAGGTTGGAATAGAGATTTTCTACCTTTCATGGAACATGAGGAAGGTACTGCCGTCTTAGAACTTCAAGAGAAGCCTGAGGACAGCAAAGTCAGCCGAAGGTAGAACCACAGACATTCGCAATGCAGAGCAGAGTCCGCCTGTACCTTCCTGCGCCCAGCCCCACTTCCTACTTCTAACTACAGCTCTGCCCAATGACAGGCTTCCCTACTGTTTCAGCCACTTCATATTGAATTTTTTTTGTTTCTGCAGCTGGAAGCATCCCATTTATTAAAATGTTATAATAATTTTTTAAAGATTAATCTGAAATATCCCAGGAGGTCGTATTCCTCCTACTTTGCCTCTAGGGTAGTGGAGCACTCAATTATGTTTGATGAATGAATATGAATTAATGCAAACATGCATAAATGAATGACCACAAGCAGACAATAGCATCTTCATTACTCTTATCAAATATAATCGAGTCAAAGTCATTATGAGGTTCCACCAATAGTCAGTCCACTAATGCAAGCAAAGAACTCACAAGTCACTGTAGTCTTAACACCATTTTTGTTGCAACCAAGTGAAACCCTTTCCAGCTAGCTTAGGCAAGAATGACGATTACCATATGGAATTCTAAAGTGACTGAAGTGTCTCATAGACCATAGTTTGTACCCCTGACTCTTTGCTAACAAGAACGGTGCCTTTGGGGATTTCCCTGACGGTCCAGTGGTTAAGATACTGCCCTTCTGATGCAGCGGGCACGAGTTTGATTCCCTGGTCAGGGAACTAAGCCACATGCCACGAGGCTCAGCCAAACAATTAAAAAAAAAAAAAAGAATACGCGCCTTTTGTGAGAGGCATGTTTGAGAGTTCCCATTTCTCTATATACTAGTCAATATTTTATATTATCATACTTGTAAACTTTTACTAGTCTGATGACTAGGAAATGATATCCCATTGTTTTAATTTCAACTTTTCTGGCTTAATTCACATTCGTTGGGAATAACATCTTAACATTTATTTCTTGGCATTTCAGATTTCCTCTTGAGGAAATGGTCTATTGTAATCTTTGTTTTTTTTTAATTGGGTTGTATGCTTTTTTATTCATTTCAAGGAGCTCTTTTTTCCTTTCTGGATATTGATCCTTTGCCAGATTTATGCATAGACATTATATTCTTCCCGTATATGATATTTTCTCCCACTTTGTTTAGCGTATCTTTTGTTGAATAAAAGTTTTTTTGTGTGACTTTTCAGTAGGTGAGTTTATCAGTCTTTCTTCTTTATGAGTCAAGCTTTTGTATTTGTTTGAAAGAAGCATTTTCGTACACTGAAGTCATAAGTATATTCACTTATATTTTCTTATAAAAGATTTTACTTTTTCGCATACAGATTTTTTTTTAAGATTTCTTTATTTTTGACCGTGCTGGGTCTTCGCTGCTGCAGGCTTTCTCTGGCTGTGGCGAGCCGGGGCTGCTCTCCAGGTGTGGTCCAAGGGCTTCTCACAGTGGAGGCTTCTCTTGTCGCAGAGCACTGCCTCTGGGCACGTGGCTCCGTCGTGGCGGCTCTCGGGCTCAAGAGCTCTAGCTCAGGCCTTGTGGTGCGTGAGTTTACGGCCCAAGGCATGTGGGATCTTCCTGGCCCAGGGATCGAACCTGTGTCCCCTGGATTAGCAGCTGGATTCTTAACCACTGGGGACCACCGGGGAAGCCCTCACATGGAGATTTTTAATTCACCTGCAATTTAATTTTGTATAAAGTGTGGAGTTTGAAATAATATGGTTTTACTATATGCTTGCTGTTTTGGAGAGGGGAGAGGGAAAGCTACCCATTCTGATCTCAACTGCTTATAGCAGTTTTTGGTCTGGTGGGAGATTTGCGTTGCTGGAGATTTATTGTTGAGAAAGTATTCTCCTTCCAGCGTCATCTTGCCATAAGTGCCACACGTTTAAAGAATTACAGAAAGAATCCATTATTTATTGAGCTAGCCAGTAGCTGACAAATTTTTATTAATGCCTCACATGTCACTGAGATTTCCTTCAGTTTCCAAGTTGAATACACTCCAGCATTCCAAATGGCTGCAAAAGACTTTACCTCTAGGGAATGGAGAAAAAGAACTCCTAAAAGCTCTGGTTCAATTCTTCTTTAATCCATAGTGGAGGGGTGCAATCATTCCCTATCTATGTGCAAGTCCCCTTTCTTTACATGGAACTCTGACTCCTAGTTTGAATGTTTCACTTAACCCCTCTTTGATTGGCCTTTGTCATTTTGCACTGGGAAATCAATATCTACAAATATTTATTTTGTGGTCAAATATGGTGCAGAATAAAGAGACTCACAGACTTGGAAAATGAACTCATGAATGCCGGGAGGAGTGGGGGAGGGATAGCTAATGACTTTGGGAAGGTCATGTACACACTGCTATATTTAAAATGCATAACCAACAAAAACCTATTGTATAGAAAAAGAAATTTAACTTTACTGAAGAATAATTTAACTACAATAAATAAATTTTGAAAAAAAGCGGTGCCGGACGCCACAGTTCAGATAAGAACATTTCCCTCCCCTCCCGGTTTCTTTCTTCTTTTGCTTTCAGTTCTCCCGCCTGTTCTTTCTTCCCTTTCCCCCACCGCCCTTAACGGTACCTGGAATTTGTCAAGGATTGAAAGGTAATGTTTTGTCTCAGCAGAAGTATAAAGGGTCATATAAGAAGAAAAGTTAATTTAAAAAAAAAGAAGAGTTAAACAGTTCGGGTTTATGGTGAACAACATATCTTCCTTCAGGTGCCAGGCCTAATTTTACGCTTACCAAGATGTTATGTACATTTTTAAAAAAATCTCACATTTGGGTAAAATTCCAGATTTAAAAATATATTTTAGAAGTCGGAAAGGGGTCAATTAGTTTATTTAAACATCACAGGACCAAGAAAAGTATCCTCACATACACTGACTGCTTAAGACAAATAATATTTGATGGGTTATGGATACCTGAACCAAACTTGACATAGTTATACACAGACAACTGATGTCAACACGTCCTGTGCCAAGCATAGCGTCATTCTCCCTTAACTGTCCTAACCTAAACTGCATCCGGAACAGTTCTTACCTACATTTTATTCATTAGCCTAAAGGTAACCATGCTGCTGCTGCTGCTAAGTCACTTCAGTCATTTCCGACTGTGCGACCCCATAGACGGCAGCTCACCAGGCTCCCCTGTCCCTGGGATTCTCCAGGCAAGAACACTGAAGTGGGTTGCCATTTCCTTCTCCAATGCATGAAAGTGAAAAGTGAAAGTGAAGTCCCTAGTAGCATCTGACTCTTAGCGACCCCATGGACTGCAGCCTACCAGGCTCCTCCGTCCATGGGATTTTCTTGCAATGTACCTAAAAGGCAGTTTATGCTATTGATACTATGAAGTCACCAGCTCTTCAGCGTTCACTGTTCAAATTTGACTGCACTTGGGTGCATTTTCTTAAGAAAATAAGAGCTGGGAAGAAGAGATGCACTGTGTGTCCTGATGAATGCAACCGTGATGAGACTGATTTGATGGGACTGAGTTAGGCTTCTCTTTGCTGTTAGTGGAGGAAGGAAAAGATGTTACCAGAATAGCTCATGTTTACTGAGAGCTTACAGGTTCCAGGTACTAAATTCATTCTAAAATGTAAAATCTAAAATGGCAGAGGTACTATTATTAATCTCCCTATCTAGATGAGAAGACTCTTGAGAGTCCCTTGGACTGCAAGGAGATCCAACCAGTCCATTCTGAAGGAGATCAGCCCTGGGATTTCTTTGGAAGGAATGATACTAAAGCTGAAACTTCAGTAGTTTGGCCACCTCATGCGAAGAGTTGACTCATTGGAGAAGACTCTGATGCTGGGAGGGATTGAGGGCAAGAGGAGAAGGGGACGACAGAGGATGAGATGGCTGGATGGCATCACTGACTCGATGGACATGAGTCTGAGTGACCTCCGGGAGTTGGTGATGGACAGGGAGGCCTGGCGTGCTGCGATTCATGGGGTCGCAAAGAGTCGGACATGACTGAGCAACTGATCTGATCTAGATGAGGAATCCAAGCTTCAGAGAGGCTAAACATCTTGCTCAAGACCTCGCACTGGGAAGGCCAGCAGTCACCCCTAGCTGGTTGACTTCAAAGCCTTTGTCATCACTGATTTATAATTGATGAAAATTTGGAGAAGAGCTTTTAAGATGTCCAATATGTTATTTCAGGGAAGGTAGTTATTGAAGTTGAAAAAGAGAACTGTTTCTTAGACATGAAACAGGTAGAGCAGAGTAAATGAAAACACGGGGTTAATTCCCAGGTGGGTTGGATGGTAAAGAATCTGCCTGCCTGTGCAAGAGACATAGGGGCCATGGGTTTGAACCCTGGGTCGGGAAGCTCCCCTGGAGGAGAAAATGGCAACCCACTCCAGTATTCTTGCCTGGAAAATCCTAGAGACAGTCAGACGGCACTGAGGACAGCACACATGCAGCCACGCTGACCACCCAGAGCTGTGCCGGATACACAGGAGCTCTCAACGCACGTGCACTGTGTTAGCAGGACTGCAGGTAACAACGCCGGAAACAGTGGCTTAAAGGAGGGAGTCTTTGCTCTGAAGATAGAAGATGGGAAATAGGCAGATATCTCCTGCCAGAGGGGCTCATGAAAATGGGGGGCAGCAGCCATCCTGTGGCCGCTAAGAATGAGGGCCTCTCACTCCCCGGGCCCTCATTCTTAGCGGCCACAGGATGGCTGCTGCCCCCACGCTGCACGCAGTTTCAGGCGGAAAGAAGGACAAAAACGGAAAAGCAGAGCCTTTATCTCATGAGGTTCTAACTTTTTATTTGGTAAGTGACTCCTTTCTTAAATATTTCTACCTACCTCTCATTAGATACCCAGCAGGCTGGAGAAACAAATATTTCAGTAAGCTAACATGCTATATGGGGGAAGGCAATGGCACCCCACCCCAGTGCTCTTGCCTGGAGAATCCCATGGATGGAGGAGCCTGTCCATGGGGCTAGAGGCTGCAGTCCATGGGGTCGCTAAGAGTCGGACACGACTGAGCGACTTCACTTTCACTTTTCACTTTCATGCATTGGAGAAGGAAATGGCAACCCACTCCAGTATTCTTGCCTGGAGAATCCCGGGGATGGAGGAGCCTGGTGGGCTGCCGTCTATGGGATCGCACAGAGTCGGACACGACTGAAGCGACTCAGCAGCAGCAGCAGCAACATGCTATATAAAATAAGCTACAATGATGTATTGTTTAACACAGGGAACATAATCAATACTTATATATTCAGTTATATACTTATAACAACTATAAATGAAGCATAATCTTTAAAAATTGTGAATCACTCTATTGTACACCTGCAACTTATATATATACTATTGTACATAACTGTACTTCAACAAACATTTTTAAATAAAATAAATAATATGTGCAGACCCCTCAGTGCAATTTCTGGCATATAGCAAGTATTCCTCAAGGCTTTGCCATAAAGAGTCACATCAACGTTTCTTTAACAAATACTGATTGATTCTTTATGAAAGACATAGAGTTTGTTCCCACAGAGATGAACGAAGTGAAGATAAAATGATTAATCTATGAACTGAAAACCCTGGAGAGCCTGGGGCAATGACCCACACATACTACACAGACAGTAAGTGTTTGTTCTGGCGGTCGCTGAGGTGGTGATGAGAATGTACTTTCGGAGTTACATCTGGAAACTGAAGAGTGGAGAACTGTAAGTTCATACTCAACTTAAAGATTTGATTTGATTCAGCAAAAGAGATTTAATAAGAATGGGCCATGAATCTGGAGATAAGTTGGAAGGTCAATGAAAAATAAAATATTTCGGTCACA
The DNA here is from genome assembly GCA_935064755.1 of Tragelaphus eurycerus. Classification (NCBI taxonomy): domain Eukaryota; kingdom Metazoa; phylum Chordata; class Mammalia; order Artiodactyla; family Bovidae; genus Tragelaphus; species Tragelaphus eurycerus. The sequence continues at coordinate 4,109,741 of CAKXYN010000023.1, forward strand.
CAGTTCCAAGGGCCCGGTGATACTCACAGGCCCCATTTAGAGCTCATGAAATAAACTATTTAAATCATACTGCTTATTCTCACCTTCCATGAACCAGGAAGCAGGTGCCCTCAGACCCAAATCAGAAGCACCTTGACCTTGGAATCCCCAGCCTCCACAACTGAGAAATAAATGTCTGTTGTTTAGATGGAGAAAAAAACAAACAAAAAAAAATCATACTGCTTGTTCAGATTTTTTAAAAATTCATTAAGACACATTTATGAAAAAACTCTGGATGATCGTCAGTATTTTGACAATATTTTTTTGAGATAAGGAAAAGAAGGTTCCCCTTTATTTTTTATGTATTTATGTTTGACTGCGCCGGGTGTTCCTTGCTGCAGGGGCTTCTCTCCAGTTGCGGTCAGCAGGAGCGCCCCTCTAGTCGTGGTGCACTGGCTTGGATGGCGGCTGCTCTTCCTCCTGGGCCGCAGGGTACCAGCTCAGGCTCAGTAGTTGCGGTGTAGGGGCTTAGTTTTTCTCCAGCATGTGCAGTCTTCACAGAGCAGGGATCGAACCTGTGTGTCCTGCATTTGCACGCGGATTCGTTACCACTGAGCCACCAGGGAAGCCCCAAGATTCCCCTTTAAAATGCAGAACTTATTTGTTGACTCATTAAGACCAATACTATCTCAAATGTCCAGTTTATGTGGCTCCCTCCCTTCGCAGCTAGTAATCCCTCCTATCATACACTCGGTTTTATTTGAATGCATTATTGCTATGGTTTCAAAATTTGGAAAGCTTATGGAATTAGATTTTGAGAAAGGTAAAGGATGAGCGATAAATTGAGGCCTGAATCAACACCAACCAAAAGATCCTAGGTCTCTCCAGACCCATGGATTGCTGGCTGCCGGTTTGAAATGCCCTAATCTGGGCAGAATTTATTTTTCTGGGCTCCAAAATCACTGCAGATGGTGACTGCAGCCATGAAATTAAAAGACACTTACTCCTTGGAAGGAAAGTTATGACCAACCTAGATAGCATATTCAAAAGCAGAGACATTACTTTGCCAACAAAGGTTCACCTAGTCAAGGCTATGGTCTTTCCTGTGGTCATGTATGGATGTGAGAGCTGGACTGTGAAGAAGGCTGAGCGCCGAAGAATTGATGCTTTTGAACTGTGGTGTTGGAGAAGACTCTTGAGAGTCCCTTGGACTGCAAGGAGATCCAACCAGTCCGTTCTGAAGGAGATCAGCCCTGGAATTTCTTTGGAAGGAATGATGCTAAAGCTGAAACTCCAGTATTTTGGCCACCTCATGTGAAGAGTTGACTCATTGGAGAAGACTCTGATGCTGGGAGGGATTGGGGGCAGGAGGAGAAGGGGACGACAGAGGATGAGATGGCTGGATGGCATCACGGACTCGATGGATGTGAGTCTGAGTGACCTCCGGGAGTTGGTGATGGACAGGGAGGCCTGGCGTGCTGCAGTTCATGGGGTCGCAAAGAGTCGGACACGACTGAGCGACTGATCTGATCTGATCTGAACCCGGGCTGGTGAAGCTCAGTGGGTTAGGACCAGTAATACTCGCGATTATACCTTGCTGCCGGAAAGACTTGTTTCTGCCAAGTTCTCGTGCTGAACACCGGGAGCTGTGCAATTGGTATCACATGAAAAGGAAGGCCTTTCTCCTAACTAACGCTGTTAGTATGGCCAGGGGGGGATTGATGCGGTGGGTTCCACAGGTGTCAGGGCTCCAGAATTCTACCGGCAGGAGGCAGCGTCTCACAGGTAGGCTTCGGATCTGCACCTCCAACCCTGCACGGCACGCGGTAAGAAACTGCTGGCGTCCCTTTCCCGCCCTAGAAGACCAAAAGCGTGTGCGCGGACCTCTCCGCCCGGCCCCGCCTCCCGTGGTCCCGCCCCTTTCCGTGGTCCCGCCCCCTCCCCGTGGCCCCTCCCCATCCCGCGGACCTGCACCATACCTCTGGTCCCGCCCCCTCCCCGCGGCCCCGCCCTGCCCTGTGTGCCCGCCCCCTCCCTGTGGCCCTGCACCCTCCCGTGGCCCCGCCCCCGCCCCGCGGCCCCGCCCACCGATGCTCGGCGTCCGGCGGCCTCCGGGATCGCGGAGGCGGGGCGGGGCTCACCCTTGCCCCCGGGGCTCCGCCAATCAGCGAGCGCCCTGTTGGCCGTCCGCGGCGCCCGCCCCGCCTGCTCGCGCCGGCCGCTGTCTCCCAGAGTCCAAGATGGCGGGGTCCAGGCGGCGGGGTCCCCGGGCCGCGGTGCGGCCGTTGCTCTGCGTTCTGCTGCTGTGTGTCTGCCGTTCCGCGGACGGCGACAGCCCGGGAGGCAGCCCCGGGGCGGCGGGCGCCACGGACATCCCGTCCGCGCAGCCGCACCGCCGCTTCGAGTACAAGTACAGCTTCAAGGGGCCGCACCTGGTGCAGAGCGACGGGAGCGTGCCCTTCTGGGCCCACGCGGGCAGTAAGCGGGGCGGGCAGTGAGCCGGGAGGGCTGGCGGGCGGCCGGGGCCCCTCCGCTCCCTCCGCGCCCCGGGCGCGTGGGTCAGCCCGGATCAGCGGGCCCCGTCCGCACCCCATCCCCCCTCCCCTCCCCTCCTCACCCTCCTGCCGCGCTCCCTTCCGATGCCCCCCGCTCGTTGTGTTCGGTCTCGGGCTCTTCCTTTCTTCCTGCGCTCACTTGAGCTCGCTTCGAGGCGTCGCGTTTCACCCCAGCGCCGCGGCTCTGGGAGACGTCCCGCGCCCCTGTTCCCCCGCCCCGATCGGCCCCAGCCTGCACCTGCGCCCCCGCCGCCCCTCGGCCCTCCCCTGCTCCCCCCGGGGTCGGCCGCGGTTGATACTCCGCTTGAGTGTCCGGTGTCCCCTGACGGCTGCAGGGATGGCCCGTGTTGGCTTTAGAGCGATCTCGAAGTCTTCATGTCAGAGGACGTGCTTCTCTTAAATTTGCCTTTCTCAGGGACGTCCTGTGGTCTTTGATCTTTTCTGTTGTCTTAACACATATGTCATTTATAGTTAGGTTTGTTGCTTCATTTGATAGAAGAAGGGATGCGAGGTATTGATTGAGAACTTGAGTCTAAAAACTAGCACCGAGTACAGCTGTTTCATTTTTACTTTTTTTTTTTTTTTTGAGTGCGTGATTGAAATAACCTGGGCCCAGTGTTTTGTTCATTTTGTGTGTGTGGCACTGTTAAGCCCCGGCCGTGCTAAGAGAGCCTTGCTCCCTGCTTCCATACGTGAGAGAAAGCCTATCTGTGGGAGTGCTGATGTGTCACGGCTGCCTAAAACGTGGCAGCTGGCGTCCGTAAACTGCTCAGTGACCATCAGATGCAACCTTTGAAACAAGTGGCAGATGCCTTTCTATGGGGTGAGAAGCACTGGCGCTTTGAATTCCGTCTTTGAGTGTCGTGAGCGGTCATTCCTGTAAGGTTTGTACGCAGTCTTGTAGATTGTCCAGGGCTTGAAACAAGATGTTTCATTTCTAGAAAGTAATTGCTGCTTTACAAAGCACACTTTTAGGAAGAGCTATTTCCTTGAAATGTGTAATTAAAAGGTAGAAATTTCAATTAGGCTTAATGACCAAGTCATTAAGTATGTGGAGGAGAGTGCAATTATCCTGTTACTCCGCAGACGTTTACTGTATACCCGCTCCTCAAAAGCCAATCGCTGGGCATTTCTTACCAAGGTAGCCTTGCTCTTGGTAACAGAGCTGGCGCGGGCGTCCCAAACACAAGTGTGGGGGATTTTTGTTCTTCTTGAAATGATGCTGAGTTTTTCAGTAGTGGTGATAAACGTGTTGACGTTTTTCACTTCTGCATTTCTCCATTGTCTCCTTCTTCTCGCTTTTTCTTGCACTCACACCACACACATCAGCCAATTAGGAATGTCAATCAACTGCTTAAATTAGTTACATTGACTTTCTTTGCAGAACCTATAACCAACTAAGCTTTTGTGCTACAGAAGTGTCACACAGCGTACCTGGGCGAATGAAAGCCGTATGGCTAGACTGAATTTGAAATCAGGAGTTTAGAATTTTAGCAGTGACTTTTCTGCTGACTCTGGGAATCACCGCCCTGGGCATCTCTTGCTTTCATTATCACTGTAATTTTTGCCATCTGACAGCTTTCCTTAACTCCACTGATCGTTTTTTCCCTTTTCATTTTGCCCTGAGATCCATTATTTGAAGCATTTTTTCAGTAGAGAAAGTTAAGATTTAATTTGTTTAATCCTAACAAAGCCCCCTTACATCATCCCCAAGTTAAGGCCAAATCTGCGGTGTTTCTTTGTCTTGACTCTAATGTCCTTTCGCACTGTCAGGACTTGTCCTCGGGTCCATAAGGGCAAACATGATAACAGCAGGTCATCAGCCTTCAGAGCTCCCAGAGCTGTTCCACCTTGTTCATGCTCTGATTGGATCCCTAGGAGGTCAGGCAGGTGCTGGCTGTCTCATAGGTGAAAAATATTCAGAAGTGTAAAAATTCTTGGCAAAGGTTACGTAGCTAGTGTCGGTAGGGTAGGACTCAAATCCGGCTCTTCTGGTTCTCTGTCCGGTGCTGCTTCCGAGAGGACCGCCCAGACCTTTACATTCTGCGGGTGATGGTGGCAGATGGCGGCTAAACTTTCTAAAGGGTCTCAGCTTGTCTTTCCTGTCAGCTTTCCTACCTGTAAAGAGACAGTACAGTTATGTCCCAGCATGGATGTTAGAATGTCAGAACTGGTTAATATCCGAGGTGTGCTCCAGTTGTCCAGAGTTAGGCTGATAGGTGCTTTAATAATTACTAGTCCAATAAGGTGACGCAGTGGTAAAGAATCCACCTGCCAGTGCAGGAGATGCAAGAGACATGTGTTTGATCCCTGAATGGAGAAGATCCCCCGGCGCAGAAAATGGCAACACACTCTAGTATTCTTGCCTGGAAGATTCCATGGACAGAGGAGCCTGGTGGGCTGTAGTCCATGGGGTAGCAAAGAGACACGACTGAGTGACTGGGCACAGTCCAATAATAGGGATAGCTAGCATTTATTGAAATATTTATATGCACTTGTATAAGCACTTACATGTCTATGAAGTTGCTAGAGAAGTGGAGTAACTTGCCTATGAGCAAACAGCTAGTAAGTGGATAGAGATACCATCGTGTTTGGGGTCTCTGTTCTCTCTGAGAATCTCCTGATGCTGAAGAACTGTCTGTTGACTGGAAATTCAGTTGACCCTCTCTCCAGAACAAAGCATACATGCTCAGAATTTTGCATGTAACTTTTGGGGTGTATATAAATGATTGAGCCCAGCCCCTTCATTTTACAGTGAATATATGGTGAGCCTGAGAGAGCAAGAGATTTGCTCAAAGGCACACAGCTGGAGTGAGACTCGGAATAGGTCTCTTGATTCCTAGTGGTATGTTCTTTTCACACTGTTTGAGCTTTCTAACATTTGTACACTGGTAAAAAATACACCAAAGTTTTAAAAAAGAAAATATACACATTTCTGAGTCATTTGAAAAAGATTATCATAAGAATCAAATAGTTGATTTGCCTTTCAAGCTATCATTTCTTCCCTCCTACCCCTTGAATTTTTAGTGGTTAGTTGCAGCTTTGAGGTTTGTTTGTTTTTTGCAGAGATATCACACTTTTCAAAGATAGAGGGGTATTAAAAACCCCTAAAATTTAAAAGTTGAAATTGTCAGCATGGAATTTTTCCCTAACAAAATTACTATACAGGCGACTGAATTAAAGTTAGATCTTTTTAGGTATATATAACAGTTTGTTGATGATTCATTGAGTTTTATCTAATTATAACTTAAAGCTTTTCTTCCCTGATTGCTATTCTAGATGCTATTCCAAGTTCGGATCAAATCCGAATAGCTCCATCTTTAAAAAGCCAAAGAGGATCCGTGTGGACAAAGACAAAAGCAGCCTTTGAGAACTGGGAACTTGAGGTGACGTTTCGAGTGACTGGAAGAGGTCGCATTGGAGCTGATGGCCTGGTATGGTGATGTCTTTAACTTGGAAAATTTACATAGTTGCATACACTGCTAGTCTCTAAAGGTTCCCTGTTATATATTTACAGGCAGTTTGGTATACGGAGAATCAAGGCTTAGAGGGGCCTGTGTTTGGATCAGCTGATATGTGGAATGGTGTTGGAATATTTTTTGATTCTTTTGACAATGATGGAAAGGTATGGCTGTTTTCAGGACTGTTAACCCACTTTAAATGGATTTGCTGACAAAGTTAGTCTGTGAACAATGTAGTTTATTTGATACTTTGGTCAGCTTTATAGGACAGGACTCCCTAAACTACATTTTAAGCATGATGATGAATCTTTATGTAGCTGGGAATTTATAAATGGAAAAATAGAAGTTCATGATTTTTCTTATTCCAACTTGAGGTAACAATGGAACCTTAAGTCTGAGAACTTTTCAGGACCCACTTCCCCAGGCCCCTGTTTATGCTTAACAGCTTTGAGGATCAGCTTGAGTAGCTTAGATGCAGGTGGTGAGACCAGTAGTGTTTCAGACTGGTAGTGCTTTTTCGTGAAAACGTGTGCGTTGCTCCTGTTAGCTCGCTTCCTGATACCTTTTATTACGTGGTAATCACTGCTTTTGATCAGCCTGATTTCTCTAAAACTGTTAAGGACAAAGTGTACTTATGAACTGGAAACATTAACTTGTGCTTCAGCAGCCCTAAGACTGCGATCATTGTTTCTGCTGCTGGTTTGTTGATTATCAGAGGTCATTATTAGCCATTTAAAGGAGAGCCTTAACAATGCACTCCTCCGGTGCTGGGGCCGTGTTATTCCTCCTGTTACCATGCTCCCTTAAATCCCACACTAGTTCCATGCTCACAGTATCCTAGGATTTTAGAGGTGTTAGGGAGCTTACAGCACTCCCAGAGTAGTCTATACTTCTTTGATTTAAGGCTTTAAAACAAACACATTCTCCTTATTTTTAGAAAAATAATCCTGCAATAGTGATTATAGGCAACAACGGACAAATCCAGTATGACCATCAAAAGTAAGTGTATTTTTTTACAGTATTCCAAGTTTTAGTTTCTTTTTGGAAACCTTATAAAATATTTTGTTTCAAATCTGAGCATGTTCTAAATGAAAAAGGTTGTTCTTTTTCTTGAGGTGTTTTTTGTAACTTAATGGGAAGGTCATATTTTACTCTGGTTTTGTTGTAAAGTTCCTTCTGTGGACCACCTTGATTTCAAACATAAAAATATGTTGTCGTTAACCTGAAATTGTATAATACCTTCAAAAATTTATGAAACATTCCTGGCTCTCAGTGATGAAATAGCCATGTTTTTTCATTTTTATTCAAAGGGATCTTTAAAATATAAAGTTTGGAGCCTTAACCCACCTAATAACTAAGCAATTTATGCCTCTTTGTTCAGTCCTGGTATTGCTGTATTGAAAAAATTTTCAGTGGGTTACAAAGCTTCTGAGAGTTTAGTGTATTTATAATGTGTGTGAATGGGGCATGTACATTTTTAATTTTCACATGGTTGCGGGGGAATTACCTTTCAGCCAGTCTGTAAAATGCAAGAAAAATTACTTTCCTGCCTTAATGATGTTTAACTCTGGTAATTCATCATGACCACCTGTTGAGCAATTTAAACTAGAGGTCCAAGGCCTCTCCCTGGTGATTCTGCTTCAGCTGATTGAGGGCAGAGTTGAGGAGTCTGCATTTTTTTAAAGCTCCGTCTGTGACTCTGACTCTGCTGAGGAAGAGAATCACTGTCCCCTTGCCGGCAGCCATGCTAACATCGGCTCCTAGTCCAGACTCCTGACCCGAGTCACAGGGAAAACTCACGTGTCAACTTGGTGTCTTCTGCATAGATAGTTTCAAATATCCCAAACTTTGTCATAACTTGATATAGGTTTGGGTCTTTCTGGAAATTAATTGTTTTAAATAGTGAGGTTTTAAAATACCAAGAAACTTCCCTAAATTTCTTGTCTTCCTTTCCCTCACGCTATAGTGATGGTGCTAATCAAGCTTTATCAAGTTGCCAGAGGGACTTCCGTAATAAACCCTATCCTGTCCGGGCAAAGATTACGTATTACCAGAAAACACTGACGGTAAGTGACGTGCTCTTAGAGGCAGTCCTGCGAGCAGCGCGCCGGCGTGTCTCTTCTGTGCTCTTGTGCTATAGCGCGCTCCTCGTTCTGGTGGGGATTCAGTGCATCTAATTGGGTGTTGTTCACATCCTCATCATCACTGCTCTGTGAGAACAGAAGTGGCTTCACGGCGTGGATCACGTGTCACGTGTTGGCACGCGTGGTGTGCTGTCAGACTTGACGGTAGGTTTGCGTATAGTGAGTGTTTAGGCGTGCTGCTGTGCGCCACGTGAACAGGGGTGAGACAAAGGCCATTGTCTGCAAAGAGCGTGTTTCATGGAGGCGACCGTAGGTAACACCATGCTGTGTGATAAATGCTACAACACGGATACCATTAGGGACCCAGAGGTCAGAATCCTGTAACTTTGCCAGGAGGGAGGTGAAGGTCAGCAGCAGTTTCTCAGAGTGGAGCTGCACCCTGAAAGAGGAGGAGGAGAAGCCTCCCGAATGGGGTGCAGATTCCAGGCCGAGGAAACGGGCCTCAGAACTGTTGAAAGGTTGGAGAAAGGCCAGTAGTTGGTATGGCTGGGGGAGAGAGGAACCGTGGAAGGCGAGGTAGGAAGCTTGGCGGTTGTGAGCCTCAGCTGCCTGGTGCAGTGTATCCTGTAAGGAGCAGGAGTGTGGAGTGAGCAGGTTCCAGTTCAGGACAATGACTTGAGGCAGTGGTGGTCTTCTAACGGTGTTCGTTAGAGAAACAAGAAGCAGGAAGATTTAGACTGACTCTTAGAGGGCCGCATCTGTGTGACTTGGTCCTTTATGTGCGGTTTCTCCCTTTTTTTCCTCCCAGTTTCATTGAGATGGAATTGACACACAGCATGGTAGGAGTTTGCAGTGTGCAGCGTGACTTGATTCACACACCACGAAGTGATGGGTGCAATAAGTTCAGTGAACATCCATCAGCTCGTGTAGATGGAAAATGAAAGACAATAGAAAAAAATGTTTTCCTTGAAAAGATTCAGCCTGAGAGTGTTCATTTTTTTGTTAGGTTAAAATTTTTTATTAGATCCTATTTTGTACATGATTTCCAAACTGAGATAAAACTGCACATGTTTAAAAAAAATAAAATAGTAGTGTCAAAAAGAGTTTTTACACTAAGACTCCTTAGTATTTACTCCTCTAACCACTTTGAGGTGTGACATCCAGCCATGTTCACTGTGCTTTCCTGTCACACATCGCATCCTTCAGTTCAGTTCAGTCGTTCAGTCGTGTCCGACTCTTTGCGACCCCATGAATTGCAGCACACCAGGCCTCCCTGTCCATTACCAACTCCCGGAGTTCACTCAGACTTATGTCCATCAAGTCAGTGATGCCATCCAGCCATCTCATCCTCTGGCGTCCCCTTCTCCTCCTGCCCTCAATCCCTCCCAGCATCAGAGTCTTTTCCAGGGAGTCAGCTCTTCGCATGAGGTGGCCAAAATACTGGAGTTTCAGCTTTAGCATCATTCCTTCCAAAGAAATCCCAGGGCTGATCTCCTTCAGAATGGACTGGTTGGATCTCCTTGCAGTCCAAGGGACTCTCAAGAGTCTTCTCCAACACCACAGTTCAAAAGCATCAATTCTTTGGCGCTCAGCCTTTTCCACAGGAAAGACCATAGCCTTGACTAGACGAACCTTTGTTGGCAAAGTAATGTCTCTGCTTTTGAATATGCTGTCTAGGTTGGTCATAACTTTCCTTCCAAGGAGCAAGCGTCTTTTAATTTCATGGCTGCAGTCACCATCTACAGTGATTTTGGAGCCCAGAAAAATAAAGTCTGACACTGTTTCCACTGTTTCCCCATCTATTTCCCATGAAGTGATGGGACTGGATACCATGATCTTCGTTTTCTGAATGTTGAGCTTTAGGCCAACTTTTTCCTCTCCACTTTCACTTTCATCAAGAGGCTTTTAGTTCCTCTTTACTTTCTGCCATAAGGGTGGTGTCATCTGCATATCTGAGGTGATTGAGATTTCTCCCGGCAATCTTGATTCCAGCTTGTGTTTCTTCCAGTCCAGCGTTTCTCATGATGTACTCTGTGTATAAGTTAAATAAGCGGGGTGACAATATACAGCCTTGGCGTACTCCTTTTCCTATTTGGAACCAGTCTCTTGTTCCATGTCCAGTTCTAACTGTTGCTTCCTGACCTGCATACAGATTTCTCAAGAGGCAGATCAGGTGGTCTGGTATTCCCATCTCTTTCAGAATTTTCCACAGTTTATTGTGATCCACACAGTCAAAGGCTTTGGCATAGTTGTTCCAGAAATAGATGTTTTTCTGGAACTCTCTTGCTTTTTCCATGATCCAGCGGATGTTGGCAATTTAATCTCTGGTTCCTCTGCCTTTTCTAAAACCAGCTTGAACATCAGGAAGTTCACGATTCACATATTGCTGAAGCCTGGCTTGGAGAATTTTGAGCATCACTTTACTAGCGTGTGAAATGAGTACAATTGTGCGGTAGTTTGAACATTCTTTGGCATTGCCTTTCTTTGGGATTGGAATGGACACTGACCTTTTCCAGTCCTGTGACAGAATGTGGTCCACTGGAGAAGGGAATGGCAAACCACTTCAGTATTCTTGCCTTAAGAACCCCATGAACAGTATGAAAAGGCAAAATGATAGGATACTGAAAGAGAAACTCCCCGGGTCAGTAGGTACCCAATATGCTACTGGAGATTGGTGGAGAAATAAGTCCAGAAAGAATGAAGGGATGGAGCCAAAGCAAAAAGAATACCCAGCTGTGGATGTGACTGGTGATAGAAGCAAGGTCCGATGCTGTAAAGAGCAACATCGCATAGGAACCTGGAATGTCAGGTCCATGAATCAAGGCAAATTGGAAGTGGTCAAACGAGATGGCAAGAGTGAATGTCGACATTCTAGAAATCAGCGAACTGAAATGGACTGGAATGGGTGAATTTAACTCAGATGACCATCGCATCCTCAGTGCTCATTCACCTTATAACTGGGTGTTTATCCTTTGTGACTGTCTTCATCCAGTTCTCCACCTCCACCCCCCTACCTCTGGTTTCTGTCAATCCAACGCTGTGAGTGAGTTTGTTTTTTGAGTACAATTGACCTACAACAAACACTGTGTCAGCCCCTGGTATGCAGCGCAGTGGTTTGCCGTTTCTGTACGTTTCAGAAGGATGGCCGAGGAAGTCTGGTTGCCTGGCGCCGTTCGCAGGGGCCTCGTGATTCTGGCTGTCTCCCCTCTCTGTCTCACACCTGTGACTGTTAGCAGCTAGAGGTTCTCCCTCCTACTCTCCTGCCCTGTCTCTCTCCTCCCCGATCCCCTGTGCTCTGGCACCACCCGTTTGTTCTCTATCTGTAGCCCGGTTTCTGTTTCTGTGAACCATGAGCCCTGGTCCTTGTCGGGTTTACCCAGCATAGCGCTCTCTAGGTCCGTCCATGCTGTTGCAGATGGCAAGCCTTCATTCTTTCTCAGGGCTGAGCAGTGTTCTCCACTGCGATTCATGCGAACCACGTCTCTACCCACTCGTCTGTGGAGTGTTCCAGTTGCTTCTGTATCTAGTCCGTTGTGAAGCATCTGCCGCAGTGAACGTGAAAGAAGAAAGTGGGAGTGTAGTCACTCATTTGTTCAGTCGTGTCCGACCCTCTGTGACCCCATGGACTGGAGCCCGCCAGGCTCCTCTGTCCTTGGAATTCTCCAGGCAAGAGTACTGGAGTGGGTAGCCATTCCCTTCTGCAGGGGATCTTCCCGACCCAGGGATCAAACCCCAGGTCTCCTGCATTGCAGGCAGATTCTTTACTGTCTGAGCCGTGTAGATGAGTTGAGTTTGAGGTAATATTTAGGTGGGCAACACCCAGCAGGCAGTTAGAATAACGAAGGTCACTAGTACCATGCCAGCTTTGCTTTTTTAAAGATGCCGTCAGTATCTATCTGGTCGTGGAATACTTATAAGGAAAGGATATCTTGCGTACATTTTTCTTTTCCCTAAATCATGAGCTGGCCTTGTACTCCTTTGTGTAAACTCAGAAAAAGACAGTCATTTGGGAAACTTTGTACTGGCTCAGTCTTAAATTCCAAACTGATTTGGAGACCTCAGAATAGAGGCAAATGTCCAGTCTGCTATGACTAAGTTAGATTTGCGTTCCCCTGGGCTTGTTATACACTGTACGTACTGTACAGTTTCACTGGGGACATCACTGGGTCACGCGTACCAAACACCAGCCCTGGCAAGTACAGACCCAGCACTTGAATTCACAGATCCCAGGGAGGCTCCCTGTACAGCCTAACACAGAGAGGCCGTCACCCCTGCCAGCAGTTCCCGAAACAATAATAATCCTGCAACACGTACCCACAATAGAGTTCCATAGTCAGATAAGGTTGGTAGGACTGTGCATACAAGCGGAGTCACGATTCTAGGAAGTCCTGGAATAAAGAAGCCTCTGTTAAGCCGGTCATTCTTTAGGCTTACTGGACCGTGGGGTGCTCTCCCACCTAGCATCTGTGAATGTCTGTGGAGCCAGCATTCGGAAGAATCCATTTGAGAGAGCCTTGGCAGGACACGGGCTGTGGCTCGGGGGTCCCAGCCCCCGTCCTCTACCTGGCAGAGGCATCTCTTTCTACTAGCTCAGGGTTTCCTCCGTGATGATCTGCCTCTCTGAAACTCTTTAAGTGTTTTTTTCTCTAGTGCTTGTTTTTTCTTCCAATTTTACTGAAATGTAATCCACATGCACCACTGTATAAGTTTAAGGTGTACAACATGACGATTTGAAGCTGATGGCCCTTTGACAGTTATTAGACCAGGTACAAAGATCAAGTCGTCCTAAACCGACTGCGTGAGATTCATTTTACAAGGTCTTTGTAAAATCTCTAACCTGCAGTGTGTCTTTCTAGGTAATGATCAATAACGGCTTCACACCAGATAAAAATGATTATGAATTTTGCGCCAAAGTAGAAAATATGATCATCCCCGCCCAGGGGCATTTCGGAATATCTGCTGCCACTGGAGGTCTTGCAGGTAAAGCCTCACCGTCTTTAACATTCAGAGGTTGTGAACTGATTCTTACTAGGAATCCTGTACTTTGGAAATGGGTAGCTTTGTTTACTTTTAACCTTTTGAGACAAGTTACAACCTTCCCATGATCGGTGGGGCCAGGCCTTTGGTCTCTTGGGGCTGCTCATCCTGTGGGCTTACGGCTGGCTGGGGTCTGCACACGATCGTGTCCATCAGAGTTCCAGTCTGGGGCAGTATTTTATAGTGAAGGAGACATATTTAAAAGGTTGATCGCCGAGTGTTTGAGGACTCTGAGAGTTCTCACAGCACATTTAAATGAATTTATAGCCTGAGGAAGTATTACTGGAGACTGAACTTCAAAGATGTACTTATCATATCTTTTTCATATGTGATGATAAATGAACTTACTGTTATATGTTAATAGCATCTTGTGTTTGTACTGTATAATAGTCTTGTTATTTCCAAATATGTGAATTTTTCACTTCAACAGCACCGGGAGGGAGACAGAGAGGCTAGATCATATTTACTCTATTTTTAGGTGGCTTTGCCAAATCTTAGATTAAAGGGCTTTCTAAAGATCATGTGGCCAATAAATCAGACCCAGGCAGGACTTGGTCTGGGTTTCTGTCCCTTGGGTCCAGTGTTCTATTAACACTGCGTGACTTCTAATGTTACCTAACCCACCAGTTTTTTCTTTAATCTGGCTATGTGTCTAGATCTCCATAAAAGTAGCAGAAAGCAAAGAGGTGGCCGCAGTTGAGATCTGTGTCTCATTTGTGGGTGTGAGGCTAGCCAGGATGAGTATGATAGTTCCACGCTAAGGAGTTTGATCTCTTGGCTGTTTCTGGCTCAGCCAGCTTGAAACGAACGAGTTCAGGTGAAATGATATTGCTAGTATGTGCTGTATGAGGGAAACAAATACAAGAGAGGTACGGAAGAGTAGTTTTGTTATCTAACTGAGATGCTTTGGTAGTGAAAGGAGACGCTGTTAGTAACACCAGGACAATGTGGGTGAATCGGGACTCCAGTGAGCCCGGACAGGACACTGTCATGTTTAAAACAGGAAAGTAAGGCCAGGGTGGCGAGTGTGTAAGAAAGGTTCAGAAACAGATGGGAACAGGGAGTACCTGAAGGACAGGCTTGTCTCATGTGACTGGGACACAGTCCGTGAAGGAGGTTTGTGGAAAAATGAAGGAGGATCTTAGTGCCAGGAGTAGGACTTTGCACTTGTTTTGACGCTTCGTTTGTTTGGTCTTCCCTTTATCAGGTATTAAACATCCGTAACACGTTAGGCACAGCTAAATGTTCTGGTTTAGGATTTAAGAAAGTAAATTCTTGTTTAGTTCTAACATGTGTCTTTCAGATGAACTTTTGTCGCTAAGTTCACAGAGCACCATTGCCTTTATGAAATCAGAGCTAATTTTCAGTATTCTAAAGTAAGAGATGTCTATAAATTCACAACCGTAAAAATGATCAACTATGGAACTTTTTCAGTTTGTTTTTTTTTCTTTAATTTGTAGACGACCATGATGTTCTTTCTTTTCTGACTTTCCAATTGACTGAGCCTGGGAAAGAGCCAGTGAGTACACTTACTTTCCTCAGAAAGCTTATTTGTAATTTACTGGTGTTGCCTCATAGCTGAAAACTTGAGAAGATTAAGTCAGGTTCAGATCTTGTCTCCTAACGATTGCTGTTACGACCTGTACAAGTTGTTTAACGTCCATGCACGCCATTCCTTCACTAGTAAAACTGAGACGCTTGTGCCGGCCACCTTGACGTTGTAAGCATTAAAGGCAGTGCACTTCTGGCAAGCACTCAGTAAATGGTAGTGGCTATCATTATTTTTTGTCATAATATTAATAGCAAGAGTAAATTAACCTTTCAGCTAGTGGTGGAGTAGTTAATATGAGAAAAAGGGACATATATCGAGGCTTATTACTTTCTTACTAATTTTTTTTTTAATGATCTATTCTTAAACTCCAAATAAGCCTACAGTTGATAAAGAAATTTCTGAAAAAGAGAAAGAAAAGTACCAGGAGGAATTTGAGCACTTTCAACAAGAGCTGGACAAAAAAAAGAGGAGTTCCAGAAGGACCACCCCAACCTCCAAGGGCACCCTGGTAGGTTGGAGCCGGGCGGCCCTCTGCGGCGGCCGCAGCCCTTTTGAATCCCCAGCGCTTCATCCGTCTCACCTTTGCCGCTTACCGGCCACACTCCAAGTACTTCCTGGAAATGGTTTTTAAACCAGTCCTCAGTCTCTAAAGGGCTTGGAGATCGATGCTTCTACCCACAAGAGAGTCGGTGAGAGACGCAGGCAGCCGGGAGTGCCGGGTGACGGGATAGACAGGGAGCCCTGCAGGCTCCCCACGCGCACCGCTGTGTCCCTGCGCCCCCAGACGGCAGCCTTGCTGGCAGAGTAGTTGAGACTCATACATGCTTGTTGAGTGGAATCGTCCATGGTTGGTTTCTTTCCTTTTTAGTGGCACACACTTACCTTAGTTGGTAACAAAGCTGGTACTTGAAAACTGTCGAGACTTGGGAGAGTAATGTGAAGTGATTATCTCCTCTTATTACTCAGACAGAATTCTGGACATTAAAGGTTGAAAATTTTGAAATATTAGTTTAAGCTAGTGTAACTGAGAACTTACTTGGGCTCCATGTCACGCACAAGATAAGAACAAGTAGAATGACTCTATGATCTGCTAACTTTTATGATCTCAGGTCCCTGTCAGCACAGATGATCAAGGCTGTGTGTAATACGGGCTTCCCTGATGGCTCAGTGGTTAAGAATCTGCCAGTGCAGGCAGGTCCCTGGGTGGGGAAGATCCCCTGGAGCAGGAAACGGCAACCTGCTCCAGTCTTCTTGCCTGGTAAATCCTATCGAAAGAGGAGCCTGGTGGGCTGCAGTTCACGGGGTCAGAAAGAGTCCCTCATGGCTTAATGACTAAGCACACACACCTGATAAAGCCTGGGGCTGGCTTCTGAACTAGGTAGTGTGTTAATCTCAGTGATTAACAGTGTTATTCAGATTTAATGATAAAATGAAAAATACATTTTATTTTTTCCTTGGATTTGTTTTAAACATCACATATGATTCGTAAGTACATCCTGAAGCTTCTTAGAGTAAGTGTTTAAATGGAATTCTCTGAGTTCAGTGTGGTTAGAAATAAAAGGAAAAGGAAAGCTGCTCTCAACTCTGTGTCTTAGTCTTTTCTGTGAGTAAAATGCACAGGTTTTAAGAGAATAGTTTGATAAATTGTGACAAATTTTAACCATCACTCAGATGAGTGTACAGAATATTTTTATTGCCCCAGATCAAGTCAGCCCCCTTCCCACAGAGACAGCCACTATGCTGATTCCTATTAAAAAATTAGATTCGTTCTGCCAGCCTGTAAATAGATTCATTCTGTAAATAGAATCACACAGTCTATTTAAAAGAGAAAATAATTTTTAGGTGAAAAAATTAGGACCTAAGTTATAAATATTCAGCCACCAGAGATGACGAAAACAATTAGTAATTGAATCACGACTGAATCAGTCACATGCCTGTTTGTAACACTGGAAGATCCTGGCGCTGTGTTGGTGATGGTCTTCATTTAGTGGAGGTTGGTACTTTGGTCACTTACAGTAATTCGAAAACCACGTATGTGTGGGTGAGTCTAATAATGCCTTTTGATCTGTGATCACCTTTTCAGCGGATGAAATGTTTGAGAGCGTGGGAGACCGTGAGCTGAGACAGGTCTTCGAAGGACAGAATCGTATTCACCTTGAAATCAAGCAGCTGAACCGACAGTTAGATATGATTCTCGATGAACAGAGAAGATACGTCTCTTCCCTGACGGAGGAGATCTCTAAGAGAGGAGCTGGAGCCCCAGGGCAGCAGGGGCAGGTGAGCTTGCGAGGTCCATGGATGTGCCTTAGTCAGGGGAGGTGGGGTGGCGGAGCGGCAGGGGAGGAAGCAGGAGTGATGTCTGGGTGTTAGGTGGTGTGCTCTATGGAGTGGGGACTCGGGCTGGCTGGTCATCTTTTGTTTTTCCTCCAGACCTTTCAACAGGAACTGGATACTGTTGTGAACACTCAGCATGAGATTCTGAGACAAGTAAACGAAATGAAGTAAGTACACAAAAGTCCCGTCTGGGTGCTATGTGACACCTTTATCCTAAACTCATGGCTTCTCTAGACACAAAGGCATGTCGCTGCTGCAAGATTCCTCCAGGGGTGAGAATCACGTTCTGGGTTATTTCTAAATAGGGTAGGGACTTTTCATATTTAGCAAACATGTCCAAATTCTTTAATTGTTCCCAGCTAGAAGAGAAAGCTTTAGCATTTTTAAGGGGGAAAATATGTTAGTCACAGTTGTTTGACAGCATTTGTGCATTTGTAAACTACAGCAGAACTTCCCAGGTGGCTCAGTGGTGAAGAAGCTACCTTCCAGTGCGGGAGACACAGGTTTCATCCCTGGGTCGGGAAGATCCCCTGGAGAAGGAAATGGCAACCCACTCCAGTGTTTTTGCCTGGAGAATCCCATGGACAGAGGAGCCTGGTGGGCTACAGTCTTTGGGGTCACAAAAGAGACGGACAGGACTTAGCAACTAAACAACAACAAAATATAAAAAGAATATAGGCAATAGGTAACAGTCCTGTGGAAAGTAACTGGAGGAATAAGCATGCGTAGCATTACAAGGCTGTAAGACAGGCATGCCTGGTGCAGGGACTCCTCTGTGATGGAGTGAAGCCGTTCTGAAGGAAGTATGTTACTTGTGAGTGCCTTTTCCCATTCTGTATTGTACTGTAAGAGAGACTGTCCTTGTAACACTGAATGATAGGGTTTTTAAAAGGATTCACTTAGCAGATGATTAACAGCATTCAATGCCTGAAGCAGAAAAACAGCCAGCATGCCACATGTCATAAGCTGACACGTTAGAGAACTGTCCCAACCAGTACAACCCCTGGCAAGATCAGATCAGATTAGATCAGTTGCTCAGTCGTGTCCGACTCTTTGCAACCCCATGGAGCACGCCAGGCCTCCCTGTGCATCACCAACTCCCGGAGGTCACTCAGACTCACATCCATTGAGTCTGTGATGCCATCCAGCCATCTCATCCTCTGTCGTCCCCTTCTCCTCCTGTCCCCAATCCCTCCCAGCATCAGAGTCTTCTCCAATGAGTTAACTCTTCGCATGCTGCTGCTGCTGCTGCTGCTGCTAAGTTGCTTCAGTCGTGTCCGACTCTGTGCGACCCCATAGACAGCAGCCCACCAGGCTCCTCCGTCCCTAGGATTCTCCAGGCAAGAATACTGGAGTGGGTTGCCATTTACTTCTCCAATGCATGAAAGTGAAAAGCGAAAGTAAAGTCGCTCAGTCGTGTCCGACTCCAAGCGACCCCGTGGACTAGAGCCTACCAGGCTCCTCCGTCCATGGGATTTTCCAGGCAAGAGTACTGGGGTGGGGTGCCATTGCCTTCCCCGAACTCTTCGCATGGGGTGGCCAAAATACTGGAGTTTCAGCTTTAGCATCATTCCTTCCAAAGAAATCCCAGGGCTGATCTTCAGAATGGACTGGTTGGATCTCCTTGCAGTCCAAGGGACTCTCAAGAGTCTTTTCCAATACCACAGTTCAAAAGCATCAATTCTTCGGCACTCAGCCTTCTTCACAGTCCAGCTCTCACATCCATACATGACCACAGGAAAGACCATAGCCTTGACTAGGCGAACCTTTGTTGGCAAAGTGATGTCTCTGCTTTTGAATATGCGATCAAGGTTGGTCATAACTTTTCTTCCAAGGAATAAGCATCTTAATTTCATGGCTGCAGTCACCATCTGCAGTGATTTTGGAGCCCAGAAAATTAAAGTCTGGCAAACTAGAGTGTTAAGGTAAGTTCTTCAGGACTGGAAAATTCAACTGAATGAGGTTAAGCAGAGGGTGATAACATTTAACACCTAGAAATTAAAGCTAACTGCAAATTTGTATTTCTTTCAGTTGTACTGTTTGGCAGTTTCAAAAAATCTTCAAGTTTTTTGAACTCATGATTAAAACATGTACGATGCTAAATGAATAGTTAAAATTATTTTAGAAATAGAAACCAGATCAGTATAACATTTCTTAAAATGTTTTGATTCTAATTTTAGACACTGTGGAAAATAAAGGACATCCGTCCATCATACAGATCCCACATATGCCTCACTCAGCTTCCTGATGTCATCATGTTGTGTAGCCGCAGTGTGATTGTCAGAACAAAGACGTTGATGTTGGTTCAGCACTACTCACTGAACTAACGATGCTACTCAGATTTCACCAGTTTTCTACCAATGCCTTTTCATTTGAAGATCCTGTCCAGGATTGCACATTGCATTTAGTTATTTCTCTTTTGACCTCTGCAGTCTGAAATAGTTTATCTCTCCTTGTCTTTTATGACCATGGCAGTTTTCAAGAGCATTGATCAGTTCATTGGACCGTTTGGTTCCTCAGTTTGGGTTTGTCTGATACTTCCTCCTGATCGGATGGAAGTTCTGCACTTTTAACAAGAATGTGCAGCACCTCATGTTCATCAGATTGATAGGTCTCACTGTCGTATCCTGGTGTCTTACAGCCGAATCATGTGATGGTGGCTGTGATCATTTGGATATTATAGCTTCTTCCCAGTTTCCCTTGGTGGTTAATAAATATATATTTGGGGATAGATACTTTGAGTATATTTGTATCCCTCACACTCCCTTTTGTATTAGAAACCATGAGATTATCCAGATACTTTGGGTTTTGGTTGGACTGAACCAAACAGTGCAGGGTTGGTTTTAGCCTTGCTCCTTTCCGTGCTTGAGCATCCTTTCTCCAGCAAGGAGTGACCTGGTTCTGATTATCTACAGTGTATTTACTTACTGGTTCAGTTTTAGTGTGTGCACAAAGTCTATATAAAGTGACTTCAAATTATTAAACCATATCCCTATAAGAAACACATTTACTGATGGATTTATATAAAGCTCCTTTTGCCTCTAGTCTTACAGTATTTCAAACTCATGTACACTTTGTTCAAACTCATGTCCATCGAGTTGGTGATGCCATCCAACCATCTCATCCTCTGTCGTCCCCTCCTCCTCCCACCTTCAGTCTTTCCCAGCATCAGGGTCTTTTCCAGTGCGTCAGCTCTTTGAATCAGGTAGCCTAAGTATTGGAGCTTCAGCTTCAGCATCAGTCCTTCCAGTGAATATTCAGGGTTGATTTCCTTTAGGATGGACTGGTTTGATCTCCTTTCTGTCCAAGAGACTCTCAAGAGTCTTCTCCAACACCACAGTTCAAATTCTTCAGTGCTCAGCCTTCTTTTTGGTCCAACTCTTACATTTGTACATGACTGCCGGAAAAATCATAGCTTTGACTATACTCACCTTTGTTGGCAAAGTAATGTCTCTGCTTTATAATACGCTGTCTCAGTTGGTCATAGCTTTCCTTCCAAGGAACAAGTGTCTTTTAATTTCATGCTTGCAGTCACCATCTGCAGTGATTTTGGAGCCCAAGAAAGTAAAAGTCTGTCATTGTTTCCGCTTTTTCCCCTTCTATTTTCCATGAAGTGATGGGACCAGATACCATCGTCTTGGTTTTTTAAATGTTGAGCTTTTTCACTCTCCTCTTTCACCCTCATCAAGAGGCTCTTTTAGTTCCTCTTCACTTCCATTTGTAGTATTGGTTTTAACACAAATGATTTAGTATTCTCTGTGCTTAGACAGCCTTTAGTAAAAGATGAAGGCATAATAATGTAGTTTTTAGAAGTTATTTTCCAATTTTGAAGACAATTTTTTTAAATACTTGTTTGTTTTTTAAATGTTCTGTTGCATTGAGCATAGCAATGTATCTACCCTTTGACATCTGTGACATCCTTCTCGTGAACCTGCTGTCTAAAGCGACTTTCTGTCTCAGGAACTCCATGAGTGAGACTGTCAGGCTGGTCAGCGGCCTCGCGCACCCGGGGCCGGCGGCGGGCGTGTACGAGACCACCCAGCACTTCAACGACATCAAGGAGCACCTGCACATCGTGAAGCGGGACATCGACAGCTTGGCGCAGCGGAGCATGGTCGGCTCTCCTTTCTGCTTGTCTGTGACTGGTTACTGCGCTCTGCTTTTAGGAAGAACAAACACACATTCTACTCAAAATATTTTAACTTTTAAACTGATGCCAGTGCTCAGTTTTAATATTCGGGGTAGAATGACTCCATTATGACCCAGATGTCTATGTGTTCCACATCACGCTTCCATCGCCTACTGAATGAAATTGTTTAAAAAGATAAATTTACTGTTCCAGTTACTGGGGTCATCACAACCTCAGACTTTTTTCTTTCTACAAGTTCTCTTTTAAAAAACATGTCTCTGGTTTTCAGTAACGATAGCCTTGAACAGCTTTGAAAACGGTAGGTGTTTGTTGACATACCTACTGGTAAGACACACAGGCGCTGAGAATTTCGTGTTTCTCTCCAGGCTGTTCAGGAAGCACAGATCTAAAGCTGGCTGACTAGCTGATCTAAAGCTCAGCTGCTACAAGCAGCTGTTTTTAGGCAAGATTTTTCCTTTTTCCAGCTTCTTTCCTGTTTTACTTGGTTCATTTTTTTCAGTTTTGTTTTGTTTTCTTTGCTTTTTTAGTTTTTTTCTTTCTTTTTTTTTTTTTAAGTGTAAGTGCCACCTACGTTTTGGGAGACAGGCAGTAAATATTAAAGATAGGTAGCGTATTTTTGAAGTTTAACATGTGTCAGAGACAATATTAGGAAATGGGCCTCTGGAACTTTGACGTTTTTCTCATTGACTGGATCTGAATACCCTTGTGACATCCACACATGCTTGGAGCATTTGTCCCTCCCCTTCCAGTTCTTCAAACAGTTCAGGGGTTTTTCCGTTGACATTTTACCTCCCACCCAGAGCACTGTCATCCACTCCCTAAATTCTGAGGCTATTCCCCCCAGCTTCAGCTTTTGTTACAATGGCCAGGTTAACGCTGTGGGTGATACATAGACTGTGCAGAGCCTTGTCCTGCAGATGTGAACGTATTGAGAATAACTAATCTTAGAAGCCATTTTGTCTGGTTACCTTGATGAAATCTTTGTCTGGGAATTTTAAATTTTGATACTTGCTTATAATAGAAGGAATACTTGTGTAAATGGAAAAAGAAATGTTTTCCCGAAAAACTAATCAGTGATGTTGAATGTTAGGAGGTCAGGGTAGATGCGAGCTGAGAAAGGCCTGTTCTGTGTAGGGCAGCCGTGCTCAGTTGTCTGAACTGGAAGCCCCCCGACAGTGACGGGGCTGCCGTCGGTAGTCACTGCAGCTGAGATGACGGGGGTGTCCTGGGGAGGGCTCCGTGACCCCCAGGGATGCTGACCTCATGGTCACTATGATGGGGGAGGAGCAGGACAGCAGGAGGTCAGTGACAGGGCTGCCGTGGTCACTGCAGCCGGGATGACGGGGGTGTCCCAGAGAGGGCTCTGTGACCCCCAGGGATGCTGACCTCACGGTCACTGTGATGGGGGAGGAGCCGGACGGCAGGAGGTCAGTGACGGGGCTGCCGTGGTCACTGCAGCCGGGATGACGGGGGTGTCCCGGGGAGGGCTCTGTGACCCCCGGGGATGCTGACCTCACCGTCACTGTGATGGGGAGGAGCCGGACGGCAGGAGGTCAGTGACCAAGGGTGCGAGACAGGAGGCCTCCCCCGTCACCTGCTCTTTGAGAAAGTTTGGTTGTGAAAATGAAGAGGATGTTTATGAGGTGAATAAATGAAAGTGTTAGAGTTTACACCAAGAGGTTTATAAAGATTTCCCATTTATCTCCTTTTCTGAAACACTGGTCTGACTGATTCTAATAGAACTTCTTTTTCCTCGCAGCCATCAAATGAAAGGCCGAAGTGCCCAGAACTCCCCCGTTTCCATCATGCTTGTCTACAGTGCACTTCGTTATATTCGTCGTGGTACAGACGGTGTTATTTATCGGTTATATCATGTATAGGTAAGTGTCTGAAATTTGATCCAACATTTTTCTGTATTTGTTTAATTTGAAATATTCAATAAAGTTATCTATTATCTGTAATGGAACTTTGAATACCTAAAAAATTAGGATTATACAAAGTGAATGTTACGTCTGGAATATTTCTGTTCGCATGGGCATGCATGTGTAGGACATGTGTATCTTCGTGTATTTCACACTTGAAAAGGCATTTTTAATTTTAAGCAGTCCTGTTTCATCCCACTGTAAAGTGTACAGAACTTCACAGGTGGTTTTTTTTTCCCCTTTTCCTTAGGACTCAGCAAGAAGCAGCTGCCAAAAAGTTCTTTTGACCACCATTTCCATGTGTACATCATGTATGTGTGTACAAAATGTCTTTTTGAGGGAATTTAAGTATTTAAATTGCTTTTTAGTCTAAATTATTTTGTATAAAATAACTGTTTAAACATTGACTTAAGAATAAACC
This sequence comes from Tragelaphus eurycerus, assembly GCA_935064755.1. Lineage (NCBI taxonomy): Eukaryota > Metazoa > Chordata > Mammalia > Artiodactyla > Bovidae > Tragelaphus > Tragelaphus eurycerus. The sequence goes on from CAKXYN010000023.1 coordinate 4,133,236, forward strand.
TTAAAGACAACCACATGTAAATTTGTGCATAGTACATAAACCTATTTAAATTTCAGTGAATTTCTGGCCAGTAGAATACAGCCACTGCACAGAATATTGATAAATCAGAGGGTTAAAAAACAGAAAGGGGGAACCCCCATATACAAAAGTAACCCGTAAGTCTCCAGTGTTGGAGGTTTCTGTCTTCGGCATCAATGCCCTCGCCCTCCTGCCCCCAAAGTGTGAGGTCTGAGAGCTTCCCATCGTGTTTATTTTGTAACCAAAGTCTTTTTTTTAAGAGGCCAGAATTTCCTGCTCCAAGACTCAGTGCTGCAGCCCTTAAATCTAATACAGCTCCCTTTGAAATCAAAAAATATTTTGTCTTAGTGTTAGGATCTGGGTAATAGGCTTCAGAATGTTTATTAAAGCATTTTTTCCCCTTCTGATCATCAGTGATATATTTCACTTTTAAAGGAAATTTGGGGGGAGAATTAAGAGCTGCTCTTTGCCTGAAAAACCATTTAGGTGAGAACAGTCCTCTGATAATGATTTTTATGGGTCTTTTAGCTGGTGTGTTCATTTCATGATTGCTCATATTCTTGAATGTCTGTGTTCCAATAGAGTCAGTTCAGAATTACGAAACTCAGTCTGCCTCTGTATCTCTAAACGCACCTCGGATGGTGCGTTCTAAGGACACTGTAAGGCCACAGCACCTACCCCTACTTTCAGACTGACATCACCCCATGCAGCGTGGCGCTTGTGACCCTGCGTGTTAGTTGCAACCCAGAAGGCAGGAGCAGAAGCATTGTTAAAGTTTCTGAAAGCAAAATCTGAAAAATCTTGTTATTACTTCTGATTTCTTTGTTTTAATGCCAGAACTAGGGGTCTTGTGAAGCACGTGTTAGTAAGCGTAACCTTGAATTGTCGGGCTGGAAGGAGTTGCTGTAGTCTGTACATAGTTCTAGGTATTATAGAAACTGTAAATGACATTTAATTTAGTTTTCATAGCTGATGTAGACTTCAAAATACTCTTTTACTTTCCCTTGTCTAGCTAGCTAAAATGATGCCTTTCATTTGTCATAGAACTGAAAATAGTGCTATTTTATAAATAGTGCTGTTTAATTCTTCATAGCTTTCAGAAATTGGCTCTGAGTTATTTGCTGATTGGACTGCCTGCCTAAAACCCATACAGAGACTCTGAAGAAGTCTGCATTAGAGTAATAGCTAACTAGTTCTGCATATGCAGACAGTCCTAGCATTGCTTTTTACAAAGCATTTATCCCAGAACACTGAACAAGAATATTCTATTGATCACTCACACACTTACAACCACTTCAACATAGAACTGCTCCACAGGTATTTTTTTCTTGTAGTGTTAACATGTTGAAATTCATATTTCAGAGACATCATCATGACAGAATTTACTCTTATTCCATGAAAAAAAATTAATGCTTTCAGAAGAATGTTTCAGTTGTAGACTGTGAGACTTGGAAATCCTCTTGAGATGAAAAGCTGCAGAATATCCAGTATTACAAAAATCCAGAGCCACGTGTGCCTGAACTTAAAGGAATATTAGATCTATGCAGTGTACATTTTCCAGGCTAAAATTCAAGAGGAATTGTTGCAATCATTTCTAATACAAGTGAAGACAGCTAGGACAAAAGAGCATACGTGTGAATCTTTCTTTCTTTCTTACTAATTTAATTTGCTAAAAAAAAAAAAATCACTCAGTAAGACGGTTCATACAAGTTACTATTGTTGGAAATTTGGTTTGTTTTCCTCAAAGTCACTGACTTCAAGTAGTTCATTTCTGTTTTTTAAAAAATAGTGTTTGCTATGTGGGAAAATCAATCACTGCCAGGATTCTCTCATTTCTGTACTGTTTTATAGAATTGAATTTTAACTTTTCTCACACCAGCAAGTATTTTACAGGTGCCTTGGATTAAAACAAAGTTGATTTTACAATTTTACTGTAAATCTTTGTGCTTCTGCCACTTTAAAAAAGAAATGCAATTGTATAATGGTTAATACTCTTATTTAATGTACCTTTTGTGTTCTGATTGTTTGAATGTTTTATTCGGCCTGAACCTTTACTGTGAGGGCACAATATTCTGTCACGTAGTAAAGAGATATCAATGTTTCTCGGGAGTGAGGTCTGTGAGCCGTCTGAGTCCTGGAGTGCTTGTGAAGAACGCAGATGCCAGAGTGCCACTCCCCACCACCTGCATCAGAATTCCGCCGTGGGAGCTACAGAGACTCGTTTTTGGCAGGTGACTCTAAACACACTGCTGTTTGAGAACCACTGAGACAAGGTGGGGTAAAAGAAACATGGGTTTGTGTAGTTTTACAGCTGAGCTGAGAGCTAACGTAACATTTTCATAGTCAGCGACATTAGCAAATGTGCACTGATTCTTTATACTTAGAACGTATTACTTAACGTTCTTTTCACCGAAACTCTTGGTTTATCAGCAGCTACAAACTAAACCCAGGTTGCCGCCTGTGGCTCTCGGTACTTTGGTTGACGGCTCTTACAAAATCATCTTCAGATCATGGTCAAGCCATGGAAACCCCCATCTTCGCATCTGCCTGCTAGAGCGTTTGCTTTTCCTGATTGTGGTTTTTGTGACATTTTCTCTCAGACAGTTGTACTTTTTGATAACTTGGGGAAAACAAAAATTACTTGAATAAGGGATTGCCTGACCCGCTGCATCGCAGAGACAGTCTTTGTAAAGAACATAAATGACAGTTGTGAATACGAAGATGTGATTATCTGCTTCCTGTCCATGTGCTCATTGCAGGGAGATGGTGAACAAATGATTATACTGGGGACTTTTTTATTTATAAGATCTCATGTAAAATCACCACTTACAACTTTTTAGATCTGTATGTTGCCTGTTTAATATATTCTTTTAAAGTTTAAAAGGGTTTTCTATCCATTGTTTATTTCAGTTAGGTGACATTTCGTCGAGTGCTTTTTTTCCTGATTGTTAATTTGATGCTAGCTGGAATTCAAAAGATGACATTGACCTTATTCAAATAAAGAAATATTTTAGTAAACTTTCTTTTTCCTTCATTGGTCTCAGATGATCAGTTACTTCCCAAGCAGGCCCTGGTCTGGGAAAGTATTTCATGTGTCCTGTGCTGTGCGTGCTGCCCTAGGTGGCACCCCCGGCAGAACCCATCACGGCAGAGTCAAGCATAAAAAGAGAATTAAAACTACTGCGGATGAACGCTTACCTTGCTGGTAATGAAAAATGTAAAATAATTAAAACAATACATTTGATATTTTCATCTTCAGTAACCAAATATTGGTAAAAGTGTGGCTAAGCTGGAACTTTTAGTCATTACTAATGGGAGTTTTTAAAAAAATCTTTTCTTCTTTTTGGTAAGTAACATTTAACCAAGTAATTCCAATTCTGAGCTATGAAAAAAGAAAGAGTAGAGCTTTAGTGTCAGACAAATCTGGGTTTAAAATCTTGGCTTTGCCACTTCCTAAAGATGGCCTTCGTTTTCCTCATAGTACTCTCTCAGGTTTGGCAGCTTGTAAAAGGTGGTCCTTATAAGTGGTTTCAGAAAATGGAAGCTAAGGTAATGGGCGCTTCTCCTGCTATGAGCACAGAAAAGGACTTCCCTGGCGGCTCAGCTGGTACAGAATCCACCTGCAGTGTGGGAAACCTCGGTCTGATCCCTGGGTTGGGAATATCCCCTGGAGAAGGCAAAGTTTACCCACTCCAGTATTCTGGCCTGAATCCCATGGAGAGGGAGTCCATGGGGTCGCAAAGAGTCAGACACGACTGAGCAACTTTCACTTTCAGTGTGAAACTAGATAGGCTTGAGTTCATGTTGATGTTTGGCAGAAACCAACACAATTTGTAAAGCAGTTATCCTTCAATTTTAAAAAATTAATTAAAAGAAATTACATAGCTTTGAAAGAAATCAGAGGAAACCAAACCTGGGTGAGTGAGCCTGCCTGGTGGTGGGAGCTAGAGGCTGTTGGGGCACTGGGGACATGCCATCGTAAAGATTTAGGATTTTATTCAAGGACGGTGAGGAGGCTTTGGAAGGTTAACAGCTAGTTTTCCCTTTTCATCCAGGGTGTTTATTTTCCCTTTCTGGAAGATTCCACTGGGTGGCCAAGTGGAAAGGCCATTGGAATAAACTGAATAAAAAGTTTTAAAGACACGGCGCTCTTTTCAATGGAATTACCTTATGGGAAGGCAGTGAAAGGTCTGATTTCATAAGCAGTCCCACGGAGTGTTCGCTTGTCACCCTGGTGTGGTCGTCAGCCCTGTGTTTCTGTGATGCCCAGCACCATCCCCCGCTCTTCACACACACACACACACACACACACAGCAGGGGTGGCTTCACAGACTGGCTTTGGAGTTCACACACACACACACACAGCAGGGGCGGCTTCACAGACTGGCTTTGGAGTTCCACACACACACACACACACACACACACACACAGCAGGGGCTGCTTCACAGACTGGCTTTGGAGTTCAGAACCGAGACCCTCACTGTTCAGATCTCCTAATTCCTAGTAAAAGGCAATTGTAATCGTCTTATAATAAATCGAATAATTTAACAATAACTTATAGATTTTTATCTTTATTGTTTTGCTTTTAAAGATTGTCCTTTTCTTTCAGAAATAAGAAGTGTCTTTTAACGTCATGAAACAGCTGTAAGGAGAGACAACAGAAACACAGACTATGGCTTTTCCTTTATATAAAGTCTGTAATACTTTACTAGTAAGTCTCCTCAATGGAGATGAGAAGCAGTTTATTATAAATAATAATTTAGGGGTCATGGCTTGAATGTATTAAGTCCCAAGCAACACATCTTAAAAGTGGAAGTGGAATTAAGTGTGAAAGTACATTCTCAATCGAAGAACACCAAGAAGAGTTTCTTATTTCTACCTAAATGTTTGTTAATTTTTAAAACAGACCATTTTAGCAACATTTTAGGTTAGTAAAATGAAAAGCAGATTTTAAAATACATAAAACAAGCATTTTAGGCAAAGATCCAGTTTATATGGTTGTGTACAATCTGAGGAAGAGTCATCTATTTCCTGAAAGGGCTCATGCCTGTGGATAAAACAATAAGCATAGCTTACAAATAGGCTGTATTTCTCCCCTCCTCCCCACCGGCTCTTGGAGTGCTTTAATTAGAAAGATACTAAGGTAGATTAAAGTCTTAACCATGCTCAAATTCCTCCCTTGACCTGGAGGAAACCATAGCCGATGAGAATCTGCTATTAACCAAACACTGTCGAAAGTTTTCTCCAAGTACACTAGTGAGTTTAAACAGAGCACCCTGGAAGTGACTGCGTGTAAGAGGAAAAAAGTGTGAAAGTGTTAGTCACTCGGTGGTATCTGACTCTGCAACCCCATGGACTGCAGCCCGCCTGCTTCCTCTGTCCATGAAATTCAGGCAAGAATACTCGAGTGGGTAGCCATTCCCTTCTCCAGGGGATCTTGACCCAGAGAAGGAACCCGGGTGCCCTGCAACGCAGGCAGATTCTTGACTATGTGAGCCACCAGGAAAGAGGAAAACAGCCGATACGCACCGATGACCTGACTCACCCATGTTCCCACCTTCTGGGTCAGAGCTTTGCAAGTGTCCAGCATTGTTTCCATGCAGAAGTGTAACCTTTCAGCGCAGGAACAAGCCAGGCTGATCTTCCAGATGCAAGTGAAAGACCCTCTGGCTTGCCCTTCACACTTGCCCTGGTTGGATATTTGTGTCCAGGACCCAGGAACCACTGAAACAGCATAGGATTCAAGCAAACCAAAACACAAATCCTTACATAGTCCTGAGAGTCCAATGAGATAAAATGATGGATCAGAGGATTATTTTTGCTCAATAAAGCATTTTAGGTTTCGCATCTCACTGGACTCAGTTCTCAACAGGATGTTGTCCTCATGGGCTAGAATTTGGAACCGCCACCAGTCATATAATCAGTCACCTCCGATTCATTTAATTGAAACAACCCTTGATGAAGCCCTGCTGCGCTTATAATTTAAACCTTAGAAATGGGAGAGGGATGGATAATGTGAAGGGTTCTTTTTTCCCCCTCTGAAATTAGCTTAGTGTACTAATTCAGAAAGTAGTTGGTTGCATCTGATTGCATGCCTCGGTAATCGGAGCCATCTGCCTCTCTGTGCTAAGGAGTTCGCCTCTTTAATCCAGCTTAGAGCCCACAATCCACTCCTCTATCATTTCGCCCTTGAATAGATGAGGCTGCGCAGAGTCCTTTGCTGTTCAACGTGTTGCTATCACTGAAAATACTTGGGGATTTCGTGATTTGTTTGTTTGTTTTCTTTTGCGTTTTCTCGGAGTGTTTGGTTTTCTTTCTCGGGGGGCAGACACAATGGCTTTCCTTATGAAAACTATGATAAGTAACCAGGTGAAGAATTTAGGACTCGGTGGCGGGTCTGAAGAAAGAAAAAGAAGAAGGAGGAGCTTCTGACCCCGCAGCCGCCCAAGGGATGAGTCGAGAGGAGTATGAGGAGTACCAGAAGCAGATCATCGAGGAAAAGTGAGTGCACCCAGCTCGGGCTCCCCGTCAGAGCAGAAGGCGGCCCCCTGAGCCAGGCTGTCCGAGCCCGGCTCCCCCTCCCTGCCCTTCAGAGGCCTTTCCTATGCCGTCTCCTCTAACCTCAGGGAAGTCCGTTCTGCTAAACAGTGAACCAGCTCCTAGCATCAGCAGCTACTCTGTCTTACTTGTGTGAGTGGAAATGAAAAATGCTATAAACAAATCTACATGTCATCCTTAAAAGCAGTTGAAACTTTCTGATCCCGGGCACATTTTAATTGACCTCAGTTGTTCAAATGCAAAATTGGGCACCTGAATATTTGTACAGTCATCTGGAAATTCACCCTCTTAGGTGAGTGTAGAAAGCTTTCAAACCAGGAATTCAGCCTTTGCACCTGGAAGGGGGCCTGAAAGAGCATAGAGTACAATGTTCTTGAACTTACATGTGTGTAGGGGGGAAAGCCTAGAAAATGCAACACGACAATTATGTCGTAAGACTTGGCTTCTCAAAAGACAGAATAGATATGCGGACTGCCTATTATGAAAACTTTAAAAGATGCAGACGAGTAGAACAGTATCAAGAATGGCCATGTATACGTGTGGCCCAAAATTGGCAGTTGACTTTGTCTTGTTTGCTTACAGATAATTAGTTGGTTGGAGGATAGATGATTGATTACTAGATAAATAGGTACAGAGAACCATTTTTAAAGTAAATTACAGATGTCCTGATACTTTACCCCTGCATTCTTTGCCTATATACCTCCAAAAGATAAGCACATTCTTCTGGCTAGATATAAACTGTAATAAAAATAAAACATAAGTAACATTTCAGTTGGGTATTATGGAATGTGAATATTACCAATTTTTAACTACTGAAGACTGATCTTTAATTTTTAAAGTCTTAAGTAGAATTTAAGAGTTTTAATAATCAAATCAACTGAGTATCGAAGCATCAGTCTTGAAGTTAAAAGTTCACCATATGTTACAAAAGTTTTGTTTTGTTTTCCACTGTGACTGTTCTGCTAATAATTACATGATAATTGCCTAGGTCTTATTGCTGAAATGATTAAAGGAGAAAGGGTTGATGACCTGGAGGAACCTAAGGAAGCTGAAATCTTCCATTTAGTGGGAACCTGGTCTACTATACTTTTTCCTGAAAGCAACTGTGGCTTTTATAAAACTACCTCGAATGTACTGTGCTTGGCTTTGCAGTAAATTTAAGATCTGTTTGTTTTCTTTTTTTAATGCAACTGCAAAAATAATGTGGGTGCTAAAATAATACGCAAAAAAAGGCAGCAGCCCTTGAATACTGGCCAGTTTTGCCTATGATGTGTTAAAAAAAAAAAAAAAAAGCAGAAGCAGAAAAATAGCATCAGATGTTCTCAGCTCAAGGGGACCAATAAAAAGAAAACGGTCAGAAATATAGACTACACATCTGATATTAAAATATCACTTAATGTGTCCAAGTAATAAATCTGGTCACAGATATGACATCTGTTTGATTAACTAATGTCATAGTTTTACTTAATTTTATATCTGGACAGACCAGAAACCAAAATAGTCAAATGGTATCATCAGTCAGTTATACACCAACTACTCAGCTCTGTGTGTGTATGTCTGTGTGTGTGTGTGTGTCTATGTGTGTGATACGTTTGTTTGGTCACCCAATTAAAGTAACAGTAGCAGGACAGTGAGGCTGACCTGCTTGCACAGCAGGAGGCAGGACTTCCAGTCCACTGCTTGAGTTTCCAAGAGCTTATTGCCTAGAATACAATACAAAGAGGCAGACATCAGGGAACTGTGCTCCGTATTTTGTAATAACCTATAAGGGGAAAGACTCTGAAAAAGAATATATATAAAGGGCTCCCCAGATGGCACAGTGGTAAAGAATCCATCTGCCAGTGGAGGAAACTCAAGAGATGGGTTCGCTCTCTGGCTTGGAAAGATCCCCTAGAAGAGGCGATGGCAACCCACTCCAGTATTCTTGCCTGGAAAATTCCATGGACAGAGAAGCCTGGTGGGCTATAGTTCATGGGGTCTCAAAAGGGTCAGACACAACTGAGTGCACGTGCACACACACACACACACGCACACGTATATATAAAGCAGAACCACTTTGCTGTACACCCAGAACTAACACATCGTAAGTCAATTGTGCTTCAATAGAAAAAAATTTTGAAATGTATTAATTGGAGCAACTATTACAATGAAAAAACTCGTAGGCATCAAAAATGGTTCACACAAGGCACGTCTAGAGACAGCTGCACACGTCATAATGTATGTGATAATTAGAATGAGTATTAGCAAATAAAAGCCTCCTTAACTTGTCCTCATCATTTTAGGAAAGTTGTGGGATTGACTTTACTAATAATAAATCAAATACTCAACAATGCACTCCACGGCACATTTGTTTTTATTTATTTCCGTGTTCAGATTCCACACCCCCACCCCCCGCCATATTGGTAACATTAGTACGGAAAGAGGTCTATACCTAAATAGAATATTTGGAAAGTGCTAAATAAAACAACCTGTTGATCTCTCCGTTTCTCTCCATTATATGAAAATGTCCCCTTGGTTATGACATAGCAACTGCTGTGGCGCCACTTGTAACTGGAACCTTGATGCGCATCACAGGCTTAAACACAAAAACTATAATTATGAGGCATCGAGAAAAAAAAAAAACAGAATATCTTTGCACCTTGGAAGTAGGCAGAAATTTCTTAAACATGACCCTGAAATCAGTGACCATAAAATTTTGAAATGAGGAATTAGACATTATCAAAGTTAAAAACGTGCATTGCAACTAGAGAAATATAAAAAGACTTGTACAAAGTAGTTCCTAGTAGCTTCATTCACAAGAGCCCAAACTAGGAAATAATCCAAGTGTTCATCAACAGGATAAATAAACAAATGAGATCTATTCATACAGTAGAATACACTCAGTAATGAAAAGGAACAAACCCCTGGTAAGTAAAATGAGCTGGATAAATCCCCAGTTTTTTATGCTGAGTGAAAGAAGAATTACACAAAAGAATGCATAGTGTGTGGTTACATGTATGAAGTTCTAGCACAGGCAAACCCAACCTATGGTGGAAAAAAGTCAGGGTGGCCTCTAGGACTGGGAGCAGGCGTCGACGGAGAGCGGGATGAGGGCATTTTCTCAGCTGATAGTAATGTTTTTTACACCTCAATAGAGGTTGGTTTACACAGTATAAACAGAAGCAAGAGAAGAGAAAAAAATGTATGTATGTACACACAGATATATGTGAGATTTATCACAAGGAGCCAACCCAGGGAAGTCAGTGGTGTGGTTCTCAGAACTGGAGCATTCTCAGAGCAAGAGGAGGTTGCTGTCTCAGCTCAGCAGGCAAGCAGGCAGGCAGGCAGGGGGCCTTTTTGTTGATTCAAAGCCTCTGTGGATTCCACGAGCACCCCCCACCCCACACACACACACACCAAGAGGGCCTTCTGTTTCACTCCGTCCACCATCCACAGACTCCAATGCTCATTTCATCTAGAAACAGCCTCCCAGACACACTCAGAAATGGTGTTTAATCAGGACACCCTGTGTCCCAGTTGAGCTGACACACGAAGTTAACCATCACAGTCCATTTAAAGTCTGTGCATTTAATAGCATGCAACATATTAATTCAAAAGAAAAGGAGCCCCAATACTTAGGTCACCTGACGTGAAGAGCCGACTCACTGGAAAAGATCCTGATGCTGGGAGAGATTGATGGCAGGAGGAGAAGGGGATAACAGAGGATGAGATGGTTGGATGGCATCATCAACTCAAGGGACATGAGTCTGAGCAAACTCCAGGAGATGGTGAAGGAAGCCTGGCGTGCCCCAGCCCGTGGGGCTGCAGTTGGACATGACTTAGCTACTGAACAACAGGAGCACATAAACAGACGTGTGACTGGAGTTGTGTGCACATCGCAGTGTTCGGGGGAAGAGAGTACTGGTGTCAACAACTTTGAAATGCATCAGAAGATATGATGGATAAATGAATGGAGAGAGATGGAGACAGGGGGCTAGGGAAGTGACATTTTCTAAAACGTATAGGAAGATGCCAATAGTAGAATATAAATGGTGAGTATATGCATGTCAACTGTGAAATTGCTTCAACTTTTCTGTACACTTGAATCTTTTTATGGTAAAATATTGATGTTGGGGGAGATTGGCTTCTGCTGCCGGGGTCCAGCCCCGGTGGATCCAGGGAATTCGAAAGGGGCATCGGTGATCAGGAAACAACAGCTTATTTAAATGTTGCTGCTGCTGCTGCTAAGTCACTTCAGTCGTGTCCGACTCTGCGTGACCCCATAGACGTCAGCCCACCAGGCTCCCCCGTCCCTGGGATTCTCCAGGCAAGAAAACTGGAGTGGGTTGCCATTTCCTTCTCCAATGCATGAAAGCGAAAAAGTGAAAGTGAAGTCGCTCAGTCGTGTCCGACTCTTAGCGACCCCATGGACTGCAGCCCACCAGGCTCCTCCGTCCATGGGATTTTCCAGGCTAATTAAAGATATAAAGAGTGGTTAAATAAGGATAGCTCAGTGAGAACATTTAGTGGAGAAAAGAGGCTGAATAATTCAGCCAGAAGGTGAGAGAAAGAACGACATTGGGAGACCAAGCTTCGGTGAACAAGGCCTGCACTTTATTTTCCAAACTAGTTTTTATACCTTGAGTTATGCATAGAGGATAATGGGGGAAGGGGTAGAGTCATGCAGTAAGCCAGGCTTTCTTCCTGCAAATTTATCATAAGCAAAAGTTTAGGTGATTTGCATCATCTTCTGGCCCAGAGGCCTGTTAACATTTTAAGACCCTTTCTTCAGAAAACTTATTTTTCTCTAAAGGTGATTAGTCAGGCCACCTTCCAAAAGCATTAGATAAAGTTGCATTCCTATAGGGCAAAGGTGTGGTGGGCTATAACAAGAAAAAGAATTAACTCAAGGGCCCAAGTTTCCACACATTAAAGCTACTACTTACACCAATCATATTAATCAGTACACTGCCAGGGACACAGCAGGTAAGGGATATGGAGACTTAGCAGCAAACATTGGCCCAACAAGTGAAAAACCCTTCACCAATACAATTTCTAATCAATCTTTTAACTGCTCAAAGGAATCTGTATTTACACAGTTCAGAACATCTCATGCCTCTCACAGTTGGGAGGCTCTGAGCAATCACATTTGGCCAGAAAAACCTATTCAGGCAGGCTAGAGGACTTCCAAAGGAGTTTGTAGGTTGAAACACTATCACACCCAGGAATTATATTAACTGGAGCTGTAAGTTAACTCTTTTTTCAGAGAGAGGTAGTGGGGGACAGCCCCCTGTAAAGTCAGAGGTGTAAGTGAGAGAGCACAAAGCAGAAAGTAGGCAGACTCTGGTTTTCGGGGTAGATGCTCGAGAATTTCCAGGGGGGCTCCTGAGGCTTGATCCTGATTTTGCCGAGCCTCCTTCCTCATGACCTTTGCCACGGGCGGAGCTCGCTCCCCGCATTCTGCCCATGCCCCCCGGTCTCTGAGCTCTTCAGCAAGCTCTCTTTCCCTAAATAAGAAGACTGAGTCCAGGATTCTCTCATGCCTTTTCCAGGCCTGACCTTTTGCAGAGGGAAGTGAGTTCAGAGAATGTCCAAAGCCATGCCCCAGTGATGAGCAGTTTAATATGACACCTTCAGAGCCAACCCTTCCTTCAGCCAGGCTTCTGTGTAATGATTCCAGACTTGGAGTTAAGAAATAGAAATCAACAGAGCCACCTGAAAACAGGATATTTATTTTACGGCAAATTATGTAGTTCAGGGAGGAGGGCATGGCTACCCACTTTAGCATTCTTGCCCGGAGAATCCCATGGACAGAGGAACCTGGTGGGCTACAGTCCACGGGGTCACAAAGAGTCGGACACAACTGAGCGACTTAGCATATCATAGCATGTAGTTCAGTGGCAAAGAATCCACCTGCAATGCAGGAGACTCAGGTTGGATCCCTGGGTCGAAAAGATCCTCTTGAGAAGGGAATGGCAACCACTCCAGTGCTCTTGCCTGGAAAATCCCATGGACAGACCACAGGATCACAAAGAGTCGGAAATGACTGAGCAAATAACATGCTTCTTGCAAAGATGCTTCACCAGACCCGTTGTAGACATGCCCCCAGGCCTCGTGGGCCGAACCAGGACCAGAGCGTCACTGGGAGTCACGGGCCCTCATTCGATCCCTCGCCGCCCGTCCTCCTCCACGCGGCTGCTTTGTCCTTTCGGGGCAGTCAGCCCTCTGCTCCTCTGTTACCCAAACCACCGGTGAGGATAGGCAGCCGACGTCCTCTTAGCTCATTGTTATCAGGTCCAGCCACACTGCAAGTCTCTGACTTGCTCCGTCCCAAACCCAAATTCTCAGAGAAGAAATTCCACTCACCCAGCTTGGTCCAGTCCTGTACAGCTAGAGGGCAGGGCCATGTATATAAAGGTTCCTGTTGCTGTCGTTGAGCCGCTCAGCCCCGTCTGACTCTCTGCGACCCCATGGACTGCAGCCCACCAGGCTCCCCTGTCCATGGGATTCTCCAGACAAGAATCCAGGGGTGGGTTGCCCTTCCCTTCTCCAGGGGATCTTCTCAACCCAGGGATCAAACCAACATCTCCTGCAATGGCTGGTGGATTCTTTACCACTGATCCACCAGGGAAGCCTGTATGTAAAAGCAGCCTCTAACAATGTGCTTCCCTGGGCAGCCAGGAGAGGAGGTGATTCGAGTGAGTTTCACGACATCCTCAAAGGTGCCTACTTCTTTCTGGATCATCAAGAACAAGGGAGCCCACTTCCAACAGCAAATCACAAGTCCAATTAGGCCATCTATAGAGTGTTCTGAAAACCCACACCTGATCTTGTGTGAGTGATCCCTTCACCCAGGGAAGGGACGGCTGTACCTAAATTGGGGCTTAACAGGTTGACAGTGAAGGGAAATAGCTTTATATCCCCAAATCCTATCTGCCTCCAAACGGCCCCCCGTCCTGGCTGCTGCAGCTCTGTTTAGCTTGCATAAGAATCGCTCAGGTCGTTTGTTAAAAATGTCACTTCTCAATGGTAAGGCCATGATGGAAGCAGGGAGATCATTTAAATGGCCAATGTGGCCTCTAATCAAGTGGCCCAAGTGGTAGAGAAACGTGGACAGAGCATGTTTGCTGTTTCCATGGTGTGCAGTAAAGGAGACTGTCTCATCTGAGAGGAGCCAGACTTAAACAGCGGTGAGAAAAATGGATCTTCCAGCCAGTGATGTGCCGAGCTGACCCACGGCATCCGGCAGTGACCCATCAAGGTTAATCGCATGTATCTCTCCCCAGTTTCTCCCCAGTATCGGTGACATCAAGTTGATATTACTATTTGAAGTCCGCCTCAGTGGAAGTATTGACACCATGGAACGGGGTGGGTGCTTCAGAGTTTCTCTCCCCAGAAAGCTGGTTGTGATACATTAGCCAGTACACTACTACTTCCAGCTCTTTTTGATAATTGAGGACTAGAAACCTATTTTTAAAATCACTGCATAAGATACGGTATGAAGATAAGAATCACTGCATGAGATAGGGTATGGAGTGATGGACATTCATAAGACTGCTATGGTTAGAATGGAAGGGGTGGTTCTGAGAGACACTGGAAGAAGTCTGCACGACCTGGTTTATAGATGCTGACAACAGAAAGGGAGGAGCAGATGTTTCTCCCTGGACTAAGGCACCATTTCCAGAGCACGTCTCTGGCAGGGTCACAGAGAGAACTTTTCACAGTTGGATTCCCTGTCATTTATATTTTACATGTCCCTGTTCAGCTGTTAAGGATTTCAAGTGCTTTTTTGTTTTTAATTCCACATTATTGTAGCTCAGAATTCTGATCCCCATTTATTGATGAAATTAAATGAGTTGAATAACGACTGAATCTCAGTCTCAGTCACTGAGCATAACTGTTTTGCAGAAACACAGCTCTGCAGAGATCTGGAGAAGAACATCCTTTAAAATACAAAATTAGATCTCTCACTTTGAGAATCTTGCAGAATCAAGGCAGCACGGGTGAAGACCGAACCTGGCCTTAAATAAATATGTGGAAAGTCCACGTAAGGGTTTCTAAAAGGATGTCAGGAAAGGAAATGGAAGGCGATGCCAAGGGTTTGCTCCAAACATTTTTGTTCCATAAAAATAAGTGTCCTGTAGAATTAACTTATGTGCCAAGTACAAATCATTATGTTAAGCCATAAGGATATAGTGTGCAAAATAGGGAGCACAGCCAATATGTTCGTTATGATCATCATAAATGGAAGATAACCTTTAAAAATTGTGAGGAAAAGAGGGAGGAAGGATTCCCTGGCAGTCCAACACTTAGGACTCTGAACTTCCCCTGCAAGGGGCCCAGGTTCGATCCCTGGTTGGGGAACTAAGATTTCCTATGCTGAGTGACACAGCTCAAAAAAACTTTTTTAAATAAAATAAAAGTCATAAATTGCTATATTGTATATCTGTGGCATATAATGTTGTACAGCAACTATATTTCAATGTTTTAAATTCTAGAAAAAATAAAACTTACATCCCCAAAGTAATTCTCAACATCCTCTGTTATCAGCTTATACACCGAGCATTTCAGAAGCACTAAATGTGTCAGCCCCTAAAAATATAATAAAATAAGAAACAAAAGGATTTTGAAAACATAGCTTCTCTCCATGATGTGGACAGGCTGGGAAGCTGCCCGTTGGGAAACACTCACAGTGACTCTGACGCCTGAGCTCCCAGGTGGGGTGAGAGGAACACAGTGAGGTCAGATCTGCACTAGGGGTGGTCCCCCTGCCTCTCCCAAGCTGCATCAGAGAGAGGTTCGCAGAACCAAC
Organism: Tragelaphus eurycerus; assembly: GCA_935064755.1. NCBI lineage: Eukaryota > Metazoa > Chordata > Mammalia > Artiodactyla > Bovidae > Tragelaphus > Tragelaphus eurycerus. The sequence goes on from CAKXYN010000023.1 coordinate 4,148,603, forward strand.
GTGTCTGGGAATTCGGGTCTGTATTCAGTCGTGATCAGTGGGAACTCAGAGGGTGTGGCCCCGTGTCTGGCTCCTCTGAGCAGGGCTGGAGTAGCCAGTGGTCTCATGTCCTCTGATCCTTTCTTTCACTTTCAGGATGGAAAGAGATGCTGCGTTTACACAAAAAAAGGCCGAGAGGGCGTGCCTCAGAGTTCACCTCAGAGAAAAGTACAGACTCCCAAAGGTGAGACTCTTAACACAATAAACACAGAGTCAGTTTTTACATGATAAGAAACGCAGAGTGTCGGATTATCCGCAAGGGTCACACTCAGGAGTCTGTGTGTGTGTGTGTGTGTGTGTATTAAAAATATAAATATATATATAAATACATATATATTTTAAGTCTTAATCATAATTGGGGCTTCCCTGGTGGCTCAGCTGGTAAAGCATCTGCCTGCAATGCGGGAGACCTGGGTTCAATTCCTGGGTTGGGAAGATCCCCTGGAAAAGGGAAAGGCTGCCCACTCGAGTACTCTAGCCTGGAGAGTACAGTCCCTGGGGTCACAAAGAGTCGGACACGACTGAGTGACTTTCAGTTAATCATAATTGAGGTATTTGATAGCATTGAATTAGTTCATAAAAACTAGATTCCAGGCACTTAACCTCTCTGAACTTCCATTTCCTCTCAACAAAATGGAGTAATATCTGTTTATGGAAATGTATTTAAGGACTATAGAATATCTGTATATGCACAATGAGAATAACTGTCATCACAGCTGACATTTACTGAGCTCTTTCTAAGTGCCAGGCACTGCTCTTAAGTTCTTTGCATAGATAAATTCATTCAGTCCTCACCACAGTCTTACACGGTGTGTTCTTAGAGGAAACAGAAAGAGTGACTACCGTCCCGCTAAGGGACACGCACACAGACACACATATACACCATCAGCTGGTTGTGTGTCTTCCAGAAAGATGGGGTATTTTAAGGACATATACATATATATTTGTTGTTATTGAGGATATATTTTTGACAGCTGTTCTGTGGTTTGGTGAGGAGGTAAGGAGAACTGGGTTTGAATCCTGGCTCTGACATCAGCAACCTCAGATGGCTTCTTAATACATCTCAGCCTCCTTTTCCGCATCTATAACATGAGGGCAGCGACACGTACTTTCTGACACATACTTTCTTCGTCTGAAATCATAAGACAAATCAAGTGTCTGACTAGTGAAAAGAGCCCCGTGGGTGATCGCTCTTACTGCTGTTATTATCTCTATACACAAAAGCCTTATTTCTTGATAATAACAAGGGTGAGTCACTGAGGTGAGTCAACAACGCAAGAACTGAGGTCTCTAAACCGAAAACAGTGGGGCTTCCCGGGGGCTCAGACAGTAAAGAGCCTGCCTGCAGTGCGGGAGACCCAATTTCGGCCCCTGGGTCAGGAAGATCCCCTGGAGAAGGAAATGGCAACCCACTCCAGTATTCTTGCCTGGAAAATCCCATGGATGGAGGAGCCTGGCAGGTTACAGTCCGTGGGGTTGCAAAGAGTCACGACTGAGCAACTTCACTTTCTTTCACTTCAACTGAAAATATCTGCCTTTTGATTGTTTTTTTAATGGTGAGCTGGTGGTCTTGCTCACCCAAATCCTCAGGGGTGGACAAGCTCTTTTGCAAAATGGATTTGATGCTCTTCAGAGAAAAAAGAATTCCTAGACCTCTAAGCTTGGTTTCTTTGGCACAAAAGCCTTTCCAACAGAAACTATGGAAAGAGGCGAGACTTAGAGCCACGTAATATATAGATCCATATCCTCCCTGGAGCCACAGTGACTTTATTCAGCATAGGCTGCCTGCCTGCCAAGTCGCTTCAGTCATTTCCAACTCTTTGCCACCCTGTAGCCCGCCAGGCTCCTCTGTCCATGGGATTCTCCAGGCAAGAATACTGGAGTGGGTTGCCATGCCCTCCTCCAGAGGATCTTCCTGACCCAGGGATTGAACCCACGAAGCTTATGTCCTCTCCATTGGCAAACAGGTTTGTTAACACTAGCACCACATCTAACTACTGCTCCCCGAAGCCACCGAGAGGAGGCAGGACCACAAGCAGTCGATACACTATGAACGGCGGAGCCAGTAACTTAGTTGCATGGGTTACTAATGCCCATGAACCCATTTTTCTATAGTTGGTTCAAACGCACAACAGATATGAGACCCCCTCCTGATTTTTTCATAGACCCTGAAAGACATCTTCGAGTTTGTCTAAGAGTCCAAGCCATGGCCTCACTTCAGACATGAGAAGACTGCAGCCAGGGTGGGGCTGGGGTGAGGGGTTCAGGGACTTTGCAAAACCCCCACAGCTGTGGAGTGACAAAACCAGGATTGGATCTCGGGCCTCTCAGCCTGAAAAAGAGCATCCTACCCACAAAGGGATTCGAACACAGCTCCGCCTGGCCCCAAGGTCTCTGCTCTTTCCACTCTTCACATTTGTGGCGTTGTGAAAGTTTTAGAGCTGTCTGGAATTCCACGTGGTTTAAAACTGCCCTGCCCCTTCCGGGACAACTTGCCCTGCTCCTATTTCAGCGAAGCATCTCAGAATCCGTCCTCCAGAGACCCGGGCCCAACGCTTTCCCCACTGCTCTGTCAGCTGATGGCTTGACGGCAGACCGTGAGCACAGACAAAACTCCGGTACAACCCGAGTAAACAGCGATAGCGTCTCCTGAAAGCGTTCCCACGTCATCCTGCGCCGTGGAGTTTTCTTTCGGGTGGGGCCTCCCTAAGGGCGCCCGTGTGTGTTAGTCGCTCAGCCATGTCCAGCTATAGCCCGCCAGGCTCCTCTGTCCATGATTCTCCAGAAAACAACACTGGAGTGCATTGCCATTTCCTTCTCCAGGGGATCTTCCCGGCCCAGGGATCGAACCCGGGTCTCCTGCATTGCAGGCAGATGCTTACCTTCTGAGCTACTAGGGAAGCCCATGGCTGGATGGTGTCAAAATGGATTCTATACCTGATGCTTCAAGAATTTGTCCCAATAACACAACGGCCTGCTTTTTTGGTCAGCACCTGGAAATTCTATCTAACCTTAGGTGCACTGTTCATAAAAATGGTAATTAGGACTTCCCTGGTGGGGCAGTGGATAAGAATCTGCCTGCCGGTGCACAGGACCCAGGTTCGATCCCTGAGCGGGGAAGATCCCACATGCTGTGGACTCAACAAGAGAAGGCACAACAAGGAGAAGCCCGCCCACAGCAGCAAAGAGTAGCTCCTGTTGCCGTAGCTAGAGAATGTCCTTGCGAAGCATTGAAGACCTAACACAGCCCAAGATAAACAAAGAAAATAAATACATTTTGAAAACAGTAATTGATAGGAAGAATGCCATCAAAGATCGGCCGGGTCGTATTCCGTTCAATCCAGGTCTCCCCAGCCAGGAGTGACACCCCTGCCTCCGCGCAGACCTTGGGCTTGGAGGGCAGCCCACCGCGCCCCCTCCTCCTTGAGAGGCTGTCACAGGCTCCCGACACCGGCACGGGGGCAGGAACCTGGGTCCTTCTGGCCTCCCGGGGTCCCCAGCCACAGCCGTGGGGCGATGCCCCCAGGCTGCCCCAGCAGAACCGCCCCTTGGTGGGTCTCAGTTCTTCCCTGGAGACTGTGTGCTCTAGGAGGGTCAGTGTGGGTGGCCAGGAGCAACTTCCAGAGGGGGGCTTGTTTTTTGCAGTGCACTCTGTTGATATTAAGGATCGCACAGCGCATGTTGCTCTGCAGTGGCCGCTGTGCTGGCAGGCATGGGAAGGACGCTGGGCCCCGCTGGGTCGCTGGGTGGAGGGCAGGAAGGGGCCACACCTTCGAGGGCCATGGGTGGGCATGGTAGGGAGCTGAGCCGCTGTCTCCCCAGCCACCGGGATGCTGGCTGAGAAATCTTGAAACGGCTGGCTGTCGTTAAGGAAGCGTTGAAGGAATTGGAATTTTCAGCTGCGAGAGGAGACGACTTTGAGGAAATGATGTCCATGGGGGAGAGTCATTTCCCAGGACTTGAAAGTCTTTGCGTCAAGTCAGCCTCTTGAGGGGGGCTGCAGGCTGGTATGGAACCATCCATCAGTTAGCTCATAGGGCTTCCTTTGATTATTCAGAAGAATCTGCATAGTGGACCCTTTAGAAAGAACCTTCTGAGAACCACAACGGGAATATAGGTGGTGGGTTTTCCTCTCCTAGATGTCCCCATAAGGAGCCTTGGAAAGCCAGGCAGTGCCCGTGGGTGTCACTGAAGTGGGAAAAGGCGATGGCCATGGTGCTGTGTATGGTGAACCGGAGGGGAAGGGATGAGGGGCCGGCGTGTCAGGACTGGGCCCTCGCAGCAGCCCGGACCGGCAAAGGGAGGCCTGGGCCAGCGCGGGAACAGAACAGCAGGTTCTGGAGTCATTGCCCCCAGCCCTTCATGGGGCTTGCCATCCTGATTACTGCGCTAATGAGAACTTGAGACTGGAACACAGCAGCCTAACATGTCTAAACAGTGCTGGCCAGAGAGCGCGGCTCGCCAGGGCCTTACCGGCTCCTGAGCACAACCTTCCCTTTCCTCGGGGTTTGCAGAACCCTCAGTCCCAGGCCGTCTCATAAAATCCGTGTTGGGTAAACAGCCGGACTAACGGTATTAACAGCCCACAGGGGGTTGGACATGCTCACCGGGTCCTCCCCGCTAACGAGGGGAGGACCCCTGGGGGCCTCATTCACGGTTCCCCGGGGTCACTCCCAGCGGTTACATAACCAGCAGGAGGCGGTCCTGGGCCCGAACCCTCGCCCAGGCCCAACGAGAGCAGATTTGAGGGAAATGTCTTCCCAGGAGCTGTCGGGTCTGATGAGGATAACTCCGTCACATTCTGGAATTAGAACTGCATTTTTGAAAGAAATCATTTGGCCAGTGTTTGCTGCAAAATAGAGTTCTAGTCGACTGCTGACCAGGGGAAGGGGAATTCGGTCTCTGAGAGGAGCAGTGGAGCCTTGACACCCGCCAAACCGCACACGCCTCCCCTCCGGGTTTTCTGCTCATCGTCAGCACAGCCTCATTGGTCGGGCCCTCATCTTCTGATGACCCCTGTCTATGCAGTCATCGCAGGAGTCAGATGAGTGCGGTCATCAAATCGCAATAACCGGACACGTATGTAGAAGAGTGTATTCGCCGTGTCCCCACCCTCGAAAGCCTCCCCACCACCCCCACCTCATCCCCCTACTCCAGGTCGTCACAAGGACATTCATGTCCACGCATACGTCGGTTTCCTCTGCTTTTCAAATGCCAGGTCGTTAGGGGACTTCAGCGGCCTGAAGTAACCCATGACCTCACGTTAGACTTGCGTCCTGCTCCACCCAGTGTCCTGTCCTGGGTCTTCAGTGCTTTCTCCCCACTGGCCTCTCCATTGTAAAGGAGGTCAAGTATCTCCAACTAAAGCAAATAGCACTTTGAGTGAACATGGCTTTCTAGGCATCTTCCTAAATGTGCGGTTCCTGCTGCTCTGCCCAAGCCTTCCTCCTGAGGATGCTCTGAGGTCGGTCTCGCTGCAGTAGATGGTTCTGCTTTTCTGTCCAGGCCGTCTTCCTGGAGCGGTCCTTCCCAGGGCAGAGCCTTCCTCCTGAAGATGCCCTGAGGTTGGTCTCGCTGCAGTAGACGGTTCTGCTTTTCTGTCCAGGCTGTCCTCCTGGAGCGGTCCTTCCCGGAGCAGAGCTTTCCTCCTGAGGATGCTCTGAGGTCGGTCTTGCAGCACTAGACGGTCCTGCTGTTCCGTCTGGGCCCTCTTCCTGGAGCTATCCTTCCCAGGGCAGAGCCTTCCTCACCCCGTCTCGCTCAGTGCTTCCTCCCTGAAGCTCTCTCTCTCGCAGCCTCTCAGCGCCACCCTCCTCATTCTGCTCTCTTTCCAGGGTTACCTCCCCCATCTGCCCCCGGGTTTCTGAGTATCCCCGGGTGCTCCCCCCGTCTTCTCCTTGTCCCTCACGCTGTCACGCTCTCCCTGAATGGCAGCATCTCCCGTGGCCTTCAGCTGCTACCTAGATGTGTGCTGCTGACCCTCCAGCCTCTACCTCCTTCCTACACCTTCTCCCTAAAGGTCACCATCGAGTCCACCTCTCCTCGGGCACCTCCAGCTCAGACTCAGAAAGACACTGGCCCCTCCCAGCCCTGCTCCTGCAGGACCCACCTCCACCAAGGCCCCCAACCCACACTGCCCCCAGGCTCACCCTCCAGGTCCCTCCTCCTCCAGCCCCGCACAGAGCGATCAGCAGGCGACAGTCATTCCACCCCCTGCTGCTGCTGCTGCTAAGTCGCTTCAGTCGTGTCAGACTCTGTGTGACCCCATGGACTGCAGCCCACCAGGCTCCTCCGTCCATGGGATTTTCCAGGCAAGAATACTGGAGTGGGGTGCCATTTACAATACCTCTTAAGTAGTTTTTTGATTGTGTCTTGCTTTCCTCAAAATTGCGGTGTGAGGTTTCCAAGATGCAAACAGATTCTGTTCTTCCCCTTTTTTTTAAAAAAAAAAAAAAGGCCTACATAACTTTTTAGAGTAGAGGCCAGCCTCCTGGCCTGCACAGCCTCCTGGCCTGCACACCTTGAGTTGGTTCCCAGCTGCCCAGCCTCACCTCTTGGGGCCCCTCGCCTGGACTAGCTCCTCCTCCCACCTCACGTCCCCTACACCCTGCTCACTGGGACCCCTTTCCTTCCTGGAAGACGTTGCTCTACTGCTGCTTCTTCCAGAACCTTCTATGACCTCCCCCTCTCCCGGTCATCTGTGCTCCCATAGGACCTGAGTGCATGTCTCCCCTGCCATCTTTCTACTCTGAATCCTCTCACCTGCTGGACTGTGTGCTTCTTAACAAAGCAGCTGAGGTTTCTGTCTTTGTCATCGGGGCCTTGCATGGTGTCTGACATGGAGAGGCTGCACACAGACACACACATGCACACACACACACACACACACACACATAGGCACATACTACACAGAGACATATACACACACATATGCACCTACTGCACACACACAGACATACATATGCAAATGCTACACACAGAGACACACACATATGCACACACTACACAGAGACACACATACACATACATACATACACATGTACTGCACACAGAGAGACACACATACATATGCACATGCACACACATGCACACAGACATACACACCTATCACACAGATATACATAGACGCACACGTAAACACTCCCACACAAAAGTCTTGCTGAATGATCAATGTTAGTCGGGAAAAAAGAAAAACAAAAGCGCACCCAAAGAACGAAGTATCAAAATCAGCAGAAGGAATCCATCTGCCACAAGAGTTAAATTACAATTAGTTTTCACGAAAAGAACAAGTCTGGATTCGACATTATGATTCCTTATAATATACAAAGATTACTTTAGCTCATAATTAGGATGTCATATTTTCTCAAGCAGAGGAAGTCATAAATAAAGCCACGAGGTTTTTTTTTCCCTAAAAACAAAGGTGCCCCCCCTTTCCTAGCCAATTCAAAATGTATATGTAAGTCAAGCCAAATTAATAAGAGAAAACAGCTCCACAATGAGCACTAATCCTATTAACAGAATTGTCAATCTAGGTTAGTCATTGAAAAATAATGTCGGGCCCCCCGCTGAGCCATGCGCTTTAGTTACACCTGGTGTTTGTCTGCGGTATTAAGGGCATCGCTCTCTCTGAACAAAGATGAAGACAGAATAAAATCTAGCAAGAGGGCTTCTTTAGACATTCTACATTGAGAGCGCAAGCTGCCTCTTAAAGGCAGAGACGATTCTGTGACCCTCTCTCTGCCTGCCTTCTTCAGATCAGGCGCTCTTAGGGTTGCCCTGCAGGGTACCAGGCACTAAAACGCCGCTTCCGAGCAGCTCTTTCCCGCGGCAGCAAGGAGGCCCAAGGAGGCCCACGGGGGCCCGCTAGGGGCCGTCCCTTCCCGCTCCTTCCCTGCCGCCCCGGTTCAGTTTGCTGCTTCTGTTCCTCCCCTGGGAAGGTCCTTGGGGACCTGGGAAGGGGGGAAACGGCCATCGGCTTTGGATGTGCCACCTTCTCACTTACCCCTCACGGCCACCCTGGAAGAGAAGGAGGCCTCAATTCTCCTGCTTGGATAAGAACAGCAGCTCAGAGAGGGTGCTGGGATTCCCGAGGTCACACAGTGGGTAAATGGCAAGACCCCAAGGCGATCTGACTCACCAGCCGGGTTTTCCTACCAGACCCAGCAGCAGGGCTGGGTTCTCCTGAGCAGAAGGATATCACGTAAGCCTCTTCACTTCCCAGTACCTCGGTTTCTGCATCTGTAGAGGAGAGGCTTGGACAAGTGACCTCTAGGAACGTCTCAAGTCCCCCTGGAAAGTCTGCACACAGGAGAGCAGTGTGAGATGCACACAGTGGGGGATGTCTTGCACCTCGAGAAGCCCCTGTGCGCACTAGCTCAGTCAGCGTCGGAAACTGCCGGCTCTTTTCAGAGTCACAGGCTCTGCCTCGCTCTCGCTCTCGAGTGCTGAGGGCTCCTTCGGGAGCTAAAGAGGGAAACACCATGCCGTGTAGCAGAAGCTGATGCTAGCAAGCCCTGACAGGGTCTCAACACCTCTTACGCATTAGAATCACCCAGGAAGCTTCTAATTTTTAAAAGTTTTAAAAACACACACATTTTTTTTTGAAGTGGACCATCTTTTAAAGTCTTTATTGAATTTGTTACAATATTGTTTCTGTTTTCTGTGTTGGTCGTGAGGCATGGAGAATCTTAATTCCCCAACCAGGGGTCAAACTGGCACTCCTGCATTGGAAGGTGAACTCCTAACCACTGGACTGCCAGGGAAGTCCCAGGAAAGCTTTTTAAAAATTCTGTTGCCTGGGTCCCTGCCACAGATTGTGCTTACGTGCTTGCTCAGCCGTGTCCGACTCTTTTGCGACCCCATGGGCTGTAGCCCACCAGGCTCCTCTGTCCGTGGGATTTTCCCAGGCAAGAATACTGGAGTGTGTTGCCATTTCCTCCTCCAAGGAATCTTCTCGACCCAGGGATCAAAACTGTGCCTCTTGCTTGGCAGGTAGATCTTTACCACTGAGCCACCTGTGAAGTCCAGAATCAGATCTTCTTGTTGATGTTGGATTGCTCAGTCGTGTCCGACTCTTCGAGACCCCCTGGACTGCAGCACACCAGGCTTCCCTGTCCTTCACCATCTCCTGGAGTTTGCTCACACTCACGTCTACATCATTCTGGTGCGTGTCTGCATATCAAGCTTGACTGGCTGGACCCTAAGTGGGAATACTCAACTTTTTGGCGATATAACCATGTGAAACAGTTGATCACCGTATTTCCCTTTTGATACCAGATGAGGACCAGTTCACCAAGATGAGGAAGAAGGAAGTCTGAATCCAGGATCATGCTTACCCTTCAGCGAAAGGTCAGAACCCGTCAGAGGAGTAACAAGGGCAGGAGGCAATGCTATTTAAATAATGAGGCATTCAGCCCTGGCAATTAAGATTATAAATCTGGTTAAAAGGCAAGAGATTACGACTGATTCTGGTCAGCCAGCCTAAAAATAATTAGTTCTTAACTGCATTAAACAATATCCCATATTGATGAGATGTCTAGAAATGAGAAGACTTTTGAAACAGGACCTGAGGAATGAAGGCAGCCTGTGCGTTCCTCTGTATATTAGCTCACTTGACACCCTTCTCATTCGTTCACTCGTTCATTCACCTGTCAGGGGTTCTCAGCATCAGACTTCGCTCCTGCCCTGAGGCTGGTTCACGTCAGCTGTACCTGCACTTGGGCTCACGGAGTGTGGTGAAGCATGGACGCCTTTCCTCGATGCATGCATTCTGTCAAAATATTCCTGGCGTTCCCAAGCTGGAGCAGCAAAGTCAGGAGAAGACACCCATTGCTCGGATTGCAGAGGAGTCCCTCTCAGCAGTGCAGTTTGTCGTCCAAGGGGACGCAATCCCAGGGTCGGGTATGAGTCCCATGTGGGTGAGTGCACGCTGAGTCTCTCAGTCGGGTCCGAGTCTTTGCGACTCCATGGACTGTAGCCCCAGTGTAACCCTCCAGGCTCCTCTGTCCATGGAATTTTCCAAGCAAGAATACCAGTGGTGGTGGTGGTTTAGTTGCTAAGTCGTGTCTGACTCTTCGAGACCCCGTGGACTGCAGCCCACCAGGCTCCTCTGTCCATGGGATTCTCCAGGCAAGAGTACTGGAGTGGTTGCCGTTTCTTTCCCCAGGGAACCTTCCCAACCCAGGGATTGAACTCAGGTTTCCTGTGTCTCTTACCGCACTGGCAGGTGGATTCTTTCCCACTGAGCATGCGTGTGGCCTGGGCAGGTGCCACTTCCTCCCCTGGGGGTTGGGGGCGGTGCGGATCTTCCCGACCCAGGGATGGAACCGTGTCTCTTGCGTCTCTCACGTCAGTAGGCGGGCTCTTTACCAGTATCTGGGAATCCCTAGACCGAGAACCATATACACGAGGCTCCCGTGGACGGGCAGGAACAGGGGTTGGGGGGCAGACAGAAGTGCAGGTCACAAGCCGGGCACCTCAGTCAGTCTTCACCCTCTGTGCCCCACGTGCATTAGGTTGGGCCTGACAAGGGGTGAGGGGAGCTGGGCGCTCTGGGTCATTTTCTCCCAGAATTGTGTCTAGTGCTGAAAGGGAAATGAGCAGGCTCGGTTTGCTAGGAAAGCGGAGGCTCTGGAGTGAAGGTAGGTAGGAGCACTCCCAGGCCAGAGGTGAGGGGCGGGAGAGCGAGGCCTCCTTCTAATAGGATGAGCACCGCATGCAGGGCCAAGGTCTTTCAGGGCAATTCCGCTCCCCCACCCCCAGCTTTACCTCTGAGGGTCATTACACTTAGGAATAGCCATCTTTAACTGCTTAATACATTCCAAATTATTCAGTCATCATTTAATTATCTTCTATAGAATTATGAAAGTTATGTCGGTTCATCACCCGGTCATGAGTGGCTCTTTTCGACCCAATGGATTGTAGCCTGCCCAGCTCCCCTGCCCATGGGATTCTACAGGCAAGAACAGTGGAGCTGGGTTGCCATTCCCTTCTCCAGGGCATTTTCCCGACCCAGGGATCGAACCCTGGTCTCCTGCACTGCAGGCAGACTCTTTACCATCTGAGCTAGCAAGGAGGCAAATAACATAAACCCAATTTATAAATAAGGAAATAAGTTCAGAGAGGGGGTGTTAGGTGCACAAGGCCACACAGCCTGTACGTGGTGGAGGTAACCTGCACGCTCAGGTGTCTGATCTTCAAGCCAACCCTTGACCTCTAGGCAGGCCCCACGGGAGTGGGAAGGTAAACACGTCAGTAGCTATGGAACGGAGAGCTCGTTTACAGCCAAGAGGGCCTTCACGTTCCCTCGTCGTCCCTGACAACAGGCTCCTGGAGTCTTGTCTGTGACGACATGCCAGATACACGTTGGGTTCTGAGACTTAGAGATGAGTGAGTTGCAGCCCCCTGTCTTCAAGAGAGGTGGGGTGGGGCTTCTTAAACTTTGACAAGCAACACAATCACCAGGAGGGCTCGCTAAACCACAGACGGCTCAGCCCAGCCCCACGGCTTCTGAATCAGCAGGTCAGGGAGAGGGCCAAGAATCCTCGTGTCTAACAAGGTTCCGGGGGATGCTGCTGCGGCCGGTCTCGGGAGCCCACTTTGAGAACTGCTAGGGTAGATGCTGTGGCGACCCAGATCCCCTCTGTGAGTCGGGGGCACAGTGGACCCTCTCGGCTCTTCCTTCCCTGGGTCAGGGAAAGTGAAAGTCACTCAGTCGTGTCCGACTTTTTCTGACCCCATGGACTATACAGTCCATGGAATTCTCCAGCCCAGAAGACTGGAGTGGGTAGCCTTTCCCTTCTCCAGGGGATCATCCCAACCCAGGGATGGAACCCAGGCCTCCCTCATTGCAGGCTGATTCTTTACCAGCTGAGCCACAAGGGCCAGGGGAAGGAGGTGAAAATAAACCCGAGTCGGTCCGCAGCTGCAGAAGCTGCACTCTGAGCAGCCTGGAGAACAGGGGTTGGGGAACACCCTCCTGTGGGCATCGGGCTGCTCAGGGCACCAGTGGGCTGGCCCCCTGGCTCCGCCAGCCGCCTATTCCCCCAGCCTGTCCAGGTTCCAACCTGGTGACAAGCTCAGAGACCTTCTTATCACCTGGAGGGATGTGGATGCTGGAATTCCCAGGAATGCCTTTACAGATTCTGTACGTTTTAATTCAAGTGGGCAGGGGCCCGGCGTGGCATTTAGGTGAACTGAGAATTCAGGCTGCCCCCTGCTTTTCCCCCTCTTCCTGCAAAAAATGCCCAGAGGACCATCCACAAGGGAGGCACCCTCGAGGGCAGGTGAATACAAAATAAATAGAAATGGAGGCTTGGCCGGGAGCCCCTGGGGATTAACTAACTAATTAATCCCCACACCAGTTTGACGAGGAACTAATTGATCTGTTAAGCGCTTTGAGGGGCCAAGGCCTGGCCAAGTGCACGGGAAGTTTCTGTCACCTGGGAAGCCGACACTGAGAGCGGTCCTCCCAGGCTGTCCAGGGAGAGTCAGGACGAGGGATGCGTCCCCCCAAAGGCCTCCTTCCCCTTGGCATCAGAAGTCTGTGTTCCGAGGAGGGGGAGAAAGCACAGAAGTAAACCTGGAGCGGGAGCTCTGGGGAGGGCGGGGCAGGTAACCCAGAAGTTCCATGTTGGAGGGTGAGCCTCCATGACCATGTGTGTGCCTCTGTGTTAGTCGCTCAGTCGTGTCCATCTCTTTGTGACCCATGGACTGTAGCCCGCCAGGCTCCTCTGTCCATGGAATTCTCCAGACAAGAATGCTGGAGAGGGTTGCCATTTCCTTCTCCAGGGCGTCTTCCCGACCCGGCGATCAAACCTGGGTCTCCTGCATTGGCAGGTGGATTCTTTATCAGCTGAGCCACCGGGGAAGCCCCTGTTTGATCTTCTGTGTCCCCCGAAGCCCAGTTTGCCCCATGTTACAACCCGATCTCAGAAAATTATATCTGAGAGCAGCCATCTAAGAAAAGAAAGGACCCTTACCTTTCGCAGAAAAATGTGTTCTGTAGATTCTTCTTTGTTATAGAAAAAAGGGCTCTGCAGCCTAAGGGTAAAGACAAATTCAGAGACCAGGCAGCAGGAACTAAGAGGCTCAGAACAGCCACGCCTAGGACCACGGGAGAAAATTGTAAGGCAGTACCCGTGAACAAGGCTAGCCCGGGGGTGCTGCGTTGGAGTCCTGGTGTGAACGATTCACTCAGTAAACAGGTGGTGTGCGCCAGACTTCTTTCTAGGGGTCAAGGATGTAAAGCTGAATTTGAGCCACTTCTGTATCTGGTAGAACTGAGGGAAGGGGTGATGGTGAACTGGAAGTTGCCCCTAAAGAGTGATGGCTGGATGGAGAGAGCCTGGTCCGGCCCTGTGAGCCCAGTACCCCCCGACCCCAGAGTGGGCTCAGCTTGGGCCACTGAGTCACAGACTGGGGCTGATAGAAAACAAAGCGTGCAGAGCAGCCCGGAGGCAGAGTTGGTCAAGCTTTTCGGGTATCAGCAGGACAGACAGGGAGTCTGAAAATGCAGATTGCTGGACCCCAGCCTGGAGTTTCTGATCCAGTAGGTCTGGGGTATTTGAGAATTTGTGCTTCTAACACATTCCCAAATGATGCCGATACTGCCTGGTACAGGAACCACGTGTTCATGTTTTTACTTAATTAGCTAATTTTGGCTGTGCTGGGCCTCCCCATCTGTGTGTGGGTTTTCTCTAGTTGTTGTGGCGAGTGGGGCTCCTCTTCCTTGTGGTGTGAAGGCTTCTCACTGCAGTGCCATGTCTCGTTGTGGGCTCTAGAGAAAGGGCTCGATAGTCATGACACACGCGTGGGCTCTTCCTAGACCAGAGTCCCCTGCATTGGCAGGCCAATTCTTAACCCCTGGACCTCCGAGTAAGCTCCTCACACTTTGAGAACCACAGTGCTAGAAGCTCCTGAGAGCCAAGTGCAGAGAGATGGGGCATCTCAGCTGGGACGTCCAGCCTCCGCAGCTGGTACCAGACCCAGGTTCTGCTGCGAGTCGACCAAGTGTGTCCTTCCCGGCATCCCTTCTCAGCAGACCTCAGCTCCCTGCTGTGGTCAGGGTCGGTCGGTTGGTTGGTTTTAGAAGGGTTTTTCCTCTATCTCCGTGTTTGTTTTTCCGCACAGAGTGAGATGGATGAGAACCAAATCCAGATGGCTGGAGATGATGTGGATTTGCCCGAAGACCTCCGGAAGATGGTAGATGAAGATCAAGAAGAGGAAGAAGACAAGGATTCTATCCTTGGGCAGCTACAGAACCTTCAGAACATGGACTTGGATGCCATCAAAGAGAAAGCCCAGGCCACCTTCTCGGAAATCAAGCAGACAGCAGAGCAGAAGTGCGCTGTGATGTGAGGTGGGAGGGTGCGGAGGAGGCCCAGTCAAGGCAGAAGCGACCGCTCCCCTGCGCCCCGCTTCCAGCAGCATCAACGTTAGCATAGTGAATGGTGAAGAAAACCGTGAGGAAACTCGCAACCAACATGTAAAGGACACCCTGGTTGCTCTAAACGTTCCTGGTAGCACCCCTGGCAGCAGGAATCACACTGTCCCTTTAATTGTGAATGTGACGAAGCCTGAGCTTTTCAGCTGTGAATGAGGCAGAACACACGTCTGCTTAACGGTCTGTAGGACGGCCAGGAAGAAACAAAAGCAAACGGTGTTTCATCTCTGACTTTCTGCAGACAGGACAAGGTTCTGACTCTGTCCAACCATTAGCAGGACTCCGGGTCCCTTCAGAGAAAGACGTGGAAGGTCAGGGTGCCCCCCGGAGCCCAGACTGCAGGCTAAGGGCCGTCAGAGATCACACCACCTCTTTCTCCAGAATGTCATTGATGCTTCTCATGGATGCTTGCACGAAGCCGAGGGGCAGGGATGGGTGAGGAGGCAGAGAGGAGACCTGGCCAGCATTTGCACCACAGATCACCCTTCCAGAAGGGTGGGAAGAATGGATTTGGGTGGAGGTGGAGGTTGGGGGAGTGGAGGAGCTTAGAGGCGGGGTGGGGGGCTGTGGGGAGCACCTGGAACGGCCAGCCCTGGTCCAGTATTCGGTGTCAGTTCCTCCTGGCTGACCTTGGTAACAGCATGTGAGGGGGGACAAACAGCACAGAGACCTTAAATCCGCCCATGTGCATGTCTCTCTCTCATCCTCTTCTCTCTGGCCCCTCTCCCCACCTTCCCTGCTTTTTCTTTCCTGTCCCTCAGACGCTAACCCCACTCCCTCACACTAGCTTCCAACAAACTATGCTGTCCTTCTCTGCCACAGTCCTCCAGGCTACAGTCAACCCTCATATCCACAGACCCAGGACCCAGGCATACGGAGGGATGACTGTCCTATGTCCGGTTATACAAGGGACCTAAGCATCCTTGAATGCTGTGTTCGAGGCAGGTTCTAGAATCCTTGGCAGACATCCAGGAATGACTGTATACATGGATTTTTTTTTTTTTTTTTTGCCTAACATTTGCTCTCTTTCAAAGAAAATGACCCAGAAGATTTAGAACATTTACCTCTGAAGCACTTAGAACTGTTTAACCAAACCAAACTCAAAACAAAATTCTAGTTGTTTTTTGTGGGTTTTTTTGGCTATGCCATACGTCTTGTAGGATCTTCCCTGACCAGGGACTGAACCCCAGCCCACGGCAGTGAAAGCAGGAAATCCTAACCAATGGACTGCCAATGAACCCCCAAATACTGGTTTTTCAACGAATGGTACAGAAAAAAATAATTCCCAAAGAACAATTTTATCAAGAAGAATTGCTCTATCAGAGGAAAAGGGAACTAAGACACAAAAGTTAGGGGCTAACCTGTTTTCTGCGCAGAGAATGTGTACATTCCGGAATGTAATATATAAGAAAAAGTTTCATGTTATGGAAACATGTTAATAAAATGAATTACTAGGGGTCAAGAACCCATGATCCGTGGCAAAGTGTAGCCCCTCTTGTAAGTTCCTGGGAGAATACTGGTATGATGTTTGAGGGTAATTAGCCTTCAAGTCCACTTAGTTCATTCAGGCTGTTGTAATAAAACACCAATAGACTGGGTGGCTTATAACATTTTCACTTTATGGTGAAAGTTTTATGGTGGAAGGGGCAAGGGAGCTCAAAAAGTAGGGTCTCTTTTATAAGAGCACTAATCTCATAATATGCTAATACACCGAGAATACACTAATATATTCAGTACCCTGAATATTCATTGGAAGGACTGATGCTGAAGCTGAAGCTTCAGTACTTTAGCCACCTGATGGGAAGAGCTGACTCATTAGAAAAGACCCCGATGCTGGGAAAGATTGAAGGCAGGAGAAGGGGATGACAGAGGATGAGATGGTTGGATGGCATCACCAACTCGATGGACGTGAGTTTGAGTAAGCTCCGGGAGTTGGTGATGGACAGGGAGGCCTGGCGTGCTGCAGTCCATGGGGTCACAAAGGATTGGACACGACTGAGCAACTGAACCACAAAATCTCACACGCTAGGGCTCCAACCTCATGACCTAAGCATGAAGTCCTACATCTTAATACCATTTCCATGGGGTTTAGGACTCAGTATATGAACTTTGGAGGGAGGGACACAAAGTCAGATTGTAGCATCCATGAACGCCAGATACCATGAACATATTTTAAAACCATGCTTGTCTTTTGTCAGAATTGGCATGTGAATTATGATTTGTTTTATACCAGAAAGTTTGAAATATTCGCAATTTTTAAAACCACAAATAAAGGATAAGACTTATTTTCAGGGTCTTCCCTGATCGTCCACTGGTTAAGACTTCAAGCTTCCACTGCAGGGGGCACAAGTTTGATCCCTGGTCCGGGAACTAGATCCCAAATCCTGCAGCAGAGATCCTAGGTGCCACAGGTAAGACCCTGTGCAGCCAAATAAATATTTTAAAAATAAAATGTAAATACCATTTTTAAAAAAGTTTCCACATGTTGCATAGCACGGCCACAAAAAAATTTTCCTTTTAGTCCAATGCTTGACTCTGTCATATAATTGGAGTGGATGAGATGAATGGGACCCCGTTTCGTCTCGCTTGTTCTGACATAAAATAGCACACCTTCCTAATTATTCCACAGACCAGTTGCAGGATGATGTACAAGATTTGCTTTCTTGTCAAAGATGCAGCCAGTGCTGCTCAGAAAGTCGCTAAATTGGCCGTTCTCTTGGCAACGCAAACTGCTCCAATACCATTTGGAGCTGTATAACTGCAGAGGACTCTGGCCATGGGTATCTGATTCCTCTCATTCGACAACACTCCACACAGCCCCACATCACAGCATATCACACCACACCGCAGCACACCAGACAATACCACCCCATCAGTACCGTGTCACATGCGTGTGTGGCAGGGGTTGGGGTGGGCAGGGAAGGGCATGGATTAGGACATTCAGAAGGCATTTTCCTTCTAGAAGGAAGACGTGTCTATACCATGGGACAGACACAAAACACAGAATCCAACTATAAAGGGCCAAAAGGAATCTATTTCAGACTCCCATACAGTAAAGGGATCCCTTCTACAATAGCCCAGTGGAGCCTTAGCTGAAAGCTCCCTGAGGTAGATAGTGAAAGTGACTCACTTGTGTCCGACTCTTTGCAACCCCGTGGACTATAATATAGTCCATGGAATTCTCCAGGCCAGAATACTGAAGTGGGTAGCCTTTTCCTTGTCCAGGAGATCTTCCCCACCCAGGAATCGAACTGGGGTCTCCTGAATTGCAAGTGGATTCTTTACCAGCTGAGCCACAAGGGAAGCCCAGGAATACTGGCATGTGTAGCCTATCCCTTCTCCAGCGGATCTTCCTGACCCAGGAATCGAACCGGGGTCTCCTGCATTGCAAGCGGATTCTTTACCTACTGAGCTATCAGGGAAGCCCAGTGGTACAGAATTCACCTTCGGCTGCTGCAGGGAATTCAGCCACCAACCCTTCCAACTGTGGGTTTGTGGACACCTTTAATTGTTAAAAAAGCCTTCCTTGTCTTAAGTTGATATTGGCAGCACCTCTGACCCCTTGGCCGGGCTCTCTCGTATGCGGCTCTGCAGCTGAGCCTCAGGTCCCACTCAAGGCCCTGATGGTGCCCCCATGCAGCCTTCTCATTCCCAGGGAAGACGTCTTCAGTTCTTTCCTCAATTCTCACCGCACAGTATCGACACCGTTGACCCACCGGGCCGTCCTGCTCTGACCGTCACCGTCCCGAGGTGAAGCCAGCCCTGCAGAAGACTCTGCTGCCATCGCTCCCACCTGGCTCCCTCGATGTTTGAGCTAACTGATGGTCGGGAATTAGGATCCTAGCACCAATTCTGCTAGTGCGTGACCTTGACCCAGTCATTGATTGTCTCTGGAAGTTCATTTTGCCAAGAGTGAAAACGGAGGGGCTGGGTGACTTTACATTCTCTGATTCATGCAAAGCTTTCAAGGGCGGTCGATATCCAGTGCAGATTTATCTTGTGAAACAGAGCAGATTGGCCCTCAGTCACTATCCCAGACCTGGGTTTCTTTACTAACTCCAGCTGAGCAGAGGGACAGCAGGCCCCTGGGTGGACAGGGGACTGGGTCTTTGTAGGTACTAGAAAGGAAAGGGATCAAGAACACCGAGGGCTGCCCATGGAAAGAAAATTTAGGGGTCCAGGGAGCATTTCTAGCCAGGCAGAAGGAACCGTAGTGAGTCTGGGGAGAGGTGTGGTAGACTGGAGTCCAAGACAAATTAAATGGACTTTCCAATCTGCCAGGAGTTAGTTTAGTCCTCACTTAGCTATGCACCCTTCCAGTGTAATGAAGGAATATTGACACGGAGCTCAGCCATTCGGAGGCCACTAATCCAGTTTGTGAGGTGTATGAGCACTTCCTCTCCGCTCTTTATCTACCTGCTAGATCACCGATTACAAACAGAACCATCAGAGACAGAGAGAAGAGTGAGACTAAAAGTGATCACAGCTTCTGATAACAGGATAATTTCCTACGGAATTAAACCTCCCTCTGAAAAGAACTGCAAGCTCTGGACAAAATACAGAGAGAAACAACAGCCTGAAGGCACCAGAGAACAGCCCAACACAGGTCTGCACCAGAGGGGAATCAGATCTACCCTCGGAGGGGAAAAAAGCCCCTGTGAGTTTTTGTTCGTTTATAGGTTATTCCTGTCGGCTCGCTCCACTCAAACCAAGTTAGTTAAAACTCAGGAAACGTGCAGTCGTATTGGCTGCAGTCGTATGGGCTCCAAGAACCAGCAGAGTCTGGCATAAAGGAGCGATTCCCAGAAGGGAGACGGACCTACAAGGGCAGTCCTGAAATCCGTGTAGTCAGTCGGTGTCAGCTGCTCAGTCGTATCCGACTCTTTTGACCCCACGGACGGTAGCCCATCAGGCTCCTCTGTCCATGGACTTCTCCGGGCAAGGACACCGGACTGGGTTGCCACTCCCTTTTGCAGGGAATCTTGCTGACCTAGGGATCGAACCCAGGGGTCTCCTGCATAGCAGGCAGATTCTTTACCATCAGAGCCCACTCCAGTACTCTTGCCTGGAAAATCCCATGGGCGGAGGAGCCTGGTAGGCTGCAGTCCATGGGGTCGCAAAGAGTCGGACATGACTGAGCGACTTCACTTTCACTTTTCACTTTCATGCATTGGAGAAGGAAATGGCAACCCACTCCAGTGTTCTTGCCTGAAGAATCCCAGGGACGGCGGAGCCTGGTGGGTTGCCGTCTGTGGGGTCGCACAGAGTCGACACAACTGAAGCGACTTAGCAGCAGCAGTAGCAGCAGCAGCCACCAGGAAATCTATGTAGATACTGGCTAATCCCTGACCTATGCATGCGTTAGGCTGACTGCAAGCAGCCCCATTAACTGTTTCTTAACTGAACTAAAAATTCTGTCGCTGCCATCCGAGAGAAACAGTTTGCAGTTTGTATCCAGCTAAGTTCACTAACAGCTGAACAAACAAAAAAACAACAAAAAAATACTCTTTAAAAAACATAACTCACCAAATAAGTAGAAAGGAAGAAATAATAAAGAGCACAAATCAAAAAAAATGGAAAAAAATAAACTCAGAAGTTTTTTTTTAAAGAATCAACAAAGTTGACAAATGCTAGAAAGACTGCTTAAGGGGGAAAAAAGAGTGAACACAAATATCAACACGAGAAACAAAAGAAGGGATAAGGTACAGATCCTCCAGATACTAATAAAAAGTTCGAGTGCGTGCTAAGTCGCTTCAGTCGTGTCTGACTCTACGGCCCTATGGACTGTAGCCCACCAGGCTGCTCTGTCTGTGGGATTCTCCAGACAAGAATACTGGACTGGGTTGCCATGCCTTCCTCCAAGAGATCTTCCCAACCCAGGGCTCAAACCCAAGTCTCTGCATCCCTTGCAGCCCAGTTCTTTAGCTCTAGCGCCACTTGGGAAATCCATGAAAGTGAAAGTCACTCAGTCATGTCCAACTCTTTGCGACCCCAAGGACTATACAGTCTGTGGAATTCTCCAGGCCAGAATACTGGAGCAAGTAGCTTTTCCCTTCTCCAGGGGATCTTCCCATCCCAGGGATTGAACCCAGGCCTCACACATTGCAGGCAGATTCTTTACCAGCTGAGCCACAAGGGAAGCACAAGAATACTGGAGTGGGTTGCCTATCCCTTCTCCAGCAGATCATCCCGAACCAGGAATCAAACTGGGGTCTCCTGCATTGCAGGTGGATTCTTTACCAACTGAGCTATCAGGAAGTTTAATAGGCAGAAAACAAAACAAAAGTTTAATAAGGAAATATTATGGAGAATTTTCATTTTCATGCATTGGAGAAGGAAATGGCAACCCACTGCAGTGTTCTTGCCTGGAGAATCCCAGGGACGGTGGAGCCTGGGGGGCTGCCGTCTATGGGGTCACACAGAGTCGGACACGACTGAAGTGACTTAGCATAGCATGGAGAATTTTAGGAGCCAAAAAAGATGTCCTTTTCATTATAGGGGACTGGAATGCAAAAGTACGAAGTCAAGAAACACCTGGAGTAACAGGCAAATTTGGCCTTGGAATACGGAATGAAGCAGGGCAAAGACTAATAGAGTTTTGCCAAGAAAATGCACTGGTCATAACAAACACCCTCTTCCAACAACACAAGAGAAGACTCTATACATGGACATCACCAGATGGTCAACACCGAAATCAGATTGATAATATTCTTTGCAGCCAAAGATGGAGAAGCTCTATACAGTCAGCAAAAACAAGATCAGGAGCTGACTGTGGCTGAGACCATGAACTCCTTATTACCAAATTCAGACTGAAATTGAAGAAAGTAGGGAAAACCACTAGACCATTCAGGTATGACCTAAATCAAATCCTTTATGATTATACAGTGGAAGTGAGAAATAGATTTAAGGGCCTAGATCTGATAGAGTGCCTGATGAACTATGGAATGAGGTTCGTGACATTGTACAGGAGACAGGGATCAAGACCATCCCCATGGAAAAGAAATGCAAAAAAGCAAAATGGCTGTCTGGGGAGGCCTTACAAATAGCTGTGAAAAGAAGAGAAGTGAAAAGCAAAGGAGAAAAGGAAAGATATAAGCATCTGAACGCAGAGTTCCAAAGAATAGCAAGAAGAGATAAGAAAGCCTTCTTCAGCAATCAATGCAAAGAAATAGAGGAAAACAACAGAATGGGAAAGACTAGGGATCTCTTCAAGAAAATCAGAGATTCCAAAGGAACATTTCGTGCAAAGATGGGCTCGATAAAGGACAGAAATGGTATGGACCTAACAGAAGCAGAAGATATTAAGAAGACGTGGCAAGAATACACAGAAGAACTGTACAAAAAAGATCTTCACGACCCAGATAATCACGATGGTGTGATCACTGACCTAGAACCAGACATCCTGGAATGCGAAGTCAAGTGGGCCTTAGAAAGCATCACTACGAACAAAGCTAGTGGAGGTGATGGAATTCCAGTTGAGCTATTCCAAATCCTGAAAGATGATGCTGTGAAAGTGCTACACTCAATATGCCAGCAAATTTGGAAAACTCAGCAGTGGCCACAGGACTGGAAAAGGTCAGTTTTCATTCCAATGCCAAAGAATGCTCAAACTACCACACAATTGCACTCATCTCACACGCTAGTAAAGTAATGCTCAAAATTCTCCAAGCCAGGCTTCAGCAATATGTGAACCATGAACTTCCAGATGTTCAAGCTGGTTTTAGAAAAGGCAGAGGAACCAGAGATCAAATTGCCAACATCCGCTGGATCATCGACAAAGCAAGAGGGTTCCATAAAAACACCTACGTCTGCTTTATTGACTATGCCAAAGCCTTTGACTGTGTGGATCACAATAAACTGTGGAAAATTCTGAAAGAGATGGGAATACCAGATCACCTGATCTGCCTCTTGAGAAATCTGTATGCAGGTCAGGAAGCAACAGTTAGATCTGGACATGGAACAACAGACTGGTTCCAAATAGGAAAAGGAGTACGTCAATGCCGTATATTGTCACCCTGTTTATTTAACTTCTATGCAGAATACATCATGAGAAACGCTGGGCTGGAAGAAGCACAAGCTGGAATCAAGATCGCCAGGAGAAATATCAATCACCTCAGATATGCAGATGACACCACCCTTATGGCAGAAAGTGAAGAGGAACTAAAAAGCCTTTTGATGAAAGTCAAAGAGGAGAGTGAAAAGGTTGGCTTAACGCTCAACATTCAGAAAACGAAGATCATAGCATCCAGTCCCATCACTTCATGGCAAATAGATGGGGAAACAGTGGAAACAGTGTCAGACTTTATTTTGGGGGCTCCAAAATCACTGCAGATGGTGATTGCAGCCATGAAATTAAAAGACACTTACTCCTTGGAAGGAAAGTTATGACCAACCTAGATAGCATATTCAAAAGCAGAGACATTACTTTGCCAACAAAGGTCCATTTAGTCAAGGCTATGGTTTTTCCTGTGGTCATGTATGATGTGAGAGTTGGACTGTGAAGAAGGCTGAGTGCCAAAGAATTGATGCTTTTGAACTGTGGTGTTGGAGAAGACTCTTGAGAGTCCCTTGGACTGCAAGGAGATCCAACCGGTCCATTCTGAAGGAGATCAGCCCTGGGATTTCTTTGGAAGGAATGATGCTAAAGCTGAAACTCCAGTACTTTGGCCACCTCATGCAAAGAGTTGACTCACTGGAGAAGACTCTGATGCTGGGAGGGATTGGGGGTAAGAGGAGAAGGGGACGGCAGAGGATGAGATGGCTGGATGGCATCACTGACTTGATGGGTGTGAGTCTCAGTGAACTCCGGGAGTTGATGATAGACAGGGAGGCCTGGTATGCTGTGCTTCATGGGGTCACAAAGAGTCGGACACTGAGCGACTGATCTGATCTGATCTGATCTGATGAATAATTTTGTGCCAATAAATTTGACAACTTTGTGAACTTGACGAATCTTTGACACAACACACCTCACTAATACTGACACATGATAAATAGAATAACTCCATGTTTATTTCGGGGAAGGCAATGGCACCCCACCCCAGTACTTTTGCTTGGAAAATCCCATGGACGGAGGATCCTGGTAGGCTCCAGTCCATGGGGTCGCCAAGAGTCAGACACGACTTCACTTTCATTTTTCAGTTTCATGCATTGGAGAAGGAAATGGCAACCCACTCCAGTGTTCTTGCCTGGAGAATCCCAGGGACAGGGGAGCTTGGTAGGCTACCGTCTGTGGGGTCGCACAGAGTCGGATACGACTGAAGCGACTTAGCAGCAGCAGTAGCAGCATGTTTATTTAAGAAATGGAAATAATTCTCAAAATTCTATCCACAAAGAAAAACCCAGGCCCACATGAGTTCACTGGTAAATTCCGCCAAATAGTCAAGGAAGAAACAACATCAGACTTACAGAGACCCTTTCAAGAAACAGGAGTGGAGGGCTTGAACTGGGAGCCAAGCTGCCTGGGTCTAAACTTCAGCCCTAAATTTAGCAGGTAGGGCCCTGACCCAGCTCATCCTTAGTCATGTCTGACTCCTTGCGGCCCCATGGACTATAGCCAGGCTCCTCTGTCCGTGGGACTCTCCAGGCTAGAATACTGGAGTGAGTTGCCATTCCCTTCTCCAAGGGATCTTCCCAACCCAGGGATCAGACCCAAGTCTCTTGTGTCTCCTATGTTGCAGGCAGATTCTTTACCTGTTGAGATATCAGAGAAGAAAGAAAATATGAGAGGAGGGGCTTCTTCCAAGCAAATTAATTAGGCAAATATTCTGACTCTGAATTCTGATCAAAACATTATAATCAGACCAATTTCCCTGTTGAATAAAGATAAAAAAACATCCTCAGCAACTAATAACAAATCAAATTCAGCAATATAGAAAATGGATAACATATCATAAACAAGTTAGCTTTATAAGCAAGCTTTA
Organism: Tragelaphus eurycerus; assembly: GCA_935064755.1. Taxonomy (NCBI): domain Eukaryota; kingdom Metazoa; phylum Chordata; class Mammalia; order Artiodactyla; family Bovidae; genus Tragelaphus; species Tragelaphus eurycerus. The sequence continues at coordinate 4,173,008 of CAKXYN010000023.1, forward strand.
TTTAAGTGACAGACTGGGAGAAATATTTTCAAAATGTGTATCTGATGAAAGACTGGAATCGGGGAGAAATATATTTCTTTTTTTTTCAGATCTAACTACATATAAATATATAGTTTAATGCATTTTATATAGATTACATACATAGCTTAGATTCCAGTCTTTTGTCAGGTATAAATTATATAATTTGTGGAAATATATATTTAAACTCTTGCAACTAAACAATTAAAATTTTAAAAACAAGAAAAGAAAGACAAAATCATTGAGCAAGGAAGATACACCAATGGTTGAGCACGTGAAAAGGCGCTCACTGCAACTGTCAGGAAAATGAAAATTAAAAACAACCACAAAATGATTTTCTTTCTATTTTCTTTGTCTTTGGCCACACTGCATGGCTTGTCAGGTCTTAGTTTCCCAACCAGGGGTCAAACCCATACCCCTTGCCGTGGACGTGCAGAGTCCTAACCACGGACTGCCAGGGAATTCCTTCTTTCTCCCTTTTTTCTCTAAAAAATAACATTTTACCAGTAAAGTGTTTAAAATTTCAAAAACTGACAACAACAAGTGTTGGTCGAAATGTGTTGTGATTGGACTGTTCATATATTATTGCAGGGAGTATTAACTAACACAACAACTTTGGGAAAAGTTCTGGAAGTTTCATATAAAAATAACACACTAAGCTAAACTGCCTCTGACCTAGCGTTCCGCTCCCAGGACTTGAAAGTGCATGTCCTCCAAAAAGATGTGCCCACGAATGTTGACAGCAGCTTTATTCATAAGAGCCAGGAAGTAGAAACAGTCCAGGGGCCCGTTAACGGGCGCATGCGTAAACAACTACGGAATATTCCCACAGCTCAGCAGCAAAAAATGAATGACCCTCTGATACAGAAAACAACACGGATCCATCGCAAAAGCATGAAGCTGAATGAAAGACGTCTTGTGCAAAGTACGTGGTAACGCAACTCCATTGTAATAAGTTCTTAAACAGGTAAACTATTCAATGGTGAAAAATACCAGAAAACTGTTTGTCTCTACAGGAATGGTGGTGAGCACTGACCGGAAAGGGGCAGGCAGGAATTTTCTGGGGTGATTTTAATGCACCCTATCTTGATAGGGGTTGGCTACAAAAAAGCATATTAAGGTATACATCTTTGCCAAATTCATTAAATAGTACATTAGATGTATACATTTCACCATATGTATGTTTTACTGAAAAAGAAGAGAATCGTTAAAAATTCTGAATTTTTAACTCTACTGAACTCTACCTACTAGAACTCTAAACTACTGAACTCTAGCCAACAATATACTCGCAGTTGTGTACTTGGGGATAAAATGCACTTAAACCTGCAGCTTACTTTAAGAAATACAAAAAACAAACAAACAAAACCAAGAGATGGATTGATAGATAAGAGATGGGTAGATGGAGAGATAGAATAGAACAATATAGCAAAGTATTATTTTTTAAATCTAGGTGGTGGGTACATGGTGTTATAATCCTTCAACTTTATTATATGTTTTAAATTTGCCCAAATATATATTTTCTATTTATAATTAAATGTTGGGGCAGAATGTGCAGACTTCTCTACTTTCGGCAGCTCTAGTGAGGAGTGTGTGACAGGAAGAAAGGCTGAAACAAACAAGTGAGACATGGTGTTCAAACACGTTACTCTTTCTCTGTCTCCTCTGCCTAAGCGCTCAAATAGAGAACAAATATTTGTTTCATACTCTTGCGTTCATGTGTAGGAATCTCATTTAAGAATTCAGAGCATTGAACAATATGTAAATATCACTCCCACAAAAGATGAAACTTTCTACAAGAATTTCACATCTCTTAATGCAATTAAAATAGAAAAGTTAATGCATTCTAATGCTCATAGCAGCACTATTTACAATAGCCAAGACATGGAATGCAGTCAATCTGATTTCAATATTGACCATCTGGTGATGTCCACGTGTAGAGTCTTCTCTTGTGTTGTCGGAAGAGGGTGTTTGCTACGACTGGTGTGTTCTCTTGGTAAAATCCCGTTAGCCTTTACTCTGATTCATTTTGTAGTGAAGGCCAAACTTGCCTGTTACTCTAGGTATCTCTTGATTTCCTACTTTTGCATTCCAGTCCCCTATGATGAAAAGGACATCTTTTTTTGAGGTGTTAGTTCTAGAAGGTCTTGTAGGTCTTCACAGACCATTCAACTTCAGCTTTTTCAAGGTTAGTGGTTGGGGCACAGATTTGGATTACTGTGATGTTGAATGGTTTACCTTGGAAACAAACCAAGATCATTCTATTGTTTTTGAGATTGCACCCAAGTACTGCATTTGAGGCTCATTTGTTGACTGTGAGGGTTACTCCATTTCTTTAAGGGATTCTTGCCCACAGTAGTAGATATAATGGTCATCTGAATTGAATTCGCCCATTCCTGTCCATTTTAGTTCACTAATTCTTAAGATGTCATATAAATTAAACTCAGATTCAGAAATTGTGAAAAATTTTTTGCCTCCTAAAAAACTCTTATTATGGAAAAATTACAAATCTAATCAAAAGTAGAGATACAAGTATTACAAATCCACATGGACCCAAGTTTAGCACTTGGGTGGCACTTTACCCAGTGCCACTGTCCTTGGAAAACGCCATACTGTTGAAATTCCATCTATAAAGGGAAGACATCATTCTTAGACATCATTCTAAGCCCTTGAGCTATAGAAGGATAATACAAGTAAACACAGTGATGCTTGCTTGTTTTCTTAGGTCGTTTTAGAGATCTTAAAAGATTTCCAAGTTGTGTTTCTTTAACTCTCATTCCTTTAACTTACAACACATCTACCCTTTAGTTAGTGCCGCAGGCACCTGACATTTGAATAAAGATGACTTCTGGGGAGCATCTTGAAAACCCCAATGAAAGCATCTTGTGGTTAAAAGGGGCTAATTAGATTGGTCAGGACATAAGATCAGCATTTTTAGGGCTTAAGGGGTCAAAGGAGAAAGTACAATAAAAATTGACAAATAAATGTCCATAAAGTTGCAGTCAACTTTAAAAGCTAATAGTCTGCCATAGAGACAGAGGAGCCCCTCTGGAGAAAAGAACGGCATTCCCTAAGATGGTGCACCCCGCTAAGAGAGAATGGCGCAGGGCGGGCTCCCGCAGACGGCAGTGGCATGGCGTTAGAGCCCTGGCTCCTGGTTTGACAAACATTCACATCAAAGGCGGAGCAGGCAACCCCAGCCAGTGCTGACGCTAACAAGACTGGAGTGGACTGAGCTGACTTTTGAAAGTGATCAAATGATTTCTATGGACTATTTGGGAAGGACAAGCGAAACAGTTTGACGTTTCCAAACGTCTGGGAAATAATTAATATTTTAGAAAAGCTCCAAAGGACTGAATAAAAGAATGCAGAAAAAAAAGTATACCCATGCTCATTAATAGCTGTGTGAAATGAGATAATTTACTAAATCTATGTCCTTGTCTGTGAAACAGAGTTCCTCACAGTTATTCATTAAATCAGCCATCTTTGTGTCTCATACATGTTCTAAATGCTAGGGATCTGAAAACAGGGTCCCCTTTCTCATGCATCGTAGGTTCTAACAAGGGGAGACAGGTAACAAAGAAATCAATAAAGAGGAAGGCAGTTTTGGAGAGTGGAAGGTGCTGTGAGACCAATAAAATGAGGAAGAAGGATCTCGGGAACATGTGAGAGGGCATTGCAGGCGGTGAGCACAGTCAGTGCAAAGGCCCTGAGGCAGCAAGGGGCTTGAGCGTTTTCAAGAGAAAAGGCCCATGAGGCTGTAGCCCAGTGAGCAAGTGGCAGCTGATGGGAGAGGGGCTGGAAGTACTCCAGGAGGCCATCCGGAAACTGGGGGAGAGACAAACAGACTTATAACAATCCTGCCCTTATAGGGTGCCAGGAAGATGAAATGAGGACTGACCCCCTGATCACTGCCCTTTCAAAAACGGGAGGGGAGGACTTTCCTGGGATCCAGTGGTTACGAATCGGCGTGCCGGTGCTGGGGGCATGGGTTTGATCCCTGGACTGGGAAGATTCTACGTATCCGAGGGCAACTAAGCCCATGAGCCACAACTACTGAGCCAGCTTGCTCTTAGAGCCCCTGCTCAGCAACAAGCGAAGCCACTGCCGTGAGAAGCCCGATCTCGGGAACTGGAGAGCAGCCGCTGCCCTCCAAAACCGTAGAAAGCCTGGGCACAGCAACAAAGGCACAGCACAGCCAGAAATAAAGTAAACAAAAATTCCGAAGAGAAAAACCCTGGAGACGACCAAACTCTGGGTGGCAGTTGGGTCAAGGCTGCTGCAAAGCGGGCATCCTCAGATTTGCCTTCTTAGCACCCTAAGAGGATTGATGGGCTTCATCCCCTTGAGATAAATGTCTCTTGTGCTTCCCCTAGACATTCTGAATTCAATTAGTTTAATTAGAAAACAAGTAAAGAGGAATTATCTGAATATAGCTTTGCTTTGCTTCTAACAATTCAAAAAAAAAAAAAACAAAACACATTTCTTTGGCAGAAATCCAAGTTTCCCTTTATTTACCTATTATGAGATAATGATGTAAATGTCCCTTTTGGCAAAAAGGTGAATGTCTCTTGCCCAAGAGGTCATATTTTACTTTTTAGAAGTAATGACACTTTCTGATTTCTTCACTCTTGAATGAAGTAGGAGCATTGATATGCTAGTCAATATTTTAAAAACATATTTTTAAAACATTAAAGGACATTGAGAGTATGAATGCTCTGATTTTGCAGTGTTTGCTAATTTGGGTTGTAAAAATACTCCCACTATGGCTGATTTCAAGCTACTGATAGGAACTCAGAGCTGGCGAAATGTGCTAACCTTCAGTGCACAAGTCAGAAAGAGCTGGTTCTCACGCAGCAATGAGTCAGAATATCAACTGTTTGCCCAAAGGCCCTGCAAATCTGTTGCCAAGGGCACTTTTCTCCTCCACAAAGGCTACCTGGATTTGCATCAGCTGCAAAAGCAAGCTCACGGCCAAGGTAACTTGACAAGTGACTGGGGAGTATCCTGAGGAGTAGCTTCATTGCGTGTGCACAACAAACATATTCCTCTGGGATTCAAGCGCGGACCAGGTCTGTGTGCAAGCATGGGGCACCCAGTGACGGGTCCTGCGAGCTGAGGGACAACGGCAAAGCCACAGCAGCCTGGTGGAGTCTGGGAGCCTGGAGCCCAGCCTCCAGCCCAGCTCCACGCAGATGCTCTGTCTCATCAGGGTAAATCACTCAACTTCTCTGGATCCACATTTCCACACCCACTAAGGAAAAATGGCAGCTAGAAGCAAAAGAGCAGATACCAAGCTTTGTCACCAAGCTTCCTCTTCTAATTCCTAAGCCTGTGCTCAGTCACTAAGTTGTATCCAACTCTTTGGGACCTCATGGGAGCCCACCAGGCTCCTCCATCCATGGGATTCTCCAGGCAACAATACTGGAGTGGGTTGCCATGCGCTCTTCCCGGGGATCTTCCCCACCCAGGGATCAAACCTGGGTCTCCCACATTGCAGGCAGATTCTTTACCACTGAGCCATCTGGGAAACTCATGGTCCTCTGAAATAACAGAAAACTAAACCGGAGGTTAGTTTTAACTATTGTTGTTCCCAAAATGATGTAATTAAGAAGCAAGGAAAGTGCCAAAGAGGACAGACTTCTTCCTAATTACTGGATGGTCTGCAGAGAGCTGTGGTCCCTGTTCCTACATCAAAGGAAGACTTTCAAATGGAGCCTTCTGCTGGAAAACACAGCTGTCTCCAACGGGGCTATGTTTTATTTTTGTTAGTAGATGAGATGTCTGTTTTCATCTGCTCTTCCAACAAGGCACTCAATTCAGCCAGAGATGCCTGTGAGGCCCATCTCTTCATTGGCTTATGTATTTTAGCCACAATTATGTTATAGGATTTTTATTCACTCCAATACACTTATATCAACACTTTTTTTTTTTTTTTTTCTGCTGCACTGCTCGCCTTGTGAGATCTCAGTTCCCCAACCTGGGGTTGAACCCGGGTCCCCTGAAGTGGAAACCCAGAGTCCTAACTAACAGATCACCAGGGAATTCCAAACACTTATTTCAATGTAGCCTGAAAATTGTAGAGAAGATTTAGGTGGTCATATTGGCTAATAAACTGGAATTTAGGAAGTGTGTTGATCATTTGTGCCAATTTTGTGGAAGTGACGAGGGATTGTCTACTTATTAAAAAAAATGGAATTTGTGATAAGAACTTCAAGAACGTATTCCTGATATACCTTCTGTGACATTTCAAGTAGGGAAACGTTTCACCAGTTGGGAAGATCTGATAGTGAGAGTATATTTTATCTCTGGACTCAGTATGTCAGTATTAACGAGTGAGTTCTGCTATTGATTTTTTGGGCAGTGACTGTCAGTGGCTTGTATATTGTACTGATGATAGACCGTAATAGACAGTATAGAGGAGAATGCGTGTGTGCACGCTAAGTTGCTTCAGTCATGTCTGATTCTTTGCGACCCTACGGACTGTAGCCTGCCAGGCAGTAAAGAACCTGCCTGCCAATGCAGGAAATGTAAGAGATGTGGGATCGATCCCTGGGTCGGGAAGATCCCCTGGAGGAGGGCATGGAAAGAATATACTCCAGTATTCTTCTGTGGAGAATCCCATGGACAGAGGCGCCTGGCGGGCCACAGTCCACGGGGTCGCAAAAGTCAGACACGCCTGAAGCCACTTAGCACGCACGTATGTGTACATACACCATGTTGGGAGGTGGTACATGAAGTGATTAGATGGATATTCATGAAAAAGCACCAGGGTTCAAGTCCTAGCTCCACCTGAAACCAGCTGTAAACCTCTGGCAAGTGACGTGTCCTCTCTGTGTCTCGGGTTCCTTGTCTGGAAAGTGGAGATAATAATAGTGTCTACTTCACAGGGTTATTGTGACATTTACGATAAACAGGGTTATGGTAATTAGGTAATCTACGTAAAGGACTCAGAAGAGTGCCCACTGGCATATAGTTAGTGTTAATAAATAATGTGTCATGTATACATAAATTTTAACGTTTGATGACTGAATTCGTTGAACTTCAGTGTGTGTGTGTGTCTGTGTGTGCGCACGCGCATGTGTTTTCAGTAATTATATGCATTGAATTTTGCTTTGGCTATAACTAAAGTTAGGTTGCTTTGCCCAAATGAGCATGTATCAGCTTGCAGGAGGAGACGGTGTGGTATGAGACAGGTGGAGTTATTCCCGAATTAAAAGGCATCTACTAAGGAGATAGACTCCATGAAGACATCACGTTGGTTTTATACACTTTATGGAGTGATAACCCAAAAGTCCTCCAACAGGTACTTTATCCACCCGAACCTGAAACATCTCTTCAAGGTGAGATTCAGATCAGATCAGATCAGATCAGATCAGTCGCTCAGTCGTGTCCGACTCTTTGCGACCCCATGAACCGCAGCACGCCAGGCCTCCCTGTCCATCACCAGCTCCCGGAGGTCACTCAGACTCGCATCCATTGAGTCAGTGATGCCATCCAGCCATCTCATCCTCTGTCGTCCCCTTCTCCTCCTGCCCTCAATCCCTCCCAGCATCAGAGTCTTCTCCAATGAGTCAACTCTTCGCATGAGGTGGCCAAAGTACTGGAGTTTCAGCTTTAGCATCATTCCTTCTAAAGAAATTTCAGGATTGATCTCCTTCAGAATGGACTGGTTGGATCTTCTTGTAGTCCAAGGGACTCTCAAGAGTCTTCTCCAACACCACAGTTCAAAAGCATCAATTCTTCAGCGCTCAGCCTTCTTCACAGTCCAGCTCTCACAACCATACATGACCACAGGAAAGACCATAGCCTTGACTAGGCGAACCTTTGTTGGTAAAGTAATGTCTCTGCTTTTGAATATGCTATCTAGGTTGGTCATAACTTTCCTTCCAAGAAGCAAGCGTCTTTTAATTTCATGGCTGCAGTCACCATCTGCAGTGATTTTGGAGCCCAGAAAAACAAAGTCTGACACTGTTTCCACTGTTTCCCCATCTATTTCCCATGCAGTGATGGGACCAGATGCCATGATCTTCGTTTTCTGAATGTTGAGCTTTAAGCCAACCTTTTCACTCTCCACTTTCACTTTCATCAAGAGGCTTTTTAGCCCCTCTTCACTTTCTGCCATAAGAGTCGTGTCATCTGCATATCTGAGGTTATTGATATTTCTCCCGGCAATCTTGATTCCAACTTGTGTTTCTTCCAGTCCAGCATTTCTCATGATGTACTCTGCATATAAGTTAAATAAACATGGTGACAATATGCAGCCTTGACGTACTCCTTTTCCTATTTGGAACCAGTCTGTTGTTCCATGACCAGTTCTAACTGTTGCTTCCTGACCTGCATACAGATTTCTTAAGAGGCAGATCAGGTGGTCTGGTATTCCCATCTCTTTCAGAATTTTCCATAGTTTATTGTGATCCACACAGTCAAAGGCTTTGGCATTGAGATTAGTAGATTCCAATGCCATGAGCTCACTTGGTATGCGCTGTGCACAGAAAAGTCACTCTGTAAATGCCCATTTCCTCAGGAGTGTTGTGGGCAAAGCAGTCCGCCCAGAAAGGAGACCCCCTTATACATCAAAGTTGAAGAGCCACCGCCACTGCTGGTGTTTGGAGTTTGTTTGGACTTTGTTTTCTGCAAGCTCACCAGTCCCTAGCCCAGTTCTTTTCAAAATCTCCCAGCTCTGATTGTCGTTCTAGATCACCTACCCTACATCACACCCAGCCTCCGACCCTCAGACACCCCCTAACCACCCTCTTTCTCCTTACTTCCGTGAGGTTTCCCCAAACCACGCCAAGTCTCAAGGGGTTCAGCAGCATAAAATTCAGTCCACACGGTGGGGCAGGGGGTTTTCTTTGATCTACCTAATGAGTTAATGAATTAAACAGAAGTGGAGTTCAGAAGCCAGGCTCCTTACTTTTGCTGAAGCTGGGCTGATTACGAGCAGGCATAACTGCTGGAAAAATGCAGCTTTGGGCCAGAATTAGGGACATGGCCGAGTCCATTCATCTTCCCTAATCGAGTTCTTGGGAAATACACATGTAGATTAGCCCCTAACAATGGCCCCCGGCTGATTGCTTGGAGGACCCTGCACTGTGCCCACAATGGTCCTGACTAGCTCTTTATGCCAGGCACAAAAGAAGTCCCAGCCTCCCCTCGTCCTGCCTTGCCCTGTCTCCTCCGTGGTCCCTTGCCAGTGGCTGTTGAAGTCCTTTCTGCTTTTCTCTGAAATAAATTCTGAAATGAACTGTAAATAGAAGCTAACCTCACCTGCACCTGTTGGGGAGTGCGAGGCAGTTCCAGAGGGAATTAACTTTGGAAAACAAGGCCGTAAGCCCCTTAGCATGTGGGCAGGAGCTTAAGAAAATGCTGCCAATCTTTGTTGAGCGGTGGTTACAGAGATCAATTTAATACTGGGGGAGTTGACATAAAACGCATACTCAGAGGGGTAACAACCGATAGCAACCGATTATCCCTGCGGCTACCCTCAGGTCACTAGGGGGTCGTCAGCCCCCCATCTTTGTAATCGGCTGGGGGATTGCATGGGGTGCCACCAGGCCGTTTCAGGGATAGCACTTCTGACTGCCTAGGGGAGCTGAAGGGGGCTGGCCGCAGGCTTCTCCTGCCCTGGGCGGGGCCCTCCCGAGGGTCTGTCCTTCGCCCTGGACCCCGGCACCCAAAGGCCACTGTCTCAACTGCATCTCTCTGAGGAACTAAGCTACCTCTGCCTCAGCGTCTTGTACACAGGATTCAGGGGCCGGGGAGGATTAAAGACAGACTGCAGACTAAGATGAGTCTTGAATCTGTTCAAAAATATCACATTCTGCCATAAGGATTACAAATGAGGGACAGCCAGACAGCACTGGATAAGGAGTTGGAGAGTCTCAGTTTTGGTCCTGTCCGCTCCACTTAAGGGCTGTATCACTTGGAGCCTCAGTCTTCTCTTCTGTAAAATGGGGGCAAATATATTTTTTCGGCTTACCTCGCAGGGTTATGAGGCTAGGATGGTATGAAGAATGTGCTGCCACCCATAAAGTGCTATGCAAAACTGTAAAGTGAGTATTGATCTTCATTAATGTAGCTTTTTTTAAAAAAAAGTTTCTCACATGAATCAGTAGCTCAAGTTTACCTACGGCAAACTCATGTGTTTGCTATTTTAATTTACCTTTTTATAGTTTTATTAAAAACAGAGAGATTAGTGGACTGAACCCCTCCCATGTGCCCATTCTGGAGAATTTACCATTTCCATTTAAAGATCCTTAACATTGTCTCGTGCCCTTTAAAATGTCCTTCTAACATTAATTTAAAGGTGGAGGATCCTAAGATATGAGTTTTTCTCTTGTTGTTGGCAGAGGATGAGATGCTTAGATAGCATCCCCAACTCAATGGACATGAATTTGAGAAAACTCTGGGAGATAGTGAGCAACAGGGAAGCCTGGCGTGCTGCAGTCCACGGGGTGGCAAAGAACACGTAGCGATTGAACAACAGCGCTTCCTTTGTCTTGCTCTCATGCTGGAAGTTAAATCCCTGAGGCCAGGGGCCTCAGCCTCTCCTTTCTTGTGTGATGTCAACAAGGCCCACAGCAGTGTCCCACCCTCAGTAGGGACACAGTAGGTGCCCATCTTAATGCAAGATGAAGTCAATCAACATGGGGGCAGGGAGACGTGCCTACCTAGAGATCAGAGGGCAAAGGAATTTTAAAAATCTGAGGTTTCTATCTGTATGAGATGGTGGATGTTAACTAAACCAGTAATCACTTACGTGTGTATGCATTTGTATATGTGTCAAATCGTTATGCTGCACACCTTAAACTCATATAATCAACACAACTAGGAAACAAAAGGGCAAGAATCTCTAGATCCTTAGGCTTTTATTTGGAAAGCATTTTGGTTCACACTTCCTGCCAGCATTTCAATGAAGATCAGGGGTGCTTCCCCGGTCTCGCATCAGGTGTGAGCAGTGCTGTTCACAGCGCTGGGAGAAGGTGGGGGCGGGGGAAAGTTCACCCGCGCAAATCATCTTTCCACTTGGCCTGTGGAAGCCACTCCGGGCCATGGAAGTCTCGTGGAGTCCCCGAAGGGGAAAGAAATACAGGCCGATGGCGCCCGGAGCCCGCAGAGAGGCGAGACTTGCCCCTGGGGGAAGGTCCTTCCGTCCTCAGTCTGAGGTTGAGTCATCTCGCCTGGAACATTGTTCAGTGGGGAGGAGTCCCCTCAGGACAAACACCCAGCGGGTCTCCCACCGGCTTGAGGCCGGCCGCACGTCGGACTCGGTGCCCCCGAGCCTCGGGCTGGGCGGTGGGCCCGGGAGGTCGCCGGGCCTGGGGACGCCGATGGCCCCACCGCCCCTGGAGCGAGCGCCGTCGTCAGGGAGCTGCGGGAGCGCGATCCGAGGGGACAGGGAGAAGCGGGTAAGTCAAACACAATCAACCTGAAACCTAAGGCTTCAAACTACGGAGAAAGAGGAACGCAGGCAGAGGGACATACATAGGGAGAGAGAGGAGAGAACTCAAACTGTTAAGGAGCGTGGACAGACTTCCGACGCCTTAGAGCCGGGTAGCCTTCTCCGGCTCTTTCAAGGGTCGCCGCAGGCGCTTAGCCCAGCGGAGGACCGGAGCCTGGGGGGCAGAAGGCGGGTCTGGGGTAGGGGAGGGGGCTGAAAGGGAGCCGAGCCCCCGGGGGAGGTAGGACGGAGGGCGTCGGCCCCACGCGGGCAGGCCTGGGCGAAGCGGGGCCTCAGAGCCGGGCACCCAGGCCAGTCAAACAGGCCACCGCGGGCCTCCAGCTTGTGGACGGTGGATGGAGAGAGGGGAGGGGGGAAGGTTCCGAGCGCGCGCCCCGCCCGGCTGGGTGGGCGAGGACCCTGAGGAAGGGGAAGGACCCCGGGGAAGGACCCGCCCCGCTGCAGGGAGGGGTCAGGGCAGACGACGGTGCGGGCGAGGGGAGGAGCCGGGGCGGGCGCGCTCCCAGCCTTAGCACCCCGAGTCCCGGCCACCCGCGGGCGGAGCTCCAACTCCAGCCGGGACCCAGGCGCCCGCGGACCCGGCGCTCGCCCGCCTCTAGTGCGCGCAGGCGGGGCTGGCGGCGCTCGCGGCTCTTGGCCGCGGTTCGGTCCCCCTCGGGCTGGACGGCCGCCCCCGGGGGAGCCGACTTCGAGCCTCTGCTGGCGGTCTTCTGGGCCGGCTGCGAAGCCGAGAGCGCGGGCCGCGTCCTCCCGGCCCCGGCGCCCCCCATGCACCTGCCGGGCTGCGCCCCAGCCATGGCCGACGGCAGCTTCTCGCTCGCCGGCCACCTGCTCCGCAGCCCCGGCGGGAGCACCTCGCGGCTGCACAGCATCGAAGCCATCCTGGGATTTACCAAGGACGACGGGGTCCTCGGCTCCTTCCCGGAGGAGCGGGCTGTCCGGGGCACGAAAGAGCGGGATAGGAGGCCGGGTGCGCGGCCCGCCGGCCCCAAGGCGCCTGCCGGAGGCGCCGAACCGTCTCCGCCGCCCGCCCCGGCGCCAGCCCCGGAGTACGAAGGTGAGTGCACACCCCGGCTGCTCCGAGACCCTCTTAGGGCTCCCAGACTCAGGAGCTCTGCGAGAAGAGGAGAGAGCCCCTGCCTTCACTGTTATTAAAGCATCTGGGCGAGGGGCTGGGGGCTGTGTGCATAGCAAGGGCTTCCCACGTGAGCTCTGGGAAAGCTTAGGGACCCCTCGCAGCCCTCACCCCCCGCCTCCTTGGGCCAGCTAGGAGCCCGCCTGGGTAGGCAGGGGCGGCCCCCGTGTACCCCGAGCAAGTGTCTCTGACCGTCGGGGGTCTCGTCGTCCCAGCCCCCCGCCCCTACTGCCCCAAGGAGACCGGGGAGGCTCGACCGAGCCCTGGGCTGCCTGGAGGACCGTCGGCCCCCGGCGACTCAAAGCTGTCGGAGGAGGAGCAGCCCAAAAAGAAGCATCGACGGAACCGCACGACCTTCACCACGTACCAGCTGCACGAGCTGGAGCGCGCGTTCGAGAAGTCGCACTACCCCGACGTGTACAGCCGCGAGGAGCTGGCGGGCAAAGTCAACTTACCCGAGGTCCGAGTCCAGGTAAAGCGCGCAGACGGGCCCGGGGGAGGGCGGGTGGCCCAGGCTTCGGCCGGTGCTCCCTGGAATCCCCGGGCGGCCTCGCGTTTACGGCGGCACTTGGCCGGTGGACCTTCCTCGACTTGGCTCGCCCAGAACCCACCCCCGCCCGGGAGCGTCACTGATTTTCCATGCGCCCAGCGCACTGGCCCTTGGACGGTCTGTTCCAGTTCCTAGTAGCATCTCCCCTTTGGGTCCTCTGTTTCTAAACTAAAGGAGTTGGGAATGGCTGACGAGATGGAGAGGCGACAGCATCCTGGACTAGGGAGGGGGCTCTGGGAGGGGGGTGGTCGGGAAACCCTGAGTGGAGAGTGTAGGTAACGGCTCCAGTGTAACCGGATTGAGGCCCCAAACGCCACCCCGTTCGCTAACGGTGCGCACCTCCTTGAAAACGAAAACCCTGTCTTCTTACGGGAGCCTGGCGCCTCGCAGTTGAAACTTTCGGAGGATTTGTTTAAGAAACTGACGTTTGCTTCTCTGGTGTACCTCCAGCCAAACTTCCCGCTGCTGCAGAGGCCCTTTTCTTTTTTATTTAAAGGGGTTTTCGCTTTAATTAAGGCTGAATTATCTTTAATCCCTGATCATTAAAATATTTGAAAGCCTTAAATATTTGCTAGTCATCTGTGAAAAATCTGGGAGGATTTCCAAATTGGGAGAGGCCTGAAGGGGAGACATTGGGAACAAATTTTGCGGCATCTGTAAGGCCGTGGGGCTGAGATGGGACTTCTGTGTGTGTCTAATGAGTTGGATTTCCAGGAAGGGAAGAAACTCAGACGTGTGGGGCTTTTAGCCTTTTCTTAAAAAGTAAAAATGGACAGACTCTTGCTTTTTGTCTTTTCTGCTTAGTTAAAGGGGTTAAACTAATGTCATGGTTTTAAAACATGGTTCCCTAATGTGACTTTAGCACTAACTGGCAAGGACAATTCAATTTCTCCTAATTCAGGGCAGAGGACATGCAAGAGTTTCACTGAAGGGGTGGACATTTCAGCACCTGCTTTACAGGGAGGAGGGTGGGGTAGGGAGAAGGGAAGAAAAGAAGTGAAAAATGAAGAAAAAGGAAAGGGCAAAGCCCTCCAGTGCCCCTCTGGGGTACAGGCCCAGCCCACTCAAGGGCTGTCTCCACAGCACTGTCCCACCTTCCTTCTCCTTCACTTGTTCCTTCCCTCTTGACTTGTTCAGGGATGTTTGCTTCTTGTCTAAGATGTGTTCTTCTTGAGAACAGCGTCTGACTTCTCTATCACAGGGCCAGCACAGTGGCCCAGCATATGGTGTGTGTTTAACACATGGCTATGATGTCATCAGATGGGGGGGATCACAGAGTCCCCAACTGTGTTGAGGGAGCAGTAAAGCAGAAGAGCAGACTACCCCAGGCTTTAGCCCTGGAACTCTGGATACGGGACCTAAAGCCTATAGCTGATATTTCATGGGATGGAGTGGGATTTGGTGGGGGGCAGTGGGATGTGCCAGTGTTCATATATCTAATGTTTCTGGGGAAATTAGGGCCTGAGATACACAGATGAATCATTTATAGAAAGGGGCCCAGGGAATCTGCATTTTCTGTTCTTTCTCTCCCACCCACCAAATCCCAGCCTTGCAGACAGTTGTCCTGCTCTGCTCAGGTGTTGCGTGGGTTTTTTTTTCTGGGTTTTCCTAGGGAGTCCCTCTCCCTATTATTAACTCAGAACTGCTGTCTCCCTTTTGAGGTGTGAACCTTTCCCACATTTTCCTTCATAAATTCAACATTGAAGCCACCAGTTTGGCCAAAGTTCCTTCTAGATTCTGCACTAAACTAGACCAGTTCTCTATGTTCTGTTTCTCCCGTGGTAATTTGGTAGTGAAGCCTTAATTACGCTCTCTCCTGTGCTTTGTATCAAATCAGCAATGGAAGTTTCAGCATTAAGAGACTTCACTCTTTTAAGAAGAGAGAGAGACTTCACTCTTGGCATGGACTTTCTTAAACAAAAAGAGAAACTTGAACTCATTGAATTCATCTTAGGGTCATGTCAAAACTAACTCCATACAATAAAAGTAGACTATTAAACTTGAACTATTGTAATCTTCGAAAGCCATTTTTAAGAAATATCAGAAATACGAGTCAGATATCCATTAAATAAAAATGAAAATCTTAGGAGAGCAGCAACATGCATATTTAAATGTGCCCAGGATAATAAAATCAACCCAGTTTGTCCTGTCAGTTACTGTAACCAGTAATGTGGAGACAGGTCCATTTTAATAGCCAGTGTTGCCAATTAGAGTCCTTCGAGCCTTCGTTTATACCTATGTTTATAACGGAGGCAGAGGTAGAAAGGCCACTGTGAGCCTTGCCACCCGGGGAGGAAGCCGGGTCTAAAGCAAAATGTCAGGATGTCTCAGAAATTTGGCGAGATCGGGTTTCCCACGGTCCGGTTGCAAGGTTAACTTCATTTTTCCCCCGCCTGTTTGGTGCCACGAGTTGGAAACAACCACAGCTAAGGGTGAGGAGAAACAAGGACAGGGTGGAACCGCCACGGAGGACCAGGGTGGGACAGAGTCTCAGAGCGCGCGAGGGCAGAGGGTAGCCTTGGGCAGACGGGACAGAACGGAAGGGCACCGCGGGTGTGCAGCAGCGGTCGGGGGATGAGAGGCGCAGGGGGAGCCGTGGAGCCCGGGTTTTCCTCGGGAGCGGGGAGTCCTTCACCCTCCGCACCCCGACGGCGCTCTGCTGCCTTCCGCAGGTGTGGTTCCAGAACCGACGCGCCAAGTGGCGGCGGCAGGAGAAGCTGGAGGTGTCGTCCATGAAGCTCAAGGACTCGCCCCTGCTCTCCTTCAGCCGCTCCCCGCCCGCCGCGGCCCTGGCGCCCCTCGGGGCGGGCCCCGGGGGCGGCGGCGGCGGGCCGGCGGGGGGCGCCCTGCCGCTCGAGTCGTGGCTCGGGCCGCCGCTGCCGGCCGGGGGCGCCACGGCGCTGCAGAGCCTGCCGGGCTTCGGGCCGCCGGCGCAGAGCCTGCCCGCTAGCTACACGCCGCCGCCGCCGCCGCCGCCCTTCCTGAACTCCCCGCCGCTCGGCCCCGGCCTGCAGCCCCTCGGGCCGCCGCCGCCGCCGCCGCCCGCCTACCCGTGCGGGCCCGGCTTCGGGGACAAGTTCCCGCTGGACGAGGCGGACCCGCGCAACAGCAGCATCGCAGCGCTGCGCCTGAAGGCCAAGGAGCACATCCAGGCCATCGGGAAGCCGTGGCAGGCCCTCTAGGGGCCCCGGGGACCCAATCGGACCAGACGCCGTCCCGGGAGCCGACCCCGAGCCGCAGGCGCGCGCACCCCTTCTCCCCGGGTCCCCCGGGCTCGACCCATCCTTCCCAGCGCCACGGGAACAGCCGGGTCCGGGTCGGGCATCTGCGCCTGGCTCGCACTGGAAGGCTGACTCCCAGGCCAGTCGAGGCCCTCTGGCCACCCCTACGTCCCCACGGACCCCTGGCCTCGCTGCTGGACGGAGACAGGTGGCCACGTTGCCCCCACCCGGTGGGCCCCGGAGCCTCCAGGTTCAAGGAACCCGAAGCCTCTGACCTCGGCCCCTCCAGGGCGGCGTGGCAACCCCGAACAAGGACGACTGGGAGGAAGGGGAGACGGAGAAGGTTTGAGGGACTGTTTGTAATAAGTAGCTTCAAAGAATTGAGGTGGGGCGGAGAATTAAAGATTGACCTGTTTTGGTTTGACTGGTTCAGCGCTCTCAGGACTGCGGGGGCGCGGAGGAAGCTGTGTGTATGAATGGGGGTTCTGGGGGGGGGCTCGGGTGATGGATCGGGGGTTGTGGAAAAGCAGCTGGCTGCGGAGGAGCCGGGCCGCGCCCCCACCCCCCACCCCCCTGCGCACCCTCACCTGGCTCTGCGCTGCCGCCCGGACTCGCCCGCGTGCACGACCCCGCGGCGCCCTAGACCCGAGCTCCCCTTTCCTGGCGCGACGGGCGCCTACGAGTGTGCGGGGTTCTGGGTGCTTGGAGCCAAAGGCTCAGCTGCCTGCGCGTTCCCAGCCCCTCGATACCCTTATAGCCGGGCTGCAGCCGCTACTTGGAAGGACTGACTGCAATAGGAAGCATCCATCCACACCATCTTCCTAGGGTAAGAGCTGAACTTTCCGAAGCTCCTGGCGGCCCCGCCTCCCTCTTTCCAACCCGCGGCGGCCGCAGTCGCCTCTCAGATCCTTGTTCAAGTCTCCAGCTTGGGGCCAGCCCCTGCTACCCAGGGTTGATGACGTTCGTGCTCCGGAGGCTGGAGCAGGCCGACGTTCGTCAGCTCCGCGTCTCAGTCTCGCCTCCCTGGACCGCTCCGCTACTCCCAGCCCAGAGGTTCGGCGTGGCGCGCGTGGGGCTGGCAGCAGCACTCCGGGAGGATGTCCTGGAGCGCTGTGCGCCGCGACCCGGGGCGCACGTCCTCGCGGGCGCGTCGTGGACAGGATTGCAGTTCTTTGGCGCCGCATCTGGGGCTGGGGGAGGAATTCAGAAATATCTACGGGCGTCAGCATCTCGCCGGGTACTCCTGGAGTACTGTCTGAGGGTCTTTAGGACGTTAGTGAACCGCCCCAACCCCTTTTCCTCCTGCGACGAGCCGGACCTCCCTGGGAAATGGGAAAGATGGGTAGTTTACCGCATGGTGTAAACTCTTGGCGACCTGGCAGGAGGCAATACACAGTTGTGATCCCACTCTCTGATCCGGAGTATCCCTTTGAGGCCCTTGGGTTCCTGAAACCTACCCCAGGAAAGGAGGACTGTTTGGGCTGGAAATGGAGGGTCCTCCATCACAGGACCCAGTCCTTGCCCTGTGGGTCCTTAGAGTCTGGGCATAACCAGGGCTGTGTACCCCTAGGCCCTCCTCTGGAGCCTAACACATAGCAAGCTGGTCAGTAAGAATTTGTTGAGTGGGTTGTTTTTCCCAAGCCGTTGTTGTTGCTATTTAGGTCATGTCCGACTCTTTTGCAACCCCAGGGCCTATAGACCCCCAGACACCTCTGTCCATGGGGTTTCCAGGCAAGTATAATGGAGTGGATTGCCATTTCCTCCTCCAAAGGATCTTCCTGACTCTGGAGGGTCAAATCCTGGAGCATCAAATCTGCATTTCCTTCATTGGCTGACAGATTCTTTACCACTGAGATACCTGGGAAGCCCCTTTCCAGGAAGGTAGGGAGTAATACATTTAATGCTTTTCTCTGACAAGAGAAATGAATGGAGTGGCCCAAGTGATATCAGCTCTTGGCAGGAAAAAAAAAAAAAAAGGTAAACTCAGGATAAATAAGTAAGTAAATTTCTCGCACTTTGGCCTATCTTCTCTTTCATCCTTCAATGCCCTCATTTTACTAGGAATAATTCATTCAGAGAACTTCAGTGGTACCTGAAGCTTCCACTTCAGATGAGTACCACACCTATTCCACCCTCTTTCACCTTAGTCCTGGACACCTCTGACCTTTCCTTTCTCACCATTAGCATCTACTTTGATTTCCTTAAGGACTTCCCTGGTGGCTCAGACAATGCGGGAGACCTGGGTTCGATCCCTTGTTCGGGAAGATCCTCTGGAGAAGGAAATGGCAATCCACTCCAGTATTATTGCCTAGAAAATCCCATGGACAGAGGATCCTGGTGGGCTACAGTCCATGGGGTCGCAAAGAGTGGAACACGACTGAGCGACTTCACTGTGGTCATTTTCATTGCTCATTCTGCCTCCTCTCTGCCATTTTCCTTCCTATTCTTTTTCTTTCTTTCTGCATATGCAGCTTTCCACCATTTTCCTCTCTTCTTTTACTCTGAGAATGAATATTCTAAACCATCTCTTTAGGCACCAACAGACTGAACATACCTGGATTCAGGAACAAGTCCCTGGAGGATGATCAAAATTCTAATAGCTAATCACCATTGAAAGCTTACTATGTGCCTGCTCAGTGAAGCCTCACAAGGACTCTACCAGGAAGATTAAACTAGCCCCATTTTATGAATGAGGAGACTGAGGTATTGGAGAGGTTGTACCAATCAGCTCTGCTTGTAAGCCTTGGAGCTGGAATAACTAGTCCTCTATCAATTCACGATCATATCGCATGTTCAGGAAATATTGGCTGAATAAGGACTCCTTAATTCCAGTTCCCACGAACAGCTCATTAGGCCACACTGGGAATGAGATGCTGAGGAATGGATGCTAGCTGTGAGTGCCTTCCTGGGCTTCCTGGGGGAGATGTGGACGAGCCAGGGCCCCTCTCTCCGCAGTCCTACGGGCTGCCTAGCAGGGCGGATTTAAGGGCCCGTAGTGAGTCAAGCTCCCAGCTCCGGGAGGAGGGGGTGCAGGTGAGGCGGGCTGGCGGTACTTTACTCAGGCTGGACGTGAGAATGGCTTGCGGTAAAGAATGTTAAAACCTTAGACGATCGAGAAATACCTGGGGCCGCCGCGCAAGCTCAAGGCTACGGAAAGCAGTTTGCGGAGGCGGCGGCCAAGGAAGAGCCCCAGATTCCGAAACAGACTCTCTCGACTGTGTCTGGGCGGTGGGGGGCGCGGGGCGGCACCCGCCTTTCTAGGACTCTGGGGAAAGTCCCCCCGCCCCCAGTAAACCTGCATCCCTTGGGAAGTGGCCCTTGACTTCCACAATGAGGCTGCGAGTTTGGTCCAGACTATGCTACATGTGTGCACCCCAGCGGGACAGGAACCTGTTGGCCCTGGTTTCGCGGGGATCTGGGAGAAAAGGCCGTGTGGGGCTCTAAGCAGGCCTTGGTTCAGGC
Organism: Tragelaphus eurycerus; assembly: GCA_935064755.1. Classification (NCBI taxonomy): domain Eukaryota; kingdom Metazoa; phylum Chordata; class Mammalia; order Artiodactyla; family Bovidae; genus Tragelaphus; species Tragelaphus eurycerus. Next base: position 4,192,855 of record CAKXYN010000023.1, read on the forward strand.
CAGCTCGGATCAAGGCAGTCTAGGGGAGTCCTGGGGGACTCCCTCGAAGGAAGGAGGGTCTGACCCGCAGCCGGGCCAGGGAGAGAGGGTGGGACAGTCCGGACCGCAGCCCTCGGCTCCCGGGAACACCGAGGCGAGCTGCCCAGGGCCGGGCTGCAGAGCCGCGGGGGCGGGGCGGGGAAGGGCGCCTCTGATTGGAAGGGCTGAGGGCCCGCGTGGGGCGGGGCACCTCTGATTGGACGGCTCCGCGGAGAGGGTGGGGCCCGGCGCGGCGCAGGGAGCGGCGGCTGCAGGTTCCTAGCGCTCCGCGTGGACTGCGGCTAATGCCCAGAGCCCGGCCCGCGCGGAGCCGGCCGCCCTGCTGGCCCAGCCTCCGTCAGCCACGCCTGCCGCGCTGGGGCACTTCCGTTTCCGCCTCTCTCCCTTTTGGAGGCGTCTCTTTCCGCCTGTGAGCGTGGCGTCTCTGCGCCTGGCGGGATGGCTCCGGACTGCTGGTGGCTATTTTTCTCTCCCTCGGGGGCGCGGGGCACCGAGGGCTCCGCCTCTGCGGGTCGCCAGTCTCCGGAGCCCCGGCGTCCAGAGGCGGTCGCAGCCGCGCGGGGTCTTCCTCGCTCGGCCCCCGCCTGCGCTGTGGCCCGAGGCCCGTCCCAGCTGTTCCACCGCCGTGGTCTTCCGGCTCTCGGAACCCGATCCTGTCTCCCGCTGACCCGAGCTCTCATCCCTGCTGCCGGGATAGGGTGGGGAGGGTGTAGGTGAGACGGGGTGGGAGGGCAGGGAGAGAGAGCCCTTGGGGTGGGGCTGGCTTCTGCCAGAGGTCAGCCCCTGGGCTGGGGCGGCCCCGCTGCATCCACTTACTGTGAAGTGTCGGTCGCTCAGTCATGTCCGACTCTCTGCGACCCCATGGACTGTACCCCGTCGGGATCCTCTGTCCATGGGATTCTCCTGGCAAGAATACTGGAGTGGGTTGCCTTGCCCTCCTGCAGGGGATCTTCACAACCGAGGGACTGAACCCAGGTCTCTTAAGTCTCCTGCATGGGTAGACAGTTTCTTTACCAACTATGCTATGCTATGCTAAGTCACTTCAGTCGTGTCCGACTCTGTGTGACCCCAAAGACGGCAGCCTACCAGGCTCCCCCGTCCCAGGGATTCTCCAGGCAAGATCACTGGAGTGGGTTGCCATTTCCTTCTCCACTCAGTGCCACCTTATATGTGATTGCTCAGCTCAGTTGCTAAGTCGTGTCCAACTGTTTGAAACCCCATGGACCACTAGGCTCAGACTTTGTCCATGGGATTTCCTAGTCAAGAATAGTGGAGTGGGCTGTCATGCCCTCCTCCAGGGGATCTTCCAACCCAGAGATGGAACCAGGGTCTCCTGCATTGCAGGCGGATTCTGTACCAGCTGAGCCACCAGGGAAGCCCTTGTTCACTTATTATAAACGTATAGTTAATTTCTGGGGAGATGGGAAATGTTACAGGAAGGGAGATGATCCCTGCCCCCGAAAGGGAGTGGGGGAAGTCCTTATGCTTGGTTTTCCCAGCCAAGTTCATCACTTGAGTTCAGTTCAGTTGCTCAGTCGTGTCTGACTCTTTGTGACCCCATGGACTGCAGCACGCCAGGCCTCCCTGTCCATCACCAACTCCCAGAGTTTACTCATACTTATGTCCATTGAGTCAGTGATGCCATCCAACCACCTCATGTGCTGTCCCCTTCTCCTCCCGCCTTCAATTTTTCCCAGCATAAAGATCTTTTCCGATGAGTCAGTTCTTCACATCAGATGGCCAAAGTATTGGAGTTTCAGCTTCAACATCAGTCCTTCCAATGAATATTCAGGATTGATTTCCTTTAGGATGGACTGGTTGGATCTCTTTGCAGTCCAAGGGACTCTCAAGAGTCTTCTCCAACACCACAGTTCAAAAGCATCAATTCTTCGGTGCTCAGCTTTCTTTATACTCCAACTCTCATATCCATACATGACTACTGGGAAAACCATAGTCTTGACGAGACAGGCCTTAGTCGGCAAAGTAACGTCTCTGCTTTTCAATATGCTGTCTAGGTTGGTCATAACTTTTCTTCCAAGGAGCAAGCATCTTTTAATTTCATGGCTGCAGTCACCATCTGCAGTGATTTTGGAGCCCAAAAAGTAAAGTCTGCTACTGTTTCCCCATCTATTTGCCATGAAGTGATGGGGCCAGATGCCATGATCTTAGTTTTCTGAATATTGAGCTTTAAAGCAGCTTTTTCACTCAGTTCATCGGTTACTTGAAAGCTTTTGCAGAGAGCCCTCCGTGTACCCCTCTTTCGGGAATGGAGGGCTGCCCCCAGGCTCCTCCTGCGTGCCTCGAGCAGCCGGTGGACTAACTGGATCTCGGGCCTCTGACGCGCCCCCACAAGTTCAGCGTGAGATGTAGTGTTTCACACCCCCAGCCCCAGCCTGGCCATGCGCCGTTCTGTTTCAGGTGCACGCACTCCTTTCGGCCCACAGACCTTTACTAGTAGTGGAACTGAAGCCTCCAGGAGGCCATCACAAAAAAGAGAAGGCTTTCAGGGAAGGTAATATTAATGGAAAACTGGCCTTTCCTCTGCCCAGCCAGCGCAAGCCCTGAGGGCTCAGCCTGCGTCCTGACCTGCCCGAGAAAGGGGAGGCTGGGCAGCCGCAGGCCAGCTCCCCCGACTGTTCAAGAGGCCAGTGCTGCGCTTTCTGCCCCACATCGTCCCCTCAATTGGGAACCAGCTCTAATAATCTGGCCTCAGCTCGTTAACTCTACAATAGTGGGCAGAGTTAATGACTCATTAGTGATTAATTCCTTAACTGTGCCTTAATTGCTCACTGTAAACACCCTTGGTATAAACCGGATTAAATCGTCCAGGTCCTTGGCCCCAGTCTCTCACAGCCCTGGAAGACTCAGAGGCCTGGGTTCCCTTATCTTCGGAGGGCCATCTTCCTTTTTTTGTTTGTTTGTTTTTAAGGAGAAATATCATATGACATTCCTTATATGTGGAATCTAAAAAGAAATGATACAAATGAACTTACCCACAATACAGAAAGTGACTGGCAAACATAGAAAACGAACCCACGGTTACCAGCAGGGGAAGGACTAGTTGGGGGCCTTGGGAACGTCATGTACACACTGCTATGGATGCGTGTATATGTCTGGCTGAGTCCCTTCGCTGTTCACCTGAAACTATCACAACATTGTTAATTGATGGCACCAGCTGGTATCTGTGAATCATCCTGGAAGTTCGTGCTAGAATCATCTATGTAGACAAAAGGGTCTGGCGGGGGATTCTCCTGGACTATTTTGCTCGTCAGGAGTGCTGACATCTGGCGAGGAAAGCCTGTCACGACTTCCCCTTGGCGTGCTTGTTTTCAAGCCGCTGTATGTGTCCCTAGACTGTAGTTCCTTTAGTCTGCTGGGTCAGCTCCTTAAGGGCAGGTGCAGCATCTTCCCTTGCCCTGGAAGTCCTGAGGTCTCTGCTCCAGTCGTGGCTGTGACATTGCCTGGTCATGTGACGTTGGACAGGTCCCCTTGTGAAGCTAGATCTCCTGAATCTCCCTTTATGTGTACAGGCTAACTTTCCTGTCCAGAGTGGCCTGAGAAAGTTCTTTCTAGGGCTTACAGTAGCTGGGTTCTATAGTTTTCCCATTTGTAATTTTAAACATTAGCCACATGTCTTTTTCACCTTCTTGATTTTCCTTCCATCTTTATCCATTCCTGAAACTTGCAAGGTATGGTGGGCATGTAAGGATGGATAACCCAGAGTCACCATCTTCAAGGAGCATAACTTAGGTAGAGGAAATAAGAATGAAACTGTACACGTTTTCCAACACCTGGTTTTCCACTTGAGGTTCTGCAGGCCACCCCAAAGTAGATATGTTCCAAACAAAAACTTATTTGTCCTTACTCTGAGGCTTCCTAAAAACCTTAGATGTCTCCTCTCTTTCTGTATTCATAGTCCTCCAATGGCTATGATGGAAATCGGTCTTGACCCCTTGAGGCAAGTTATTTTCCAGTTTTTTAAAAATCTTATTTCTCAGCCATACATCTTCCAAATTTTAGCTGTCCAGAAGAAAGACATCACCCAGCCTTCCCTTAAATTAGCTATGATTAAATAATGACCAATATTATGTAAGGGAAAACAGTTTTAGCAAGTAAGTTCTTAAAAGTCACCAGCATGGCTTCCCGGGTGGTCCAGTGGTTAAAAATCCGCCCTGCAATGCAGGGGACACCGGTTCAACCCCTGGTCTGGGAAGATTCCCACACGCCATGGAGCAGCCAAGCCCTTGCACCACAGCTACTGAGCCCACGTGCAGCAACTACGGAAGCCTGCACACCTGGAGCCCGTACTCCCCGACAAGAGAGGCCCCCACAGGGAGAAGCCCGCCCACCACAACACAGAGTGTCCCTGCTCACTGCAACTAGAGAGGCCCGTGTGCAGCAACAAAGACGTACCACAGCCAAAAAAAATAAATAAATATATATATATATATATATATATATATATATATATATATATATTTTAAGTCACCAGCGTGCCCTGCTGTGTCTCGTTCCTGCAGTCTGCTGGCTGCGAGGCAGGTGTGATGCTGGAGCCCCCGTCTTGGACCACGTCAGGAAGGCACGTGGCGAGGATGTTGAATAACAGGATGGAAGGGACTGTATGTGATGCGTCCCTGACGCTGGCACACCATGCCAGCTCTGGACTGCCACCTGGGCTCTCCCTTTTAGCGAAAGTGAAAGCTGCTCAGTCGTGTCCAACTCTTTGCGACCCCAAGGACTATACAGTCCCTGGTATTCTCCAGGCCAGAATACTGGAGTGGGTATCCTTTCCCTTCTCCAGGGGATCTTCCCAACCCAGGGATCGAACCCAGGTCTCCCGCATCGCAGGTGGATTCTTTACCAGCTGAGCCACAAGGGAAGCCAAACCTAACCTTCATTCATGCATGCCTTTCCTTCAGTACCAGTATGCGGTTAACTACTCAGCACCATGGATTTTACTTCAGAATGTCTCCTAAATTCACCTAGCCCTGTGTCTCTCAGCAAGTTCTCCAGCTCAGGGCCTTGACTCTCACCAGGGTGCATGGCCTCTCATGGCGTGCAGTGCTTCTCATGGCACTTACCACATATGGTCCCATTTTATGATTATTTACTCATTGATTCACCTACCCATCACACTTACTGGGTTATTTCTTCATTGATTTGTTTAGTATACTTATTAGGTTCTCCTTTTGCTAAATTCTGGAGCTATAAAGATTTGTTTTTTTGTTGTTCAGTCACTCAGTCATGTCTGACTCTTTGCGACCCTGTGGACTGCAGCACGCCAGGCCTCCCTGTCCTTCACCATCTCCCAGAGCTTGCTCAAACTCATGTCCATTGAGTCTTGGTGATGCCATCCAACCATCTCATCCTCTGTTATGCCTTCTCCTCCCGCCTTCAATCTTTTCCAGCATCAGGGTCTTTTTCAATGAGTTGGCTCTTCGCATCAGGTGGCCAAAGTATTGGAGCTTCACCATAAGTCTTTCCAATGAATATTCAGGATTGATTTCCTTTAGTGTGGACTGGTTTGAGCTCCCTGCAGTCCAAGAGTAATAAAGATAAAGATACATCTTCCGTATTATGTCCCTGTCCCTCAATCCTTTCGATCTGTCCTTCACACTGTGGTCAGAATTAGGTACTTAGACAGTTCCTCATGGCTCATGGGAGCACCTGACGAGCCTCTGAGTCTAACCCAACCCACCTTTCCAGGCTTGTCTCCGGTCTTCCTCCTCACTCCCCTTCCTTCCTCATCCTCTGCTCAAGCGGCACCGGCGTGCTCTGCATTTCACTGGTCTGCCATGAGCTTTTTCACTTTGTGGCTTTGGGTATGCACATTCCTTCTGCCTGGAAGGACTTCCCACCCTCCCCTTCCTGCCCGACTCCTTCAGGACCTGGCTCAGGTGCCCCTGCCTCCGTGCAGCTGGCCTGCGATCCTGCAGCGTTCCTCGTTCCTCTGCCCCCAGGGCACTTTGCTGGTGGGGTCTTGGGCACTGTGCCAGCACTCATCCCGTGGTGCTGTCCGTGGCCTCCAGGGAGACCGTGGGGTCCTTGAAGGGCAGCTGATTTTTGCCTGCACATTCAGTGCCCGACCTGACGGGGGCACCCAAACTGATGCCCAGTAACTAGCACAGGGATACTTAATTCCAGAGAAAGCTCCCATCCCTTAAGGGCTTACAGCAGAGAATCTGCCCCAGACCACGAAGTCACAGAAGATTTCTCTGAAGAAGGGACACTCAGCCGGAGCTCTGAAGGGAAAACAAGTTAGCCAGGCAAGAGGGAAGGGAAGGGCAAGGTGTGTGCAGAGGAGGAGGGACCAGGGCCAGTGTGAGGCACACGGAACAAGGCTGGTCGGGCAGAGGCCAAAGAACAAGAGAATTTAGAGTCTCTATGACTAAAAACGCCGAACCAGTAATGCCGAAGAAGCTGAAGTTGAAAGGTTCTATGAAGACCTACAAGACCTTTTAGAATTAACACCCAAAAAAGATGTCCTTTTCATTACAGGGGACTGGAATGCAAAAGTAGGAAGTCAAGAAACACCTGGAGTAACAGGCAAATTTGGCCTTGGAATATGGAATGAAGCAGGGCAAAGACTAATAGAGTTTTGCCAAGAAAATGCACTGGTCATAGCAAATACCCTCTTCCAACAACACAAGAGAAGACTCTATACATGGACATCACCAGATGGTCAACACCGAAATCAGATCGATTATATTCTTTGCAGCCAAAGATGGAGAAGCTCTATACAATCAGCAAAAACAAGACCAGGAGCTGACTGTGGCTCGGACCATGAACTCCTTATTGCCAAATTCAGACTGAAATTGAAGAAAGTAGAGAAAACTACTAGACCATTCAGGTATGACCTAAATCAAATCCCTTATGATTATACAGTGGAAGTGAGAAATAGATTTAAGGGCCTAGATCTGATAGATAGAGTGCCTGATGAACTATGGAATGAGGTTCGTGACATTGTACAGGAGACAGGGATCAAGACCATCCCCATGGAAAAGAAATGCAAAAAAGCAAAATGGCTGTCTGGGGAGGCCTTACAAATAGCTGTGAAAAGAAGAGAAGCGAAAAGCAAAGGAGAAAAGGAAAGATATAAACATCTAAATGCAGAGTTCCAAAGAATAGCAAGAAGAGATAAGAAAGCCTTCTTCAGTGATCAATGCAAAGAAATAGAGGAAAACAACAGAATGGGAAAGACTAGGGATCTCTTCAAGAAAATCAGAGATACCAAAAGAACATTTCATGCTAAGATGGGCACAATAAAGGACAGAGATGGTGTGGACCTAACAGAAGCAGAAGATATTAAGAAGAGGTGGCAAGAATACACAGAAGAACTGTACAAAAAAGAGCTTCAAGACCCAGATAATCATGATGATGTGATCACTGACCTAGAGCCAGACATCTTGGAATGTGAAGTCAAATGGGCCTTAGAAAGCATCACTACGAACAAAGCTAGTGGAGGTGATGGAATTCCAGTGGAGCTATTCCAAGTCCTGAAAGATGATGCTGTGAAAGTGCTGCACTCAATATGCCAGCAAATTTGGAAAACTCAGCAGTGGCCACAAGATTGGAAAAGGTCAGTTTTCATCCCAATCCCAAAGAAAGGCAATGCCAAGGAGTGCTCAAACTACCGCAAAATTGCACTCATCTCACACGCTAGTAAAGTAATGCTCAAAATTCTCCAAGCCAGGCTTCAGCAATATGTGAACCGTGAACTTTCTGATGTTCAAGCTGGTTTTAGAAAAGGCAGAGGAACCAGAGACCAAATTGCCAACATCTGCTGGATCATGGAAAAAGCAAGAGAGTTCCAGAAAAACATCTATTTCTGCTTTATTGACTATGCCAAAGCCTTTGACTGTGTGGATCACAATAAACTATGGAAAATTCTGAAAGAGATGGGAATACCAGACCACCTGATCTGCCTCTTGAGAAATCTGTATGCAGGTCAGGAAGCAACAGTTAGAACTGGTCATGGAACAACAGACTGGTTCCAAATAGGAAAAGGAGTACGTCAAGGCTGCATATTGTCACCATGTTTATTTAACTTATATGCAGAGTACATCATGAGAAATGCTGGACTGGAAGAAACACAAGTTGGAATCAAGATTGCCGGGAGAAATATCAATAACCTTAGATATACAGATGACACCACTCTTATGGCAGAAAGTGAAGAGGGGCTAAAAAGCCTCTTGATGAAAGTGAAAGTGGAGAGTGAAAAGGTTGGCTTAAAGCTCAACATTCAGAAAACGAAGATCATGGCATCTGGTCCCATCACTGCATGGGAAATAGATGGGGAAACAGTGGAAACAGTGTCAGACTTTGTTTTTCTGGGCTCCAAAATCACTGCAGATGGTGACTGCAGCCATGAAATTAAAAGACGCTTGCTCCTTGGAAGGAAAGTTATGACCAACCTAGATAGCATATTCAAAAGCAGAGACATTACTTTACCAACAAAGGTTCGCCTAGTCAAGGCTATGGTCTTTCCTGTGGTCATGTATGGATGTGAGAGCTGGACTGTGAAGAAGGCTGAGCGCCGAAGAATTGATGGTTTTGAACTGTGGTGTTGGAGAAGACTCTTGAGAGTCCCTTGGACTGCAAGAAGATCCAACCAGTCCATTCTGAAGGAGATCAATCCTGGAATTTCTTTAGAAGGAATGATGCTAAAGCTGAAACTCCAGTATTTTGGCCACCTCATGCGAAGAGTTGACTCATTGGAGAAGACTCTGATGCTGGGAGGGATTGAGGGCAGGAGGAGAAGGGGACGACAGAGGATGAGATGGCTGGATGGCATCACTGACTCAATGGATGCGAGTCTGAGTGACCTCCGGGAGCTGGTGATGGACAGGGAGGCCTGGCGTGCTGCGGTTCATGGGGTCGCAAAGAGTCGGACACGACTGAGCGACTGATCTGATCTGATCTGATCTGATGACTAAAAACAGTCTTAGGAGGCAGGGTCTGTGTCCAACCAGAATTCATAAGGAGGGGAATTTTCCAACACAGGAAATGTGCTCAGCTGTTCTGGATGGCCAAAAAGTAACTAATGTCTGCTATAGGCTCTGACAAGGTCATTTCAAGTAAATCGTCCTGTCTGCAGTACGAAGAACTGGGAAGGAGGCAAGAGAGAGTTCTAGAAGACCAGTTAGAAGGCTATTGCGGTGATCACGGGAAAACAGCCTGAGAGCCTCTTGCGGTAGCAAGGAGGCCAGGCCTGAAGGTGAATGAGGAGACTGTGAGTTTAGTCTTGATCAGGTGAGTTGGAGCGGAGAGACTGGGTGGGCAACTCTTGATACGGGCTCGGAGCTTAGAGCAAAGAGCTGGCTGCTATTTGAGCTCAAGATCATGGTACAGATGGTCATCGAAGCCCTGGGCAGACATGGGATGAGACTGCAGGGTGTGGGGGGACTGTGGCGTGAGCAGAGGAGACTGACGTCAGCGCCTCGAGAGGCTCCAGCTTCGTGGGCAGTGTTGGAGGAGGCAGGGAGTGGGGGGAGGAAACTCGGGGAAGTGTCGTGACATGGAAGCTGAAGAAAGAGTTTCAAACGGCTAAGGATGAGCAACCAGATTGTTATAATTTTTAAAACTTAACACTTAGCCAGTGCTGAAGCAAGGACATACAATTTCCCTTCCTACAGGGGGACAGGGTGCAGCTATTGGAAATCTTGTCAGTGTTTCCTGCTGCCTGGGAAATGGTTGCTGTGGTGGCCAGACCCTGACTGGTCGTTTCTCCAGGACTGGGAGGTCAGCGCAGGATTGAACTGACTCTATTTTCCTGTTTGTGTTGACCCCATGCCTGTCCCTCCTTCTAAACCTTTCCCCACCTGTTTTTTGCACCTTCAGAAAGCCACTCACACCACATCTAGAAAGAAAGTTTAAAAACACAACAGTCCTAGAAATGGCAACTAAGGCTCTGAAATCCATCCTGTATGAAGGCTTTAGTCCTTCATTAAAGATGGCTCCAACCTACCTTCCTCTGTCACTCAAACTCTTTTGCACGCACCCTCTACCGTTGCCAAACTGTCCACCAAACTTGACCCAAGCTTTCCTACCTCTATGCCTTTATCCAAGTTCTTCCTTCCACCCAGAATATCTTACCCCCTAGAAAATACTTTCAGATGAGTGAAGATGCAGCATACCACAACTTATGGGATCCAACTAAAGCAATGCTTAGGGGAAATTTTATAGCTGTAAATGTTGTCTCTATTGAAAAAGAAGATCACAGATCAATAACCTAACCTTCCATCTTGGCACACAGAAAAAAAGATCAAACTAAACGTAAAGTGAGCAAAAAGAAGGAACAGTAAAGATTCAAATGGGAAACAGTAGAGGAAAAAATACTTCATATAATGAGTCATAAGGGAAATGAAAAGTAAAGCCATGAGATCCCACTTCCCATACCTCAGGATGACTATCATCAGAAAGTCAGCAGCAAGAAATGTTGGTGACAAAGTGGACAAAACAGAACCCAGCATACAGGCTGGGGGAGATGTAAAATGGTGCAGTCACTTTGGAAAACCATCTGGCTCTTCAAATGATTAAATATAAAGTTGCCATAGGAACCATCAATTCTGGCCAAGACAAAGGAAAACATATCCACACGGAAACCTATACATGAATATTTATAACATGCATTTTTCATAACAGATAAAAAGTGGAAACAACCCAAATGCCCATCACAAAATGAATTAATGCACAATGTGGTGCATGTGAATACATGAAGTGAAATATTACTCAGCCATGAAAAGAGTGGGGCACCGATACATACTCCATCGTGGGTGGACCTTGAACACGTTAAGTGAGAGAAGCCAGACTCAAAGGACTGCATACCATGTGAATAGATATTCAGAGAAAATTTGGAATAGGGAGATCCATCAGATCAGATCAGATCAGATCAGTCTTTCAGTCGTGTCCGACTCTTTGCCACCTCATGAATCGCGGCATGCCATGCCAGGCCTCCCTGTCCATCACCAACTCCCAGAGTTCACTGAGACTCTCGTCCATTGAGTCAGTGATGCCATCCAGCCATCTCATCCTCTGTCGTCCCCTTCTCCTCTTGCCCCCAATCCTTCCCAGCATCAGAGTCTTCTCCAATGAGTCAACTCTTCACATGAGGTGGCCAAAGTACTGGAGTTTCAGCTTCTGCATCATTCCTTCCAAAGAAATTGCAGGGCTGATCTCCTTCAAACTGGACTGGTTGGATCTCCTTGCAGTCCAAGGGACTCTCAAGAGTCTTCTCCAACACCACAGTTCAAAAGCATCAATTCTTCGGCGCTCAGCCTTCTTCACAGTCCAGCTCTCATATCCATACATGACCACAGGAAAAACCATAGCCTTGACTAGGCGAACCTTTGTTGGCAAAGTGATGTCTCTGCTTTTGAATATGCTATCTAGGTTGGTCATAACTTTCCTTAAAGGAGTAAGCATCTTTTAATTTCATGGCTGCAGTCACCATCTGCAGTGATTTTGGAGCCCAGAAAAATAAAGTCTGACACTGTTTCCACTGTTTCCCCATCTATTTCCCATGCAGTGATGGGACCAGATGCCATGATCTTCGTTTTCTGAGTGTTGAGCTTTAAGCCAACCTTTTCACTCTCCACTTTCACTTTCATCAAGAGGCTTTTGAGTTCCTCTTCACTTTCTGCCATAAGGGTGGTGTCATCTGCATATCTAAGGTTATTGAGATTTCTCCTGGCAATCTTGATTCCAGCTTGTGTTTCTTCCAGTCCAGCATTCTCATGATGTACTCTGTATATAAGTCAAATAAACAGGGTGATAATATACAGCCTTGACTAACTCCTTTTCCTATTTGGAACCAGTCTGTTGTTCCATGTCCAGTTCTAACTGTTGCTTCCTGACCTTCACACAAATTTCTCAAGAAGCAGATCAGGTGGTCTGGTATTCCCATCTCTTTCAGAATTTTCCACAGTTTATTGTGATCCACACAGTCAAAGGCTTTGGCATAGTCAATAAAGCAGAAATAGATGTTTTTCTGGAACTCTCTTGCTTTTTCCATGATCCAGCGGATGCTGGCAATTTGATCTCTGGTTCCTCTGCCTTTTCTAAAACCAGCTTGAACATCAGGAGTTCACGGTTCACATATTGCTGAAGCCTGGCTTGGAGAATTTTGAGCATTACTTTACTAGCGTGTGAGATGAGTGCAATTGTGCGGTAGTTTGAGCATTCTTTGGCATTGCCTTTCTTTGGGATTGGAATGAAAACTGACCTTTTCCGGTCCTGTGGCCACTGCTGAGTTTTCCAAATTTGCTGGCAAATTGAGTGCAACACTTTCATAGCATCATCTTTCAGGATTTGAAAGAGCTCAACTGGAATTCCATCACCTCCCCTAGCTTTGTTCGTAGTGATGCTTTCTAAGGCCCACTTGACTTCAGATTCCAGGATGTTTAACTCTAGGTCAGTGATCACACCATCATGATTATCTGGGTCGTCAAGATATTTTTTGTACAGTTCTGTGTATATTTGCCACCTCTTCTTAATATCTTCAGCTTCTGTTAGGTCCATACCATTTCTGTCCCTTCCCGAGCCCATCTTTGCGTGAAATGTTCCTTTGGTATCTCTGATTTTCTTGAAGAGATCTCTTGAAGATTTTCTTGAAGAGATTTCCCATTCTATTGTTCTCTATTTCTTTGCAATGATCACTGAAGAAGGCTTTCTTATCTCTTCTTGCTATTCTGTGGAACTCTGCATTCAGATGCTTATATCTTTCCTTTTCTCCTTTGCTTTTCCCTTCTCTTCTTTTCACAGCTATTTGTAAGGCTTCCCCAGACAGCCATTTTGCTTTTTTGCATTTCTTTTCCATGGGGATGGCCTTGATCCCTGTCTCCTATACAGTGTCAGGAACCTCATTCCATAGTTCGTCAGGCACTCTATCAGATCTAGGCCCTTAAATCTATTTCTCACTTCCATTGTATAATCATAAGGGAGATCCATAGAGACAGAAAATGGAATCATGGTTGCTCTGTGTTGAGAGGGAGGGAGGATGGGGACACGGTCGGAGATTAAGGGTGGCAGATTTCTTCTTGAGGTGATAAAAATGTTCTAAACTCAGCCTTGGTGGCGAATGATTGCATATATCTTTGAACATACTAAAAACTCTTGGATGGGGCACTTTAAATGGGTAAATTGTATGGTATGTGAATTATATCTCAGTAAAGCTTTTTTTTTTTTTTTTTTTTTGGTAAAAATCTTCCCATCAAGCTCTTGCAGCTTCCATCCATTTCAGGTACTCACACTGGAAGAATTTTCCTAAATGCCATGATGCTCCGTTACCAAGGAGCCTCTTCAAAGTCAGTAAGATGTATCAATTCAGCTAACAGATAATGAGTTCCCACTGTCCTAGGCATTTCAATCAATACATCCACCCACTTTTTCTTGCCCTTAAGGCTCCACCCACGTGTCTCCTGGTGGGTAGAGACCCTCTGCTCTAGACAACTGACCTTGCCAGCTTCTCACTCTCGCCAGCCAACCCCCATACTATTGCTCAAAGCAGACAACACCTTTTTGGGGGGCCACACCATGTCACTTGCATGATCCTAGTTCCCTGGCCAGGGATCGAATCCATGTCCTCTGCAGTGGAAGCAGAGTCTTAACCACTGGACCACCTCAGGAAGTCCCTGGACCACACCTTTTCTTCAAAAGGAGAGGCCATCCCAAAATGCCAGTTCTGCTGGGAAAGAGAAACATGGCTGAAATTCACCCTGTGACATCAGCGCCTGGCTGGAAAAATTTTTTCTGCAGTGGTAAGTCAGGGAGGTGAAGCTGGGGAGGGGCAAGTGTGACAAGAGCGCAACCTCAGGCTCCAAGGAGGCTGCAGGGTGGACCCAGTCCTGCTCTTTCACCGAGTGTCCTCTGTCTCAATCGCCTCTTCTCTCTGTGCAGACTTCTGTCCCTAGTTCACGGCTCATCTCCTCCAGGCGTCTCTCCTCCGTCTCCCCTGCCCACTGTCCTCTTATTTCCTAGGATCAGTGTGTCCTGTTGTATTTCTGAAATCCCACTCCTTCCCTCTGGCGACTCCAGGCTCTTTTTCAGAGCAAACAAGCCTACAGTAAATGGGACTGCCTGACACTTGCCCCAAACCTCGCTTAGGCAAGACTTGGTCCTCAGACTCTAACAGCAGCTCCTTCTATCTTTTCTGTATTTTGTTCCAGGTGGGGTGAGGAGTATTCCTTCAGATTACTTTCACAGAGAGATGACTGGATTTCTACTCAGGAGGTCACAGGAACCCCAGTTCAGCCACCACTATTTTTTTTAAGCCACAGACTTGATATATGGCTTCGGGCAGGGCAGTTTCACCCTGGTATTTTCTGCAGCTTCAAATCTCGACTTCTCTTTCTGCCGTCAAGGCTCCACCTGCGTGTTGCACTCACCTGTTTCTTTCCCCCATGAACTTCATGGGTAATAGAGACCCTCTGCTCTAACATCTCGGAGAAGGAGATGGCAGCCCACTCCAGTACCCTTGCCTGGAAAATCCCATGGATGGAGGAGCCTGGTGGGCTGCAGTCCATGGGGTCGCAAAGAGTCGGGCACGACTGAGCGGCTTCACTTTCACTTTTCACTTTCATGCATTGGAGAAGGAAATGGCAACCCACTCCAGTGTTCTTGCCTGGAGAATCCCAGGGACAGGGGAGCCTGGTGGGCTGCCGTCTATGGGGTCACACAGAGTCGGACACGACTGAAGCGACTTAGCAGCAGCTCTAACACCTGACCTTGACAGCTTGAACAGGAAACCACGTTTCCACCGCTGTAAAATAAAAGAGTTATTAGAACAAGGAGTTCCCTGGTGGCCTCCTGACTGAGATTACCAGCTTTCACAGACAGGGCCTAAAAACAAAAATTAAATTAAAAGGAAATGAAGTTAAGTGAAACGAAACAATTTAAAATACTATACCAGAGGAACTGGAAAATCTTCCTGGCTGCAACATTCTGACTCAGCGAAGAGAGTGCTTCAGTAATTTGGCTGGTGGCGACACCTGGTGGTCATCTTGATAACTTCACCTTCTGATTGGCCGCCAAGTCGCCTCTAACTCTGCGGCCCCATGGACTGCAGCATGCCAGGCCTCCCTGTCCTTCACCAACTTCCAGAGCTTACTCAAACTCGTGTCCATTGAGTCTGTGATGCCATCCAACCATCTCATCCTCTGTCATCCCCTTCTCCTCCTTCCCTCAATCTTTCCAAGCTTCAGAGTCTTTTCCAGTGAGTCAGTTCTTCACATCAGGTGGCCAAAGTATTGGAGTTTTAGCTTCAGCATCGGTCCTTCCAATGAATATTCAGGACTGATTTCCTTTAGGATGGACTGGTTGGATCTCCTTGCAGTCCAAGGGACTCTCAAGAGTCTTCTCCAACACCACAGTTCAAAAGCATCAGTTCTGCACTCTGCTTTCTTTACAGTCCAACTCTCACATCCGTACATGACTACTGGGAAAACCATAGCCTTGATTAGATGTACCTTTGTTGGAAAAGTGATATCTCTGCTTTTTAATATGCTGTCTAGGTTTGTCATAGCTTTTCTTCCAAGGAGCAATCTGTTAATTTCATGGCTGCAGTCACCATCTGCAGTAATTTTGGAGCCCCCAAAATAAAGTCTGTCACCGTTTCCATTTTTCTCCCATGCCTTTGCCATGAAGTGGTGGGACCAGGTGCTGTGATCTTAGTTTTTTGAATGTTGAGTTTTCGGTGAGCTTTTCACTCTTTCACCTTCCTCTTTAGTTCCTCTTCATTTTCTGCCATTAGGGCGGTGTCATCTGCATGCTTTCTGATTGGGCACCCACAGTTTTCCAGTAGAACCCTTCCTTCTCAGAGCCATCTACAATGAGAAGGACGTTTCCTCAACCGAGTAGCAGCCTTCCTTTCTGAGTCCTCCCAAGCCCGTGGGCTTCACACTCTCCTTGTGATGGAAAACACTTGCTTTTCTACTCAGACTCCCTCCCAGGCAGGTCAACCCAACACAGGGAAATCTTCTGTCATTAACGCCTCTAGGAGGCCAAGAAAGGTTATGCTTTCAAGTTTTTCATGCTCCTCCATCATTTAGACTAGAAAGAAATTAGTTCTAAATCAATTTATTCAAAGCATGAATGCCTTAACCTCTTACCACTGTCACGAGGAAATATTTGCATGTTTTAATGAAATGAGCCCTGAAGCAGGGAAATTCTCTTAGTTGAGTATATTTGGCACATACCACTGAGCTCACTGAAGATGCGCAATGCGTCTGTTTACATGAGTGACGTTTACCTCCTCTATCACGTTACATAACTTCCTCTCTTCCTAGTGGTTGAGATAATTAAGTTTCAGTCTCCTAACAAGTTTGATGATCATAGCACAATATTGCTGTCAATACTGAAGTAGAGCAATTCTTAATTCCAATTTAATTAAAAATTATCCTAAGGGTAGAACTTCAGATGCCTGTGGAGTAAAAAGCATTTGATACAAGCCATCTTCTTCCTGGTATCCTTTCAAATCACAAGAAATAGATTATAAGTTTAGTCCTACCACCAGACATTATATACTATAGGATTTTGTCCCAGGTTAGTTTCTAATACCTGGTATTTAATGCCAAGGTATTAATGACTTAAATATCCTAATATGTCACCTACCTAGAAATATTTACATTCTAAGAGTCAATTTCCGGAGTACGATGACCAGCCCAAAGAATTAACAGTAGCATTTAGGTGTGTAAGACATCTGGTCAGGAAATACTTTGAAGCTCAGTGACCTTTTCGGCCACCCGCTAATGGCTGAGATGCTGATAATACTTAAGGTTCAGAGAAGGGAAAGCAGATTAAGACTTGTTCCATTTATTCACTTCCTCCCTAGAGAAACAGACATTAACTGTCCTGGGAGGGGAATTACCATTTTGACTCTGGAGTATTTGCAGGAGGCAGATGTGATATAAAAACTAGAAATTGTCTTAGAGTTTAAAGGATGGGTTTTATTCTGTTTATTTATTTTTTTTCCAATTTACAAACTAGGTGCCCTTGAGCTAGCTTTTGGGCTTCCCTTGTAATTCAGTTGGTAAAAAATCCACCTTCAATGCAGGAGACCCGGGATTTATATACCACACGTTACTAATCTGCATATAATTGGCACGAAATTATCTATAACCTATTTGGAACTTCCAAGTTTGACTTCTTTACTTATTTATTATACTTTCTTGGCCATGCTGCATGGCATATGGGATCTTAGTTCTCAGACCAGGGATTGAACCCATGCCCCTTGTGTTGGAAGCATGGAGTCTTAACCCCTGGAACGCCAGGCAAGTAGCTCCAAGTTTGACATCTGTATATGCTAAATTGGTATCTGCTCCCTGGAGAAGGCAATGGCAACCCACTCCAGTATTCTTGCCTGGAGAATCCCAGGGATGGGGGAGCCTGGTGGGCTGCTGTCTATGGGGTCACACAGAGTCGGACACGACTGAAGCGACTTAGCCGCAGCAGCAGCCCCCTGGGAGAGGAAAAGTCGAAGACGTAACCTCCCCTCAAGTGTGGGAAGGCCAGAGGGAAGCAGTTCATGGGAAAGTGAAGAAGTGTCACCAGTGGTGAAGAAGGTGCCATAGTGACCCTAGTGATGAGACAGGAAGTGATACAGGAAGGTTGGTGCTGGGAGGGGCAGAAATAGAACCAGGGACGGGACCTATGCCATCAGATGTGTGTCCAGAAGGTGGAGAGGCAGACGAAGGCTCGTCCAGGGACAGCTTCTTCTTGGGGCCGAGTGGGGATGAGAAAGAAGGGTCTCACCTGAGAAGGAGAGGGTCGGGCAGGAGAAGCGGGCAAAGACAGCCTGCTTCCCTCGGCGACCTCTTTGCGTTGGCGGGGCTTCCTGGCCTGAGCTGCGAGGGTAACACACTGAGGACAAAGAATCCCCTTCCCCTAGGCCCGTGGCTTTTTCACTGTGGCGTAGAGTTGTGTGCGTTGCTCAGTCGTGTCTGACTCTTGGTGACCCCATGGACTACAGCCCGCCAGGCTCCTCTGTCCAGGGGATTCTCCAGGCTAGAGTACTGGGGTGGGCTGCCATTCCCTTCCCCAGGGGGTTTCTGGACCAGGGGCCGAACCCGGGTCTCTTGCATCGCAGGCGGACTCTTTACTGTCTGAGCCCTCAGGCGATGCTCTTTCACTGGGGGACTCTGAAACGCCGAGTAGCATGCCACGTGTGGCACATCAAACGGGGAATGACAGACTGGCAGATGGTGCGTCCTCTCAGCGCTCACTGTGGGCAGGCAGACGGACAATGGAAACAGATGAAGCGGGCTGGGTGCACTAGGGCGTGGCAGGGACAACGTGGGCCCCTCCCCGCCACAGGGCCACGGCAGCCACAGGCTGTCTTCTGGGAGAGCAGGCCCAGTGGCAGATCCTCTCATTTTGCAAAGGGCTTGCCAACTGGATTTGTAGCTGAAATCCCTTGATGTTGAAATGTCTGTGAACGACTGTCATTATTTTATCTTCTTTTATTCATTTATTTAGCTGCACTGGGTCCTGGTTGTGGGAGCTGAGATATTCAGTCTTCCTTGCAGCATGTGGGACTTGTAGGTTCAGGATGTAGGATTAGTTCCCTGACCAGGGATTGAACCTGGGCCCCCTGCATTGGGAGTTAGCCACTGAACCAGCAGGGATATCCCTAATTTCCATTTTTAAGACGCTCCCCAGGCAAACATCCAAACCAGCAGGCAGCCAGTTCCTGACTGCTAAGTTATTAATAAATTTTTTTCCATATTATTCACGTTTCTTTTCTCCTTCCATCCCCAGGAGTTAAGTGGGCGCGAGGGTTGGGGGTGGCGAAGCAGGGAAGATGCCTCTGGTCTACGCATTTTTATTTGTTTGGTTTTGTTTTTTCCAAAATCAAGTTCAGTCCCCAGCCCCTCCATTGAGGCCATCCCTAGCTGAGGCATCTTGGGAGATGGCCAGGCCACGGGGAGTGCCATCTGAAGCTCTTGATTTCCTTTCCATTTCTGCGTATCAGGGAAGCTGTTATGTTGATTCCACTCTTGCAAAGCAAGGAGGAGTAAAGGACAAGAAAAGCTGGGTCAGAAGTGAGGAGCGTCCTGTCAACTGCAACAAGAGAAACGGACTGTTGCTCTAAGGGACTCGTGGCCCTAAGCCCATCAGAAGGACTTTCTGTGAGCATCGAGAATGGAATAACACCCAACAGTGACTGACTTTTGAGCTTGCTCTCCGGCTGGAACCACGGTTATGTGAGGTCAAAAGAAATGAAGTTCATGCCCGTCGCAAACACCGCTGAAAGTTCCTCCCACACCCTTACTGAGGGAGTCTTGACTTTGCTTAGGTTCCTGCCCCTCCTCCCACATGACTCATGGGTAAATCCTAATCAGTGAGGTCAGTTGCAGCGGTTTGGCTCTCTTCATTAGTGGTAGGATTAGGCCAAGCGTGTGACCTGGCTGGTCATTGAGGTGCGAGGGATTTCAAGTCCTCTGGGAAAGGACTTATCACTGTTAATAAGGTGAAGCCTAAAAAGATATGGCCTCTTTCCTTTTGAATGTTGTCTTGTCTGGATGTGACAGCTGGAACTCCAGCAGCCGTCTTGTGACCACGGGAGTAGTCAGCTTAAGGATAAATCTGAATCCCGGTGTCAGAGTGGGAAGACAGAAAAGACCCTTAACCTTGAGGGTATCGCTGAGTCACTGAATTAAACTGAACTCAACAACCTTGAATCCTATCTCCCTCTGGAGTTCTAGTATATGAGATAATAATCAGATCTTTTATGCCAATTTGAGTTGAGGGTTTTCTGTTACTAACAGCCACAGGTATCCTAATGGGCACAGTGGTCATTCCCGGAAGTCTATGACATAGTCCCTTTCCCATCTAGAGTCACATGGACCCATTCATTCATTATTCACCAATTAGTTTAAGGAGTCTGATCACAGGGCAAAGAGAAGTAGGGCTAAGGTTAGGACTACGACCAATCCCACTTGTGGGAACCTAGAGGAAATGAAATCCGTGTCTCTAAGAGACACCTGTGTTCTCACATCCATTGTAGGGTTATACACATGGTCTTTCTGCTTTGGGAATAGCGATAGTTTTTCATTGCGGGTTTCCCTTGAAGGGCTATCTCATAATCTCTGATTAAGGCATCCTGTGGTTGAGGAAATGAAGTATGTAACCCCACCTTTTGCTTAGATTACACCCTACGCATCTGAGCTAGGTTAAAAAGCTCTGTGGTGACCAAATACCCCAAGAAGAATGGAAAGGTGGGTGTTGTGGGGCTAGAAATCGTACTGCACGGCTTGAAGTGCTTGCTTAGTGAGTTGCTGAGCCTCTGATCATAAGCGAAGACTGCTGAATTACCCACAGCAACCCGCCCCGTGGCACATAGGGGAAAAAATGACTGTGGTTTTTAAAATAACAAATTTGAAGGCAATTATTGCTTTCTTCCCTTTTGGATTCTTCCTCTTAATTATCCCGCTTTGCTGCAAGGAGGCCTAAATACTGTCACCTCTTAAAAGCTACCCTCTCTCCTCGCTGTGGGCATACAGACACCCAGCTTGTGTGGTGCCGGGAATAATCGGAAGCCTCTTCCTTCCCCAGAGTCCCAGGCTGGGGCTGAATCATTCTCTAGAACAGGAACGGCAGAAATCAAAGAGAAAACTCTTTTTTGAGAACCACAGGGGGCGGGGACATCTGTAACCTGGGGCTGACCATATCTTTTATTTCTTATTATTTATATTTTCCCTACCCCCGCCCTTGGACTGCACCCCATGGCACATGGAACTTAGCAACCAGGGATTGAATCCGTGGCCCCTGCAGTGGAAATGCAGAGTCTTAACCCCTGGACCATCAGGGAAACCTGACCGCAACACTGCCTTCTTGAACACACTGCCTTCTCTGATAGGATCTATTGACTGGGGGGGAAAAAAGGGTAACGTGAGAGTTGTGAGTTAAGCTTCATTTGGGGCAAAATAGGGACTCTAGCCTGGAGGACGGCAGTCAGATAGCTCTAGGGGCTGCTCCGAAAGGGTAGGAAGAAGCCTTGGGTATTTGTGGTTTTGGGGAAGGGAGTTAAGGACAACCGAGCACACATTTTGGCAGAAGGTGGCCGCTGGTCACAAGAAGGTGGGTGCTGATCACGAGGAGCAGATGCGTCCGTTAACGATTTTAGTGCTTTTCTAGGTATGAGCAAGAAACCGAGCTCATAAAATCGTCTCCTGGAAATCTCTGTCAACAACTACCTAAAGGCCTGTCCTGCCAGTCTCCCCAGAGCCCAGAGTGCCTCCCTCCTGATCTCCCTTCACTCCCGTCGGGGTGTGTTGAAGGTCAACGACTGCAGTGGCCGGTGAACCGCATCCTTGCAGAGGCAGATGGACCCGCGTTTAGGTCCCACAGCATTTGTCCCATTCTCCCGAGGCAGAACCTTCGTAACTACATTTCCCAGCTTCCCTCGCTGCCCGTCTCAGGCATGTGATCTAGGTTCTGCCAATCAGACACAGACATCGAAACTGTGGATTCAGAAGCAAGCCAAGGGCGGAATAGAGTTGGGGCCCCCGTGCTGTGGGCACAGGGAGAGGCGGACAGCGCCGACTCGGTGGTTCTGCCGAAGGCTGCAGGGGCAAGTGCCCCATCGACCTGTGGGAGACGTGGCTTTCAGCCCTGAACGTGCAAGCTCAGCCTTGAGCTCCAGGCTTCCCCACTCACTGTCTGCTCACAGAGCTTTCCTTTCCTCCTTAAGCAATTCAAGGTGGATGCTGTTCCCTGCAGCTGAAATTTCCCTGGCCCAACAGGCACTCACAGATAGGTGATAGGATTCCGCTTGCAAAACAAGGGTTCAAGAAAGCTCTTCGTGTAGGGAAAGGTATTATCTTCACTAAAGAGATTCTGATCTTTCTTTTTTAATTTTTATTTTTTGTTGGACTATAGTTGATTTACAGTGTTGCTTGGTTTCAGGTGTACAGTGAAGTGATTCAGTTACACACACATCTATCTGTTCTTTTTCAGATTCTTTTTTCCATGTAGGTTATCACAGAGTATTGAGTCGACTTCCCTGTGCTAAGGGTCCTTGTTGATTATCTATTCTATATATAATAGAGTATATATGTGAATCCCAAACTTCTGATTTGTCACTCCCCCGCCTTTTCCCCGTGGTGACCATAACTTTGTTTTCTATGCCTGTGAATCTGTTTCTGTTTTATAAACAAGTTCATTTGCATCATCTTTAAAGATTTCGTATATAAGC
The DNA here is from genome assembly GCA_935064755.1 of Tragelaphus eurycerus. Taxonomy (NCBI): domain Eukaryota; kingdom Metazoa; phylum Chordata; class Mammalia; order Artiodactyla; family Bovidae; genus Tragelaphus; species Tragelaphus eurycerus. The sequence continues at coordinate 4,215,086 of CAKXYN010000023.1, forward strand.
CATATGTGTCTTTCTCTTGCTGACTTATTTCACTTAATATGATCATCTCTAGGGCCGTCAATGTTGTTTCAAGTGGCATTATTTTATTCTTTTTATGGTTAGGTAATATTCCATTGTATTTATGTACCACAGCGTCTTTATCTAGTCACTGACGGGTGAACCAAGGCTTGATACAGGGGAGCTTGCAAGTGTCAGGAGATTTGAGTGAGCAATTCCTGTGTCTAGGTCAGGACATGTGAGGAAAAAATAATTGCAACCGAAACAAAGGATCATATCTGCTCTCGTGAAACAACCAAACAAGAGACATCTATATGCGGTTATTCCAGAAGCATTGCCTTTCTCTTCCGACCTGAAGTGCCACCCCTAGAGAAATGGCCCCTGAGTCTGGAAAGGTTGTTCCCATCTTTATGAGTGTCCTATGTGTGTGCGTGCTAAATCACTTCAGTCATGTCCGACTTTGCAACCCTATGGACTGTAGCCCACCAGGCTCCTCTGTCCATGGGATTCTCCAGGCAAGAATACTGGAGCGGGTTGCCATGCCCTCCTCCAGGGGATCTTCCCGACCCAGGGACTGAACCCAGGTCTCCTGCACCATAGGTGGATTCTTTACCAGCTGAGCCACCAGGGAGGCCCCCGGAGGGTAAATGCTGGTGACAGTGCTTCCCCTCATCACCAGCTGCCTGGCAGGCTTTAGTGAGCTCAGCCCAGGACTGAGTTCTTGAGGAAAGGGGCCTAGGACATCCCAAGAAGAGGAAGAGGTCCCCTGGGTCTGGATAAGCTGGGAGCCAATGTAGTTTTAAAAGAATTACAACACAGTACGTCGTATGTGATTCTTTGATAATCAAAGCAAAGTCAAGATAAATCTCTTCACCGTTTCAAATGTGATTTCTCCAAATAAAAGAAATCTAAACATATGGCAAGAAGCTCTGAAATCTGTTAATGTGTGAATGCCAGGATAAAAGTGGAACTGGGCGTCGTGAACTGCCAGGCCGTGTTCTCCGAGAATCAAGGGGCTCTCGGGAGCCTGTCTTCTCCCTCTGCTGTGGAGCTGACTAAATCTGGCTACGGGGACTACCTCTCCCAGACTGGCGATGGAATACTGAAGAAATGGAGCTACTTGCTAGGCTTAAATATCCTGGCGGAGGGTCTCCAAATGAGGTAACAGAAACACTGTGAAATGCTACAGAATATCTGATGACTGTAGAAGTTTGAATCCCAGTTCCCTTGATTGTGTGACCTTGGGCAAGTCAGCTGACTTGACTCTCTGTTTCCTTGACTGTTAAGTGAGAAGGGTCATCTCAGCTTACGAAACTCTTAGGGGGAGAATATCAGTAACGTCAACCAAATACCTGGTCGTGGTAAGGGCTGCAAAAATTGGAATTATTACGTGATAAAGAAGGTCAGCCTCTACGCTCAGCCTAGCCCAGCCACTGGTAACGCTGAAGCAAGTCTGAGCTTCTAGTAACGGCATCTATAAAGGATTCAGTATATATATATTCATCAATAAAGTGGCTTTCAGAGGGGAAAGCTAAAAATTCAGCCCACCTTCATCTGTGAGCACACAAGTTTATTATCAAGCTGTTTCTTTTTTGCTGTTGTTTTCTGGGGTGTGTGTGTGTGTTTGCACCCTGCAGCATGTGGGGTCTTAGTTCCCCAACCAGGGATTGAACCCACGTTCCCTGCATGGAGGGTGGAGTCCTAACCACTGGGAAGTCCCAAGCTGTTTGTTAATCTCAGTGCTAATCACTCCCTCTTATCTGGAACTAAAATAAGAGAACTACCTGCCCTTTGGACAATATGTTTAAGCTTTTATTGCGACTGGTAACAGGTTGGGGACTGAAATCTAATAGACAGCCTAGATGAAAAGAACATTAATTAGAAGACTCTTTAAGGACAATTTTTCACAGCAAACAAGTTCAAACCAGAAGATGCTGCTTGAAAATCATGACTTTAGTCAAAGTTGAAAGGTACAAGAATAGTTAAGTATTTTGCACAAAGGAAATGTGTTGATGACCCAGTAGAACTGATGCCCATAGAACGCAGTTTCTTAAGGGTTTTGTTTTGCTTCTTTGAGGGAGGCGGCTATTGTCACTGTCAGTTCAGCTGGGGGTTCATTCCTTCATGCTGAGAACCTGGAGTGAAGAGTCCAAGTTAAAAAATATTAGAAAGAGTTAAGCAAATGTAGTTAGTGATGCTGAAGTCTAATACTAGAAAGTAAATCCATTCCCAACAAACCATCACTTGGGAGCTTGATAGGAAGGCAGATTCGTGGGTCTGCCCCAGTCCTACTAAACTGTAAATACTAGGAACGGGCCCAGTGATCTGTGCTCTCACAAGACCTCCAGGTGACTCTGAGCTCGTTAATACTTAGAACCACAGCTGCCCCCTAGAGGGAAATTAACTTCCTCTTTTGGGGAGCCACTTTATTTTCAGGTCTTTTTGGTATATTAGCTTACTTTATGTCCTGATGTGACTACACAGATGTAGTCACATATATATTTTCACAAAGTTTTCTGTATATTCACAAAGTTTTAAGAAAACTTTTATTAAAAATGTGTCTGATTGAAAGGTAATTGATTTGTAACGTGTTAATTTCTGCACTCTAGCAAAGTGATTCAGTTACACATCCATGTGCATTCTGTCTTCAGCTCTTTTCCACTATAGTTTGACACAGGATGTTGAATGCGGTTTCCTGTGCTGTGCAGCGGAACCTGGGCTTCATCTGCTCTGTGCAGAACGGTTTGCCTCTGCTAATCCCAAACTCCCGATTCATCCGTCCCCCACCCCCTCCCACTCTCGGCAACCACCAGCCCGCTCTCTTTGCCACTGTTTCTGCTTCACAGATAAGTGCATTTACACAGGTACAGTTTGACTAACATTGGAAATGTAAATGTGTTATTTCCAGGAATTTGCTACTAACGTAGCAGCTGGGTGGGGGAATTGCTAGGGAACAGTGGAATCTTAACTGCTACTTTGCTTCTCTGGCAAAGCCTCATTCCACAAGTCAAAGCTAGCTCATGAATTACACAATTACACATTATAAACCCATGACTGTAAATGGCAGTTGTGTGGGCAACTTGGGAAGAGGAGCTAATGTGGGTTTCTGCCAATTCTACATTGCTTGTGGTTGGCTTGTGGCTTCTGTTCAAATTAACTAAGACTGAAGAAAGGATGAATAGCTTTGATTTTAAACCACTTGTTTTGTTCCCATACAGCACCCTTTATCCACTGAGATGAGAAAACACTTTTCATCCAGATGAGAGCTTATTATACCTTCCAAGATTCTCCGGCAATTCAGGTTCCCCAACATCCAGACCAGCCATTTGTTCCTAATAAAGGAATTACTGAGATTCTCAGGTCAGTTATTACCTGCTCAGTGGCTCGATTGTTTCAACCAGGTGATAATGAAGCCAGGGCCTCAGGTTCAATTCCCACATAGGCCAATTAGCTTTGCTTTTCTCCAGGAGGCCAGGTTGCACTGTTAAGGGTCACCAGCCTGCCTGAAGATTCTGCCATACATTTGTGATACGGAGCCACCGCTCACACAGGGGGTCAGACAAGGTCAAGCCACGTGGAAGTCCCCTGCGTTGGCTCAGAATATTGAATCTGCGAGCTTGGCTCAAGAGAATGGAAGTAAAGTGACAATAAAAAGACAAACTGTGTAACCTAAGAAAATCAAGGGCCTGGAGGCAGGAGAGGGTCCATGGTTAGGGTAGGAGGGAACTATATTTGAGGTGGGGGCCGGCTTCACTCTGCTCCTTCATATAAATGGTCAGGGTGATCAGAAGCTTTTTAGTATTCTCAGTTGTATGTTGTTTTTACAATATTTGGAGCTACCTTTAGAGCATTTCACATATTAATAAATAAAGTTATTCCCTTTGCTGATTTGATGGAACAGTCAGAGCAGTCCCTGAAAGGTGACGGCACGGAATACCCTGGTGGTTCGGTGGTTAGGACTCTGCACTTGCAATGCAGCGGGTACGAGTTCCATCCCTGGTCCAGGAACTAAGATCCTGCATACTTCATGGTGAGGCCAAACTAAATTAAAATAGTACTAACTTAAAAAGAAAAAAAAATTTAAAGTGAGGGCAAATTTGTACATTTACTTTCTTTCCATAACACCCCTTGCAATGCATTCTCCAGGTCCCTTTCCCCATGTCAACCAAATAAGAGAAAAAATGTGAGGCTGAAAAAGAAGAAGAAAAAAAGAGCTGGGTCCAGATTACAAAAGGAACCCAAAGACCAGCCTCAACCTTCACTGAAACTCAGGACAAACCACAGCCACCTCTAGGATTATGGATTAGATTCTGTAGCTGAGCTGAACACTGTTTCATGTTACGGAAACCGTAGGGCGAAAATTCCATTAACTTTTGTGAGAAGGGTAGAGTTAAAAGATATAGGTTTAACCTTGAAAAACTATTGGCCATCATTGCTAATAAAGTTCTGGATCTTGTTGGTCATGACATACTAGTCTAGGTTCAGTGTGCATTTACACAAATCTTTTCCTGAATCAAGTAAATATCTTTGTCATGAAACATAGGAAGATGCTCAGTTGTAACTCCAGGTCTGGGAGGCTTGGCAACAGGACTGGATGCTTTATTACTAAAATGGGAGAGGGGAGCATGAGGATAGTTTTTAATTTTAAGAAAAGTCCTGCTGTTAATTCTGATAATGCTCGGCTGAATTATTAAACTTCTTTCTAACACTGAGAGATATAAGGATTTCTAATAGAATGATTGTCTTGGTACTTCCTCTGTGTAAGATAATTGTAGGATGTTTTCAATTTTCATATCAACATACTTTCACTGAGGTGGAGTTTCTAAAGCAAGAGAAGTGATCAACTGTCTTGGTCTCTGCAAAGGCTAACTGTTGAATTTGTCTTTTGTGCTGCTGGGAAATAAGTCCGAAAGAAGGGGACCAGTGTGTGCAATAGCTAGTTATTCAGTCTGAGGTGGAATTAAATGAGATGGGCTTTCTGAAACTGTAAAAAGAGGAACAGAGCGTAAAGAGATGTAATGGAAAGCAGGGCCTGATTAGAAAAAGATGACTTCTTCAGCTCACACTGCAGGCTGATAAATATCGTCCCCCTAAAACAGCCACCCTCTGTAACTGTCCACCCAATCCATCCTATAGTTCTGCTGCTCAAAGACCTTTTTGGAGCTAATCTTTTGCAATTGCTTTTGAAGTTTACAGAATGTCCTTCTGAAGATGACAGAGGAACTTTGATCCTTGAGGGGGGAGCTGCACTTTTCAAAACATTCCAGAGTTACGCGGAGCTGGGTTTGGGGGAATAGAGCAACTCGAGTGGATGTCGTTGCTTGAGTCACAGTGAGGCACTGCGGATCCATAACATGGTAGCCTGTGGTGTGTCGTGTCTGACTGTGTGCGACCCCATGGACTGCTGCCCGCCGGGCTCCTCCGTCCATGGGATTCTCTAGGCAAGAAGACTGGAGTGGGTTGCCATTTCCTTCTCCAGGGGGTCTTCCCAACCCAGAGATCGAACCCAAGTCTCTTGGGTCTCCTGCATCAGCAGGCGGCTTCTTTACCACTAAGACACCTGGGCAACCGGGGTGTGGAGAGGTGGTATTCTATGAATGCTCTGTGAGGGTAAGTCTATTTCTGTGTTTGCTATTTTAGAGGGTTTTATGGTGGTGATCATGGTTAGTCTTCTGACCAAGGAGAAGGCCTTGCTGTTGGATATCTACCCACGGGAAGTCAGCAAAGCACTTGACCAAGAATAGCCCAGGTCAGCCAGGGCCCAAGAAGTCAATCACAAATCCACAGAACCCTCAGAGCCACACAATTCATTAGCAGACATGGGAGGTTATATAACACCAGTGTGGACCAGAGAATCAGTTCCTCGGGGCTCTGCACAAAGTTGGTACTTATTTCTGTATCAGTTGATGTAATCCAGATTTTCTTTCTGAATAAAAGCTGCTGCTGCTGCTGCTAAGTCACTTCAGTTGTGTCCGACTCTGTGCGACCCCATAGACAGAAGCCCATCAGGCTCCCGCGTCCCTGGGATTCTCCAGGCAAGAATACTGGAGTGGGTTGCCATTTCCTTCCCCAATGCATGAAAGTGAAAAGTGAAAGTGAAGTCGCTCAGTCGTGTCCGACTCTTAGCGACCCCATGGACTGGAGCCTAGAGGAGACTTTCTCTCTAGGTGCTTGATGCGACAAATAAACTTTCTTAGTTTGCATTCAGCACAGAGAACCCACAGTAGACTGACACAGAAAGGCTGTGAGAGACCAGTCAAGGCCTGGCCACACCAGCCCGGAGCCTCTGTTAAGGGGCCATCAGTCAGAAGTAACCACGTGAGAGCTCCCCAGTGTCTGCGAGGGAAGTACGATGTTATTTTCACCAGAAGCAGCAAGAGGGAAGGCTGCCACTGCCTCGCACACCCTTCATCTCTAGGATCAGCAGGGACCATTTCCCACTTTGAATGGTAGCGGACTGTCCAAGGCAGACCCCACTGGCTTTTCCCGTGAAAGGGTGCATGACCAGCCTCCGAGTTTCCTCACCTTTAAAACGGAGAGGGGACGAGAAACTTCCTGAATCTCCCTCCTAAGACTGCTGTGAGCATCCACTCAAGGAAATGGGTAGAGGTAAACTCTTGGATTATGGAAAATACTTACTAACTCTAGCGGTTATTATTCGTTTTAATTAATTTTTTATTGGAGTTTATTTACAGGGTTGTGTTAGTTAGGCTACTATTATTAGGATTTCAATGATTACTTTTGCCTTTTGTCATAAATTCAGGGAAACTTCTTAAAAGTTAACAAGACATCTCATTTTCAGTTGCCCTGCTTTCTTCCTATAAATTTTATTTTCTCTTTCATCTTGTTTACAGTCTTTGCACCTAACAGTGCCAATCTGGTATAAATGTTTCCCTCTGTCCTCTGTAAAATCACATACAGAATGGATTCGTTGACCTGAGATATTTTCACCAAGTTTTAAAATATTCGGATGAGACCCAAACTAGGTAAATTTGGAACAAATATGAAGGGGTACTAGCTTGCATCAGAAGTAGCACACCAGAATGCTCTCTTGTAAAAGGCTCTTCCACTAGCGTTCATCAAAGAATAAACATATATTGGGACTTCCTTAGTGGCCCGGGGGTTAAGAATACGTCTTCAAATGCATGGGTCGAGGGTTCAATCCCTGGTCAGGGAACTAGATCCCAGATGCTGAGGCTAAAAGTTCACGTGCCTCACCTACAGACCCTGCGCACTGCAACTAAAGAGGTCTGAAATGAAGACCGAAGGGCCTGGGTGTGGCGGCTCAGAGCCAGCGCGGCCAAATAAATGAATCTTTAAAATATATACACATGAACAAACATATCTATAGCTCCACAGGGATAAAATAATCTATGGCCTCACAATCAAAATATTGGGGAAGGATGTGGTAGATTAAAAAACCCTACCAATGCACAATTGCTAACAAAACTCCTAAACAGGAGTTCAATGTCTTAGGAGGAAAGATAATTGATGACGTCAAAAAGAAAAGCTAGCATGGGGACTAGCCACACATCCTCTGAGTGTGTACAGCATCTGCCTGCAGGAGACGCCATGAAGAGCAGCTCTGTTCTTCCCCACAAAAAAACTTCCCCTCCTTCCAATTTCCCCATGGGCTTTCCACCCCCGCCCCAGCCCACCTCTCCCGACCTCCACCTCCCCAGTATGTTCACTGTACCCTTGAGTCTCGAACCTGTGTCTTTGAAGTTGCTGACGTCCTCGGAATCCCAGGCAGGCTGGTGAATGCTCAGGGGCTCCCATGGAGGCATCTGGTGACCTTGGGCCGCCTCTGCTTGTAGGAGGCTTAGCAAGTTCCTTGTTGCTTCTTCCCACTGGGCATACTCCCTCAGCTGCTCCTTCAGGCTCTCCTCCTCATGAAGTTGTGGGGACTCTGCCACTCTCTTTTTTCCCATTAAGTGTCCTGTTCAAAAGCAGAATGGAGAAGGAAATGGCACCCCACTCCAGTGTTCTTGCCTGGAGAATCCCATGGACGGAGGAGCCTGATGGGTTGCCGTCTATGGGGTCACACAGAGTTAGACATGACTGAGTGACTTCACTTTCACTTTTCACTTTCATGCACTGGAGAAGGAAATGGCAACCCACTCCAATGTTCTTGCCTAGAGAATCCCAGGGACAGAGGAGCCTGGTGGGCTGCCGTCTATGGGGTCACACAGAGTCAGACACAACCGAAGTGACTTAGCAGCAGCAGCAGCAGCAGCAAAAGCAGAAACCATACACAGCCAATATTTTATAATAACTAGAAATGAAGTATAACCTTTAAAATTATGAATCACTATCTTGTAAACCTGTAACTTACAAAACATTGGATGTCAATTATACCCCAATTTTAAAAAAGGATGTTCAATGCCACATTCATAAAAAATAAAATAAGCATATACTCTGGTTCAAAAAACAAAAAAAACAAAAAAACCCAAAACAGCATGCCACTAATTTAACCCAGGGGAATGAATGAACGAGAAATTTCAAAAGGCACCGACTGTAATTGCACTTTATTAGTAGGAGGAGTTAGTTTGTAAACAACGGACAGATTTTGCTCCCAGCTCAAAATCCCTAATGAATGGACAGAATTCAGAACTGCAACTCAGGAGCCCTGGGTCTGGTCCTTCTGCTCACTAGCCAGGTGACCTCTCTCAAGTCATTTTGCACCCCCAGCCTTCAATTTTATCAACCATAAAATGAACATGTTGGGTCACATGACATCGAAGGAACCTTCCACATCTAAAATTCTATCACCAGTTCTGTGTGCATAGAATTCTATTCCCAGCTAAAGGATGGCATCTGAACATCTTCCCCAGTCAATTCTGAATTTCTCCTGAAAAGTCTCCATGCTCTTCTTTGTGTGATTAAAAAGTTGTTGCTTTCCTCTTATCTGTATCAAAGGAATTTTTCATTTAAACTTTCTTAGAATTTTAGCTGAGACTGAACCTAAAATTGTACCTAGAAATTACAGTTTGTAATGAAAATTAAATTGACAAGTTCTGGCCAATGCCGTTTCAGCCACCGAGATGCAGGATTTTTCTCTTGGAGGTTAAAATGGTCACAAAAGTCTATCAGTAGCTCCAGAGACGAGCATTTGCCATAAAAACAAATAAAAGTTGGTATGCAGGATGCCAAACCACTAAAAACATAAAAATTCATGTACGCAAATGGGGATAGCCATAGGATCAGAAGGGGGTGAAATTCAACGACCACATTCCTAACACTTTAGCCCATGGCTTAAATATCCTCACGTTATCTTATTTACTTTCTTCGGTTGATTTTCCTCATTTCTCTGTAATTGGATTTTGTTGTTGTTTAATTGCTAAATTGTGTCCAACTCTTCTGCAGCCTGTGGACTGTAGCCCGCCAGGCTCCCCTGTCCACAGGATTTCCCAGGCAAGGATACTGCGTTGCCATTTCCTTCTCCAGGGGATCTTTCTGACCCAGGAATCAAACTCGAGTCTCCTGCGTTGCAGGTGGGTTCTTTACCACTGAGTCACCAGGGAAGTCTGCTTAACTGAGTTTTAAAACACTTTTAATTTCTCACATTAATAAAACTACGGTGCACTTGATTTAAAGTTCACAAGGAAAGAGCTCTTTGTGGGCTTTAGTGTTGACTGGCATTAGAAGTATGTAAGGCAAAGACCGTGAAAAAGGAATTGATAGACCCCGAGACCACTTGAAATGGAACGAGGCTCCTTCCTAACAGCTCTGTCTACCAAGAAAGAAGCCCAGACCATGACTTTATTGCTTGTGTGTGTGATTTACAGTCCACAGGATGTTTAAATGTGGACTATTTCATTTGACCCACACCCCAATCAATTTGATGAAAATGAGACTTGCCAAAGGTTGCACATATGCAAGTAAAGATTCTGGGTTCAAATCAGCTAGCAGTCCAGACTCTACGGTATTACACTGCTTTTCCAATGTCTTTGAACTTCCTAAGAACGTAAGGCAGTTAGAAATCATTCTCGGGCTTAGAAATAAGGATGAGGTTTACAAAAGGCTTTCTAATGTCATCAAAAGGAATGGCGATCATATATCACTGTGTCATGACTCATTATGTGACTCAGAAAAATTAATTCTGTGCGCATTGGGAAGCCTGAAAATGGTTTCCCCACATTTCAGTGCGAGCTTTGCCAAGTCGCTTAGGGCCTGACACTTGACACAATTTTAAGACTCTATTGAGGACACTGTCCCAATTGAAGGATTGGAATCTTGAAAGGCTGGCTCCCCACTTATCTGCTTGGTGAACTTGGTGTCCAGCATGCACTAAATAACCTTGCCTTTAGCCATCAAAATGATTATGTTGCACAACTTCCCAGGAAGTAGCAAGTCACTTGGCTTTATTACTATGGAGGAAATTGAATCATGATAATGGGAAAGCAGGATTAGAATCTGATGCTCCCAATAATGACCTCAGTTGCTCTTGCTCTTGGTCTTGCCTGTCATCTAGTTAGGATGCTGGAACTGAAGCGGAGGGACGATGGAGATGTTTTTACAAAGAAGGACTTCATTTTTGTCATGCTTGAGTAATTTTGTGACTTTTCTACAATGGAAGGCTAACGTAGGCCTCCATTCTGCGGGTGATATAACATAGACTCTTGGGACCTTGGGGGCTTCCCTGGTGGCTCAGTGGTAAAGAATACACCTGCCCATGCAGGAGACGCAGGAGATTCAGGTTCCATCCCTGGGCCAGGGGAGGAGGAAATGGCAACCCACTTCAATATTCTTGGCTGGGAAATTCCCTGGACAGAGGAGCCTGGCAGGCTACAGTTCACGGGGTTGCAGAGTCAGACATGATGGAGCCTAGCACAGAGCTACACAGAGCTATGAGGACCCTGTACTGAACTTCAGTATGTGCCATTTTGGTGGGTGGGTGTTCGGACTCCCTTCCCTAGACCACAGACTTTTGCCCTTTTCTAAGGAAATTGCACTACCCATAACATCCCAGGGAAGCACACATCCCCTGGGTCCTAATGCACTACTTACTTAGCTAGCGACCATCAACCAAATAATTGTCTCCATGACAACGTGGATGATATGCCTACTTCCATCTCTTCTCCCATCATCATTTGTTATGTGTCCATATCACATTAATGGAGATCTCAGCACAGACAAAAGACAGGCACTAGAAAAAATAAACCCTCGCTGGGGTGGGAGTGGGTTTTGTCCTTTTTTATCACTTAAAAATATCACTAAAATGGCAGGTTTGCAAGAGAAAAGAATTTTCTTGAACTCCAAACTTGAAGATTATCCTAACTTCAGACAATATCTATTAAGACAGAAAGTGTTGAGTATAAGAGCTGGTTCTTCTCTTTTTTTGGGGGGAAGTGATACTTCAGCTGTGTCTCCCAGTGACGGGCGCAGCACAGTTATGTAAACCATTCTGCAGCTGAGCACTGGCGTTCGGAATGGAGCCTTCCACGGCATGCTTCACACCAGAGTTAGAACCACTACCAGAAACACTTCAAGGGCACACAGGGGAGAGGCTCAGCATTAGTGCTGACCTGTATTTGCATCACACACAAAGCTTTTCCATGAAGATCAAGCCAGCTAAGAACTGGTTAAGTTTTCACTCTACTAACTTCTTTTCCACGGCCACATCACATTCCTCTCAGCTGCAAGAAGCAAATCACTTAACAAACCTGCAAATTTGTGCTGACAGCTTCTTCATGGCCAGCGATATGTGGCTTTCATTTGCTTTAATTAAAACCAAACTTTACGTCTTCAGTGATTGAGCAGGACAGGCATTCACTTAGAGGGGAAAGCTCAGTTTAAAACCTCGCGTGGTGTTCATGCCTGTGAGTGCTCACAGGCCAAAGAGGGCACATCCTCCCAAAACAAACTTCTTCGCCACTGCAGAAAAAGTTGAGTCACTTTCAACTCAAATGTGATGCTCTGCATCACCTCCCTCTTTCCCTTCATCAACTCTGCACAACTCTGAAAAAGGAAAATGAGCATGTTTGCGAGCACATAAGAGAATAGACAATTTGGGGTGCCGCTGGTCGGTACACCTTGGAGCTGGGAACAAATATATGGATGCCAAGAGGGAAAGAGAGGGTGGGAGGAACTGAGAGCTGGGGATGGACACGTAAACACTGTTGACATTGTGTACAAAATAGATAATAAGGAGAACATGCTGTGAAGCACAGAGAACTCCACTTAAGGCACTGTGGTGACTGGAATGGGAAGGAAACCCAAAAGGAAGGGGGTAAGTGCACACGTATGGCCGACTCACTTTGTTGTACAGCAGAAACCAAGACAGCTTCATAAAGCAACTATAGTCCAATAAAAATTAGAAGGACATTGTTATTTTTTATTTATTTATTTGGCTGTACCAGGTCTTAGTTATGACATGTGGGATCTAGCTCCCTGACCAGGGATGGAACCCAGGACCCCTAAGTTGAGAGCACGGAATCCTCACCACTGGACCACTAGGGAAGTCCCCAAAATTGATCTTTAAAAGGAAACAACTTAACTCTAGCTTCCCCCCTAGCTCTCTTGTCCTGCTTTTGGCCTTCAAGGGTTACCTAACGATGAGCCTTTTTAGTACAAACACACGTATGAGCAAAAACAGGCTAGAAATCTGGACATTTCCACCTTCTCAGCACATTGGCTGCTGGCCAGACTAGGCAATGGCCACTTGATCTAAACTCCCAGGAGCCCTTTCTAAGTATTGATAGGGACAGAGTAAAGGGACAAAATAGGTAATTAAGTAGTCAATGCCACTAGGATTATAAGTAGGAAAAATATGGGAGACCCCTGTAAGTTCATGACTACTCAAGAGAGCAGGTTTGCGTAATGACAAAACCAAGCAAGCTTGCTTACAACAAAACCATGGAACAGAAGTATGAGACATGCCCCTAAATAACAAATCAATGGTGGCATGAGACCCACATCCTGCCAGTGAGCTCAGTAAGTTAATGGTCCCTAGGACATGCTCTCTGGACACACAAAAAACAAGTTTGTAGACCTAGTTTGACCACATAGGGACCACAGAACGGCCCTGTCCAACCTGGAGGAGGAGCTGATAGTGGAAGCATGGCCCTCTACGCAAAGCAAAGAAGTTCTTCCCCGCCTCCCTGTTTTTCCTTTGATCATGAAACCGTAGCCCAGTAAGGTCTCTGCTGCTGCTAAGTCGCTTCAGTCGTGTTTCCAACTCTGTGCGACCGCATAGACGGCAGCCCACCAGGCTCCCCTGTCCCTGGGATTCTCTAGGCAAGAACACTGGAGTGGGTTGCCATTCACTTTCAGTAAGGTCTCAGAATGCAGCATTTCTCACCGGCCAACTTGTCAACCTCACAAGCATCCTTTTATAATAAATCACTTCTTATCTATCTCTTTGCCTCTCCCTGAATTCTTTACTGCACTAAGACATAAAGGGCCTGTGGAACCAGAGCTCTTCAGAACCCCCTAAACACACCCAGCTGTTTCAGTATCAATTATAGGTTTGGCTTCTTTAATACCTTCCGAGTGTCCTTCTCTCTGGGTGTGCAAGCTTTTCACTCATCCCAATCTTTCCTTTCTATATCCTGGCTCCTGGGCTTCACTGTCCCTCAAAGATGACAAATACTTTCCTGTGGCAGGGGGAGGGGGGATGGCGCGGGGCGGTGAGGACTTGGCAGATGATTCCTTAAGTAGTCACGAAACTGAGCTATTGCAACCCAGAGCTCTCCGCTTCTCTGCGGGGAAACCCACACAAGGCACCGGATCTGAGCGCCTCAAGTTCTAACCTCACTCCCGCCCCATAAACGCATCCTAGTCTTCACACAGAGATGCTGTAACGCCTCTAAGAGTTGAATTAGCAGGTATCTTTCCAACACACCCTCCCACCTCTCCTAAGTAGATGACTAAGGAAATCGTGAAACACACACGCCGCCTGACATCTCTCTAGGGACCGACTGGCTTCCGGGGAAATGCTGGGTTATTGTAGCTGGCTGTGGGGTAGAGGGAGGTGTCCAAGGAAGCCGAACGCTTTGCATTATTTGCCAGAGCCTCTGCTCCGCACGGCAGAGGGCTCCGGGGTGATGTCGAAGCGGCGGGGTCGCTCCGGGCGGCCCGGGGAGGCAGCGAGCGCGCGCTCGGCGACCCGGCGTCCAACCCGCCGCGGTGCCGGGCCCGGACCAGCACACCTCCAAGCCAGGAGAGCGGGACTTACAGGCGGAGGGGCTGAGGGAAGGAGCGAGGTTAGAGAGCGAGAGAGGCGGAGGAAATCAGGACTCTGGGGTCAGAAACGCGGGATCCGCGTGGAGACCGGGCGATTCCCCGAGCGCGGAGCCTGCTGGATGGAAAGAGGGAAAGGAGGCAAAAGGGCAGAGAAAAGAAAATCGCTTCAAGGCAAAAAAAAAAAAAAAAAAAAGACTGAGGAAATTCAGGCGGGCCCCAAACCGAGGTGGGATCCAAGCGCTGAACGGATCTGAAAGGCGAGGTGGGCGCCGCGCCCCGGGCCCACACCTGTGGCTTTGTGAGGCGCAAAGGCGCAGCCGCCGGGCTGGACCAGGGCTCCGGGACGCCCTGGGGACCCGGATCCCCGAAGTTGTTCGGGGAGAGAACGGTGCTAGACAGGGTTGAGATTAGGTGGATAAAGGGTGCTGCGGGGAGATGCCCACGGCGGGTTATCCCTGGGATCTGGGAGAGCTGCGTGCTGGGTGGGTGTCCTGGGGAGGAGAGAAGACAGCGGCAAGGACCGACGGCCTCCCTGGATGCTGAAGGGCAGGGTGGGCGCTTGGGTCGAAAGGTCGGAGCAAACCCAGTCCCCGCAGGAACGCCGGGAGATGCGGAGACGCGCGCCGGCGGCCGGCTGGCCCCGCCGGGACTCAAGCGCGCGGGACACTCACCGACCGCCCAGTGGTTGCCGCGTGTGAACATCTTGGCCAGCGCGCCTCCTCTGCCAGCCGTCACCGGGGCAGCCGATCCCCGGGGCGCCAGGCAGAGGAACAGCGCCAGCAGGACGAGCGGGACCTCGCAGCAGCGCATGGTGCCGGCGGGAAGTGCCCAGAGCGCCGCGGCGAGGCTGGGCGGAGAGCGCGTTCTCCACGCGGAGGCACGCCTAGGACCCGGAGCTCGGAGGAGCGCCCCCGCAGCCGCCGCCCGCCTCTGCTCCGGCCGCCGCTGCGCCGGGGCTTTATATGCAAGCCCGGGCAGGGGGGCGGGGGGGGGGGGGGGGGGGGGAGGGGGCGTGTGGGGTGGGGGTGGGGATGGCTCCTCCGCCGCTGCCCCGAGCTCTCTGACGTCTCTCTGTGGCTAGAGCCGGGGCGCTAGGACCACGGTCTCGGAAAACCATCCATCTTTCAGCCCAGGGGTGAAAAGGCCGGGTGTACCCCGCCCGCCACCCTGCACGGGACTCCTTCCCACCCTCGACGCCGTCGCTCCAACACGATGTAGTGAACCCCTCCTTTCGCAGCTCGGCCAGGGCGCCTCCTGGCTAGCTGCCTTCGGATCCAGCAAGGGGGAGCAAGGACGCGGCCGCCTGACCCCAGGGGCGAGGGGCGCGGCGGAGCGCGGGTTGTAGAGAGGGATGAACACGGAGGATGGATGTTTTTAGGCCGGGCTTTGCTGGAGGGGGATTGGAACCCGAATTGCAAAGCACTTCTGATTCTCAGACCTTTCCGCTCTGGGGACCACCTTCCTCCTCGCGCCCCAGCCTACGGAACTCCAGACCTTTGCCTCCCTCCTGCAGAGCGCCCCTAACCCCCGCCGCTTCACCACCTCCAGCAAATACCCTCACCCCACCTGGGTTTTCCGTCCCTGCCCATGAGGTGCAATGGAAGCTGGAGCGGGAAAGACGTGTAATGTGATGGAACCAGCAACAGTTTTACCACCCTCCTGGTTCCCTTCATCAGCGTCCGCATAATGGAAGAAGCTTTTATGCCGGTTTCCCTAGGCTGCGCCTACCAGACGGCGCAAACTGTCCCTCAACTGCTGTTTACACACTCCTCTGGGGCTGGGCATCTTTACTCTGCTCCTTCTGTTCTCGGAGATGAGGAAGGGCCACCGGCTCAACTCCCCAGATTCTCAATGCCATGGATACAAAGCGGGTGGGCGCCATAGCCATGCTGCGGTGACTGGAAGCGGGGAGGATGCTGTTGCCCACGATTCGGCTGCCAGAGCTGGGGGTGTGTTGCTGCGCTCCCGCGTGCCTGTTTCTCACCAAGTGCTGGTGAATCACTCGCTGGTGGGTCCCTGCTGGTGTTCCGTGTCAATACTGGCTGTTGATACCAATTAAGTTGAAATCATACATTCTTCTCTATCTGGTGGCCCAACGCACCTGAGCCAGTCTCAGATGGTGACATGTGCATGTCGCATGAATGAATGTTCTTGAGCTTGGAAGAGTATCTCCATGCATGTGTCTGGCTAGAAGGTTAAAACAAGCACTAATTTCAAGAGCACTATTATTAGCCAGGCAATAGAGTGATAGGATCCTGAGGGAATGCCCCCAAGTGAAAATTAAGGGGAAAGCCCACATCAGCTTCGACTCCATCCCTCTGGGGTCCCAGACTCTGCTTATTAGGCAGCAAATGTTCCACCATCAGATGACCAACTGTAGGTCATCTGCCTCCCACCTGGCGGGGAGCTCGCCTGAACACAGGCATGGGGGCTCGTCCCCCTGTGGGCCTGCAAAGCGCCTGGACCCAGTGGTGCACAGCAGCTGTTTGATGAATGAACAGCTAACCTGAGAAATGCTCAGGTCCAAATGCCTTCTGCAACCCCGTGCCTTCGGAGGGGCATTACAGCTTTCTCTCTCCAGATTAAGCTATAGAAAAATATCCTTTCCCCTTAGTTTAATCAAGATTATTTTAGAATCTTTTAATAAAGTTTTTCCCACTATGAGATCAAGGGAAAGCAACTGTAAATATAATAAAAGGTGGGAACAGTTCTACAGAAAGAGCTAATTCAGGCAGGCCACTCTTTCTTAGGTCTGTTACAGGCCAAGAGGCACCTGGGCTCCGCTATTCATTTCAGCTTTTGCTCTAAACCCCTGGTCTCCAGGCTTTCTGCACCCAGTCTCCCGCTTAGATACATCCCTTGCTTTGGCTCAGTGGGGCATTGTACCCTCTTATCACTGTGGCACAAATTAGGGTACTCTTTCATTGAATTCCCCATTTGGGAACTGATTTCATCTAATCTTTCTAAATGGATCTTAACCCTTTAGCTGCTTCCACAAAAGATCGATGTATCCAACAGCCATGATATTTCAATGGCATTTGTTTTGCATGTGTGTGCAAGTGGGCTGGGTTTCTGGCCTCCTGTCTTCCAACTCTACTGGAAACTGCCTCCATCTCTGTTTCCCAACTCCTGATTTCCAAGAGAGAAACGTGATGGGCTCATTATTTTGACCCAGCTACAGTACATAGATTCTAGATCACCCAACAACTTAAAGATGGAGTCTACAATGTCCGGGGCATCCTCGATGGCTCAGCCGGTAAAGAAGCCACCTGCAATCGGGAGACATAGGAGATGCGGTTCCATCCCCAGGTCAGGTCAGTCCCTGGAGGAGAGCATGGCAACCCACTCCAGTGTTCTTGCCTGGAGAATCCCATAGACTAAGGAGTCTGGTGGGCTACAGTCCATGGGGTTGCACAGAGTCGGACACTACCAAGCGACTAAGCACACACACCTTGTCTGATGTGCTCTTATTGGGGTCAGGACACATGGTAGAGACACGGCAGTGCTCACTCCCCAGGGCTCTGCTCAGGAAAGTGTTCCCTAAACAGAAGGTGTGGGCAGGGCAGACACCCTGACGTCTCACACACAACGGCCCTCCTCCCCGGATGCTCAGGCCCAGGCTTCTGCCTGACAGTTCATGACTTCTGCTGTTTCTATTTAGCTCGGTGACTCCCAGACTACATTAAAGGCATTTATTACTATTATTATTCTCTTCCATGAGTTCAGGTTTTTATGGGGGGGTTTTTGGGTTTTGTTGTTGTTGTTGTCTTGTTTTACTGTGAAAAAAGCCATATTGCTTCAATCTCATTTTCACTCATCAAAGACATAGTAAGTGTCTGTCCATCACAGTCTCTAATTAGGTTGAAGTCACTAGTATTACCTTCGAGAGTCGATGTCCTTCTAGCTTACATCAGTGACACATTGCCTCTTAGTTCATCCTTGCAGCTTCATCAGGGGTAAATGAATGGCTTTTTGAAATATGGAAGATAGCTCATGCATCTCTAACTTTGTCCTAAGGAGAGTCTAGGTTCGGTGGGGGGGCGGGGGGGAGGTCTCTGTTCAAGGTTTAGGGGCTAGTTTTGCTGTCACTGGTCATTTATACCTTGGTGTCCAGGAAGGTTTTGAGGGCAGGTCTTGCTGCAGTAGGAGGCCCCACGAGCCCCAAGTCCAGTCCAAAGCCGAGGAAGCAGCCTGCAAAAGCAGCTGGTGGAGGGGCTGGCAGGGGAGGCACTGGTGTCCTGTACGCATGTGTGTTCTGATTCTGCCTCTGCCACTGAGGACCTACTGTGTGACCCAGACCAGTGACTTGGCATCTGCATCCCGGTTTCTCCATTGATGTGGCAACGTCTCCCTCCCTAGAGTGTTAGGAGGATCAAGCGAGGTCATGTGTCTCTATTGACTGGCAGCTACTTCTCTGTTTTAATTAATAATAATGGAGAACTATAATTAGGACAAGCTAATTTTTATCTTGGATATGAGTGTTGAGATGGCATTATTTCCTCGCTCACTGCCTAACCCAATGCCATGTGCTATGTTGATCCCCGAGGAGGTGGCCCTATAGATGGTAGCCGCCACCCAGGGAGCATCTCGAGTGTCCCAAGTGTTGTGTGTGGGTGGGTGTGGAGTCCTCACAGCTGTCCTATGACATGGGTGTCATTTGTCCTGCTTTATAGACGGATGGCGTCCTTGGTGGCTCACTTGGTGGAGAGTCTGCCTGCAATGTGGGAGACCTGGGCTCAATCCCTGGGTCAGGAAGATCCCCGGGAGAAGGATGGCAACCCACTCCAGCAGTATTCTGGCCTGGAGAATCCCAGGGACAGAGGAGCCTGGTGGTTAACAGTCCACGGGGTCACAAAGAATCAGACATGACTGGGCAACTAACACACTGTAGATGGGGAAACTGAGGCACAGGAGGCTTAAATAACTTGCTCTTAGTGAAATTAAAATGGAGGAAATCTTGTTCAGGCTTCAGAAGCAGGAGAGCAGACCTCTGACCCACTTCCAACCTGCCTGGATACTGTCCGGATTTTGTACCTGCCTGCAAGCACAGCAAAGCAGGTGGCACTTTAGATAAGAAAGGGAGTGGGTCTTGGAATTCTTGAGTCCCTGGAGGTCTGGCCAACCCTTCAGGGTCTACGGCATCTTGGGGTTAAACAGCATTGTAAAAGTTACAGTAAAACCAGAGCTGTGATTTTGTGCACAAACTGATGATGATATCAGTTTGAGGACTGGGATCATAAGCAGGAGCCCCCAAAACTGCATCCACCTGTGGGGTGGATGCACCACCCAGGACCCTTTCCCGGTTGGGACTCCAGATTGTTGTTTAGGAGGGACTTGGCAGTGCTGTTCAAGTCTGGACGCAGGCTGGCCGCCGGCCTGTTTGGTGATATGTGTATACATAGTTACTTCCCTCTACTGTTTCCATTTCTTTTTTCCTAATGACTGTATATTGAAATTAAGTTAAATAATCTTCTGTTAAAAGTTGAAATCGCTTATTTGTGTGTAAAGAATGCTTTCTTCTGTTAACGAATACCTTAAACCTAAAATGAAAGTTAGGGCTTGCCTGGTGGCACAGTGGTGAGGTGTCCATCTGCCAGGAGACACGGGTTCGGTCCCTGGTCTGGGAGGATCCCACATGCAGTGGGACGGCTGGGCGTGTGCACCACGGCTGCTGAGCTGGCCCTCTGGAGCCCGGGGGCCACAGCTGGTGAGCCTGTGTGCTGTAAGTGCTTGGGCCCCTGTTCCCAGGAGCCTGCGCTCCATAAAGGGAGGCTTACCGGAGCCGGAGCGTGGCCCCCTGCTAATCAAGAGGGAAACAAAGCCCAAGCAGTAAGGAAAACCCAGCACAGCCAATAATGAATAACAAAATTGTTTAAAAAAAGAAGTAAATCTTCCAGCAAAACACTTGGCCAACGATCCGATGGTAATTGGCAAAGTCAAGAGTCAATGTCAGAGCCACCTGATTTTCAGGCTCTGAGTGTGATAAATCTGGCAAAGATGAGTTTCTTCGAGGTTACAGGAGGTTTTTGTGGGTCAATAAGTTTCATCACCCAGGAGGTATAAATGTATATTAAAATAATTTTGGAGGAGATGTTGGGGATCATTTTTACAGGCCTTTGGTGAAACCGCGGGCAGTCCCCTCTGTTCGCTTGTTTTCAGCTGTCCCCCACCCCACCTCTAGATCTGTGCACTTGGCCTGCCAACTTGTATGTGGAAGAAGGCAGAGGTGGTGGGGACATATAAATTTGCTTTTTTGGAGACTAACAGGCTCCTAGTTTGGGCTACAGCTGGGACGGCCAGAGTCCCAAAATGTAGCCCACAATGTCTGAAACTGCAAGTATATTTCTGATGTCTATTTCAGCACCTGACTTTGAAATCTTCCTTTAATTCCGGTTCTTTCTGGTAGTTCACTGATTACCTTCCACAGTCTTCTGAGCTCCTGGACAGATTGCAGGGACAATTACCCTAGACTCCAGCCTTCTAGCTTATCTACTCCAGGGTTTCTCAACCTCAGTGCTGTTCGGATTTGGGGTGGATGATTCTTTGTTGTGGGGAGCTGTGCTGGGCCCTATGGGGTAGTTGGCAGCACCCCTGGCCTCTACTCACTAGATGTTGGTGACGTGTCTCAGGGTGACAACCAAAAGGTCCGCAAACGTTGCCATGTCCCCCCGGTGGGGAGAATCACGCCCAGCTGAGGGTCTGCCCTAACCCAGCTTCTCCTCCTTAGCGCCCGCCTCACCTGGTGCTCCTTGCACCTGAACATCTCCAGTGCTGGAGAACTCCCTCCTCCTCTTTGGAGACGGCTGATGCCGGGAAACTCGTCCTTAGCGTGAGTTCACAGCGTCTCTCCAGCTTGCCGCACCTGCGGGCGGAGTGGGCCTCTGCTGCTGCTCTGACCCCACTGGGCCCACCGCGTCCTTCTCCTCACTGCGCGTCTTCCGTATCGGCAGCACCTCCTCAGAGGCCAGGACCGCTCCTCCTCTCCCGTCCTCACTGATCTGAACATCCTCCAGGGTCCCCTTTATTTTTTATTTGTGTTTTTTCACTTTTCAGTGAAGCATAGTTGACTTACAGTGTTTCGGGTGTACGGCAAAGTGATTCAGTTATATATTTATATAGATACAGATAGATATTGAATAGATACATATTGAATATAGCTCCCTGTGCTATACAGTAGGTCTTTGTTGTTATCTATTGTGTATATAGTCATGTGTATCTGTTAGTCCCAAATTCCAAATTTATCTCTCTCCCCATCCCCACCTTTCCCCTTTGAGAAATATAAGTTTGCTTTCTGTGTCTGTGAGTCCGTTTCTCTTTTGTAAGTAAGTTCATCTGTATCACTTTTTTTTTGTAGATTTCATTTGTAGATATATCTGCTATCATATATTTGTCTCTCTCTGTCCGCCTTACTTCACTTTGAATGATAATCTCCAGGTCCATCCAAGTTGCTACAAATGGCATTATTTTAATTCCTTTTATGGCTGAGTAATATTCCACTATATATATATATACACACACACACACACACACACACACACACATAAAGTGTGTCTTCTTTACTCATCCGTCAGTGGACCTTGAGGTTGCTTCCCTGCTTCGTCCACTGTAAATAGTGCTGCTGTGAATGTAAGGGTGCATGTATCCTTCTGTGTTCCCTTTAAGCCTGAGAAAGTGAGAGACACAAGTGCTGAGCACTGATCAGAGGATCTGGTGAGCAAGGGGC
This sequence comes from Tragelaphus eurycerus, assembly GCA_935064755.1. NCBI lineage: Eukaryota > Metazoa > Chordata > Mammalia > Artiodactyla > Bovidae > Tragelaphus > Tragelaphus eurycerus. The sequence continues at coordinate 4,236,993 of CAKXYN010000023.1, forward strand.
ATTGTTTTCCAGAAGTTTCCACAGGTACATGCCTACATCACTTGGCCTTCTGGGGAAATGAAAGCTACAGTACAAGCAGCTGGCGGCTGCAGGTCGGATGTGCCCGGAAGGCTGGGACGCTTCAGACGCTGCCCCGACCCTTCAGAGAGCAGGCGCTGAGCGTGAGCGTGGAAGGAGGCCCAGTGCCTTCGGTGATGGTGCAGAGGCTGGGGCCGTTCCAGGCTGGAGCAGCTCGGGTTCTTCCTTGTAGGGACCTACCCTCAGAGGCCGTGCACCTCGGCTTGCCTCTCCTCTGGGATATTTGTAAAGACAGCATACAAGAGGCCATGAGCGTGAAACCACGCTCAGACTCCAGGTGAAGAGCCGACGGCACCCATGCCCCATGCGGGATCTCCCAGTCACCATCCACCTCGCCTGTCGACTTCTCTGGGCCGGAACCTCTCAACTCTAGCCAGACCAAACTGCAACCAAGTTTAGGAGCAAGTTCATAAGGAAAACATTATTCAGGCAAATCTCTGAAATCTCATTAGCTTAATCTGATTTGAGTTATCAAATCAACATACATCTATCTCTCTGTTACTCCTTTGGATGGCGCCTAGCACTAAGGCACCCAGGTATTCAGACAGGCATATTACATTACCATGGAAACGAGGGGGTCTGGTGGGTCAAGAACACACACAGGGCCTCCCAGCACAGCCCCCGGAGACACGGGGGAGAGGTGAGTCCTGACGGGAGAGCAGGCTCATGCCGGCATGAGTACCCACGGACAATGGTGATGACGGCAGGGTCAGCTCAAATGAACAGCCTGGAAGTTGCTTAAAACCACTTATCGTAGCGCCTAATATTTAACAGTAAAAAGTACAGGTAATGTTTGTAACAGTAACTGACAGATACACACCAAAGATTAACTGCAATTTCACAAAAGATTGTAAACATTTTGCACACTTGTCAGTCCTTTCTGTTAGGCAAAGTGCTCTTTTGATGACAAATTAACAGATACACACTTGAGTGAACTGTTTTCCGTCAACACACAAAGCCGTTTTAATTTGATAAACAATCATTTCTACCAAAATTGGAAATTGGATTCAAGTTTAAATTAGTGTTGATCCTCTAAAGGTTCAAAGAAGTATAGACACGTCATCTGCTCAGATCAAGGCGCTGCTGGAATCAGGCTGCTCGAGTGAAGGGAAAGCAGAGAGAAGGACATCACCGTGAACCAGGAGGAAGCAGGCAGGGCACGGCTTTTGAACGAATGACACAGATCAAGGACGCAGCATACACCAAACAGAATCAAACGAGCCAAGATGGCAGGCAAGCCAACGTCACTAGACCTCGATTCAGTACACACTCATTGTAGCACATCGGCAAGCTAAGTGACACACCCAGAGGGGCCGTGACAGTTCCAAGGCTGACCACCAAAGACCAAAACGTGGGTGGTGGCCCAATCTCTAGAAAATAGGAACTTTTCTCAAAATACTCGGAATTGTCCTGTTCATTAGTCTATGAAATTACCCGGCCCATGAAAGCTAACCAGCCTACGTTTCGAGGCTGCATTCGCCCTCTGCCACAGCCCACCCTGTCTGTGGAGTGTGACTCTCCCAAGGCTACTCTTGCTTTCTGAGACGGTGCAGACTCTGTCTGTGGAGAGTGTTTCTCTCTAGATAAATCCTCTTCTTACCTATCACTTAGTCTATCACACAGTTCCTTCTGCGATGAGACAGTAAGAACCTGAGCTTCCGTAGGTTCTAAACCAGGTATGTGATCTCAGCTGGAAGACCGTGGATTTCGCCAGGTTTGAGTCCCGGCACGTGGATTCAAGTCCCGATCTGAGATGAATGATTTCAATTATAGATACATAGTTGCTTACCCATTGGCTGCTCCAATTCAGTCATAACAATCCAGTTTCTTATCTTCCCAGTCTCTCCCCAGGCAGCATGCCCATGTGACCCCTTTTGGCCCTGGGACCTTAGTGAGAGTCAGCCTGTGATGGCTTCTGGGAGAGCTTCTGCCATCACGGCAAAGGAGCAAACGTGGATGGTGCCGCCTTCCCACCTCCTTCCTGCCTTGAACGCACATTCCACCCAGCTCTGGCACCATCTTGCAACCTGAAAGAAAGGCAAGAAATACACGGAGATGCCAGCCCTGACATTGCTGAGATGGGAAATGATCATTAGTGTCCGCCTCTGTCTTGTTACATGTGACAAGTCAACTCCTGTTTAAACCACATTTGTTTTAAACCGCTGTGAATAAGGTTTTTCTTACAGCCAGATAAATCCCTAACCAATATAAGAGGTTCTGGAAAAGGAGATGGGAACATATTGAAAGCAAATGTCATGTTTCATGTTTCTCTAACTACATCCAACAAACAGAATTTGTCTACAAACAGCGTTCACCACTTTTCTCGGATTTGCCAGGAGTCTTCTAGGGTTTCTCACAACCTCTCCCTGCTGCGGATTGTTCCCCAAGGAAGATGGGTTGATAATCCTAAAAAGCCTCTTGATGAAAGTGAAAGTGGAGAGTGAAAAGGTTGGCTTAAAGCTCAACATTCAGAAAACGAAGATCATGGCATCTGGCCCCATCACTACATGGGAAATAGATGGAGAAACAGTGGAAACAGTGTCAGACTTTATTTTTCTGGGCTCCAAAATCACTGCAGATGGTGACTGCAGCCATGAAATTAAAAGACTCTTACTCCTTGAAAGGAAAGTTATGAACAACCTAGATAGCATATTCAAAAGCAGAGACATCACTTTGCCAACAAAGGTTCGCCTAGTCAAGGCTATGGTCTTTCCTGTGGTCATGTATGGATGTGAGAGCTGGGCTGTGAAGAACGCTGAGCGCCGAAGAATTGATGCTTTTGAACTGTGGTGTTGGGGAAGACTCTTAAGAGTCCCTTGGACTGCAAGAAGATCCAACCGGTCCATTCTGAAGGAGATCATGCCTGGAATTTCTTTGGAAGGAATGATGCTAAAGCTGAAACTCCAGTATTTTGGCCACCTGATGCGAAGAGTTGACTCATTGGAGAAGACTCTGATGCTGGGAGGGATTGAGGGCAGGAGGAGAAGGGGACGACAGAGGATGAGATGGCTGGATGGCATCACTGACTCGATGAATGTGAGTCTGAGTGACCTCCGAGAGCTGGTGATGGATAGGGAGGCCTACCGTGCTGCAGTTCATGGGGTCGCAAAGAGTCGGACATGACTGAGCGACTGATCTGATCTGATTTGATCTGAATCCTTTCTCTGCCACTTTCTGCCTGGCTTTGGGCAAAAAAAAAAAAAAAAAAAAACCTCTCTGTGCCTCAGTTTCCTCACTTATAAAATGTAGAAATTGTAAGGATATTGTTTTTAGCTAGGGGGAAAAAACCTTGAAGCATGCTCCTAGGCATATATCCAGAGAAAATCATACTTGGAAGATATATACACCTCACTTGATAAAAGCCACTGGACACAATGGGAGACGATGTCCCCACACATCATACCTAGAGTGGAGTATTACCTCAGTGTTCATTACAGAACTATTTACAGTAGCCAAGACATGGAAGCAATCTAAGTGTCCCTCAGCAGAGGACTGGATAAAGAAGATGTGGTACCTATATATAATGGAATATTCAGTTCAGTTCAGTTCAGTCACTCATTCGTGTCCGACTCTTTGCGACCCCATGAATCACAGCACACCAGGCCTCCCTGTCCATCACCAACTCCCTGAGTTCACTCAGACTCACGTCCATCGAGTCAGTGATGCCATCCAGCCATCTCATCCTCTGTTGTCCCCTTCTCCTCCTGCCCCCAATCCCTCCCAGCATCAGGGTCTTTTCCAATGAGTCAACTCTTCGCATGAGGTGGCCAAAGTACTGGAGTTTCAGCTTCAGCATCAGTCCTTTCAAAGAACACCCAGGGCTGATCTCCTTCAGAACCGACTGGTTGGATCTCCTTGCAGTCCAAGGGACTCTTAAGAGTCTTCTCCAACACCACAGTTCAAAAGCATCAATTCTTCGGCGCTCAGCCTTCTTCACAGTCCAGCTCTCACATCCATACATGACCACAGGAAAGACCATAGCCTTGACTAGGCAAACCTGTGTTGGCAAAGTAATGTCTCTGCTTTTGAATATGCTATCTAGGTTGGTCATAACTTTCCTTCCAAGGAGTAAGAGTCTTTTAATTTCATGGCTGCAGTCACCATCTGCAGTCACCCCCAAAAATAAAGTCTGACACTGTTTCCACTGTTTGCCCATCTATTTCCCATGTAGTGATGGGGCCAGATGCCATGATCTTCGTTTTCTGAATGTTGAGCTTTAAGCCAACTTTTTCACTCTCCTCTTTCACTTTCATCAAGAGGCTTTTTAGTTCCTCTTCACTTTCTGCCATAAGGGTGGTGTCATCTGCATATCTGAGGTGATTGATATTTCTCCCGGCAATCTTGATTCTAGCTTGTGCTTCTTCCAGCCCAGCATTTCTCATGATGTACTCTGCATATAGGTTAAATAAACAGGGTGACAATATACAGCCTTGACAAACTCCTTTTCCTATTTGGAACCAGTCTGTTGTTCCATGTCCAGTTCTAACTGTTGCTTCCTGACCTGCATACAGATTTCTCAAGAGGCAGGTCAGGTGGTCTGGTATTCCCATCTCTTTCAGAATTGTCCACAGTTTATTGTGATCCCCACAGTCAAAGGCTTTGGCATAGTCAATAAAGCAGAAATAGATGTTTTTCTGGAACTCTCTTGCTTTTACAATGATCCAGTGGATGTTGGCAATTTGATCTCTGGTTTCTCTGCCTTTTATAAAACCAGCTTGAACATCAGGAAGTTCATGGTTCATGTACTGCTGAAGCCTGGCTTGGAGAATTTTGAGCATTACTTTACTAGCATGTGCTGCTGCTAAGTCACTTCAGTCGTGTCTGACTCTGTGTTACCCCATAGACGGCAGCCCACCAGGCTCCCCCGTCCCTGGGATTCTCCAGGCAAGAACACAAGTTGGTTGCCATTTCCTTCTCCAATGCATGAAAGTGAAAAGTGAAAGTGAAGTTGCTCAGTTGTGTCCGACTCTTAGCGACCCCATGGACTGCAGCCTACCAGGCTCCTCCACCCATGGAATTTTCCAGGCAAGAGTACTGGAGTGGGGTGCCATTGCCTTCTCCACTAGCATGTGAGATGAGTGCAATTGTGCGGTAGTTTGAGCATTCCTTGCCATGGCCTTTCTTTGGGATTGGAATGAAAACTGACCTTTTCCAGTCCTGTGGCCACTGCTGAGTTTTCCACATTTGCTAGTATATTGAGTGCAGCACTTTCACAACATCATCTTCCAGGATTTGAAATAGCTCAACTGGAACTCCATCACCTCCACTAGCTTTGTTCACAGTGGGCTTCCTAAGGCCCACTTGACTTCACATTCCAGGATGTCTGGCTCTAGGTCAGTGATCACACCATTGTGATTATCTTGGTTGTGAAGATCTTTTTTGTACAGTTGTTCTGTGTATTTTTGCCACCTCTTCTTAATATCTTCTGCCTCTGTTAGGTCCATACCATTTCTGTCATTTATCAAGCCCATCTTTGCATGAAATGTTCCTTTGGTATCTCTGATTTCCCTGAAGAGATCCCTAGTCTTTCCCATTCTGTTGTTTTCCTCTGTTTCTTTGCATTGATCACTGAGGAAGGCTTTCTCAGCCATAAAAAATGAAATAATGCCGTTTGCAGCAACAAGGATGGACCTAGAGATCGTCACACTGAGTGAAGTCAGAGCAGGACAGCTATCACACGGTATAGTTTATATGTGAAATCTAAAAAAAAAGTTCATTCTACAAATGAATGTATCTACAAAGCAGAAGTAGAGTTACAGCAAGTAGAAAACGAACTTGCAGGTGGCTGGGAGTAAGGGGAGCGGGGAGGGATAAATTGGGAGGTTGGGATTGACACCTACACACTGCTGTGTGAAAAATGGACAAAATAAGGACCTACTGCACCACACAGGGAACTCTACGCAGTATTCTGTAGTGGTCTATGTGGGGAAGGCAGCTTAAAAAGAGTCGCTACGTGTGTATGTAGCTGATTCACTTTACCGTACACCTGAAATTAACACGGCCATGTAAACCAACTATACTCCAATACAAAGCATTTTAAAATTTTACATTATTCTCTTATCAGGGGAAAGAAGCCTTTTCCATCACGCTGATCTTTAGCTTCCCCTGTATATTTTGTTAGGTGTTTTCTCTTCAATATACATATATGTGTCTAAGTGACAGAGTTCAGCAACCTTTGTTATAAATTTTTTAAATGAAATAAAGTCCTTATAACTGTCTGTAGGAACTCAGTAGGTGATGAGAATGATGATGCTGATAGAACGAAAGCTTGTAAATCACTGAGTCGCCCTGCACTTGACTGGAGTACGAGCACCACCGGAATCCCGATTCCCTGTAGGTGAATGCTATACCCCTGACCTAGGATTGCAGGGGTGGCGGGTTCATGCCGGCCATGTCCCACTTCCTCCACTGCAAAATCTCCCTCAGACATGATATGCTAAGTTACTGAGCCAGCCTTTGGAGGTGTGTTGGAGGAATACCAAGTCTCCCTTTGGTTTATCCACCACCATCCTGACCCCTCCTTCGTGTGTATGACCTGATTACATGGATCGTCGAGTATAATCAAACCTGATGGTGTAATAGCTTCCCTTTTCTCATTAAATTCCATCTTATCCAGTTTTGACCAAGATTCTCCAACATCTTGATCTTCGGCAATTTTAACTTTAATTTGTCTTCTGCATTTCTATTTGTCACTCATTTTGTATCATCTACAAATTTAATCTAGGTCAAATTTCCTTTCCCCTCCAGGTTGTTAATGCGCAATGTCTATTGGATAATACAGTTTCCTATACTGAGCCCTATGGGATCCTTGATTCTTATTCACATTCAGATTTAATTTAAGACGCCACTAATTGTTACTTGTACTGACCATTTGTCAACAGAACCCCAAACTATGTTACCGTCAAATCTCCCAGACCTCACTTCTTTAATTGCTCTATGAATTGCTTGGGTCAGAGATTTCATATCAAATAAATGTTGAAATGATTTCTGCTGAATTCCCCAGGGGCATTTCAAGTCCATAATTGTGTTCGGAAATGGCTGTCCTGGTATTAGGGAGAATAATTTGAGGCTTTTGAATCCGCCTGGCTCGTTGTTCATTAGATTCTCGTCCACCATGCGTGGACAGATCAATTTTCTTATTAAATTTCTTAAAGTCTTACCTGGAAGGGAAAGCAGACTCCGAGAATATTCATTTCCTGAGTCGCCATACTGATGCATCTTCCTCCGCATTTGGAGCCTTCCCAGACCTCAGGATTCTGGTTCTCTCCACAGCAGGTGCGATGGCTTTGAGGACCTCTGAAAGCCTGGAACATCTCCCACTTGTGTTTAAATCCTGGAGCTTACCTACTCTTTACCAAGTTAGTAGCTTGTAATTGCATTATCTTTTAATCCAGTGGTTCTCTACCTTGGCCAGTTTGCCACCAACCCCCGTCCCCAGCCCTTTTGTCCCAGGACACTTGGCAATGCCTAGAGACGTTTTCAGTTGTCACAACCCAGAGATGACAGATGCGGGCAGAGGTACTGACTTCAAGGGGGTAGGAGCCAGGAATGTGGCTGATCATTCTGCCAGGTGCGGGACAGTCCCCACACACGGGGGTTCTGGCCCCAAACGTCAGTGGTGCTGAGACTGAGAAACGTAGTGATATCTGAGCTTTTCTCAAACCTACCCCTCCTCTCCCCCATCACCACCATGCAAAGAAGATGGAGGAGTCAACCTAGTGGAGGAGTAAAGACACCTGTCCCCCACGACTGGTCACTCAGCTCTCTGGATGGCAGCATTACGTTGGGTGGGAGTGGGGATTGAATTAGAGATAGTTGATACTTACTTATTTGACTGTGTTGGATCTTTAGTTGCAGCATAAGAACTCAGTTGCTGCATGTGGGATCTAGTTCCCTAACCCGGAATCAAAGCCGGGGCCCCTGTATCAAGAGCACAAGGTCTTAGCCCATGGACCACCAGGGAAGTCCCTAGAAATAGTACATTTCTAAATCCTGTTTCAATTCTATCCCTCCCTCCCTTCTTCCCATCCTCCTTTCTTTCTTCCTTCAGTTCAGTTCAGTTCAGTTCAGTCGCTCAGTTGTGTCCGACTCTTTGCGGCCCCATGAATCACAGCACACCAGGCCTCCCTGTCCATCACCAACTCCCGAGTTCACTCAAACTCACGTCCATGTATTGTTGCTATTGTTTGAGTAAGGCTATTTTTTTATTACATGCACTAAGACTTAACTGTTTTCCGTGGAGAAGAAACTGTCCAGCCTAAACATGAATCTAAGCTGTACTTTGTCTGCAGAGCTACCATGCTTTTTATCTAGGTCATGCAAAACTTTAATGGGGACAGACATTGGGATTTGACACCTGGGTTTGCTACTGATGAGCTATGTGACCTTGAGCAAGTTTCTCAATCTTTCTGAGGCTTAGATTTTAAGGAAATAATGACATTTGTACAGTTGCTATGAGGATTTAATGAGATGCTGTATATTGAGAACTTAGCACATTTCTCGGTACTTTGCAAAGCACTCAGTTAAGGACTTAGTATAATGTTCACAGGGAGGGGAAAGCCTCGGTCACATTTCTGCTGTCTTTTGCACAGTGAACCATGGCTACCCAGTTCTCCCTCCAGCATTTACTGAGAAGTAGAGATAAACACCACAAGGGTGGACACCACAGGATGTCTCCCTTGCTGGTGGTCATGGTTTTCCCTTGGGCGAAGTCATTCCTCACCAGAAGTGTCAAAGAGAAACAAAGCGAAGCTAAGTCGCTGGTGTTGTCCGACTCTTTGCGACCCCATGGACTGTAGTCTACCAGGCTCCTCTGTCCATGGGATTTTCCAGGCAAGAATACTGGAGTGGGTTGCCATTTCCTTCTCCAAAGAGAAACAAAGTTGGCTAGCAATTAACAACAATGGTTTTTTAAAAAAATATATTTATTTATTTACTTGGTTACATTGAGTCTTAAGTCTTAATCATGCGGGATCTTTCATTGTGGTTGAAATTGCCAGGCAGTCCGTGTAAGATTCCGGGACCTCAATCTTGTTTTCCATAAACATCTCGCTCCATTAATCTAAAACCATACCCTTTGTTTCAAGTTCCTGGAATGTGTCCTTGGTCTGATCAGTTATCAGCACTCAGATCCAGGAAAGGGCAGTAATTAACTTCTGTTCCAAATGCCTGAGGAGAAAACAACTGGTGATCATTAATCTTTAGCCCATACGTCTGGTCCACTGCAAAATGGCCAGGGGGCATGAAAAAGGGTGGCAATTTAATCTGAGGACCAGTTCAGTACAGTTCAGTAGCTCAGTCGTGTCCAACTCTTCTTGACCCCATGAATCGCAGCACGTCAGGCCTCCCTGTCCATCACCAGCTCCCAGAGGTCACTCAGACTCACGTCCATTGAGTCAGTGATGCCATCCAGCCACCTCATCCTCTGTTGTCCTCTTCTCCTCTTGTCCTCAATCCCTCCCAGCATCGGGGTCTTCTCCAATGAGTCAACTCTTCGCATGAGGTGGCCAAAGTACTGGAGTTTCAGCTTCAGCATCATTCCCTCCAAAGAAATCCCAGGACTAATCTCCTTCAGAATGGACTAGTTGGATCTCCTTGCAGTCCAAGGGACTCTCAAGAGTCTTCTCCAACACCACAGTTCAAAAGCATCAATTCTTCGGCGCTCAGCCTTCTTCACAGTCCAATTCTCACATCCATACATGACCACAGGAAAAACCATAACCTTGACTAGATGAACATGTGTTGGTAAAGTAATGTCTCTGCTTTTGAATATGCTATATAGGTTGGTCATAACTTTCCTTCCAAGGAGTAAGAGTCTTTTAATTTCATGGCTGCAGTCACCATCTGCAGTGATTTTGGAGCCCAAAAATAAACTCTGACACTGTTTCCACTGTTTCTCCATCTATTTCCCATGAAGTGATGGGACCAGATGCCATGATCTTCGTTTTCTGAATGTTGAGCTTTAAGCCAACTTTTTCACTCTCCACTTTCACCTTCATCAAGAGGCTTTTTAGTTCCTCTTCACTTTCTGCCATAAGGGTGGTGTCATCTGCATATCTGAGGTTAATGAGATTTCTCCCGGCAATCTTGATTCCAGCTTGTATTTCTTCCAGTCCAGCGTTTCTCATGATGTACTCTGCATATAAGTTAAATAAGCAGGGTGACAATATACAGCCTTGACCAACTCCTTTTCCTATTTGGAACCAGTCTGTTGTTCCATGTCCAGTTCTAACTGTTGCTTCCTAACCTGCCTACAGATTTCTCAAGAGGCAGGTCAGGTGGTCTGGTATTCCCATCTCTTTCAGAATTGTCCACAGTTTATTGTGATCCACACAGTCACAGGAGGTGTATTCTTGCCACCTCTTCTTAATATCTTCTGCTTCTGTTAGGTCCATATCATTTCTGAATCTGAGGACCAAGATAAGCCATAAAGATGTTAAGTTAAACATCGTGGTCTTTAAACTGATTGGTTAGAAATGACACATTTTAAGGACAAGAGCCAGCCAAAATGTGTCAACCAATACTGTTGAGGATGTAAGTCCTGCCTTTTGGGGGCAGTTTACACCCTCTTTGTGTCTATGCTGAGAGCTTTGTGCTTCTCTCTAAAATAAATCCTATTCTCTTGCTACTGTGAGTGTTTGTGTGTTTGTAGAGTTCATTCTTTGGCTCCATGAACAAGACCTCAGATTCTGTTTCACCTGTGCTTGAGTTTGGTTAAGTTACTTAGTTGGGGAGCTGGACAGAGTCATTTATGGGAGATTTTTGTGGTTCTCGGGGGCCTTTTGCATCTTGTGAACCAAGGCCTTTCTCTCCTAGGAGGAGAGTCTCCAGGTGTCTTGCGGTCCTGATTGAAATGATAAATGCCTTCACCTTTCACTAATCCTCAGTCAACCAAGGGTGTGACGAAAGTCTTCTGTTGATAAATGGTTTCTAATTCAGGGAGAACATTACTTTTTAAGTCTATTTAAACATTCTTGCAAAAATAAAATAAAATAGTTTAGAAGTGAATAGGGCTTCCCAGTTGGCACTAGTGGTAAAGAACCCACTTGCCAATGCAGGAGACAGAAGAAAAATGAGTTCGATCCCTGAGTCGGGAAGATCTCCTGGAGGAGGGCATGGCAACCCACTCCAGTCTTCTTGCCTGGAGAATCCCATGGACAGAGGAGCCTGGCAGGCTATGGTTCATGGGGTTGTGAAGGGTCAGACATGACCGAAGCATCTTAGCAAGCGTGCAAGGTAAAAAAAAAAAAAAATTTCCCTCTCCCCCAAGTCTAGATCCCTAGTGTGGATTGTTATTAGTAGTTTGTCTGGTATTTTGTCAGAAAGCCCATCATGTATCCGTGAGGCTTGTACTCTTACTGTTCCCATTTTACAGACGAGGAAACCAAGGCCTCCTTCACATGCTCATGCTGGCTAGCTGGTGAGCAGTAGAGCAGGCGCGAGAGCCGGGCAGTCTGCCTGCAGGGCGTGTACTCTTACCCACAGCATGTGGTTTTTGTTTTCGGTCACACCACGAGTCACACAGGATTTCATTCCCTGACCAGGGATAGAACCCATGTCCCCTGCTTTACAGGGTGAATTCTTAACCACTGGACCACCAGGGAAGTCCCCACAATCGCATGTGTTAATGCTTTTCTTTTTTTTTTTTTTTTTTTTGCCATTGGAATCACATTCCAGCCTGAAGCTTGCTTTATTCCCTGAACAATACACCAGGAGTGTTTTCCTGTGGCTACAGAAATCTACCTTCTTCTGAGGAAATAGTGTCCCTTTATGTGAAGGTACTGTCGTTGACATAACCGGTCCCCGTTGGCTAGCTGTCATCGCCCACTTCTTGTTATTGCAAGTGACGTTGGGTTAAACATCCTTGTGCATGATCTTTGTATAAGTTTGCATCTCTAAGGTCTAGTCCTAAGAATGAAATTGCTGTGTTTAAACACATTGTCATTTTCAAATTTCCCAGAGGACACCTTTAAGATAGTGCTGTGTCACTGAGACCGGATGATGCCTCACTCATTTTGCTTTTGCCAGAAATATTTGGCCTTTCACCACAGACTTTGCAGGTGAAACACTGTGCTGCTCTCAGTTAATTAGTGTGCCGGCGCCACTGTGCCTGGGAAGACTCTCTGCGGTGCTGTATTGACTTTGAATTAAAGTTAACTGTTAATCCTTCTGAATGGAGGCGGGGGTGGCTTAAGCCTGCCTAGAGAGGGTCCCAATCATCTACCATAATTTCTAAATACAGGTGTAAATTTCATCACAACTCAGACTCTAAATCTCCCTTGGTGCTGAGGTTTATTCTTTATCTGAGGCTTAAATATCCAAGCAAGCAGGCTGAATTAACAGCAGAATTGGCCACAAGAACATTTTTTAATTGGAGGCCAAAGTCTATGACCTCTTAACTTTCCTATGTAGTCTAAAGAAGCCAGATAAACGAATTTTAATTTACTTTAAGAATAAAAATACCAAGGAATATCCTCCTAATTTGAAGATACTCTACCATTTGGGTCCCCCCACATACACCTAGTCTCAAGCAAAATTATCCAAGAATGAGCTTGGGGACAGGAAAATGTTAATAGCTTTAAATCGGGTTGCTTTGCCATTCAAGTATGTGTTTATCACTCAGTTGTGTCTGACTCTTTGCAACCCCATGGACTGCAGCCCACCAGGTTCTTCTGTCCATGGAATTCTCCAGGCAAGAATCCTGGAGTGGGTTGCCATTTCCTTTTCCGTGCCATTAAAGTAGTATGTATAAAAGACAAAAAAACGAAAAACGGAGACGGCCATGAATTTGTCATCATTCAGCTCTCAAATGTGGTGGCTGCGGTGACTTCCAAAGGACAGGGCTGATAAGATCTGAACCCCCAGGGTCAAAGGCCTAAGGGCAGGACGGTCTACCGTGCTTAAAGCAGTGAAGGGAAACAGCTGGGAGCTGGAGCCAGGCAGCACACCAGCTCAGAGCTGGTTTTTTTTCCCCTTCCATATGTGGATTTATTATCTGATTTCTCAAAAGTCTGTAATCTTTATGGAGAGCTAGGTTACGTTATATTTTTATTGGCAGTAGAATTTGTGATCTTTGTGAGTAAGGAGTGACCGAGCAGGAACACACCTATCCAGCCGGCACGTCCCCGGCTTCACCCTTCCTAACTCAGGCGCGAGCATTTACCTGACAAGACGCCGCCTGAGCTCGTCCTGCCCCCCGCTCCCTGTGTTTTCTGAGGCGGCTGCCTCCACCTGGACACACTGCCTTGAACTTCCTGCCCTCGCATGACCTTGATTCCTTCCGCAGTCCTCAGGAAATCAACGGGTCTCTCGCCGCTTCCTGGCACTTGGCCCCGTGACAGCCTTCTCGAGGTGCAGGCTTGGCTGGGACGGGCTCGTCCCCCCCGGCAGACCCGAGTAATTCACTCCCGGGGCACAGGTCTCCCCAGAGTGATCCAGGGTCCTGTGTTATTCTTGCTGCCCTTCTGGCAGGAATGCCATCCCCGCTTGCCCTCCTTGTGCAGACCCTTCAAGTGCCACTCCCGCAGGGGGCCCTCCCTGCCCCGCCCCGGGCCCCCTGCTGCAAGTCGCTGGTGGTCCCCAGCGCCTCCCAGCTGAACCTGTTACTGCCCTCCCATTGTTTGCTGGTGCTCCATCCCCCATTCAGACAGTGTGTCTCTTGAGGCGAAGACCAGTCTCAACCTGGAATCTATTTAATTAGTATTTGGCCTGGAAATGAGCTTCCTTTACCCAAGACAAATACCCACGGAAATGGCTGGAAGCCAAGTCACCTGCTTCAGTAATTGGCCGCAGGATCAGACTGTATTAAACTTGGTCACCATCCTGAACCTCAGTCCACACAACCTTGTGGGTTCATTTGCCAACCTTGGCTGTGTGTGTGTGTGTGTTTTAAGTCTTTATTGAATTTGTTACAATACTACTTCTGTTTTATGTTTTAGTTTTTTAGCCCGGAGGCATTAGAGATCTTAGCTTCCCCAACCAGGGATCGAACCCTCACCCCCTACTTTGAAAGGTGAAGGCTTAACCACTGGACGGGCAAGACCCCCAGACTCGGCTGCTCTCCTTTCTGCCCCCACACCCTTGCTCCTTCTCCGTCTTTAAGCCCCTCAGTTTCCTCTGAGTTCTCTTTGATTGTTTTCTTACATAAATAAAAATCCTGCCATTTATGTGTTGAATGAATCTTTTACACTCATTTGTATGGGTGGACTCATCAAGCTGCTATCTGTTGATGCCTGACAAATGTGACTGCACAAAAAAATGCATCGGCTCCTTTAATCCCTACAAAGACCCTGAAAGGATGGTATAAGTTGTCTTCAACTTTAAGAAGAGGAGGCTCAGAGAGTGATGGAAATCACCCTAGAAGCAAACGGCAGGGCTGGGCTGGATCCCAGGCCTCATGGAATCCAGAGCCTACGCTTGAACTTCCATGGGGGGCCATCACCCTTAGTGGGCCGGGCTGCGTTTTAAGCCTTATCTCAAATTTTGGTATAAAAGCATTTTTCTGCTACAGACATTTTAGGCATGGACTGAAAGAGAGATTATCTTTTTGGAGGGAAGAAGAGCGGGGAACACAGAGAGGTCCCTGAAATTGTAATTGGCTAAGATTTGGAGGCTTCCTCAAGATCCCATGTGTAGCCACAGGATGTTACACACAGGCCCCTGAACCACTAGGAGACCCTCGTCATTCCCTGTCCTGGGGTTACAGGGGACTTGTGTCCTTTTCCATCGTCTCTCCCAGCCCCTGAGATCTCACGCCAACCCACACTCCCTACCCACCATGGGCCCCTTCATTCCAGCGCTCATAGCAGCTGGTTTGGGAATCAGGCCCCTCACTCATCTTAAACCCAAACATCCCTTTTATCTGCACCCAAGATTCCTGGGCCTCCTTGGCTTTCTTTGAGGCTGCCCTGATAGCTCAGTTGGTAAAGAATCTGCCTGTGATGCAGAAGACCTGGGTTCAATCCCTGGGTTGGGAAGATCCCCTGGACCAGGGAAAGGCTACCCACTCCAGTATTCTTTGGTTTCCCTTGGGGCTCTGATGGTAAAGAATCCGCCTGCAATATGGGAGACCAGGGTTCGATCCCTGGGTTGGGAAGACCCCCTGGAGAAGGTAAAGGCTACCCACTCCAGCATTCTGGCCCGGAAAATTCCACGGACTGTATACTACATGGGGTTGCAAAGAATCAGACACAACTGAGCAACTTTCACTTTACTTTCAAGATTCCTGGGCGTCAAATATACTTGTACATGTGTGTGCATGCATTTCTACAAGTAATGATTACTCCTCTCGTTCCCAGTACGCCAACACAAACATACTCCCTGCCTCACCCCCTCCCCGGCTTCCCGAATGGCTCAGCAGTGAAAAATCCGCCTGCAACGCAGGAGGCGCAAGAGGCGTGGGTTCCATCCCTGGGTCAGGAAGATCCCCTGGAGAAGGGAATGGCAACCCACTCCAGTATTCTTGCTGGGAGAATCCCATGGAGAGAGGAGCCTGGCGGGCTACAGTCCATGGGGGTCACACAGAGTCAGACACGACTGAGCATGCCTGCACCCCCTCCCTGCCTCCCATCTGACATCTCCCTTTGACCAGGACAGTTCTCAGAGGGCCGGCCGCCCTGACAACACAGCCTCCTCAAGGGCTAAAAGGAGTTGAGGACATTTCCTGGGTCCCCACAGCACCACGTGAACAGCAGAGGTCAGAAGTGCGACAAACACCTCCTAGCGAGGAGGCTGCCCACCAGCTCAGGGGAGGCGTGTCTCCGCTGTGGGCTACGTGAACACTGACTTCGCTGGCGGCTCCATGGATGGGAATCCGCCTGTCAGTGGGGGCAGGAGACGTGGGTTCGACCCCTAGTCTGGGAGGATTCCACATGCCTCTGAGCAACTAAGCCTGTGGGCCACTCCCTGCTGAGCCTGTGCTCAAGAGCCCCTGAAGCCTGGAGTCTGTGCTCTGCAAGAAGTCACCACAATGAGAAGCCTGTGCACCGCCATGAAGGGTAGCCCCTGCTCACCCCAACTAGAGAAAGCTTGTGCAAAGCAGCAAAGAACCAACACAGCTAGAAATAAATACATAAATAAATTTAAAAAAAAAATTTTTTTAAAGCCACTTTAACACACATAGCCCTGAAGTCCAAAGAGAAGTAGGGAAAAGCCAACAGGAAATATATATATTTATCCCACTTAACTTGGCTTACAAACACAAGAGGTTGTCATCTTGTCCCTGGAACACAGCCTAGACCAGGCTCATTGGTCTCTGCTCTGAGCAATTTAATTTTTGAAAAATATTTCTTTCTTTCTTTGACTGGGATGGGTCTTGGTTGTGGCACATAGAATCTTTAGTTGTGGCACGTGGGATCTGGTTCTGGGACCAGGGATCGAACCCAGGCCCCTTGCATTGGGAGTGTGGAGTCTCAGCCGCTGGACCGCCAGGGAATTCCCTGCTCTGAGCTGTTGCGGTGGCTGCATCCATGAGGACCCTCTTGTGGTTGGCATCTTCAGAAGGTCGGTTTCTGGTTGTCAGTTCCAGCTTTGCAGCCGAAGAACTTCCGTCCGTCTCCTGTCTATAAACGCGGTCTGTCTGGGAGAGCGCGGTGACGGGGAAAGGAGGGAATGCTAAGCAGTTAGAGAAAGACCAGCTGAGTACGGGATGAGGGTGGGGAAGGGAGTCTACTTCTCTCCAGACAAGCTCCAAAGGCAGGCAGCTGTGATGGGATTTTTCTGAGCAACTTAGATTCCACCAATGAGGCATTGGTGGGGAAAAGCACTAGAGTTGAATAACCTTCACTGGGACCTTGAGCACAGTCTGTCATAAATTAGGAGAAAGACTTTATTTCGGGAGGATGTGGGGGGATGTCTCCACATGTGTCTCGTTCCCCCCAAACCCATCGACTTGCCCCCGCTCTCTAGAGAGCATCTGTCTCCGGGGGCTGCCCCTTCCCCCCCACAGCACACACCCACTTTATCCCAGTCACCACGCCATCATGCCGTGGCAGCATCGGAGCCCACCGTGATTTCCTGCTCTGCGATCGTGCGTCCCCAGGACCCCGAGCTTTGGGAACCCACGCCCTCAGGCTCAGTCCTTGGTGGCATGCTTTCCGCAGCGTCCTCAGCAAACCCGCCGTGGCAGCAAACAGAGGCTTGTCACGGGCACCTGTCACCCAGTTCTCACCACGAGGCCACTGCCACCTTGACGACACCGTGAGACTCCACAATACTCTCCCGGGCTGGAGTTTGGGGTGGAGTCCAGTGCAATGGAGAAAAGAGGAGTTTACCAAAGATCAACCTAAACTCAACTGCACAGAGAAGCTGTGATGTCCCAGCAGTTTCTGGAAAGCACAAGAGACTGGGGTGGGTGAGGGGACCCCTTCCTAATAGAAGCTACACAAGGCGAGCGTGTCTGTGGCTGTTAAAGGCCGTGTGGGGACAATGACCAGACAAGTCCAGGGTGACTTGGGTGGATCGGTTCTTTTTTTGTTTTGATTTTATTCATTTTGGCTGGGCTGGGTCTTCCCTGCTGCACTCGGGCTTTCTCCGGTTGGGGCGCACAGCTGCTCTCTGCGGCGGCTGCTCCTGTTGCAGAGCGTGGGCTCGAGCTGTGCAGACTCAGTAGTGGAGGCACACGGGCTTAGTTGCCCTGCAGCGCATGGAATCTCTCCGCACCAGGGACTGAACCTGTGTCCTCTGCACTGGAAGGCAGATTCTCAACCAGTGGACCTCCAGGGACGTCCCTGGATCAGCTATTAATGCTGGAGAGATTTTGGGTCGCAGACAGGCATCTTCTAATGCTGATGAGATTCTGGGTCGAGGACAGGCGTCTTGGTGCGATGGGAAAGACTGATACCGAATGTGAAGGTCCGGGTTGGCATCCCAGTTCCTTCACTGAACGGCTGGATTCTGGGGGGCCATCCATTGTACTGAGCCTCAGGTTCCTGATCTGTAGTATGTGAGCTCGAATGCCTTCCTGGCACATACAAAGGGTAGGTGAGAGGCACAGATAAGCTAAAATATTCTAAAGGCTCTATTACAAGTCATGACACCGTGTCCTCAGTAGCACATCCCAGGATGCACGTTTGAGTGGAAGGCAGGGTGGGCTGCAGGATCCCCCGAGGACCACACATCTCACAGATAGCCTGGAGAAACATCCCGTGGGCTTAGGCAAATTTGCCTAACTTCACTGATTTATTAATCTTAGGGTTTCACGCTGAGTTACTTTAATTCCCTGAGCCTCAGTTTCCCTGTCTGCAATGTGAATGATCACAGGGAATCTGAAGATTATCACGCCTTCTGTCTAAGGCGCTTGGCATATGCAGTAGATACTCAAGAATCGCTGGGTGCTTCCTTTTCTGAAGGCACTGGGGAAAGAGGCACCAGGCTGTTGTTTTCCAACATTTGGAGGGCTGTCATGAGGAAGTGAGTAAACTTTTGATGTGTTGCTTGCAAAACCAGAAGCAGTGGGTGAGAGTCCCAGGGACCTCTGTTCGATAGGAGGTGAGCCATTTCGGTGTTGTTCCACAGAACACACTGCTCCATGACGTTAGAAAAGAGCTCCCTGACGTGGGAGACAGAATGGACTGGAGTTCCCTTTCCACTCCAGAATGCTGTGATCTGTAACATATGTTCCTTTAATTCCCTAATGTATGTTTTCACGCAGAGATAAGACGTGTGAAGGCGATCCCGTAGACTCTTATGACAGCCACTCCAGTGTACATACGTCTTCAGCAAATAAAGTCTGTCAGCTCTACTTCAGGAGCAGTCGTTTAGGAAATTCTTCTGCCACCTTTTCTGTAGCAAGAATAGCAACCTTAATGTCTTTGCTGAAAAGCTAAAGCCCAGGCAAGTCAGGTTGCTGCTGCTAAGTCACTTCAGTCGTGTCCGACTCTGTGCGACCCCATAGACGGCAGCCCACCAGGCTCCCCCATCCCTGGGATTCTCCAACAACACTGGAGTGGGTTGCCATTTCCTTCTCCAATGCATGAAAGTGAAAAGTGAAAGTGAAGTCGCTCAGTCGTGTCCGACCCTTAGCATGGACTGCAGCCTACCAGGCTCCTCCGTCCATGGGATTTTCCAGGCAGAGTACTGGAGTGGGGTGCCATTGCCTTCTCCGCAAGTCAGGTTAAAGATGGCCAAAATCAGACTCTGCCCCTGGGCATTTGGAGGAAGCTAGCCTTGGCACATTGCGATCTAGGCAAATTACACCCTGCCCATCCCCTGTATTGTCGCTTATTTTTTCAATCATACAGAGAAGCACAGAATAAGATGTACCCCATTATACACCAGGCAGGTTTAAGAACTCTTCACTGTGTCTTGTTTGCTTTAGATCTCTAAAAGAGCTTCTCTACTATTTCTTTGTTTTTCTATTTTATTAATTTTTCTCCTGAGTTTATGATTTTCTTTCCTGTTCTTTTTGGTTTTCTCTGCTGTCCTTTAAGAATCTTACATTTAAAAATTCATTTCTTTTTACATCTTTTTTTAAAACTTTATTCTTTTATAAAATTTTATTTATTGACATGTATACACTGCTACCTCGGTGGCTCAGATGGTAAAGAATCTGCTTGCAATGTGGGAGACCTGGGTTTGATCGCTGGGTCAGGAAGATCCCCTGGAGAAGGGCATGGCAACACACTCCAGTACTATTGCCTAGAGAATTCCATGGACAGAGGAGCCTGGTGGGCTACAGTCCATGGGGTCGCAGAGGGTCGGACCCGACTGAGAGACTGACACTCTGCCCTCCCCACCGCTGCGTTTCCTCACGCGCGTGTTTATTTCTGGCACTGCTGCGCTTACTTACGCCTGTGTTTATTCTGGCCGCTCCGGGTCTTCGCGGCTGCAGGCGGGCTCTCTCCAGGCTCCGAGAGCAGACCTTCTCACTGTGGTGGCTCCTCTTGCTGCAGAGCACAGGCTCCGGGAGCACGGACTTCAGTAGTTGCAGCTCGCAGGCAGAGTCGTTTGGACTTGCTGGCTTCAGTAGTTGCATCCCATGCGGATAGTTGCTCCGAGACATGTGGAATCTTCCTAGACCGGGGATTGAACCCGAGTCTCCTGCATTAGCAAGTAGATTCCCATCCACTGCGCCACGAGGGAAGTCCTATCTTTATTTTCTTAATGTGACTATAATGCTATAGATTCACTTCCAAGTATCACAATGTGTGGTTCTATTATTTAGATCTAATTCTAACTATCGTGTCACTTCCATCGTGGTATTATCTTTAACCCATGCGTTCTTTAGGAGTGCCTGCTTTAATGTCCGAGTATGTTAAAATTTTCAACTGATTTTTCATTTAGTTGCTTTTAATAATAGAAGCATAGATGGGGAAACAATGGCTGACTTTATTTTTCTGGGCTCCAAAATCACTGCAGATGATGATTGCAGCCATGAAATTAAAATACACTTACCCCTTGGAAGGAAAGTTATGACCAACCTAGATAGCATATTCAAAAGCAGAGACACTACTTTGTCAACAAAGGTCCGTCTAGTCAAGGCTATGGTTTTTCCAGTAGTCATGTATGGATGTAAGAGTTGGACTATAAACAAAGCTGAGCACCAAAGAATTAATGCTTTTAAAGTGTGGTGTTGGAGAAGACTCTTGAGAGTCCTTTGTACTGCAAACAGATCCAACCAGTCCATCCTAAGGGAGATCAGTCCTGAATATTCACTGGAAGGACTGATGTTGAAGCTGAAACTCCAATACTTTGGCCACCTGATGCAAAGAGCTGACTCATTTGAAAAGACCCTGACGGGAAAGATTGAGGGCAAGAGGAGAAGGGGACGACAGAGGATGAGATGGCTGGATGGCATCACTGAGTCGAAGGACATGAGTCCTAGTGAACTTCGGGAGTTGGTGATGGACAGGGAGGCCTGGCGTGCTGTAGTTCATGGGGTTGCAAAGAGTCAGATACAACTGAGCGACTGAACTGAATAATAGAAGCTTTTGAAAATCATGTCTTTATATGTAATTTCTTAATTCTTCATGTGTCCTTTTTTAAAAATTTTATTTTTAACTTAATGTGTTCTTTAAAGGATGCTGCTGCTGCCACGTAGTCACCTCACTCGTGTCTGACTCTCTGTGACCCCCATGGACTGGAATTCTCCGGGCAAGAGTACTGGAGTGGGATGCCATGCCCTCATCCAGAGAATCTGCCCAACCCAGGGATTGAACCCAGGTGTCCTGCATTGCGGACAGTTTCTTTACCACTGAACCACCAGGGATCTTCTTTAAGGGATACATGCTATCTATTTTTAATGGAAGCAGACCTCTGTATCTGTGTTTCTTAAATTAAAAAAAAATTTTTTATCATGTTGAACAAATCTTCCGTGGATTATCTGATCATTGCTTACTTGATCTGGCCCTTTCTAATAAAGATGTGTTAAAAACCTTCCTCACTGTGTTTTAGATACTTTCTGATTCTTTAGGCTTTTATGTAGTTCAGGGTTTTATGGTAAGTGCATAAAAGATTATGCTTACTGTACCTTGTGGATTATTTTTTAGCATGATGCAATACCTTTCTTTATCCTGACTAACTTAAAAAAAAAATCCTATTTGTCATTAATACTTTAAAGCTTCATTTGATTAATATATGCCTTGACTATCATTTCCTAGACTTTTCTTTTTAACCTTTCAATGTTCTAGAAAAATTTCTGGATTTGGTTTGTTGTTCATGTGGTTTAATCCAATCGGATGGTCTCTGTCCTTTAATAGGCAGGTTGATTCAATTTATATTTATTGTGATGACTGCTATTACATTTAAAACTCATTTCCACTTTCTGGTTTCTCTTTATCAGCTTTTACTTTTCCTCTCTTTCTTCTTCTCTGCCTTCTGTTGAGCTAACAGTTTTCTATGTTCTCTTTATTTTCTCCTCTTCTTTCTGATTCTCTTGATGGCGTTTATTTTCTATATGTAAACTTTTATTTATTTATTTTTGGCCATGCTGGATCTTTGTTGCTGTGGAGGTTTTTTTCTAGTTGTGGCAAGAGGGGGCTGCCCTGTGGTTGTGGAGCACCGGCTTCTCACTGTAGTGACTTCTCGTTGCGGAGCCGGGGTCCCAGGGTGCGGGGGCTCAGCAGCTGTGTCAGGGGCCTTCAGAGGTTGCAGCTCCTCTAGAATGCAGGCTCGGGGTTGTGTTGCACTGGCGTAGTTGCTCCGAGGCACGTGGGATCTTCCTGGACCAGGGATCTAAGAGCCCACGTCTCCTGAAGTGGCAGCAGACTCCTGACCCCTGAGCTACCAGGGAAGCCCCTCTTGATGGTATTTCTGTTCCTTTAGCCTTCATGTTATTTTTCAGGGCTAAAGATTTTGTTTATCTTTGATGTTCCTCAGTTTCGCAAAGATATGTCTATGTATGGATTGAATTTTATTTTTCTCGGTACATAGAGAATATCTTTAAGTGAAAATGAAAGTCGCTTAGTCATGTCTGACTCTTTGCGACCCCATGGACTATACAGTCCATGGAATTCCCCAGGCCAGAATACTGGAGTGGGTAGCCCTTCCCTTCTCCAGGGGATCTTCCCAACCCAGGGATCGAACCCAGGTCTCCCGCATTGCAGGTGGATTCTTTGCCAGCTGAGCCACAGGGAAACCCAAGGATACTGGAGTGGATAGGCTATCCCTTCTCCAGGGGATCTTCCCAACCCAGGAATCAAGCCAGGGTCTCCTGCATTGCAGGAGGATTCTTTACCAGCTGAGCTCTCAGGGAAGCCCGAGACCGTGGCCTCATTCAGTTCTGGAGTTTCTCGTGGTTTCTCCTCTCTCATACTGTCTCCGGTCTCTACTGGTGCGTGTGAGAGTCTCTCCATCGCTTCTGTCTGTTTCTGTCTCAGGCTCTGTTTCTCTGTCCTTCTTTATGGTATCACCTTCACTTACTCTTTGCCCGCTTCTTCTTTTTCTGCTGTGCTGGGTCTTAGCTGTGCCATGTGGGATCTAGTTCCCCGATCAGGAGTCACACCTCGGCCCCCTGCCCTAGAAGCATGGAATCTCAGCCACTGGACCACCAGGGAAGTCCCTCTTGGCCTGTTTCTAGTCTAGACTTTATCCTATTTATTGAGTCTTTAATTTTAATCACCATATATTTTTTATTTTTCAGATTTCCTACTGCTTATTTTTCATACCCTCCTGTTCTTTATTCACTGATGCTTGGTTATTGTCTTATCATATTTTATTAATGCCCATGAATGATTTTCTTCATTGGCCTTTAAGGAGCCTAAGCATAATGAGTTTAAAAATCCTTTTTATTTAGTTATATTGTTTTAATTTCTAATTGAATGAATGAATGAAATTGATCTTCCTGATATTGATTTTTCCACTTAGAGTTCAAGTTCCTAATTTTGTTTCCTAGGCTCCTGTTTTGTGGGCAGTTTCTCTCTCCCTCTGGTAGTTCTGCTACTGTCTCCTTTGGCTCCCACCCTCCACATCCCCATAGCAAGCAACGCAGAGCCAGAAACCCCCAGGCCATCTCAGAATCAGGCAGCAGCTGAGCTCAGGTCCTCTTCAAAGGGTGCACCTGGGTCTCCCACCTTCCCCTCTGGATGTCAGCTATGAGAAAACAGACACTTTCTCAATTGCGGCAGCTTTTCCCGAAAGGGGAAGCCCCCCTCGAGCTCTGCCTTTAGGGGGGTCCCGTTTCTGTTCCCCACCATATTTGGTGTCTTTGCTCAGTCGCCAAGTCATTCTCAACTCTTTGCGACCCTGTGGACTGCAGCACACCAGGCCTCTCTGTCCTTCACCGTCGCCTGGAGTTTGCTCAAACTCAGGTCCATGTTGTCAGTGATGCCATCCAACCAGCTCGTCCTCTGTCGCCCCTTTCCCTCCTGCCCTCAATCTTTGCCAGCATCAGGGTCTTTTCCAGTGAGCTGGCTCTTCGCATCAGTGGACCAAAGTATTGGAGCTTCAGTTTCAGCATCAGTTCTTTGTACTTGACACTAACTTAAAATACTTAATATTTAGATTCCACATGTAAATGATATCATACAGTATTTGTCTTTCTTTCTCTGACTTATTTCATGAAGCTTAATGCCCTCCATGTCCATCCATGTTGCTGCAGATGGCAAAATTTTATTCTTCTTTATGGCTGAGTAGTATTCCCTAATATATATATATCACATCTTCTTTTCAATTCATCTGTTGATACTTAGGTTGCTACCATAGTTTGACAACTGCAGATAATGTTGCTATGAACATCAAGGTGTGTGTATCTTTTTAAATAGAACAAACTAGTGAATATAATGAGAAAGAAACTGATTCACAGAGAACAAACTAGAGTTTGCCAGTGGGGAGAAAGAGGAGAGGAGGGGAAATATAGGGGTAAGGGTCTCAGAAGTAGAAACTACTTGGTATAAAATGAACTATAGAGATATATTATACAACTTGGGTAATATAGCTCATACTTTATAATAACTGTAAATGGAATTTATAACTTTTAAAGATTGTTAATCACTAATCAAATCAGTCAATCCTAACCAACATCAATCCTGAATATTCATTGGAAAGACTGATGCTGAAACTGAAGCTCCAATACTTTGGCCACCTGATGTGAAGAACTGACTCATTAGAAAAGACCCTGATGCTGGGAAAGATTGAAGACAGGAGGAGAAGGGAACGACAGAGGATGAGATGGTTGGATGGCATCACCGACTCAGTGGACATGAGTTTGAGCAAGCTCTCGGAGTTGGTGAAGGACAGGGAGGCCTGGCACGCTGCGCCCATGGAATCAGAAAGAGTCGGACACAACTGACTGACTGAACAAGAACAAATATGTATAACTGGTTTACTTTGGGACTGATTTACTCTGAAAGTATCACAACATTGTAAATCAACTATACTCCACTAAAAATTTTCTAAAAAATGAAAAAATTAAAATTGTGAATCATTATATTGTTTACCTTTAACTTATGTAATATTGTATAGCAATTCCAATTTCAATAAAGGTGCAAAAAAGCCAATAGTATTTATTACTGTTGTGCTCTGTGACGTCTTCAGCTATAACATATTCACGTCAAGCTTGCGTGTCACAGACATCACCCGATCACGGGTGCAGGAGAAGCTTGTCCACCATGCATAACCTGGACGCTGGTGAGCATCAGGCAGGAACATCAGTGTTCTTTGCCACCCACATTTTCCCACCAGAACTTTTAATAAATACAAAGTACACTGACTTGCATTTCATCTCCCTTCATTTTTCTTCATTTGCATGTATCAACCAGAAGCAGGCAGCAGAAAATTCAAATGTTTGGACCATTTAGAGACTGGATAATCAGTTCTTAAATGTGCAACCTACTTGCTTTTCACAGAATTTTTAAGTGGTGATGGGGCCGGTGTTTCTGAAGGAAAATAATATAAGGAAATTAGAAGTGTAATATATTGATTTATTATAGTTAAAGAATTCTGAACCAGCGAATCGGAACCCAGCGCACTTTGGCAAATTCCAAAGGACAGAGGCAAACAGCTTCTTCCATGTGGACCTTCAATAGGGTTTTGCAATCTACAATTTATTGCTGTGCTCTGGCTTTTAATACTTTTTGTTATTAATGTTCCAGTTTTCTCCTGCTACAGGAGCTTCACTCATCATTCTTAATGTTTCTGCATTACTTGGAACTGTCAGAAGTCATTTCCTTGTGGTTAGAGGCACAAATAGCTTCAGCCTTCCTCAGGGGGTCGCCAGGTCCTACCTCAGCCCTCTGCCGGGGAAAGGGCCGAGTGAAGAACCACTGGGGAGACGGCGAGAGGCTGAGCGCCCAGCAGCAGCTAAGAATGGCAGCGTTTGGGGGAGAAATGAGCTCAAAGCCATCCAAGTGGTAGCTACCGCCGAGATGTTTGCAGCCTGGGCCCTGGCTGACTGCCTTCAGATGCTGCTTGCTGCTTTGGAAACATTGAGCAGAATATTCAAGCAATTTATTTTTATTCACGTTTACCCAACAAATGTATTTCTTGAGCACCCACTCTCGGCAGGAGACTTTTATGTTCACGACTTCCTATGATCTCTCCTGGAGACTGTAAGGAAACGGGCAGGGTCGGAACTGGCACGTGGAGAGACAGGGTGAGGAGCGGGGGCCGATAAAGTCGGTGTGAGCGCGGGCAGCGCCTTAAACGAGCTGTCACAGAGCGCATGCGTCGGGGGGGGGGCGTATCCTTCTGCGTTACCTTGAGGTCAAGGCTGATGTTCGGTGGATGAGGTCACAGCTCTGTCAGCTGACCAGGAGAAGACGCGCCTCACGCAGGCTCTAGAGGAGCCTCGGGCCCGCAATCTGAGGCTTGACTCATCCTCCCCAGAAGGATCCCAGGCACCCCCCTCATTCCTACTCTCCCAACCTATGAGACCACCTAAGCCAGCTGGTGCAAATTTAAACCCCAAAACTTCAAGCAAGCGATGGAGGGGAGCAGCGGCCTACAGCCAAGCGGGCCCAGCGCCTGGCAGCGTCAGCAGCTCCGAGGAGCTTGTTAGAGACAATGTCGGCGCCCACCGCGGGGCTTCTGCACCAGAATCTGCATTCTAACAAAACCCCCGAGTGAGTCCTGTGCACAGTCAAGGATTCAGAAGCGCTGACCTGGGGCACCTCTGTGAGTGGGGAGGGCTTCCCCGCTGGCTTAGCGGGAGATAATCTGCCTGCCATGCAGGAGATGTGGCTTCAGTCTCTGAGTCAGGCTCCCCTGGAGGAGGAAATGGCAACCACTCCAGTATTCTTGCCTGGAGAATCCCCATGGACAGAGAAGCCTGGCGGGCCACAGTCCATGGGCCCGCAAAGAATCAGACACGACTGAAGCGATTGCACGTGCATGTACGTGGGTGGGGAACAAAGTGCCCATCTTCCCCCCAACTCCACCCTATCCCGCCCCAGGCTTCTCCACACACCTCCCCAAGCACTCTTCCCTGATGCTGACTGCCATAGGCAGGGAGGGATGTTGTGGGATCGCTCCAAGGAGGAGGTGGGTGAGGAAGGCCCTTCTCCAGGAAAGGCGTTTGGCCCACCGTAAAGCCCAGGTGGGAAGGTCGGGTTCTTGGCATTCTGGCAGCTGAGAGGGCTGGAGTGAAGGGATCTCTTGCCCAAGAAATATCCCTCCTAAGAGGAATTCCTGACCTGACCTACCTCATGGACACCCTTTGTCCCACGCAGGAGGCAGCCACTCTTAAGTTAGCGAGGCCCGGCTGCCCACTGGGGTCACCTGGGCTCTTTTAAAGTGCACCATCAAGTCCCACCTGCAAGGGCTCGCTTTCAAATGGTGGGGGATGGGACCCTGGTTATTAACGGAAACCCTGAGTATTCAAAGTGCCCATGCTGTTCTCATGGGTTGCTAGGGCTGAAACCCACTGGGGAAGGCAAACTTAGAAAGTTAAATATAGAAACAGAAGTTAGGAATGCAGGGGCTTTCCTGGGGGTCCAGTGGCTGAGACTCCACGCTCCCCACGCAGGGGGCCTAGGTTTGATGCTTGGTCCGGGAGCCGATCCCACACACGACAGTGAAGGTCCGGAGTGCCGCCACTGAGACCCAGCGCAGCCAAGTAAATAAATACTTAAAAAGCAAAGTTAAAAACGCAAAACCCTCGGCCTGCTCTAACTGCTTCCTGCCACTGCGGGCCTCTCCCTCCTCCTCCCCTAGCTCCCCATTTGGCCAAAGCTGGAGACAGTGATGGAGGGGCAGAGAAGGAGGCTCCAAACGTGACGGAGGCTCCCAGGGTTCAGGTCCTGCAGGCAGATATCCTGGCACACCTGCCGCGGCCAGAGAGCTGGGTGCAAGTGTGATGGGAAAACCAACCGGCCCTGGAGGGAACCGGGTATGGCTCACCCAGCCCCCGGCCCAGGGCGCCCCACTCGGAGAGAGCCAGGGAGAGCTCTGCCAGCTGTGTGGCACCCCACGCCCATGGTTCTTTTTAATCTTCAGCAATTTGTTTTTAAAATTTCCTCTTAAACCCCTTAATCTCCCTTCTACATTTTAGCTGTCAAGAGTCTCCTCTGGGATTCTCATTTTGCAAGTTACCATCCCCTGCCTGAACTATACAAATTTGTTATTTTGACTTTTTTTTTTTTAATTTAACCAATTTCAGACTGACATTTTGAACTAGCGAAGCCCATCCCCATGGAAAAGAAATGCAAAAAAGCAAAATGGCTGTCTGGGGAGGCCTTACAAATAGCTGTGAAAAGAAGAGAAGCAAAAAGCAAAGGAGAAAAGGAAAGATATAAGCATCTGAAAGCAGAGTTCCAAAGAATAGCAAGGAGAGATAAGAAAGCCTTTCTCAGCGATCAATGCAAAGAAATAGAGGAAAGCAACAGAATGGGAAAGACTAGAGATCTCTTCAAGAAAATTAGAGATACAAAGGGAACATTTCATGCAAAGATGGGCTTGATAAAGGACAGAAATGGTATGGACCTAACAGAAGCAGAAGATATTAAGAAGAGGTGGCAAGAATACACAGAAGAACTGTACAAAAAAGATCTTCACGACCCATAATTACGATGGTGTGATCACTCACCTGGAGCCAGACATCCTGGAATGTGAAGTCAAGTGGGCCTTAGAAAGCATCACTGTGAACAAAGCTAGTGGAGATGATGGAGTTCCAGTTGAGCTATTTCAAATCCTGAAGGACAGTGCTGTGAAAGTGATGCACTCAATATGCCAGCAAATTTGGAAAACTCAGCAGTGGCCACAGGACCACATGAGATGGCTGGATGGCATCACCAACTCGATGGACGTGAGTTTGAGTGAACTCTGGGTGTTGGTGATGGACAGGGAGGCCTGGCGTGCTGTGATTCATGGGGTTGCAAAGAGTTGGACACGACTGAACTGAACTGAATCCATCAGAGACCACTTACCTGGACACACGTGGGTGCGTGCGTGGCATTAGGGTGGGTGGCGGGCATCCTGCATTCATCTGCTTTCCAGTGGGCCATGGGAAGAGGCTGTGGGTATGCCCAGCTATGCCAGGCCCTGCGTCAGCCCAGACTGATTCCTTCTGTGTAACCAAGGCAGATGTGGGAACCCAAACCGCTGATTCTTCGACCTCAGATATCAGGGCATCTGGATGACCCCAGTTGTAAGGCCTTGAGCTTTTCTGTAAGTTCACCACTAAAGTGTAAATACTCCTGAGAAAAGAGATGGTAAGCCCCTGAGAGTTACTGTTTTTGCATATTTGCCTACGAGCTATGTCCTCAAGGCAGGAGACCCCAGAACGACCACCCGGGCCCCAGGAAACCTGGGAGACCCTCCATATAAGAGCGCTGAGGAGTGGCAGAGAGAGGGTGCCCAGAGCGTTTTCTTTTCGTTTTGTTTCGTTCGCTTGTTTCTCTTTCTGTAAAATGCAGAACTTCCTAGACAGGACCAAGATCGATTGTTGCTGAGGTAGGGGGAGTGATGCATAAAAAGGGAGAGGATTCTTAGAGCAGTAAAACTATTCTGTATGACACCATCGTGGTCAATACCGGTCATTATCCGTTTATTAAAACTCATACGTACAACGCCAAGAGTGAACCCTGCTGTAAACTGTGGACTTCGGGCGATAACTTTGTGTAATGTGGATTCATAAATTGTGACAATTATACAGCTATGCCGACTTCCCTGGTGGCTCAGATGGTAAAGAATCTGCCTGCGATTCAGGAGATCTGGGTTCGATCCCTGGATTGGAAAGATCCCCTGGATGGCAACCCACTCCAGCATTCCTTCCTGGAGAAACCCCATGGACAGAGGAGCCTGGTGGCCTGCAGTCCATGGGGTCACAAAGAGTCGGACACGACCTAGTGACTAAGCACGCACACAACATACGACTCTGCAGGAGATGCGGGTGGCGCAGGGGCAAGAGTCCACCTGCCAGTGCAGGAGGCGTGGGTTTGATCCCTGATTTGGAAAGATTCCCTGGAGAAGGAAATGGCAAAACACTCCAGTATTCTTGCCAGAGTAATTCCACGGGCAGAGGAACCTGCCGTGGGGTCAAGAGTCGGACAGAACTCAGTGACTAAGCAACAAAATGCTGCTATGCTTCAGGGAGGCGGGGCTCTGATGGTCGGGGAGGTTGTGTGTTTGTGAGGGCAGGAGAAACGTCTAGCACTCTCTGCTCGATTTCACTGTGAACCTAAATCCAGCTTCGGTTTGGTGTGGGAAACGGAAGGGAGAGGGGGCATGCAGATAGGGTGCATTTCTGGTTTGTTTGTCCCTCCCCCACCATGCAATGAGTAAATGACTTCATGAAGATGAAATGGAAGGTGTGAACATCGAGCATCCTAGTCACATTTCTGCCCGACTAATCCACACATGTGTTTCTCAGTGGTCCCCCGCTCCGCCCACGGGAGTTTTCAACAGCACAGCTGCCTGGGCTTGCTGCCGTTTATTTAGAGACTCTTCTACCTGACCTACTTAAAATGGTCAGACTTCCTCCACTTCGCAAGACAGCTTCATCTGCCCAGCCTTGCTTGCTGGAGACAGGTGGCAGGTCCAAAATTTTTAAAGAGTTTAGAGCCCACAGTCTGGTTGTTGGTGTGTGTGTGTGTTTCTAGCGTCTGCATAGAAGTGACACATTCATTGTCAAAGGGGAAAAGGCAAGATTTGTGGGTTGGGAAATCAGAGGTTCTACCATTTTACCTTTTTAAAAACTTGAAGCTTACCTCCATAGTAGAAAATTTCCAGTTTTTGACGGAAACCTAAATCAAGCTTAAAACACAGTATTGCAAACACCATTGAGCTTCTGAGTAAGTGCCCCCCTCCCCGTGTATCACTGGGACATGGGCTGTCCGTCCCTCCACTGGGTGGCGTCTTGAAATCCTTCCTCATTATTATACTCTGTCTTCTCCCCTCTTGGGGCTTAAATGGTGGTTCAGTTGGTAAAGAATCTGGCTGCAATGCAAGAAACCAGGTTTGATCCCTGGATCGGGAAGATCCCCTGGAGAAGGGAATGACAATCCACTTCAGTGTTCTTGCCCAGATAATTGCATGGACAGAGGAGCCTGGAGGGCTACAGTCCATGGGGAGGTGGGGACAGTTGGACATGACTGAGCAACTAACACACGCTCCTCTCTTAGTAGGTATGACTTGCTTGGCCAGTATCCACCAGACATCTTCACCTTGAGGCTTCCAAGCTGCCATGAAGTATAAAAGCAGTTGCCCAACCACTTGAGAAATGTGTGTCCCCAAAGCATACGGAATCTCCCAGCAAGAGGTTCTACCCTGTGAACCCACTGCCGTGTTGCAGTGCTAGTTTGTCTCTCCAGGTGCAGGCCTGGCTCTCATTCTAGACACTGGGGCTGCAGCTGAGGCCATCCGGAATGAACCCCCATCACTTCTATTTGACCTGCAACGGGCGTGCTAAAGCGCAGGCGGCTGCGGCGGGCGCGCTAAACCAGCCGAGAGGAGCCTCCCCAGGTCCGAGGTCAGGGGCAAAAGCCGGGAGGACCCCATGCCAGAAGGGCGGTGGCCAAGAGGAGTTACCCCACATCCAAGGTCAGGGGCGGGGATGAGAGGAGTTATCCCACGTCTGAGGTCAGGGGCGGCGACGAGAGGAGTTACCCCGCGGCCGAGGTCAGGAGCAGCGGCCGGGAGGAGATACCCCACACCCCTAAGCCCGAGGCCAAGGGCGGCCACCGGGAGGAGCAACCCCACGCCCGGGGCCAGGGGAGGGGGCCGGGGGGACCAACCCCACATCCAAGGAGCTGTGGCTGCGCGGGCGCAGGAGGGCCTAGAGGAGCTATCCCACGTTGAAGGTCAGGAAGAGCAGCGGTGAGGAGATACCCCTCGTCTAAGGTAAGGAGCAATGGCTGTGCTTTGCTGGAGCAGCCGAGAAGAGATATCCCACACCCAAGGTAAGAGAAACCCAAGTAAGACGGTAGGTGTTGCAAGAGGGCATCAGAGGGCAGACGCACTGAAACCATACTCACAGAAAACTAGTCAATCTAATCACACTAGGACCACAGCCTTGTCTAACTCAATGAAACTAAGCCATGCCCGTGGGGCAACCCAAGATGGGCGGGTCATGGTGGAGAGATCTGACAGGATGTGGTCCACTGGAGAAGGGAATGGCAAACCACTTCAGTATTCTTGCCTTGAGAACCCCAAGAACAGTATGAAGAGGCAAAATGATAGGATACTGAAAGAGAAACTCCCCAGGTCAGTAGGTGCCCAATATGCTACTGGAGATCAGTGGAGAAATAACTCCAGAAAGAATGAAGGGATGAAGCCAAGGCAAAAAGAATACCCAGCTGTGGATGTGACTGGTGATAGAAGCAAGGTCTGATGCTGTAAAGAGCAATATTGCATAGGAACCTGGAATGTCAGGTCCATTAATCAAGGCAAATTGGAAGTGGCCAAACAAGAGATGGCAAGAGTGAATGTCGACATTCTAGGAATCAGCGAACTCAAATGGACTGGAATGGGTGAATTTAACTCAGATGACCATTATATCTACTACTGCGGGCAGGAATCCCTCAGAAGAAATGGAGTGGCCATCATGGTCAACAAAAGAGTCTGAAATGAAGTACTTGGATGCAATCTCAAAAACAACAGAATGATCTCTGTTCGTCTCCAAGGCAAACCATTCAATATCACAGAAATCCAAGTCTATGCCCAACCAGTAACACTGAAGAAGCTGAAGTTGAACGGTTCTATGAAGACCTACAAGACCTTTTAGAACTAACACCCAAAAATGATGTCCTTTTCTTTATAGGGGACTGGAATGCAAAAGTAGGAAGTCAAGAAACACCTGGAGTAACAGGCAAATTTGGCCTTGGAATACGGAATGAAGCAGGGCAAAGACTAATAGAGTTTTGCCAATAAAATGTACTGGTCATAACAAACACCCTCTTCCAACAACACAAGAGAAGACTCTATACATGGACATCACCAGATGGTCAACACCGAAATCAGATTGATTATATTCTTTGCAGCCAAAGATGGAGAAGCTCTATACAGTCAGCAAAAACAAGACCAGGAGCTGACTGTGGCTCAGACCATGAACTCCTTATTACCAAATTCAGACTGAAATTGAAGAAAGTAGGGAAAACCACTAGACCATTCAGGTATGACCCAAATCAAATCCCTTATGATTATACAGTGGAAGTGAGAAATAGATTTAAGGGCCTAGATCTGACAGATATAGTGCCTGATAAACTATGGAATGAGATTCGTGACATTGTACAGGAGACAGGGATCAACCCATGCCCATGGAAAAGAAATGCAAAAAAGCAAAATGGCTGTCTGGGGAGGCCTTACAAATAGCTGTGAAAAGAAGAGAAGCAAAAAGCAAAGGAGAAAAGGAAAGATATAAACATCTGAATGCAGAGTTCCAAAGAATAGCAAGAAGAGATAAGAAAGCCTTCTTCAGCAATCAATGCAAAGAAATAGAGGAAAACAACAGAATGGGAAAGACTAGGGATCTCTTCAGGGAAATCAGAGATACGAAAGGAACATTTCATGCAAAGATGGGCTCGATAAAGGACAGAAATGGTATGGACCTAACAGAAGCAGAAGATATTAAGAAGAGATGGCAAGAATACACAGAAGAACTGTACAAAAAGATCTTCACAACCCAGATAATCACGATGGTGTGATCACTGACCTAGAGCCAGACATCCTGGAATGTGAAATCAAGTGGGCCTTAGAAAGCATCACTATGAACAAAGCTAGTGGAGGTGGTGGAATTCCAGTTGAGCTATTCCAAATCCTGAAAGATAATGTTGTGAAAGGGCTGCACTCAATATGCCAGCAAATTTGGAAAACTCAGCAGTGGCCACAGGACTGGAAAAGGTCAGTTTTCATTCCAGTCCCAAAGAAAGGCAATGCCAAAGAATGCTCAGACTACTACACAATTGCACTCATCTCACACGCTAGTAAAGTAACGCTCAAAATTCTCCAAGCCAGGCTTCACCAACACGTGAACCGTGAACTTCCTGATGTTCAAGCTGGTTTTAGAAAAGGCAGGGGAACCAGAGATCAAATTGCCAACATCTGCTGGATCATGGAAAAAGCAAGAGAGTTCCAGGAAAACATCTATTTCTGCTTTATTGACTATGCCAAAGCCTTTGACTGTGTGGATCACAATAAACTGTGGAAAGTTCTGAAAGAGATGGGAATACCAGACCACCTGATCTGCCTCTTGAGAAATTTGTATGAAGGTCAGGAAGCAACAGTTAGAACTGGACATGGAACAACAGACTGGTTCCAAATAGGAAAAGGAGTTCTTCAAGGCTGTATACTGTCACTCTGTTTATTTAACTTATATGCAGAGTACATCATGAGAAATGCTGGACTGGAAGAAACACAAGTTGGAATCAAGATTGCTGGGAGAAATATCAATCACCTCAGATATGCAGATGACACTACCCTTATGGCAGAAAGTGAAGAGGAACTAAAAAGCCTCTTGATGAAAGTGAAAGTGGAGAGTGAAAAACTTGACTTAAAGTTCAACATTCAGAAAACGAAGATCATGGCATCTGGTCCCATCACTTCATGGGAAATAGATGGGGAAACAGTGGAAACAGTGTCAGACTTTATTTTGGGGGGCTCCAAAATCACTGCAGATGTTGACTGCAGCCATGAAATTAAAAGACGCTTACTCCTTGGAAGGAAAGTTACGACCAACCTAGATAGCATATTCAAAAGCAGGGACATTACTTTGCCAACAAAGGTCTGTCTAGTCAAGGCTATGGTTTTTCCTGTGGTCATGTATGGATGTGAGAGTTGGACTGTGAAGAAGGCTGAGCGCTGAAAAATTGCTCTTAAACTGTGGTGTTGGAGAAGACTCTTGAGAGTCCCTTGGACTGCAAGGAGATCCAACCGGTCCATTCTGAAGGAGATCAGCCCTGGGATTTCTTTGGAAGGAATGATGCTAAAGCTGAAATTCCAGTACTTTGGCCACCTCATGTGAAGAGTTGACTCATTGGAAAAGACTCTGATGCTGGGAGGGATTGGGGGCAAGAGGAGAAGGGGACGACAGAGGATGAGATGTCTGGATGGCATCAGTGACTGGATGGACGTGAGTCTGAGTGAACTCCAGGAGTTGGTGATGGACAGAGAGGCCTGGCGTGCTGCGGTTCATGGGGTCGCAAAGAGTCAGACATGACTGAGCGACTAATCTGATCTGATCTGAATAACCTCTAAGGAGCTCCCTAGGTGGCGCTAGTGGTCAAGAATCCACCTGCCAGTGCAGGAAACCCAAGAGACACAGATTCGATCTCTGGGTCAGGAAGATCCCCTGGAGAAGAAAATGACAACCGACTCCAGTATTCTCGCCTGGAGAATCCCATGGACAGAGGAGCCTGGTGGGCTACATTCCATGGGGCTGCCAAGAGTCAAACATGACTGAGCAACTGAACACGTACAACACAATAGCCTCAAAAAGGCCAAACAAGATCAGGCTTTCTAATGAGCCACAGCAGTGCTATTTAGCACTGGCTGAGCCACATTCGAGTCTTAGATGTCTTTGGGAAGTTTATTTTAGAATATCACCATGTTCAAAGGATTGCCAAAAATCTTAGCCACATTAAGGAGCTTTTTATTTAAAAAATATTTATTTGGCTGCCCTGGGTAAGGATCAGTGGTGAGGAGCCCTCTGCATGCCTTCCAGGGAATCGGTTCATCACACACTGCGAGAGACTGAAACCAGACGGGAGGGGGTTAGCTAGGGACTAGGATGTGGAGAGGAGAAGGCAATGGCACCCCACTCCAGTTCTCTTGCCTGGAAAATCCCATGGACAGAGGAGCCTGGTAGGCTGCAGTCCATGGGGTCGCTGAAGGTCGGACGCGACTGAGCGACTTCACTTTCACTTTTCACTTTCATGCATTGGAGAAGGAAATGGCAACCCACTCCAGTGTTCTTGCCTGGAGAATCCCAGGGATGGGGGAGCCTGGTGGGCTGCCGTCTATGGGGTCGCACAGAGTCGGACACGACTGTAAGCGACTTAGTAGTAGTAGTAGGGTCTTACTTGCAGCATGTGGGATCTAATTCCCTGACCAGGGACTGAACCCTGGCCCCCTGTACTGGGACCGTGCGGTCTTAGCCACTGGCCCACCAGGGAAGTCCCTGAAGAGCTTCTTAAAGTTTGTATTAACCAACTATAGAACCTCTGGAAGATGCTAAAATAATAAAGTTTTGACCTAACATTTTAAAATTCTTTTAGTTCGGGGTGGGGGGAATCTATTTTTCTTTAAAAACAGTTTATTAAAGGGCACAAGAGAAAATTTTTCTTAGGAAGTATCCTGTAAAATTTTTTTCTATCACTGCTGATTTCAACAGGAAGAGCCCATTCTTTTCGCAATAACAGATTTTAGCAAAGATAAAAGACTACAGTGCAGGCTGCCCCCGCCCCCTGACAGACGACTCCTACTGGTCGTCACCAACTCAGAGCTCAGTCAGGCACCGGTTCCAGCACAGAGGAGGACGCAGGTGCCCGTGGGTGACGTTGACTGAGTGCAAACGGGTACTCGGGTCTCATCAGTCTGAGGAGTCATCTGCCGATTTCTGGGGACACGCAGGGTGCTGAGGGCAGTTCACATCCTCCGCTGGAGGCTGAGGGAGGGTGCGCACAAGCCAGGTGCTTAAGTGACCCGGTGGGGGTGGGGGTTAATGCCGTCATGTCCAACTCTTGCAACCCCATGGACTGTCGCCTGCCAGGCTCCTCTGTCCCTGCAATTGTCCGGGCAAGAATACAGAAGTGGGTTGCCATTTCCATCTCCATAAGTGACCTGTAGGGATTCCAAATCCTTAGATCCGAATTGGACAAACCTGAAAGAATGAGGCAGATTTGTAAGTTCTGACAGAGTAGGATGTCAACATCGTATCGTTCGGCAAAAACAGAACATTTTGGCAAAACTGAAGAGTACCTGGAAACCGCACTGGCTCCTCATCCCTTCCAGTCCCCTGACGCTTTGCAGTGTGGTCAGGGCACCAGCAACACCCGTGGCCCCTGGGAGCGCTGTCTCAGTGCCCCTTCCCCTGGACCTCCCGAATCAGAGTCCTCGTCTGCCAGGGCCAGGGCTCTGCACTTGCGGGACGGCTCTTCCCTAAGACGTCCATGCCTCAGTGCCTCGCG
This sequence comes from Tragelaphus eurycerus, assembly GCA_935064755.1. Classification (NCBI taxonomy): domain Eukaryota; kingdom Metazoa; phylum Chordata; class Mammalia; order Artiodactyla; family Bovidae; genus Tragelaphus; species Tragelaphus eurycerus. The sequence goes on from CAKXYN010000023.1 coordinate 4,274,063, forward strand.
TTTCTTTAGTCTGCTCACCATGCCCCCTTGGAGGTCTTCCCTGACCATGTGGAAATCACCATCTACCCACACCCCCGCTTCACCTTCTCACAGAACTGGCCCTCCCGAAGTCGGTTTATCACCTGTTCCTCCCACTGGACTGTAACCTTCTTCCAGGCCGGGACTGAGGAGCCCCAGGACCTAAGGCTGGGATATTAGGGTCTGATCAATATTTTAACGAAGGACTATTGTATATGCACGGGGAAGGCAATGGCACCCCACCCCAGTACTTTTGCCTGGAAAATCCCATGGACGGAGGATCCTGGTAGGCTTCCCGTCCATGGGATCGCTAAGAGTTGGACATGACTGAGCGACTTCACTTTCACTTTTCACTTTCATGCATTGGAGAAGGAAATGGCAACCCACTCCAGTATTCTTGCCTGGAGAATCCCAAGGACGGGGGAGCCTGGTGAGCTTCTGTCTATGGGGTCGCACAGAGTCAGACACGACTGAAGCGACTTAGCAGCAGCATTGTATATGCAGGACTAAACTATCACTCTGGGAAACGGAAAAGGGAGGCTGAAGGGAAGAGGGACACGACCCTTCTACCTGTCTGTGCTTTCTGCAGTTTATCAGAGGAGTACAATGGCACCCCACGCCAGTACTCTTGCTTGGAAAACCCCATGGACGGAGGAGCCTGGTGGGCTGCAGTCCATGGGGTCACTAAGAGTCAGACACGACTGAGTGACTTCACTTTCACCTTTCACTTTCATGCATTGGAGAAAGAAATGGCAACCCACTCCAGTGTTCTTGCCTGGAGAATCCCAGGGATGGCTGAGCCTGGCGGGCTGCCGTCTATGGGGTCACAGAGTCAGACACGATTGAAGCGACTTAGCAGCAGTAACATACATTGTTACAAACTTATCAAATAATTTATCCAAATATCTCAAGATACACCAAACCACAAGAACAAAGCAGATTACATCTTTCCTTCCAAAAAGATTTTATAGGCTTTACTGCAAGGAGATCCAACCAGTCCATTCTGAAGGAGATCAGCCCTGGGATTTCTTTGGAAGGAATGATGCTAAAGCTGAAACTCCAGTATTTTGGCCACCTCATGCGAAGAGTTGACTCATTGGAGAAGACTCTGATGCTGGGAGGGATTGGGGGCAGGAGGAGAAGGGGACGACAGAGGATGAGATGGCTGGATGGCATCACTGACTCGATGGATGTGAGTCTGAGTGACCTCCGGGAGTTGGTGATGGACAGGGAGGCCTGGTGTGCTGCAGTTCATGGGGTCGCAAAGAGTCAGACACGACTGAGCGACTGATCTGATCTGATTCATTTATCAGACTACACTTCTATAAATAAGAAATTATTTCCTTTTAAGGGCCAGTTTGTTTTCCCCAGAAAAAGTAAGTGAAGAATTTTATTTAAAAAAATTTTTTTTTTTTTTTTTTCTGTGGGAGACCTGGGTTTGATCCCTGGGTTGGGAAGATTCCCTGGAGAAGAGAACAGCTACCCACTCTAGTATTCTGGCCTGGAGAATTCAAAGAGCCGCACATGACTGAGCCACTTTCACTTTCATCAGAACCAAAGGCCTCCTGCTGAGGATTTTCCTACCTAGACATCATATTCTGAGGGAGAGCATTGTTATTTTAAACATTTAAACATTAATTTAAAAAATTTAAAATTTTTTAAAAAATGATTAATTTTTATTGCAGTATAATTGTTTTACAATGTTGTGTTAGCTTCTACTGTAAACCAAATGAATCAGCTATACACACACATGCATCCCCTCCCTTTTGGGTTTCTCTCCCATTAGGACACTACAGTAGAGGAGAACTGTCTTTTTAAAACCCAGATGTGACCACTGTACCGCATTTGGACTACGCGCTGTTCTCCCAGCCGGCCAGGCCCAGAGACGGCCTGCCGGGTTCCTGAAGCGCTGCAGACCCTCAAGCTCAGTTCAGCCCGATTATCGTGAATGGCAGAGAGGCTGAACACACGCGAAATCAGAGTCCACAAAAGAAAGCAATCTTTACTGATGAATCATTTATTCGAACAAGACAAGAAGTCTCCACACCGTCTCCTTTAATACAGAAAGTGGAACATTTCAAATATATTAACTTTTCTCTTCAACAAAGTTTCTTTCAGTCTGGTCCCAGGAAGTGCCTTTCACTTCAGGATTCGCGTTTCAGTAACACATATGCACCCATTACAGCCAAGAGAGCGTACTGCGGGGAGAACAGAGAGGAAAGCGCGTGAACACAGGTCTACAAATGCACCTGGTCTACGAGTGTGCTCAGATCCAGTCTGGTCAGTGCCGGGCCAGGCAGAGCCAGAGGATGGCCTCTTCCCTGCGCTCGGTCTCCAAGTGAGCTGCCAGCAACACTCGGCAATGCACACCCCTAACACCCTGCCGGCCCAAGGACACACGCCCAACAAGCACAGCTACTGCACTGCTCACTCCTGCACAGGCTTCCTGCTGTGTTTCAAGAGACTAAAAAAAAACAAATATGGATACTATTCTTGTTGAAGTTGGGAAATAAGCATTACTAGGCTTATTGTACTACTTTTTTCCTACGTTTAAAGATGTGCATAATAAAAAGCAAAAAATATATAGGTACCATTTTAGAAAACACTATACAAACATAAAAGGTAGAAGTAGCCTCTTTCAATAATTTAAAATTTACAATTTAAATGATTAATTGTAGTTAACTGCACATACTCTGCAGAAGAATTAGCCAGCAAAACATTTTAAACAGACTGCATCTCTACAGTTGCACATGTAAAAGCGCCAATATTTTTTTAAAAAATACAGACATACAAATAAACTCCTACCTTAAATTTTGGATAGTCGTTCATTATTATGGTGACCATACCGACATATGGTAAAAACCTAAATTGTGGGATAAACAGCCAGAAATATAAACAGTGTTTGTAATATGACAGTAATACTTAAAGACACTATGAATCAGCATTAGGGCAAAGCCTTCCTTGGGAACACCACTGACTGGGGCCATAAAAGCAACATGCACCGCTGTCTCAAAAGGCTTTATTAGTAAAAAGCAGCAGAGCTAAGAGCCAGGACGATTTTTTAAGAAGGCAAGTCAGCAGAAGGAGATGCTACGTGTCTTCTCTTGCTGCATTCCCCTTTAACAGCATGAAAATAGGTGAGCCCCTTGTACAACAGAATCGGCAACTTTCACAAAGCGAGTTCTTAATTTTTCTTAGTAGAGAAGTGGGTAAACTCCAGGAGTTGGTGATGGACAGGGAGGCCTGGTGTGCTGCAGTCCATGGGGTCGCAAAGAGTCGGACACGACTGAGTGACTGAACTGAACTGAAGATTCAGACAACCTATATGTAAACTACTGTGAGAAAGACCTTTGAAAGCACAAGAATAAGTGGTTTGTAACTGAAGGAATCCTCATCATTTTCATTTGCTCAGTCGTGTCCGACTCTGCAACCCCATGGACTGTAGCCTGCCAGGCTCCTCTGTCCTCGGGGATTCTCCAGGCCAGAATACTGGAGTGGGTAGCCTTTCCCTTCTCCAGGGGATCTTCCCAACCCAGGGATCGGACCCAGCTCTCCCGCACTGCAGGCAGGAAGCCTGCATCATTTTCACTGCACAGCACTTTTCAGATGCAACAAACAAGCTGGTTGGGCAGTGAATGCAAATGTGGACTGCATCATTTATACCCAAACATGATTATGATCCCAGAGATAACAAGCCAGCAGAAACCAGCCAATGAACGACATCGCTGACAAAATCCAGAGAAGGCAATGGCACCCCACTCCAGTACTCTTGCCTGGAGAATCCCAGGGACAGGGGAACCTGGTGGGCTGCCGTCTATGGGGTCGCACAAAGTTGGACACGACTGAAGTGACTTAGCAGCAGCTGACAAAATCAATGTCAATACAGAATCAGTTTGACCCAAGACTCCATCGTGTCACTGATGATAAGGTAACACCTCCTGGTGCCCTCCAGTCTGCTGAATGCAACAGCTCTACCTCTCACTTCTACAGTTTCTCACCAGAGTGTCTAAAAACACAGGGCTGGCCAGCCGCAGGCCCCCTCACCTTCCTGCAGATGTTCAGGAGGAAAAGCGACAGAGTGAAAGCAATTAGAACGTAAGCAGAAGGGGAGAAGGGGCTGGAGGAGGCCTCCAACCGTACACTGATGAGTGAAGCTGCATCTTAGAAAATGGTCACCCATGTTCTCCAGCCTTACACAGCCGGCGGGGTTTTGATGAAAGGGGACATCTCTAGCAAGGGTTAATCAGAAAAAGGGCCACCGAGAGAGGGGAAGAATCACCTTTTTGGGTATTTAATAAGAAGAGAGGCTCTGCTGTGTCAATCAGAAGCAGAACTCATGGCTGGAACAATGGTGCAAAGATGGGTATGAAAAAAAAATCTGATCACAGAACTTTTCTTAGTAGTGAAAAATCAGGGGAACAATCTAAATATCCATCAAAAGAGGACTAGTGAGACAAGTCACAATTCTCAGAGGAACAGCATGCCGCTGTTTCAAAGGATGTAGGGATAGATTTGGCACAGAAAGTTATCTCTAACTTCCTGCTGGGTGAAAAAACTCCTTACGTAAAATTATATACTATGTATGCACACACACATCTATATAGGCACAAGGAATATCTAAAACATTCACACAGTGTTAAACAGTAGTTATTTCTGAAAGGATTACTTCTAATTATTTAAAATGTATAAGTAACTAATCTCCAGGTGGGGATTTATTTCCAAAATAGCATTGAATCCATGATATAGATAGAATACTGGCATTCAGCTTTAGATTCCAGGTCCTCGGGCAGTTCTGAGCTTCGTTTACGCCTCACAAGATAAAGTAGAACTGCTTACAACTCTCCTGACATATCATCTTTGGAATGAACGATTCCATTAACCTCTACATTTGACTTCTTTGTCTCTAAATATTTTTCTGGTTTCTGCATATTCTATGGAACTTAAAAGAAACGTTAATCCTCACTCACCCTCGGGCTCGCCCTACCACGTCCTTCTTTTCGAGCCAGTTCTGGCCTTCTTTGTACAAGCCTCTATCATCAACTTCATTATTATCTCCTTTAGTCAGAAATTTGATGTCTCCATTGTCTCTGGAAAGCAAAAGAAGGTCCTTTCAAAGACTACTTTCAGTGCAGCATCATCAGAACAATGTCAGCTTGGCCTACCCTTTACAGGCAAGGGTGGGCATGGAGAAAAGCAATCAAACACGACTTGGTCTTTTTCGCCTTAAGATGCCTGCTGGCAGACAACCATTCAACTCAGGCACAGCTCTAATGACAGTTTTGTAGACTTAAATTCAAAAACACTGACGCTCCCCTGTTGACCGAAACGCATGGCATAGCACAGGGTGCCAGGAAGGCACGATTAGCGCCAGAGTCTGTTTCCATCCACTCTGTCCTCAGGGACCAACAGGTTAACAGGGATCACATCCCTCTTGACTCTGGATGTGAATCGAGCGTAGATCACACAGATCTGAACAGAAGGCGATTCAAACGCAAGTGTTCTCTCAGCTCTTCTCAAACTTTCCTTACCAAACTTTCTTTTCCTTACCAAACGTGGGATGTGTGAACGCCTTATTTCCTTCACCATTGAGCCAAGTGGCATACAATCCAGTTTGCAAACAAACAGGAATTATGAACGGCATAAAACTGCTGTGTTAGAGACAGGTGGGAATTGTTTTAAACATTGTAAACTGGGGCTTACATAGCCCTGACACTAGAAACACAATATTACAGCCTTATAGAACTATTAAGAGGATCTATTTTTCAATAAGACAAATGACAAAATGTGTTAAATAATTTGATAAAATACTAAAAGCCTACAAAGATTTGAAACCATGCCAAAGGGAGCTAGCTGATTTGCAGCCATGGTTATACAAGAAATTAAGAGGGAAAAAAATCTGGGCTGTTGCTCACAATTCATGTAAATTCAGAAAAATATCATTATTTCTCAGTTTTGAGCAACTTCTCATCTTTGGATATTGTTTTAAAATCAGGTGCGAGTTCTGTCACAATCATGACAGAGCATGTTTCTCCATCTGTAAGTTACCAAGCACTACGAACAAGGTAACGCTAGTTGTCGTCCCAGTGTATTAACACAAAGTGAAACAGGGTCATGCTGACGTCCAAAGTCAAATGAAGTGGATATTTAAGTATCAAATATCTTTGGGGAACACCTGAAAATATTGAATGGAATGAGAATCTCTTATCAGAAACAGACTCACACACACACACACACAAACAATAACGGAGCAATGCTCCATTATTTAAAATATACTCATACCTCATTTTAATTCTACAATGCATGCAAGTAAAAGGCTGCACTAAGATGCATAAAGGTAAATGAATAACCAAATAAATAAAATGTAACATTTCCACTAATCACTTGACTGTACTCTCTCAGGGAAACAATACATTTGAGCTAGAAACAACTGCTTCTGGTCCCCAAGAAGTGTCCTATTAAGTCATCACTGACGTTTAGGGGAAAGGCAAGGCAGTTTGGGGGGAGGGGTGGAATTAACACAGGATATGCAGCAATCAAATCATGGGACGGGCTGGGGAAAGGAATTTTTATTCATCCAAGGCTAATAATATTACTGCTGAGAATGCCAGTTGGTCCACAGTGACCAGAGAAACAGGTAGCTTTCTGCATTTCAGGAACAATTCTCTCATCAAAATGATCCTCAGTGACCATGAGATCTGATTTTCTTTTGAGACTCCTTCAAATAAGTAATATTACACAAGAATACATTCCACCTTACCTTGTACAGCAAGTTCGTCAAGTGCTTTAGTAAACATCAGTTCATTTCATTCTCACACTCACCCTGGGGGGTCACTGTGGGTAAAATACTGACATTCACATATTACCGCCTAAGTTGCAGGTCCAAATGCACCCCGATCACTAGATGGCAAAACTAGGAATGTAACCCAGTGTTTTTGCTACTTTCTAATCAACCATTAAAGCTGTCCACAGTCTTGTCTACAAAATAAAATCAGAGAGAAGTAAAGGCTCTTTACTTTTCGTGAACTTTGATTACTCTGTGAACTATTGGGATGTCGCGTCCTTCGACTTTGAAAACAACGATTTCTCCAGCTCTAATGGGGTCTTCCCGGAAATTCGTGAGGAACAGAAGGTCGCCCCTGTGAAAGGCTGGCTCCATGCTGCCGCTGGAAAGAAACACAAAGTCACGTCAGAAGTGCCCTGGGCTCACCAGCCAAACGTTTCAAATCACAAAGGATATTAACAAACATACTACTTGGAATGTCAACTTTTACCAACCATCAAGCAGATCTATGAGCAATAAAACAAGCTCCAGAGATTCCCATCTGACTGTTCAAGGTGACAGTGGTGAGAAGGGGAGTGATTTCCTCTTGGATTTGAGCATGAAAAGGGCACTAGTAGCCCCTCAGTGATTTGTATTAGGTGGAAAGGGAACTAAGAATAAGCTGGACCCCTTGAAGTAAAAATCCATTTTTAGCCTTATAAGGGTTTTACATCTATCAATACAAATAGTGTTTTTCATTCAGAACTAGAGACTCTGAAAGCTGGTTAATACTCTAGAGTCATTCTTGCATTCTGTCGTGTGTATGTAATTTAGTGGAAGGTGAAATCATCAAAACAGAATTCATTTCACATGTGCTTCTGCTTTGTTTT